>CM056049.1:369008786-369608786 GCA_029574335.1 Rana kukunoris
AATAGAAGACAGAAGCACAAGGGGCCACATCACATAAGTTAAATATATTCATCGTGCTTATTTTTATTTTTTTCAGGTAGAAATTAGGTGAACCTGTGCCTTTTCCTGCGTGAGTAAAACTGGTTCTCTTAAATGCTTGGTGAATCGAAGTCATAAATTTAAAGGGTAAGGGAAACTTTCCCATGAAACAGGTGAAGGCGTCCTTCCAAGTTTACTAACAGATTTTTCACTCGGAGGTCCAATTTTTTTATCGAGTGTTCAGCTTGTTAGACTTCTATAGGCTCAGCCAACTTCTTGATCTGATTTTCAGCCCCCTAGCTTCTATAGGGCTCGTAGGTGGATATCCTCAGGCCGTGTAATCATGATCAGTCCATTCAGATGAGAACGGTTCTAAGGGACCGTTTTCATCGGTTAACGATGAAGCTGACTGATGGTCTGATGTGCCTACACACCATCGGTTAAAAAAACGATCGTGTTAGAACACAGTAACGTTTAGTGTTTTAACACAACGACGTGCTGAAAAAACCGAAATTCAATGCTTCCAAGATGCGTCGACTTGATTCTGAGATGCGCAACTTTTTAACCGATGCTTTTGCATACTACCGCTCGGTTTTGACCCATTGGTTAGGCGTTTATCGGTCAATTTTATAAGCATGTTCTCTTTTTTGACCGAAGGATAACTGACGATGGGGCCACACACGATCGGTTTGGACCGATGAAATGGTCCTTCAGTCCGTTTTTTCATCGGTTTTGACCAATCGTGTGTACCAAAATTACACGGCCTTATGTTTACCGAGAACTGTTGTTTGCAATATCACAAATGCATTGATGGTAAGCTGGCAAATCCCCCCAAAGTCTAAATACAGCATAACGAATTACCATGTTGCTAAAATTAAAAATAAAATGGAATGAAAGTACGTTTTCACCTCATCCTTTACAAACCGAACAATATTAATTAACAGGTTCTGAGGCTAATTAAGGTGGTATTAAACTCACTTGGTGCTTTCTGCATTAAATTAGCTCAGAACCTGTGTAATTCATATGTGTTGCGGGTTTATGGGATGAGGTGGGCAACCTAAATGAAAGCCAGAATGTAGCAGAAAAAAATTGTACATATATATAATATATATATACTGTATATATTATATATATATATATTCTGACTTGCCTTGAGTTTGAGTTAATGTAACAATCCCTGTTTTTTTTACATTTTGATTAAGGGAGAATGCCTGAAACTGGAAATCCCTGCGACATTGAGGATCCGTATATGTAACGGCATCATGTGAAAAAGAAAAAGCTCCAGGAGTCAATACTGCCATCTATTGGCGAAGCTATAATTTTGACAAATCTGTATCAATACATTGAAGAATTATGCTGCTTTAATTTACAGTGGGCATTACTAAACGGTTCTCCTCGCTTTTGGCTGATGTGCTTTTTGTAATCTGAAACTGCGTCTTTAAGAATAAGCTGTTACATGGCACAAGTATCATTCCTTTTCCTTGTATAGTCTAGGCTTGGTGGGCCAGATTCACATACAATTAGATTCGCGTAGAGTATCTGAAATACACTACGCCGCCGTATTTTACCTGGCTCTACGTGGAATCCGGTAGATTTTGTCAGTAAACTACGCGGCGTAGTGTATTTCTCCGGCGGCCGCTGCGAAGCCATGAACTATCGAAAGAGTAGGGGGCGTGAAGCATTTAAAATAGGCGCATTCCCGCGGCGATCGAACTGCGCATGCTCCGTTCAGAAATTTCCCGCCGTGCATTGCGCAAAATCACGTCGTTACGTCATTTTTTTTGAGTAGCGTCATTTACGGACATTCCTATTCCCGAACGAGTTACGTAAAAAAAAAAATAAAAAATTTAAATTCGACGCGGGAACGACGGCCATACTTAACATGGGCTACGCACCGTTAGACCAGCAAAAAGCTGGTCTAACAGTACGTAGAAAAAAATAGACGAAAGCGATTGCGAAGACCGCTCGTATCTTCGTGGATCGCCGTAAAAACTCATTTGCATATCCCGACGCTGAAAATGACGCGGACTCCTCCCAGCGGCCGCAAAAATATTGCAGCGTAGATCCGAAGGCTTACGAGACGTAAGCCTCTCGGACGAAGCCCGAAGCCGCCGTATTATGGTTTGAGGATTCAAACTAGTGATATGGCGCGCGAAATTTGAAATTACTCCTGTCTAACACCAGTTAGACAGGCGTCATTGCTCTGTGAATCTGGGCCGGTATTTCTAAGGTGTAAGATCTTACACCAAGCAGGATAAGATGAACAGATCCCCCCCCCCCAAGTATTAAAAATGAACCTACGAACTTTTGGAAATAGTTTTTCTGAAAAATTAATTAGATGTGTAAAGTATTTTCTACATAGCCTATTTATAAACTTGGATTAGGTGAATATGCTGTAAATATAAGGAAGAAGTAGTTTGGTTTAAAAAATAACAAGGGAAAAATATTTTGGCAAATAATTTACTTTTGTGGAAGCTTTAGGTGGGTGTGTGTGTGGGGGGGGGTGTAAGGATGTGTACATTTATGCAAATAGGGAAAATACCAAATACTAAAATTGACGCTGACACTTTAAGATGGTAAAACATTCACTAATAAAATATTATTTTGTTTACTCTTTACCACTTTAGCCCCAGATGTTTTCATCCCCTTTATGACTAGAGCATTTTTTTGCGATAAAGTACTGCGTCGCTTTAACTGACAATCGCGCGGTCCTGCAATGTGGTAATCAACGTCCTTTTTACTCCACAAATAGCTTTCTTTTGGTGGCTAGGGATGAGCCAACACCCCGCGTTCGGTTTGCACCAGAACGTTCGAACAGACCGAACGTTCGCACGAACATTTAGAACCCCTCCAGGATCAGTGATTTTAATGATGCTTAAATAAAAAAAAAAAAAGTGAAAAATTCCTTTAAATATTGTACCTGCTGGGTGTCTATACCTGTGATAACGTCTTTAACCATTGCCTACTGTGCACCTACACCCCCTTCCTGCCCAGACAAAATTTTAGCTTCGCTTTAACTGACAATTGCGCAGTCGTGCGATGTGGCTCCCAAACAAAATTGACATTCTTTTTTTCCCCACAAATAGAGCTTTCTTTTGGTGGTATTTGATTGCCCGTGCGTTTTTTCTTTTTTGCGCTATAAACTAAAAAGAGCGACAATTTTGAAAAAAGACACAATTTTTTTGCTTTTTGCTATAATAAATAATATTATTTTTTATTTATTTTTTACTAGGAATGGCGGCGATCTGCGATTTTTTTTTTTGGGACTGGGACATTATAGCGGACACATCGGACACTTTTGACACATTTTTGGGACCATTTACATTTACACAGTGAACAATGCTATAAATATGCATTGATAACTGTATAAATGTAACTGGCAGGGAAGGGTTAACCACTAGGGGCAGGGAAGGGGTTAAATGTATATCCTAGGTGTGTTCTAACTGTAGGGGGAGGGGGGGTGGACTGGGGGGGGTGACCGATTGTGTCCCTATGTACAAGGGACACAATCGGTCTCCCCTGTCCCTGATAGGGACGTGCAGCTCTGTGTTTACACACAGAGCTGCACGTCCCAGCTCAAATGTCGGCAATCGCGTGTGCCCGGCGGCCATCGCGACCGCCGGGCCACACGCACGGGCTTCTCAGTGACGCGATGGGTGATCGAAATACGCGATTGGGGGCGTGAAGCATTTAAATTAAGCGCGTCCCCGCGGCCGATCGAACTGCGCATGCTCCGTTCAGAAATTTCCCGCCGTGCATTGCGCGAAATCACGTCGTTACGTCATTCGTTGTTTGAGTAGCGGCGTTTACGAACATTCTATTCCCGGACGACTTACGTAAAAAATAATAAAAGACATCGGAAAACGTAGAAAATTCGACGCGGGAACGACGGCCATACTTTAACATGGGCTGTTAATATTAGAGCAAAAAAGCTGGTATAGTGTTACGCAAATAAAAGATGACTAAAGGTGCCGTAAGAGATTGCGATTGAAGATCGTAATTTCGGGGATCGCCGGCAAAAGCTCATTTGCATACCCCGATGGGAAAATGACGGGAAGTCCACCCAGTGGCCGCAATTTTATTGCAGCGTAGATCCGAAGGCGTACAAACACGTAACCAGTCGAATTGAAGCCCGCAGCCGTCTATTCATGGTTTGAGGTTTTCGACTAGCTAGAAAACGCGCGTAATTTGAAATTACTCCAGTCTAACACCAGTTAGACAGGCGTAATGGCTCTCTGAATCTGGCCCTCTGTCTCTCTCTCTCTCTCTCTCTCTCTATAGGACTGATCTCTTTAACAACCCTGCAACACACTACACAAGGCCGCCTTGCAGGCAGCCTTTTATAGTGTGGGGTGTTTACTAAACCCCCTGAGCCATAATTGGCCAAAGCCACCCTGGCTTTGGCCAATTATGGCTCTCCGTTTTTTGCGCGCTGTGATTGGCCAAGTATGCGGGTCATAGTGCATGCTTGGCCAATCATCAGCTCGCAGTGCCACAGTGAATTTTGAGCCGTGACGCGTCATTGAATTTGGGCGTGAGGCGTTTTGTTCGAATTTCGACGAACGAACGAACAGACGATGTTCGAGTCGAACATACGTTCGAATCGAACGCGGTGCTCATCCCTATTGGTGGCATTTGATTACCACTGCTGTTTATCGGACAAAGAAAAAAAATGGGAATAGTAAAGACTTATGGTGGCTAAGTAACAATTTCTGGTAATATTTTTTACAGCAATGCCATATTTTTTTGAAATTAATGTTTTTATGAGAATATTATTGTAAAATAACATAACATAACATAAAATAATAAAGTTAAAAAAACTGTTACATGTAATAAAAAATAACCTCGCTGTCCTTTATCGCTGGAGGATGGGTGCTGCTTTTCAGTCAAGTACTGCATTTCACGATCAATTCTCATTGAAATGGCCACTTTAATATTGACACAGATCACACAACTCCAACAGTTTTTATGTGCCCAGTGTCAGTGAAAAGAAATGTTGAAGTTGTACAGCACTACCCCAGTGCTCACAGGCAGGGGCGGACTGACAACTCATGGGCCCCCGGGCAATAGGAGATTATGGGGCCCCGGACAACAGGAGATTATGGGGCCCCCGGGCAATAGGAGTTTATGGGCCCCCAGGCAATAGATTATGGGGCCACACAGTATACGCACACACACATACAGTATACATACACAGTATACACACACAGACACACAATATACACACACAGTATACACACACAACACACAGTTTATACATACACACAGAATACACATACACACACTGCAAAGTTACTGGAGAGGGGGGGCAGCTATAATCTTTTTTTTTTTTTTTAAAACACTGATTTTTACATACTATCCCTGGTTTTACTGAGGCTGGCAACCATGATGGGGCCCCCTAGTCGGCATGGCCCCAGGGCCCGAATGGTCAGTCACCCCTGCTCACAGGATCAAAGTTGTCCTGTCAAGAGGAGAGGTATATGTGTGCGCAGTGAGGTTATAGTGCCAGCCTTCTTTAACCACTAGCCCGACCAGCCGCCGTGGTTCTACGGCGGCAGGTCGGCTCTCCTGGGCGAGAGCCCGTAGCTCTACGTCGGGACGTCGGGACTTTCACGGCGCTAGGGGCGCGTGCGCACGCCGGCGGCCCGCTGCGCGCGCCCACTCCGCTCGCCCCGATCGCCACCAGGCACGCGCGTTCGTTCGTTACAGAGCGGGGAACGAGAGCTGTGAGTGTAAACACACAGGCTCGTTCCTGTCAGCGCGGGGAAACGCTGATCTTCCGTTCATACAATGTATGAAACGAAGATCAGTGATTCCCCTAGTGAGTCCACCCCCCATACAGTTAGAACACAAATAGGAACACACTTAACCCCTTCCCCGCCCCCTAGTGTTAACCCCTTCACTGCCAATGGCATTTTTTAGTAATCCAATGCATTTTTATAGCATTGATCGCTATAAAAATGCCAATGGTCCCAAAAATGTGTCAAAAGTGTCCGATGTGTCCGCCATAATATCGCAGTACCGAAAAAAAAAACGCTGATCGCCGCCATTACTAGTAAAAAAAAAATATTAATAAAAATGCCATAAAACTACCCTTTTTTGTAAACGCTATAAATTTTGCGCAAACCAATCAATAAAACGCTAATTGCGATTTTTTTTACGAAAAATATGTAGAAGAATACGTATCGGCCTAAACTGAGGGAAAAAAAATATGTTTTTTTTATCTTTTTTGGTGATATTTATAATAGCAAAATGTAAAAAATATTGCATTGTTTTCAAAATAGTCGCTCTATATTTTTGTTTATAGCACAAAAAATAAAAAGCAGAGATGATTAAATACCACCAAAAGAAAGCTCTATTTGTGGGAAAAAAAGGACGCCAATTTTGTTTGGGAGCCACGTTGCACGAACCGCGCAATTGTCAGTTAAAGCGAAGCAAGTGCCGAATCACAAAAAGTGCTCTGGTCTTTGGACAGCAATATGGTCTGGGGCTAAAGTGGTTAACAGACATTTGTACAAAATGTGGTTGCTGATGGCAAAACACCTTGAACGGCTGCTAATAGGCATTTACATTAGCAGACATAAAAAGCTTTTATCTCCGAAAACAAATATTAATCTATTTATATACAAATAATGTAATGGACCTATGTATTGTATAATACATATGAATATAAAATATGCTGGATTGGATGAATTGTACAATATTTGTTTACACACGATATAATATTTTTTTTGTAGTATTTATGTATTTGTGTTAAATTTAATTTGAAAAAATACAATTCTACTGACAATTCATGATATGTACAATATAATTTAGATCTTTTCCTATTACAAACTACATATATGCAATTAAGTGTCAGTATTTCGTTTATTTTTTTTTGTCTTTTTCACAATCAAGTTTTTTTAAAGTAAATGACGGTTTACAAAGTGACATCATTGCATATAGTTAGGGCATGTTAGATATACATGTCTTTTTACATAAAATTGTCAAGGTAAGTAACAATGTGCGGTTTGGTAGTAAGGGGATAAGGAGAAATGATATGATAAGAAAACATAATAATAATAATTATTATTATTATTATTATTATTATTATTATTATTAATAATAATAATAATAATAATAAAATAAAGAAAAAATAATAATAATTATAATAGATATAATGTAAATCAACTTTAGTATTTTGTACCTTTTAAGCTACTACAACGTTGAAGATATAAAAAAAAAAAGTATGTGCATGTGTTTATGTTAGAGAAACCTTCTGCAATAAATATGCTCTTGTTTGGGCACCTTCGCGTAACTTTCAAATAGAACATAACATCATCCAAAACACAGCTTTAGTAATAAATATTTTTTCTGGTTGGCTGTATCCCTGCATCAATTTTTATTGCTTTGGGATGTACCAGGAAATGTATTTTCATCTCTACTTGGCCTGCAAGAATCCCAAATGATTTTAAGTACAGGTTTCGCTAGAGATCATATTAAAGTAAAAACACTACCAGTATCAAACATGTAATCTTTCAGTAAAAGCAGATTCCTTGTTTGTACATACAGTGCTTGGCCAATTAAGCTGATTCTGATGTAGAAAAATATGGTTTGAATAATTTGTGTAAACCATTGCCCCTTTTTAAAAGAGACATATGCACATAAGTCATATTAAATTAAAACATCTCTAACATACAATTCTAATAAATTACATTTTGCTGCATCATACTTGGTGAATAATAAAGATATATATATATATATATCTAATCAGAGCCATGGCTGGTATAAAAAAAAAAAAAAGACAAAATAGCTGCTGCAGTGTCAACACACTAATAGAAAATATGCCATCTACAGGTTGTCAGCATTTATTACATTGCCTGATCCCTAGAGAAAGTAAAATAAATGTCAGCACATTGCACTAACAAAAAACCGTTCATAAGCTCTCATATGCCTGGAAAATGTATATTAATCATTTAGAAAGAAAAAAAAGTATATATATAATAATAATAAAAGCCTAATAGAAATGTAAGTGGGGCCAATCGGTACTGAACTGGAAATTTACATTGCTGACATGAACATGGCTCATACAGTATGAAATAATGATGTGTTGTTATTCAATATGTAAAGCAGAAACAAAAAGGATCAGTGACTAAAGTGTTTAGCGATACAGAGAGCTAATCATTTAAAACTAATAGACCTGAAATCACACTTAATATAGTCAAAAGAGGCAAACAGCTAAATACACATTTGACATATACACTATATTACCAAAAGTATTGGGATGCCTGCCTCTACACTCACATGACCTTTAACCACTTGGCGCCGCGGTTAGGCTCTTGGTTAGGCTCATATGATGCTCTGGCCGGGCATCATATGACGTTTTCGGCTTCTAGGGGGGCGCGCACCCGCTGCGTCACTCGAGTACAGGTGCGCGTGCCTCGCGGCCGCAATGTCCCCCGGGTACCCGCGATTGCCGGTGACACAGTCAAAGACGTGGATCTGTGTGTGTGTAAACACACAGATCCACGTCCTGTCAGAGGGGAGGAGACCAATGTGTGTTCCCAATACAGAGGATCACGGACCGGTCTCCTCCCCTTGTGAGTCCCCTCCCCTACAGTTAGAATCACTCCTAGGACACACATTTAACCCCTTGATAGCCTCCTAGTGTTAACCCCTTCCCTGCCAGTCACGTTTACACAGTAATCAATGCATTTTTATAAACACGGATCGCTGAATAAATGTGAATGGTCCCAAACTAGTGTCAAAAGTGCCCGCTATTTCCGCCGCAGTATTGCAGTCACGATAAAAAAATCGCAGATCAACACCATTACTAGTAAAAAAAAATATAATGAAAATGCCATTTTTTCTATCCCCTATTTTGTAGAAGCTATAACTTTTGTGCAAACCAATTAATATACGCTTATTGCAATTTTTTTTACCAAAATATAATGTAGAAGAATACATATCGGCCTAAACTGAGGAAAAAAAATATTGTGTTTTTTTCAAACTTGTCATTCTTCTTTAGTTTATAGCGCAGGAAATAAAAAACACAGAGGTGATCAAATACCATTAATAAAAAGCTCTATTTGTGGGGAAAAAAAAACATTAAGTTGGGTACAGTGTTGCATGACCGCACCATTGTCATTCAAAGTGTGACAGCGCTGAAAGCATGGGAAATGTTCCCCTCCTCCAGCCGTTAAGGGGCAAATATATCTATTATTTATAATAATACAAATATGGTAGATGTTCTTTTGCTGGGAGTGTTTGTTGTTTTCTAACAATTTTACCCACACAATGCATTTCATTTTTAGAGCATCTCCATTTTACCCCCTGAAGATGACTGCCAGTGAAAAGGTCGAAACATGTCAAAGTTTACAACAATATTTTTGATCTATTATTACATAATCATGTCATGTCATTGTATATCTGCTCTTAGGCTGTGTCATCATCATGTGAATGTTTTTTATTGTCATTACTCATTGTCATTATTTTATTGTCGGTACTTATGTTTTGAATACAACAAATATGTTCCTGTGATATATTTATTTAATTAAAATGCTTTTGATACAATCCAATACCATCATCTAACATTTTTGCTGGAATACAAAGCCCCCGGGGTACCTTTTCCTATCATAAGCAATAACCACATCCCGCCTGGCCTATGACAAAATGACAGCTGGGCGGTGATTTAATTGTTGTGACTGAACGTCATATGACATTTTCTTCACAACATGCTGCTCGTGCACAGCCCCAGGGGCACACAGCATTGCTATCAGTGCTGCAGTAATGCCTACCAATGCCCATCAATGATGCCCACCAGTGCCCCATCAGTGCTGCATTTCAGTGCCCATCAGTGCCACCTATCAGTGCATAAAGGCTGCCGATCAGTGCCCATCAAGTCTGCTTATCAGTGCCCATCAGATCCCTGCTGAGTAGGCGGAGGACAGGTCCGTCTCCGCACACTGTGCAGGGACAGACTTGTCAGAGCCCTGCTGTCCTACATTGGAAGACTGGATGAAAACGGACCGGGCGGATGGCTAGCGTATCGCCATCTGTCTGTTTTCAGCGGATCTTGTCGACTCGGATGGCAGGCGGGTGTCAGCAGAGTCGCCACCCACAAGTCAATGGGTGGCCTGATCAGATCCCCTGAAAAACAGACAGGCGGGTCTTTGCTGGCCGATCATGTGAAAGAAGGGGAAAGCTAAAATTTGGCCTAGCAGGAATGGTGTAGAAGTGTCCTATATTAAAGTGGTTAAACACCTACTATTCAGAAGGTTGGGGGAGACACACAATGCTTATTATCAACCCCTTTCTACCAGCCATATACTGTAAAGCCCTGTACACACGATCGGATATCTGATGGAATCTAAGCCGATGGATTTTTTCATCGGATATCCGATGAAGCTGACTTTCATCAGTCTTGCCTACACACCATCGGTTACAAATCTGATTGTGTCCAACGCGGTGACGTAAAACACTACGAAGTGTAAACGTTTCCGAACTACACTACGAAGTTCAATGCTTCCGAGCATGCGTCAACTTGATTCTGAGCATGTGTGGATTTTTGACCAATTGTTTTCTTCACAGACGATCGTTTTTTTCTATCATTTTTTTATGCATAGGAAAAATTTAAAACAGGGTCTATTTTTTTTCACCCATGGGAAAAAAACGATGGGGCCACACACGATCGGTTTGTCTGATGAATAGGGTCCATCGGTCCGTTTTCATCAGACAAATGGATCGTGTGTACAGGGCTTAAGTGGAAGCATGGCAGTGGGCATTAACACCATGCTACCACATATATGTGTAGTGATGGCCCCGTGGGGTTGCTATGTGTTACAGCATCCACACATTTTCCCTGCTGCCAGACATCATTTAGACTTCTTAGGTAATGAACAGTCTCTTGCTTGTTTTTGTTATTTTTATTAGGGGATTGAACTTGGTTGGGGAAAAGGGACATGGGAAGCCACAGGATAAATTAGTACTTTGTAGAATAATTTAACTGCATCACACTTTTCAGCAGAACAAGATGTCTGACACTAAACTTGTCAGACTTTTACCTCAGAACAATTCTTCCTCAGCACATACCTCAGACTTTTTTCCTCCAGCACACTACTTCACTGTCCAAGTCTAGTAATCCTGTCACATCATAAGAACATGGCTAGGCCTCACTCTGAACAAGTCCCAGTGTATTTACTTGATAGCCCTTTGTAGGCTGGGGTCTGCAGTACCCCTTTGTGGCAGCAACCAATTTACTTGAGAAGAATAAATGGAGATGGACTACTGATCTCAGCAAGTCCAACTTGCAAATCCTGCCCGCCATCATGGCTGCATCGATTAGACACAAAAACTCCCACAGTCTCTCCCTCTGGCTCTACATCCAGATCCCCTGGCATGCCTCTTCCAGATCTCTCCACTGTGCTTTCCACTCACCGACATATGCCCTGGATCATTCCTGAATGACTTTACTCAGACGTGCGAGAGGCTCCCCCATGTGCCAAGCTCCCCCGTCTGAGGTACACCCCCAAAAGCAGAACATTCTCCCTGGAATGAGAGGAGGTGTTTGAGAGTCGAAGTACATGTCAGTCACCTACTGCTATACTAAACCACTCCCCGGCTCCCAGATCAAAACAAAAAGGCCCAGCCGACAGCATAGGCCTGCTTATATTTACCTGCACTGGCAGCTTACACAAAACCTACAACTAGCATCTACCTACCTAAGGTAGAGAGTGCTACATATGCATAAAGCCAGCAGCACTTTTCAGGCTAGAAGCTTGCTCAGTTGCACACCACAGCACCCTGACTGCACTGTAACCAACAGCACCCAGGCAGTCCAGGCTTTGGATCATTTGACCATTGTGAAGCCAATCCCAGTGATATTAAAAAAGAGCTCCACCCAAAAAGGGAAGCTACACTTGTCTGCACACTCCACTGCCACATTTGGCACTTTTGGGGGGGGGGGGGGAGCAGGTGCTTGTTTTTGACAGGAATTCACTCGCCAAGGCAAATTGAGTTAGAAGTTCCCCAATCTCCTTCCCCACAGTCTTCTGGAACTCATCCTAAGTCCCAGAAGACTACGGACCATGCCTGGCACATGCACAGTAGGAAACAGGCTGTGAAGCTGCAAGGCTTTACTTCCTGTTTCCCTTACCAGAGATGTCAGCACCTGGACTGGAAGCCAATCGAAGAATTGGCCCTGGTGAGGGCATTGCGGGATCCCTGAACAGGTACGTTTCCTTATATTAAAAATGTCAGCTGGTACAGTATTTATAGCTGCTGACTTTATTTCTGAAGGAGCCAAGAGCTACTCCTTAAAGCGGAGTTCCACCCAAAAGTAGAACTTCCACTTAAACCACTCCTCACCCCCTTACATGCCACATTTGTCATGTCATTTTTTTGGGGGGGGGGGTTGGGGCTTTAGGAGGAGTGGGACTTCCTGTCCCACTTCCTCCTTCCACCCAGGGACCGCTTAGGTGACACGTCATATCGCCTACGGTGGCTCCTCCCTGTAGGTGATCACCTGTCCAATCAGGTAGCGCAGCACCACTCACGCATGCATTTGGCCGGCTTTCGCCTGTGAAGCCGAAAGCTGTCACGGCCGGGTGCCCACAGTTAGGATGGAGGCGCTGGCGGAGAGGGGGGAGAGGAGCGGAGCTCTGGGCGTTGCGTCACTGGACGGAACAGGTAAGTGTATGTTTATTAAAAGCCAGCAGCTATGCTTTTTGTAGCTGGTGACTTTTAGCCCAGAGTCACACTGGGCTGCAGGAGTGAAGCCGTGCGAGTTCAGCTGAACTCGTACAATTTCACTCCCGCTGGCAGTCCTGATTTCGGCCGCGATTTAAGAGACATCTGTGCAGGCTTCTGCACAGATGTGAATGTAAATCGCGGCCCGAAATTGCAAAAAGTAGTACAGGAACTACTTTTTGAAATCGGCGAAGCACCGCAGGTGCGGCGTCGCACCGATTAAGACGGCGACATTGCCGACAATTGCCGGCAAATGCCGCCGATTTAAGATGCGATTTGACATGTGATATCACATCTCAAATAGTACCAAATCGTACCCAGTGTGAACCTGGGCTTAATAAACATAAAAAAAGTCTGGAACTCTGCTTTAATATCTAGCTCACAATATTAATGTTGGGTATTCTAAATGGCATTTAAACAATAGAACAATGGAAAGCTAGAGCTCTTTGGGTCAAACTATAAACTTAAACTATCTAGAAAATATTCCCATAGTCTTTAGGTGTGTCTATAAAATAGAGATGAGCTCAGGGCTTGTTCCAAACAAAATGGGTGTTTGGCCATTTCGAACCTCCAGCTGCAGCGGGAAATTAAACATTTAGAAGTGATATTACTGGCTACTTTGTTCACAAACAGAGCAAAAGCAGCTGGGAGCTGTGATTAACTATCAATTTTAACTGCAATTTTTTTTTTCTATGTAATATTCAGTTTAGCTGTAGTAGGCAACTTGTAAATAATGTACAGATGTGCCATTGCACAGGCAGGTTAAAAGCATACTATTTAAAGGAATTTTGCATTTTAATGTTAACCTTTAAAGATTATTAAAATCTCTGCTCCCTGACAAATGGAACCTTTAATTATTTTATTTTTTTGGTATATGCTACCTGGAGCAATGCCCAGACCCTCGTGCCATTTGTTTGATTGTCTATTAGACTAGAAAATGGTCATTATTGTTTTTTTTTTTAACATTTAGCTCTCGTTGACTTAAATAGGAGTTTGAATTTAGTACATTAACTTACATTTGGAAAACTGGACTAGCTCTAAAAAACAAAGGATAATTTATAGAAGCAGACAATTTGAAACACATAACCAAACACCTTGCTGTGGCTTCTTGTGACATCACTTCCATTTTTTTGCCACACTGGCTACTTCCGGTCGCAATCTCGCATGGTCTTTAAGTAAGCTGGTAAGGAGCAGAAACTTCAGACCAGTTGGAGAATCTGACTTCACCATCAGACTGCAAGATAAATCAGACATGTCTGCCTTTGTCTTTTTACATGTGTGTTTCCCATTGGCTTTGTAATAAATGTATGTTTCAATTCTGCACTTAGTTGGTGCCCCCTTGTGTTCATTGTGCTCTAAAAAACAGGACTGTTGACATCTGAGGTGTCTTCAGGTGCTAAATGTACACTGCTCACAAAAATGAAAGGAAACACTATCTGAAAACTATCAGATCTCAACGGGCAAAAATCTAATGCTGGATATCTATACTGATATGGACTGGGTAATGTGTTAGGAATGGAAATATGGCACATCATTTGATGGAAATGAGAATTATCCACCTACAGAGGGCTTAATTCAAAGACACCCCGAAAATCAAAGTGAAAAAACTATGCAGCAAGCTAGTCTATTTTGCTGAAATTTCATTTCAGCCACTCAGAATGGTCCTCAGTAGTTTGTATGGCCCCCAAGTGCTTATATGCATGCCTGACAACATCAGGACATGCTCCTAATGAGACGACGGATGGTGTCCTGGGGTACTTCCTCCCAGATCTGGACCAGAGCATCACTGAGCTCCTGAACAGACTGAGGTGCAACCTGGTGGCACCGGATGGACCGAAACATAATGTCCCAGAGGTGTTCTTTTGGATTTAGGTCAGGTGAGCGTGGGGGCCATTCAATGGTATCAATTTCTTCATCCTCAACGAACTGGCTGCATGCACTCGCCACATGAGACCAAGTATTGTATATAGCAGAATCTCATCTCCTAGAACTGCCACCCATTTTGAATAACCTGTCTAGGATTAAATGTCATACATCTGACCAATCATAATAAAGTAAAATCACTATTCATCATTAAACCAACCAGTTATTTTAGTAAGTTTGGTTAGCTTAGATCTAATTCGTCATTAGCATACATGCACTGTTAACAAAAGAGGTTTAATACTGCAGCATTACATAGCATACATAATATACAAAGTGAACAGAAGTCTGCATCTTGTAAAAAATATATATATTTTTTGTTAATTAACGGTATTTTATATATAACTACAGATGCTAGTCCTTGACAGAGTAGGGTAGTAAACTAAAATAAAAAAAAAAGCTTTTTTCTGCTCCTGTTATAAAAAAAAAAAAAAAGTAAATGTAACAAAAAGAAAAATAACAAAGACAATCATACAGAGTCAGAAAAGCACTAGATTGCAGAGGCTTTGGCGTGACATATATACAGAAAACCACTATTAGATTCATTCCCTACACTTGCACACCTTTTAGCTAAAAATAAAAGCAATCTTCTGTAGGATCTACAGAGTCATGTCTTTGTGGTAAAAAAAAAAAGCTGGAGAAAATAGTATAGTTTTTCCAGTTTATAAAGCTGTCAAATTTGACATGCCACTATCCATGGCCTCTCTCTAGCTCCAGCAGGATGAAGGGATTATGCAGATGAGTTGCAACATTGTGTCTTACTAGGAAATATTGTCCTGAATGCTTGGCAAAGTCTGAATCTATTTCCATTCCCTGAATGCCGAGAGCTATGAACTCTCTTGAAAGGATAAAACACCTCAACAAAGCTGTTAAGCAGCCCCACTAAATGGTTCTGGCAGGCATAAACTTTCAGTGGACGATTGAATACAATTTGCTTTTTTCACCCCCTTTCTTCATAAAGCTTTGAAGTCTTGTTCATGCTGAGTGCAAAATGAAAGTGTTGATTGAAACTCTAGTTTTTTTTTTTTTGGAAATATAATTTTTGCCACATATGGTTTTAAAACGACATTATTTGCATTACATTTTATTTTACCTATCAACAGAAAATATGTTGTGTAATTAGCCAGTAAGTGGGACATAATTAGCATTTGTTGTAATTACTCATACTCCCGCTACATTTTAGGCCCTGGTTTATTTATTTTTTTTGTCTGAGCTAAATGTATAATCTGAGTTTTGCCATTACATTTATTATTTCCAAACAGTCAGACTTTTAACAAAGTCCACCTGCTTCTAAAGTACATAATTGTATTACTTTCATTAACAAAAATTCTTGCTGTTCACTCCACCTCAGATGGGTGCACACTCATCATGTCCTTTAAAAATAGAATTATTTGAAAACGATCAGGCTTTTTTTTAACTAATACAAGCTCTGTTTTCCCAATTACAGTAAAACCTTGGATTACGAGCATAATTTGTTCAGGAAACATGCTTGTAATCCAAAGCACTTGTATGTCAAAACAAATTTCCCCATAATAAATAATGGAAACTCAGATGATTTGTTCCACAATCATTTATTCATAATTTATTCATAATTCCTTCAGTTTATAGTCCATATAAATATAAATATAGCAATGTGATGGCAGCCTCTACAAGGGAATTAGAAGAAAAATCCAGCAGGAGCTACAGAGTATAAGGCCCCGTAAACACGACCGAGAAACTCGACAGGCGAAACACATTGTTTTCCTCGTCGAGTTCCTTGTTAGGCTTGTCGAGGAACTCGACAAGCTTGCTTTGCGTACACACGTTAAAGACCAAATCTCCTCGTTCTCAAAAGCGGTGACTTCAACACATACAACAACAGGGGAAGTTTGATTCCATTGGCACAAACCTTGGGGCTGCTTTTGCTAATCTCATGTTACTGAAAAGTTTGATAAGAGACATTTTCACTTTTCAGTCTGTTACAGCGTGACAAATGTGCTATTTCCATTACAAACGCTACTTTTACAGAAGGTGCGCGGGTTTCTTAGCATACACACGCTCGAGTTTCTCGACGGAAACCAGCCCGACGAGAAACTCGACGAGTCAAATTCGACTACCGTCGAGAAAATAGAGAACCTGCTCTCTTTTTGGCTCGACGAGTTTCTCAACGTTTTTCTCGGCGAAAAGTGTACACGCGACCGGTTTTCTCGTCAGAATACGTCTCCCATCAAGTTTCTTGATGGATTCTGCTGAGAAAACCGGTCATGTGTACGGGGCTTCAAGGAGAAGAGAGGTTCCTCTAATGCCTTGTACACACGATCAGGCTTTTGCCTGGCCAAATTACATCGGCATTCCATCGGAAAAAAATAGAACATGTTCTATATCTAAACTCTGATGGAATTCATTGGAATTTCCGATGAAAAAACTCCGATGGGGCTACACACGATCGGAAAATCTGACTTTTTCCATTGGAAATTCCGATCGTGTGTACGGGGCATAAGTGTAGCAATATGGTTACATTTAATGAAGGTACAACATTTAGAAACTCACATGGTTGATGATTAAAACAGGCACATCTAGGTTAAGCGAGGCTTGAAGCACTCATGGAGCGCAGTGTGGAAGGGATGACATTGATGGCAGTGCTGAGGTTGGTCTACGTGGACAGCTTTACCGCAGATGCCTGCCTATTTAGATGTGCCTGTTTTAAACGTCGACCATTTGAATTGCTAAATGTTGTACTTTCATTAAAAGCAACCATATTTCTACACTTAGAGGTGCCTTTATTATCTTTTATACAAAGTTGTGACATGACGCTACTTGTATATCAAGACATCGCTTGTATATCAAGTTAAAATGTATTAAAAAATGTTGCTTGTCTTGCAAAACAAGTTACTCTCAAACCAAGGTTTTACTGTATAGGGTAAGTTTGATATTAAAAAATTGGTCGGAAAAATGTAGTACTTTGTGAATAATTAACCTTCTCTTCTCCATAAGATCCCTTTCACACTGGAGGTATTTTTCAGGCACTTTCGCACTAAAATAGTGCCTGTAAAGCACCTGAAAAAAGCCTCAGCTGCAATCCCAATGTGAAAGCCTGATTGCTTTCACACTGGGGCGTTGAGCTGGCAGGGCTTAAAAAAAAAACACCTTTGCAGCGCTTAAGGAGTGGTGAATACACCACTCCTAAAGCACCCCTGTCCATTGAAATCACTGATGTTCGGGCTCTGTGAGTGTGAAAGCACTCTTAAGAATCTAAAAAAAAGATTTGTGCCCAAATACAGTAGTTTAACCACTTAAGACCCGGACCAAAATGCAGGTAAATGACCAGGCCCCTTTTTGCGATTCGGCACTGCGTCGCTTTAACTGACAAATGCACGGTCGGGCGACGTGGCTCCCAAACAAAATTTGCGTCCTTTTCTTCCCACAAATAGAGCTTTCTTTTGGTGGTATTTGATCGCCTCTGCGATTTTTATTTTTTGCGCTATATACAAAAAGAGAGCGACATTTTTGAAAAAAAAAACAATATTTTTTTACTTTTTGTTATAAGAAAAATCAAATAAACTAAATTTTAGTCAAACATTTAGGCCAAAATGTATTTAGCCACATGTCTTTAGTAAAAAAAAAATCGCAATAAAAAAAAAAATTAGCTACCTAGCGGGAACAGCGACACTAATACAGCGATCAGAAAAATGATCACTTAGTGATGCTGGCAATAGGGAGTGAAAGGGTTAACTAGGGCAGTGATCAATGGGTTAAAACTTTATTAGAGGGGGTAAGGGGGCTACCCAGGACCTTACACTAACTGCCTGTCACACTGACACTAAATACAGTAATCATACATGTATGATTACTGCATTCAGTGACACTGTGACAGGGGGAGGGGGGGGGGCGATCAGGGGGGGGGGTTAAATGTGCCTGTGTGTAGTGTGTGTCAGTGTAGTGTTGTACAGACTTACTAGGTGATGTCTTCTCTCCTCAGCGGTGGTTGAAAAAAACGCCGAGGGAGAGATCACATCACTTCCTCCTTCCTGTGTTTACACAGGAGGAGGAAGTACAGAGCGGGGGGGGGGGCGCGCGCATTGGCTGAGAGCGATCCGGAGGGGGCGGACAAAAACGAATAGCCGCCCCCTCTTGCCGGATCGCTCGTACAGCCGCGGGGACCGCCGCATGTACCGGGGGGGGGGGTCCTGATCGGACCCCTCGTCCACCTCAAGGCACCAACGTTGATGTGCCTGTCGGTGCCATTCTGCCGACGTAAATGTACATGCGGCGGTCCATAAGAGGTTAAATCTTGTATCTGAGTACCACAAACCAAAAACACTGTTTAATCGATTTTTTATATTTAAAGAAAACTCATATGTCCATTTATGTCCATTTATGTCCGTGGACACCTTGAGTAAGGGCAAATGATTCATAGAGCATTTACTTCCTGGAATTCATCTGCCCTTAGAAGCCAGGAAGTAACTGAAGAAATGTAAAAAAAAAAGTTTAAAACAACTATAAAAATACTTTCCTATCTATTTACTAATGCTAGCATTATGAGGATTAAAAATAATCAATGTTGATTGGAAGAGTGAAATTGGTGTAAGGTGTCACCATGTGCACATTGACATTGATTGAATCATTTAGTTATCTGCAAAAGGAGATTTAAAAACTGTCAGATTTTTGCTTGCATGATTGGATGAGTACAGTAAATATATACCAGTATTTGTCTTAATTACCATGATAAGTGAATTTTTAATTTGCAGTGTGAAAAGTCTCTACTCCTGTAGTAAATGACTCCTTTACTAAAATCTCATATAACCTTTAACAATATAATTTCAAAAGTTTTTTCTTTCTTTATTAATCTGCAGTTTTCAATAAAATGATACCTGACGATAAAACAACATGAATATAATTAGGTGACAAATAAGGGATGAGCCGATGGCTTGGTCCAAACCTTCGGGCCCTTTCCCTTTTGAGCTATAAATATAGAAGAGGTAATTCTACTGATTCTATGTATGACAGTCACTGGTTCCTACTATGTAACCCATACTCATTTAAATGGGGGGCCCTTAATATTAAAGGGGATTACAGATTTTGATAAGACCCCCTGGCCCTCCCTGCCTGCAGCCTTCATAACCACTGGACAAAGGTTTTGGGGGGAGGTACTCAAACTTGGGGACAAGGTGTTTTGTAAAGGTAGAATACCCCCTGGCAAGGTATCCCCCATGTTGAGGGCATGCACCCTGGTATGGTTCCAAAGGGGGAGCCACATGCTCATCCCACCATTTCACTGGCCAGCTAGGCTGACAACTCCAATTAAGAGTCTGGTATCGAGTTTTAGAGGGGCCTTACAAATTATTTTGTTTTGTTACATGTTTTCTTTAAAGCCAGGACATGCCATTTTTTATCTGCATGCACATACTATCAGAAAAAATAACTCTCATCTCCCCACAACTAATATTTTGGATCTCATGATTTGAAATATATTCCTTCTGATCTCTGGCAAACGAGTAATGAGGCCAGACAGTTTGGTGCTCTAGAAGTCACACAATTTGAAAGAAATCTTTTGATGCCTTGCCCAGTGAGGTGATCACTGATTACCTTTATCCATAGACTCATTAGTAGTGTTTCCTACTTTATCTTATATAACTATATATATACTGTATATATATATATATATACAGTATATATGTGTGTGTGTTAACTCAGCATAGTATGTGTACTTAGAAAATAAACTGTCAAACCAAGCTGAAATAAACCCCAGTGGTATCAAGATTTAGACCAGAGCAGAGCATATTCCTGGTGATTTGTAAACTTTTTAAGCATTTTACAAGCGTTGTAAAGGAACTGATAATAATGGCAGGCCAGGCAGGCCAGGAGAAATGGCAGTAGGAGTAATGGTAGCTTCGGAAGACGTAACAAATACGAAACGTGCGTAAAGCGGCCACACGCACACCTACACGCACTTCTGGGCTAACCAGCGAATTGTTTATGGAACACGCTGGTGTGACTAGCAAATCGGACATCTTTAGTGCTTGTGTACTTGCAGTGCCTATGTGCGTTTAGAACATGGGCTGCTGCTAATTTGTTTTTACGCATTTTTATTTATTTTTTGTGTTTTATGCCATCTTGACTGCTGACTGTGCTGAATCTTGTCTCAGCTTGGTGTCATGATTTTTATTTATTTTATATTTTTGTATTTTTTGTATTTTTGCACTTGTGCCCATGTTTATTCTTGGCAGTGCCAATAAAATTATTTTTATACCGTTAACGTACCACACTATGGAAGCCTTTCTTTTTTGCTTTGGAGGAACTTATTGAAACCCATATCACTAACCACTTATACCAAGGACACACATCAGGAATCCAGGTGATCCATTTGGAATCCAGGAAAAGGAGTCACGACACGGTGGAACATTCGTTTGACTGACACGCATTCTACCCCTGCAGGGGTGATTGCCTCTGGTGAGAGGGGACCCATAAGGGGGAGCACCGGACCCACTGCGATATTCACTTGATGTACTGCTTATCACCTATTCACATAGGTGCACCTTGATTGTCACACCACTTACATTTACCTGCTCTATGATTTATGGACTATTTAATGTGAACCAATTCATTGTATAATTTGATCACGTTTTTTTGCACATATTTCGATTTGTAAATTAGTTCCTGCTAATTGTACTGTGTACGGCGTGGTTCAGCCACTGCAAGAACACACCTATTTACAAATCCTTTTCATATCGGTGACACCAACACCATTGGTGGCACTTAGAAGCATTACCACTGCTGCCCACCTAAGGTTATCCTACTCTTTGTTATTCACTGTCATATGTTTTACATTTTTATTATATTACTTTAGGGAATGTTGTCCCACTAGAACCTACCCACCAACCCATTGGGTCAGTTAACAACATATTAGTGACAGCGCCATCACCCCCAATACCTCTTTACTTTCTTCATATACCCCCTTCTGGGAGTTATATTTAGGGGGGGCTGCAGTCGCACACCTTTACTCGTCCTATTACCCTGTATTAGGCTATCCTAAGCGCAGCTTTTGTCCTCTTTTTACTAGGAGGTGATAATGTTGGCAGACAAGTTGGGCAGTGCAAGTAATGGTAGCAATGGCAGGCCAGGAAAGGCAGCAAGAAGTGGTAATGGGGTCAGGCCAGCTGAGGTGGCAAGAGCTGGTAATTGTAGCATTAGCAGGCCAGCAGAGGCTGCAGGAGGTATTAGTAGCAGGAACTGATCATGGTGGCAATCCAGAGGAACAGTGGGGGAACTGATCATGGACCCAGGTCATCAGAGGTGAGAGGAGCTGGTAATGGTGGCCAACCAGCAGTCGTGGCTAGCAGTTACTGTATTGTGGGAACTGGTAGGAAGGCAAGCAGTGATGGCCTAAGCTGATAATGCTGTAGGGTACCATGTTTTGTGGATAGATTACAAGGAACAATTTAGATGGTAACATCATTTTCAGTGTTTTGTAATCATTGCTCATCCAGTACTGGTACATTTTTGTGAAAATTAGCTGGTGTCAGGGAACAGGAAAATGTGTCTCTCTGTTAAAAAAAAAAAAAAAAAAAACATCTGCTGTACTGAAGATTCTCTCAGACAGCACATTGCTAATGCTGGGGAAATTGGTGTCTTTAATGATCTTACCCCACCAATGAAAATCTCCCTAAAAGCCTTTCCATTTCTTCCTTCTCCTCCCCACTAGTACCCCATCAAACCTTTTCCATGTGCTCCTTTTCTCACAGAGATGGGGACAGTAGGAAAGAAATTTATCAGGGCAAGAAGTCCTCATCTTCCTCCTGATGTCGTACATCCAGTTCCTAATCACTGATGGCTGCACTGGTGTCTGCATACTCTTTTGCCTTGCTGCAGGACATTCTGGAAGCCAGGGTACCTAAACAATAGATGCTCCACCAGAACATATGCCATATGGTGCTGTTATCAGATATTCAGGTTGGTTTTTGGGAAGACCACACAAACCTTAATTCGATTCTTTGCTGTATACAGCCAGGCAATGCTAAATTTAAGAAGACACTCCTACTTAAGCAAGGATGCTTACACAAGTATACAAAACACGTGTACCATTTTGCTCAAAATTCTGTTTATGAATCCACTAAAAGCCTAATGGCTATAATAAATATGAATTTAAAGTGGTAACCCACCTATATTTACCACTGCTTAAAGAATTATCACAAACACATAGAAAACAATCACATTACCTTTTGGGGAATTTAAAAATATTTTTTGAAACACTAACTACCTTACAAGAAGATGAACATGACAAGTTTAACCAAATTTTGTCCCAATGGGCTGAATTTTTTTTACATCCAACTTTTATTGTCAGCTCTTTAACTATCTACATTTCCATGGTCCCCTTTGACTTCCAGACTTTTCTCTCCAATGATACCATCTCTTGGTTTATTCCCTCTCATAACCTTTTATTCCCCCACTTCCCTCTTTACCCTCCATCCCTCTCCTTTTCACCTCTCCCCCTTTTTTTTCCTTCCTTTTCTTTTGCTTTTCTACCTCTTAAATGCATATTGGTCCAATCTCTTATTTCTGCACCTCCCTTTTTCCAAATCCGTCCTTCCCCAACAAAAATGTCAATGAACTTGTACTATTGTCATTGTGTTTTGTCTTGTCTTGTACTATTGTCATTGTGTGGGGACACATTGGATGCCTTCAGCTGCCATTGTGGTCTTGCTGGGCATCCAAAGTGTCCCTGTACCTTTACGCAGGAGTGGGTTCTCCCCAGCCAAAAAACAGACACAATGACGGCGCAAAAGAGAAGTTAGAAACACAATACAAATTAAAGTAAATAAAAATGTGTACCTTGTACACAATAGTAAAACAAGAGATGCTGATGGTAATGGGTATAAATAGGTTAGTATAACAGACCATAATACTAAAGCCGTGTACACACGATCAGTCCATCCGATAAGAATGGTCTGATGGATCGTTGTCATTGGTTAACCGATGAAGCAGACTGATGGTCCGTCACGCCTACACACCATCGGTTAAAAAAACGATCGTGTTGGAACGCGGTGACGTAAAACCCCACTACGTGCTGAAAAAAATTAAGTCCAATGCTTCCAAGAATGCGTCAACTTGATTCTGAGCATGTGTGGATTTTTAACCGATGGTCGTGGCTACTAACGATCGGTTTTGACCTATCGGTTAGGAATCCATCTGTTAAATTTAAAACAAGTTGGCTTTTTTTAACCGATGGTTAAATAACCAATGGCGCCCACACACGATCGGTTTTGACCGATAAAAACGGTCCATCAGACCATTCTCATCGGTTTAACCTATCGTGTGTACGCGGCCTTAGAGTCCCATATATGTGAGAGGGAATAGACTGCGTATCTGTTAACAGATTCAAAATGCGCCTACTAAGTGCAGTATGTCAAGCAGTAGTACATTTATTCATAAAAACAGCCAAATGGCTACTCACAATACAGTGGTAATATTGCTTGTAGAAAAAGTGAATGGAGTCACTGTGCAGCGTCAACTGATAATCTGTGTGACGGTGTATCTCCTCAGGTATTGATGTATTCCATACCGAGCTGGAGAGGAGCGAGATGGAGCTCAATAGACACGGTGAAGCCAGAAGTAACTGTACAACGGCGTGCGTTCCAGCCTGGAACGCACACCGCTCTCGGCGACAGAAAGTGATGTCGGGCTGGGCTCAGAATGAAGACGCGTTTCGATGCGTCCGCATTTTCTACAGATCTAATATGAGGAGGAGGCTGTCATTCTTTTATATGCTCCCTTATTTTAGACCCATGTAATCCCTCAGTCTCGATGCAATGTGGGCAATTCAGATCACAGATCCCCTCCTGCCAAACCTTACTCTATATCCAGTGATATATGTGCTCTAACTTTTTGCAGGATGGCAGGTAAGAGTGCTGAGAAATGTTTCTTTTGTTTGTCATTGTGTTTTGCATCCTGTTCCGCATTCTAGGGCTTTACTGTGCTTGCATTGTGAAACCTTATTAAGTATTATCAAAGCCTTGTGCTTCACTATTTTAGTGTTACATGTATGTATTGATTATTTATTTTCAAAGTTTTACTACATTATGCATATATCTGACACTACTCTGAAATTGTTTGTATTGTTTGGTCTTGCCCCGCATAAGGGCCCTTCCACAAGGGGCGGATCAGTAATGATCCGCCCCGTGAACCTCCTTTTGCTCAGCAGGGATTGCTCCGTTGATCCGGCAGATGACAGGACGGTCCCTGCACAGTGTGCAGGAAGCGCCCTGTTTTTTCTCCGCTCTCCTCTATGTGTTCTTCCGCGTTCATCCGATCCACGGATGGAAGGAAAAATAGGGTTTTCCTCCATCTACAAAATCGGAGGAATGCGGAGGCGGGCGAGATCGGGTGTCAGCGGATGTTCATCTGCTGACACCCGCGATCTCATAGGGACCAATGTATGTCTCTTTTTCATCCGCACACGGATGGATAAAAAAACGGACATATGGTCCGCAAGTGTGAAAGGGGCTTAACTGTGAAAACTCTGAATAAAAACGTATTAAAAGAAATAAGTAAGCAGCTAATCCCATTTTTGAATAATTAAACTGAATTTTCATGCATTTTATTATGTGAACATTCTCAACACCTTTAGTAAATCGTTCTCTTTATCTCTACACTCCACAATAATTCTGCCCATCCTGCCCCGATATCAACACTGTGTCAAAGAAATTACTAAAAGTCAGTAGATCGTGCTGACTTTGGCAACCACAGGCAATATACAATATTTAAGTCTAAATTCACACACCTAATGCCTTATTTAACATCCATCCAAATTAAATGTAATCTTTTAAAATTGAGTTCTCTCTAGGATGTATTGCCAAAAGTAGTAATTTTGAACTGTGATCTTTCTAAAACTAAAAGACAACCCAGAAGAAGGGATAAAAATAAATATCTTACGAATTGCTTAGCCAATGATTTTATGAACAGAGATTGAAAAAGACTGTCAAACACACACACAGACTTAGGAATCTTGTGCTGTTATTATTTTATAGTGCCCTTACACTCTGCGTGATGACCTTACTGCAGAGATGAAACAAGCACTTCTGTGTTTGCACATTGCCCAAAACCTCAAAGCAATTTTGCATCTGGACATAACAAACCGGTCGACTTGAATATCAATGGAAAACAGTTATCTTTCATGCAGTAAAGGCAATGAACAGCTCATGTAAAAGCAAAGCATGAAACAAAAATTTGTTACCATGACAGATCTCAGCAAAGTGGTGTTTTACAATTACAATCGAAGACTATTTGTAGCACTGAATTTTTGCTTCTACTGGCACAGAGGTCAAGACACAATAACTTGTTGCAATATGCTAATATGCTAATACACATTGTCATCACAATTAGTTAAATACACACATTAAGCATTTGATTTAGAAGATAACAGTGGTAGAGGAACATGGGATAGCACTGTAAAATATTCAGGGCTTTAGATTAAACTATTATTTTAAAACATATTAGCTCTTTTAGGGCCGGTGTGCACAGTTCTTCACTCATTTAAGAGCTGATTCTCTTTATACAAGTCAATGGAATTGCAAAGCAGCTTGAAGATTAGATCACCATTTTTTTCTAAATTCCTGCTCCCCTATGTACTAATATAACACTAATATACTTTTTTTGCAGAAAAGAAAAAGCTTTCTTTTTATCCCGCACCAGCCCTTACCTCAGCATCCTGTTTGTTGTATGGAAACATTTAACATTACTTTGTGGAATGACCGTAGGTTATACCTCCCAACATTTGACCTTCAGAATGAGGGAAAATGGACAAGGGACAAGACATATGGCGCGCTATGCGCATCACAGTAAAATGTGGGCGTGGCCAAGTGCGTAGCAGTGGGAGAGGCTTAAGGGATGTGGTTAAACAACACCCATTCCCTTGATTTCATCCCAGCGCCATCTATTCCCCCAATCCCATCCCGGCTCCATCCATTCCCCCAATCCCATTCTGGCTTCATCCATTCCCCTAATCCTATCCTGTCTCCATCCATTCCCTCTGATCCCATCCCAGCTCCATTCACTACCCCGATCCAATCTAGTCTCCATCCATTCCCCGATCCCATCCTCTCTCCACCCATTCCCCCCGAGCCCATCCTGGCTCCATCCATTCCCCAATCCCATTCAAATTCTATCCACCCTCAATCCCATCCCAACTCTATCCTTTCCCCTGATCCCATCTTGGCTCCATTCATCCCCCGATTCCCATCCCAACTCTATCCATTTCCCAATCCCATCACAACTTTATTCATCCCCCAAACGCATCCTATTCATTCCCCAGATCCCATTTCAATTCTCTCCATCCCCCAATCCCATCCCAACTATATCCATTCCCCTGATCCCATCCCAACTCCATTCATCCCCCGATTCCCATCCCTACTCTATCTATTCCCCAATCCCATCCCAACTCTATCCATCCCACAACCCCATCTTATACATTCCCCTGATCCCATCCCGGCTTCATCTATCTCCTAATCTCATTCCAGCACTATCCACCACCTTGATCCCATCCCAACTCTATCAATTCCCCAATCCCATCCCAATTCAATCCATCCTCCAACCCCATCCTATCCATTCCCCTGATCCCATGCCGGCTCAATCCATCTCCTGATCTCATCCCAGCTCCATCCACCACCTTAATCCCATCCCAACTCTATCCATTCCCTGTGATCCCATCCCAGCTCCACCCCCCCACCCTCTTCTTCATGCCTCCCTGCAAGTCTTGTGTACAGTACATAGAAATCATCACAGACCTCAGATCAGCCGCGATGTGGAAGAGTGGTGTGCTGCTCCCCACCACCTTCTCTGTGTACAGAAAAAACACAGGAGGAGGAGGGGTGGGTTCAGTGCACTCCGTTCTGCACTGTTTGTGTGTGAGAGGCAGCAGGGGAGAGAAGCCAGCTGCCATGCAAAGTGTAGCTTGTGGCGTGCGCGAACCAAGATGCCCTGCACAAGCAACGGGCAAATCAGGACTCAGCCCTGATTTGCTGGGACCCTCGTACAGTCAAGCGGAATCAGGGTTGGTTGGGAGGTATGCTGTAGGTTGTGAAAAGTAGTAAGACACATAAAAGTGTTCACCAGCTGACATCTAAGACACTGGAAGGATTTCACTAGCTGACCTCATTAACACACCCTGCACCTTGCACCTGGCCTCCTCTCATCCACCTCTTCAGGTATATGCATTTCCAATGCAATCAGCAATCACCACTCTCACTGAATATACAGGCCCATCCTAAGGCCCATCCTAAGGCCCATATGCATGATCTGAAAATCAAACGAAAAATACTGCTTTTAAAAGCAATCATATGATAATCTTATCATTAGCACACTGCTTTCGATAGCCGATCACCATAGTTCATCCAATATTAACCGGTTAAGGACCGCCACACGACTATTTACGTCGGTAGAATGGCACGGCTGGGCACATGGAGGTACAGGTACGACCCCTTTAAGATGCCCAGCTATGGGTTGCCAACGCACCGGCGGCGACGCGTTTGCGACCCGGTCCTGTCCTCCGTGACCACCGCTGCGGGACTTGCGGACCCGATCGCCGCCGGTGTCCCACGATCGGGTCACAGAGAGGAAGAACGGGGAAAGGTGAGTGTAAAAAAACCTTTCCCGTTCTTCCTAGTGTGGCTGTCAGTGATCGTCTGTTCCCTGTGTTAGGGAACAACGATCAGTGACGTCACATGCACAGCCATGCCCCCCTACAGTAGGAACACTCCCTTAGTACACACTTAACCCCTACAGCGCCCCCTCCTGGTTAACCCCTTCACTGTCAGTGTCATTTTCACAGTAATCAGTGCATTTTTATAGCACTTTTCGCTGTGAAAATGACAATGGTCCCAAAAATGTGTCAAAAGTATCCAATGTGTCTGCCATAATGTCGCAGTCACAAAAAAAAAATAGCTGACCGCCGCCATTAGTAGTAATAAATAAAATATTAATAAAAATGCCATAAAACTATCCCCTATTTTGTAAATGCTATACATTTTTCCCAAACCAATCAATAAAACGCTTATTGTGATTTTTTTTTTTACAAAAATACGTAGAAGAATACGTATCGGGCTAAACTGAGGGGAAAAAAACATTTTTTATATTATATATATATATATATATATTTTTTTTTTTGGGGGATATTTATTATAGAAAAAAGTAAAAAATATTGAATTTTCTTTAAATTGTAGCTCTATTTTTGTTTATAGCGCAAAAGATAAAAACCACAGAGGTGATCAAATACCACCACAAGAAAGCTCTATTTGTGGGCAAAACATTTTTTGTTTGGGAGCCAGGGGCGGACTGACAACTCATGGGGCCCCCGGGCAATAGAAGATTATGGGGCCCCCAGGCTTACAGATGACCACCAAGCCAGGTGGCAGTACAGAGGCAGGGCAGCTAAAATCTTGGGATTTTCACATCAAAAGCATGTAGGTTTTGGACATATCAGGGAGAGATGCAAAAAAAACACAGATTTTTACATACTGTCCCTGGTTTTAATGAGCCTGGCAACCCTGATGGGGCCCCCTAGTGGCATGGGGCCCTCGGGCAGTGCCCAAGTTCCTTAATGGTCAGTCCGCCTCTGTTGGGAGGCACATCACACAACAGTGCAATTGTCAGTTAAAGCGACGCAGTGCCGAATCGCAAAAAGGGGCCAGGTCCTTTGCCTGCATATTGGTCCGGGTCTTAAGTGGTTATCCAAAAATGTTTCTCGTATGATACCAGATCGTAGGATTTTGTTTAATCAGTACAGTTGTCACCCGAAAATACATTACATCACTTCCAAATTTTTATTCTGTCATACAAGAATTTCCATAACTTTAATAACCTATTAATTTTCTATATGAGATTAGCATGATGCAAAAAAAAAAAGATCATTCATCCGATAATCTCATCGTGTGTATGAGCAGCCCTCAAAATTTCCACTAGTCTGCTAGCATTTGGGGGGTGGATTTCAGCTGGGGGCGAGTGATGACAGGGCTGCATGACCAATCTCCCTCCAATCTGTACCTACACATATAGCCCCAACTTGATTGGCGGCCGAAGAGGAAAGGTGTATGCTCGGGAAAAGTAGTCTGGTGAGCCGCGCACAGGCAGAGCAGTACACAGGTACTCTACTTACAATTCTCATTAAGCCATGGGACCTAACAGTATGACCTCTCTGAGCCTGCCCCCCGATCAATGTAGCTGAAGAGCAGGGAGCAGGAAGAAATGAGTGAGGTGGAGGATTGCGAAAATGACCACTCAGGGTGTCCCAGGTAGGCAGTGCAGCGATCACTGAAAGTTGCCCTGACATGAGAGCGACAGCCTTCCAGTTTGTACAGTTTTCTTCTCCTTGTGCTCTATGTAAGTGTCCAGCAGTTCAGCATGAGCACTGCAAGCAGACTGGTCTCAATGTGTGCTGTGCGGTGTCAGTGTGTGCTGTGCTATGGTGTCAGTGGCTGTGCAGTTGTGTGGATCTCAGCACTAGATTGTACTCCCTCCCACTGTGCTGCAGCTCCTCTCCTCACTGCCAGCCTGAATAAAAGGGGGAAATGGGGACATGCAAGCGTGGAGCCTTACACAGGGGCTCCTGATGATGAGATGAATAGGAGAGGGAGAGAGAGAGAGAGAGAGAGGATGGATTGGAGTTGCAGAGGAGACTGGATGGATGGGAGTTGCAAGAGAATGGGGAAGAGACCCGGTTCTAGTGCCCTGTGCCTCTGGTCTGCCCCCAGTGCCCTGTCCCTCTGGTCTGTCCCCATGCCCTGTCCCATTTGGTTAAAGTTGTTGGTAATATTTAATTGTGTAACTTGATTCTGCATTAAACATTTAACAGTGTCATTCCATGAGATAATCTACAAGGGCATGTTAAGGGGCGGAATTAGGCACGGGGCAGTGTATGAATGGGCTGTTAGGTGGGGCAACTGGTGGCGAGTAACTCTTGAGGCCTGGCTAGTAGCTCAGGGCTTGAAATTTTGAGCCCTGTGTATGAGGCATTACTAATTTTGGACCTCTTCTTCTCCCTATCCCGATCATTCACTTGGCAGAGTGTGCAGGTGCTGGGCGATCAGATACCAGCCTATCAGGATAGAGGTGTAGAATTGAAAATAGTGCATTAAAAATAGTGTGACTTGGAAGTATGGAAAGCTTACAATACAACATACAATCTTATTGTACAACTCCTTTAGATCTGCCATCAACTATGTGGTGCAAGAGTCTGCCTGATTTGATACAGAGTGATTGGATAGATGGTGTGTCCTCCCATTATATAGTTTTGGTAAGATTATACAATCAGATTGTAGAGTGTATGGCCACCTTTATACACCAAAAATGAACTAGTCACACTTTTGAACATAATTGTTAATGGCACCTCAAACACAGAAGCAGAGATATTTTGACATGTGAAAAACAAGTGACTAATGCAGGAAAACGCACAGTAAAAAGTGTGCAAACTAAAACACATCAAAACATCAAAAATAAATGGGCTGCACTATGCCAGTCGCAGGAAAAATGAGCCATAAAACATAAGCTCCAACTACGCTAGGTGTGAAGGGTGCCTGAAAGCGAAAATGGTATGTTTACACATCTGCGAGTTTCCAAACAAACAGAAAACCGCATAGAAAAATGTGTTCTTTGCGTTTGTTTTCAAACACACTGCAAATGCACCTCTCACTCTCACTGTTGTTAAATGTTAATGGCATCCAAGGTGGGTAGCTGGCATGTGTTTGACAAATGCGATCCAAATGCACAAAAAAGCTTAGTTAATACACCATGCTCCGCTCCAAAAAAGTTCTGGAGCTACTTTGAGGCGATTGTAACACATAGGGCAGCCCATTCAGTTGAATCGCTGCCCTATGCATGAGGAGTGAAAATGCTCCAAAATGCCTCCCCCCAAAAAAAATGTGTGCGGGAATGTGAGTTCCCACAATGTGGGGATGTGAACGGGGCCTGAGAGCTGAGTGTCTCCATTCATCCCTCCTATGCATAAAGATAGCTATACACTGTGCAATCTAATTATACAATCTCTACAATTTTCTTTACATTTTCCAAAACTATGGAACAGGATTGTACATGAGAGTGGAAGGTGGTATAGTCATGAGGTGTGGTGCAGTAAGGCAGCACATGGTAGGATTACAAGCTTCCTGGATATCACATGATCTACAGTAAACATATAGGGCCAGATTCTCGTACGGCGGCATAAGTACGAGCGGGGCGTAGCGTATCGTATTTATGCTACACCGCCACAACTTAGGACGCAAGTGCCGTATTCTTAAAGCACTTGCGTCCTAAGTTACGGCAGTGTAGCGTAAATGGCCAAGCGTAAGCCCGGGTAATTCAAATTAGGCTTGGAGTGGGCGTGTTGCATGGTAATCAACCATGACCCCACGTAATTGACGCTTTTTCCGAACGGCGCATGCACCGTCCGTGGAAAATTACGCCGCAAATACTCATTGATTTTGACGTGAACGTAACTTACGCAAAGCACTATTCGCGAACGATTTACGCAAACGACGGAAAATTAGACGCTGACCCGACATCCATACTTAACATGGCGTACGCCTCACCTACCCCTCATATAGCAGGGGTAACTTTACGCCAGACTTACGCTTACGCAAACAACGTAAAATACTTCCAGCGTAAATCGACGGAAGCGCCACCTAGCGGCCAGCATAAATATGCAACTAAGATACGAAGGCGTAAGAGACTTACGCCGCTCGTATCTAAGAAAAATTCTGGCGTATCTTGTTTTCTAAATACAGAAAATAGATATGCATTCTCCAATACAATAATCCCAGGCCATCATAGTCATAGCCTTCTGTGGGGCTGTCATCTGCTGACCACGGGCACTCTTGGGCTACATACCACCGGAGGGCTCTGTAGCTCTCGTCCAGCTGCATCTCTGCCCGGATCAGCCTGCTTAACTCGGCTGTCCACTCCTGCTTCGGTTGTTCCCCCAACAACAGCATTCGTACGTCATACTGCGGCCAGTACCTTGCAAAGATGGAGGGCAGGACCTTTGCTGGATATTGGAGGATGTCCAGTGATCCAGACTTTGGGGATGATCGGGAGTGGCGCTTGGAGGACATAATGGAGCACAGAGAGGAAAGATTGAATATCTCGGGAGGCCACTGGTCACAGGAAGATTTGGAATTTCTGGCCATTCAAGAATGGGAGCTGGAGGTCGCCTACAGACAGCTGCTAGACTCGGCTCAACAGCAGGGTGGGGCTCCCATTGCCTGGGACTATGAGGAAAGGTCAGATAACTGTGAAATCCTGGCTGATGAATCGGCAGTGGAAAATATGGAGATTTTCATCCCTAAAGCCGAAGCGGATGGTGTGTCATTGCCTTCCTCCGCAGCTCCTCAGTGGTGGGTTTGATGATGTGGTTGGCCATGCGTCTGAGGATTGCTGGGACAACCTGGTGCACACATCTGCTCATGGTGGATTGTGACATCCCAGCCACCACTCCACTTGTACGCTGGAATGATCCACTGGCAAGAACATGGAGTGTTGCCAATACCTTCACCAGTGGCTGCACTGCTTGTGAGCGTTGTGTCTGGCTGGTGATGTCCTCCTGCAGGGTTGTGGTTAGTTCCATGATGGCTTCAGGGCTGAATCTGAATAGGCGAAACACCTCCAAATCACTCATGCCAAAGACGTCAATGCGCGTGCGGAATATCCTCTCCCGTGCCCTCCTACGTGCACGTCGACGCTGTAGGGCTATGAGCAAGGCTGCCCCTGGCATGTTGGCAGACAGATGTGTTGTCCAGCAAGTGTTTTTGCTAAATTCGTCTGTCACAGTGTTGCTTTAGCTGCTCTCCAGCTGATCTGTTCAACTCCTGTGCAAAGTTACCCCTGCTTTATGAGGGGTGACTTTCCGCAGAAAATTCCAGTTACGCGCACCGGCTTACGCCGGCACAAGAGAAACGTGCGTTTCTGAATCGGAGGATCTCCCTCATTTGCATATTTGAATAGATAATCCATGGGAACGGTTGATCTGTCGTGCGTAAAGATGCGCCAAAGACACGCCGGCGTGGAAAAGTTACACCGGAAAAAATTACACGATTTTAAGGCGGATCTGGTATAGTAGGTACGACGCATGGATCCGACGGCGCTAAATAGCAGTTACGCCGCACATCTCTAAAAACGCCGGAGTAATTGCTACATGAATCTACCCCCAGATCTCCTGTTTGAGCACCCTGCATTGCTGAAATGAAAATAGACTGGTATCAGCATTTAAAGAGTTAAAATGTTACTAAACCCAGGACATTCACTATATCCGCTTAAATACTTTTTTTCATCAGCAGTATATAGCAGTCTTATGACTTATATCAGTGTCTGGCCAAGCACTGGTTAAAGCTTTTAGGAGGAGGTTTTATTTTACGCTGACTGTCCTATGAAGCTGCCTGACCCCTGATCTTCTGTCTGGATAGTGCTGATTGGCCCTGTGCTGATCACATTCACCCTCCCAAGGAAAAAAACTCTCTTGCAATACACACCAATCTGAGCATGTGCAGAGTGCCTCCAAGGCTCTGTTCTATCATAAGATGGATTGGGGACTGTGGAATAAGGGGAGGATCAGAGAAGACAGGCTCAAACAACCTTTTTACCCAATGCAGAGAATTAACCCCTTAGGTTCTAGAGTGAGTCTAACAAGCATGCTTTACTGCATATACAGATTGATTTTTCTATTGTGGGTTTAGTAACATTTTAACTTTTGCAGTAACAGGCTGTTAGCCTTACTAGACTATATCCAGAAAAGTGAACACAGTGGCATACATTCACCACACAGCAAAACACACTAAAGCAAGCACACTGAAAAGTCTCTATAGTAAAAGCATCCTCATCCTCTGCTGAGACCTCCATGATTAAACCCCAATGGAAGGGGTGGAATGCAGTGGGAGAATGGCATTCCACCCTCTGTTTCTTTTCTTTATAGAGTTCAACTTGGGTTTCCTTGACCTGTTGAGAGTGGCAGCATAGCCAATGTGGAGGCTGAACCAGTGGAGACACACAATTACATCCAGCCGCACACACATTTTTCTCAAGCGCAGGAGAATTGGTTTTCTTTTTGGTCTATGGCTTGGATGAAACTTGAGCTGAGGTTTCCCTTGTCTCCATCAACATAGTGGGGTGGGTGCTTAGGCACAGGGGGGCTCTGCCCCTCACCCCAAAGCACCTTGCCCCCATGCTGATGAGGACAAGGGCCTCATCCCCACAACTGTGGCTGGTGGTTGTGGGGGGGGGGGTCAGCAAGCGGAAGGGCTTATCATAATCTGGAAGCCCCCTTTAATAAGGGGGGCCCAAGATCGTGGTCCCCTATGTGAATGAGTATTGGGTACATAAAAACAAAAAACAAGTTTTTGACAAATCCTTTATAAAATAAAAAAAAATGTGTCCCTAGATGTAAATCCATCATTATTAAGCTGACCCATGCCTTAACAACCAGCTTACACTGCACCCTGATTAGACAAAGCTTTGCCCAATCAGGGTGCGGAAATGCACTGTGCAGCGCTTAGTGCATTGCAGTGTTCATCCAGGCGAACACCATGCAAATTTAGCTATTCAGCAAATGGCCAAACAGGCAAATGGTCAGCCCAAACTCATGCTCAGGCCGAACCGTTCGCCATCCCTAAACAGCATACACAGAGCTTTGCTATAATTATTCTCCTTTAACCCTGTGGTATCTGAATCCTACTGCAGTATATGAACAATTAACTCCAGGCTAAAAGGTAAATACACAGATTAAATACATACAGTATAAGAAAGCTATTTTAGCTGCCAAATGGTTAGTTTTTGTGTATCCCTTCCTGATGTAGCGATATGGACTCTTAACAGAAAGCTTAGTACTTTTCAGTGTTCTAAATTTTGTTTGTCCCCTGAATTATTTGTGCAGCCATTGACCTTGTATCTGTGTGCCAACAGAGTTATGGGGCGTATAGTCTTCTTTGAATCTGCTGCTATGCATCCATGTACCCTAAGACTACAAATCCCAGGGACCCTTGCAGTGGCCTGAAGGTTTCTGGGAGAGATGATAAAAGGAACTGAAAAGCCTGTGCGTGCTCTCTTCCTCCTGGGCCTGGCCCAAGACGAACCTCTCTGTATGACGGAGAAAGAAGTTGCGGCCTACCATGCGGAATGCTACTCCCATTATGAGGCCTAAGGGGCCTAACTCTTGTTACCCGCTGTAAGACATCTTGTTACTAGCATCACTTACAGCGCTTGCCCATCGGTGCAGACGTGTAGGCAAAGTCACTAAAGAAAGCTGAGACAGGATCTGTTGCTGGAGTGTTGCTATCTGTGTTCCTGTCTTGAAGACCTTGGATCGATTTGCGTCGTTGGTGAGAGAGCAAGCTGCTCAATCTTTATCTATTCCCTACCACCAGTACAGAACACTGTACACACACATCTCTACCCAAGAACAACTTCCTGCGTTGCTGGATCACTGTGCTCAGATGCCTTAGGCCATCACCACTCAGAACCTATTGTTTCATCTACAACCAAATAGATTACAGGTAACAAGCTCCAACTAGCTAGCGAAGAATAACAGATCTGCAACATGAACTCTATTGCTATTACTTTTAGGAAGCCTAAATAATATATATATATATATATTAGGGCTGTGCAAATTAACTTTTAATTGATCGATTAATCTTTAATTTTTTTGATCGATCAAAATCTTTTTGATCGATTAAAATTCTTTTGATTGGTACTCATCTCTCCGCCGGCTTCTGGGCCTTCAGGGAGTTCTTTAGGAGATCCCGTAACGTCACGGACACCGGCGGGGCTTGCCGTGTCCATCTGAAGGGCTCCTTTGCTGTGCCTTCATATCTGCATGCCGGGGGGACCTTACTATCTGCCACACACAAGGACTGTTACACTTCCCTCTATCAACCTGGGATTCTACAGCTATCCACTGGGATATGTGATAGTTCCCTTCACGGGATATCTACATGCCGACAGACTGATGTTAACCTCTCCTCATCTGGATTCAGCAGTAGTATCGTTGTACACATTTTTATACCAGTATCATACTTAGCTACATGTTATTATGACTGTTTATGGTACCGTTTGGTATTACTCGCACCATTTTTACAGTTTATGTAGCTACATCATATTTTATCTCCAGTGCAATATTTATTTTGTTACCTACTTGAAGACTATAAAAATGTTAATGCTATTCCCATCGAGCGCTGCCTTTGTGTGTTTTTTGTATCCTGCTATCCATGTTTCCAGTTGTTGGTAGCTGCAATGGGAATGTGTATGTGCATTAAAAATAAATGGAAATTAGTCGATTAATCGAAAAAAAAAAAAAATCGAACACAAAAATTTTGATCAGTAATAGCCCTAATATATATATTAACATCAGCAGGAGATATCTCTCTCATTAGAATAGCCTATGCTGTCTAGATTACATTTCTCTAAGTTTGGCTACATATGTAGTTAACTGAAACATCCACTAGGAGGTGACTTTGGATCTGAATATAGTGTACACTTGTGTATATAGTATTATCCATCGTTTAACCATTGTTGTGTCCTCGAGAGGAATCGGTTTGCTGAGTTGGTGCTGTTATCCCAGCTCAGCGGATCTATTCCTTCCTTTTGTGAAATAACTTTTCCAATTTGGAAAAACAACCTCTGAAAGTACAATATAGTAGGAACAATATAGGGGGCGTACCATCATCCAGAATTGAAGTATAGATAAATTGATTCTAAGGTCCCCAACCTAAAGAACCAAAGAGGGGGGTGGGGCCAAGGTTGGACTATTCCGGTACTGATAATCAAGATACAACATATACAAACAAGCAAATAAAATTTGAAAAGGCATTTTATTAAATACAGAGTAAAATCAAATACAGGTGAGGGTTAAAAGACAATCGACTTGACCGGTTTCGCGGCTATGGCCGCTTCATCAGAAGCATGTCTATAAACAAAAATGTAAAATGACAAAAACATCAACAATTAAACAATGAACAACTACAAAGAGATAGTAAAATAATACATGGGGAGAAGGAATTCAGCTGCTCACCTATATTGCCCACCAAAACGGGTGAAGTGGGCTTGGGCAATACCGCAGGGTATCCCGAGTGGTATTCGGGGGATGCGTATATGGATGGACCTACTGCTTTGAATATAAAAAATATATATGAAACGTGAGAAGTTAATGTAATGATAAGGGAGTGAAATAAATATATATAGAACCAGGCCGGGGGTGTGGGCCAGTATGCAAGCCGTGATAATGAAAAGAAGGGGTGTGGACACAAGTGAATAAAATTAAAATGAGGATGTAGATGCAAGTGCTGGGAGAAGCAGTGCGGGGGGGGGGAGTGGAGATGGGAAGAAGGAAAAAAGGAAGAAAGGGAAAGAAGGGGGAGGAGAAGGAAAAGCAAGAAGGGACAAAAGAAAAGGGAGGGGAGGGAAAAAAGATGGGAGGGGAAAGCAAGACTGGGGTGAGGGTAGGAAGGAGAGAGACACAAGGGAAGGGGGGGGGAAGGGGGAGGGGGGGAATGTGTAAAGACGTGTACCTGCAATACAATTGTATTGTGTGTAGGGGGGGCACCGGAGTGGGAACCCAAGTTGAAATAACTGTGTAGGGTCCCATTTAACCTCCACAGATAGGTCCATGGTGATGGGCCAGAGAGGGAGGGGGACCACAATGGATCCCAGGAGGGCATCAAGATAGTAAAGCCAACCGGTGGCACCTGGTGGGAGACACATGAAGTGAAACAAAACAGTGATCAATAAGACAAACAGTGGAGGGGGGAGGGGGGGGAACAAAAAAAAAACGACCAGGGAGGGGGGGGGGGAGGAAGGGAAGGGAGCGCAGAGTGACAGTGAAGGAAATTAAGCATTGTGTAGTAACTTACTGTGGGCTGGGTAAGGCCACAGAGGTCCCGAATTGCGCCTGTCCATTGCGCTGGCAGCAGGGATGCGCTGCTTTTGAATCCCCCGCCTGGCGTGGCTAATACACGTCAGGAGACGTGATTGCATAGCATCACCGGGTCGGGACGCCCATACCACGTCAGCGCGATGTCGAGGCGCATGCGCCGTGCGGGGTGCCGCGATGTGAGGGCGGCAGCCCCTCACGGCGTGGCCCGCCCCTCAAGGGGAGGGGAGGGGGGCGGCCCAATACTCCACAGCAATGAACAGGGGTCAAGGCTGGGGGGGGGGGGGGGAATAGCCACGATGTAGGGGCGGCAGCCCACACTGGGGTGTCTCCTGGGAAGGCACACCCCTCTGGGGAGGGGCGGTCCAAACTCTCCACAGAAATGAACAATGGTCAGAGCTGGGGAGGAACCCGGGGACAACCAAATCAACCCGTTGGAGATGGGAGTGGCGGGCAGCTGAATCCTGTAGAGAACATTTACATAAATAAACAAGGTTAAAAATGATATACTAGACATAGGTATAATATGACTTAACATAAAGTGAGAGTAAGATGCCTCATGGGTAAGGGGCACCAGGGTGGACTGAAGCAGCAGGTTGTCATCACTAAGGCATATGTACAGTATAAGGAGGGGAACCCATAATATTGAAAATCCCACTGAGGCAACAATGGGTTTGAGGGGATAGCGGTACTCAGACAAAGCTGGTGACCAACATATAAAGGTGACTGAAAGTACTCAGAGTACCCCAGCAATGATGGTTGCGTGGGGCGAACTGAGAATACCAGCTGGACAATTGAAGCAAACCTGTCCAGCTCAATGATGGATCAAGCTAGGGACGGGAGGGGCAATCACTCCCCGGCCTGGTTCTATATATATTTATTTCACACCCTTATCATTACATTAACTTCTCACTTTTCATATATATTTTTCATATTCAAAGCAGTAGGTCCATCCGTATACGCATCCCCCGAATACCACTCGGGATACCCTGCGGTATTGCCCAAGCCCACTTCACCCGCTTTGGTAGGAAATATAGGTGAGCAGCTGAATTCCTTCTCCCCATGTATTATTTTACTATCTCTTTGTAGTTGTTCATTGTTTAATTGTTGATGTTTTTGTCATTTTACATTTTTGTTTATAGACATGCTTCTGATGAAGCGGCCATAGCCGCGAAACCGGTCAAGTCGATTGTCTTTAACCCTCACCTGTATTTGATTTTACTCTGTATTTAATAAAATGCCTTTTCAAATTTTATTTGCTTGTTTGTATATGTTGTATATTGATTACCAGTACCGGAATAGTCCAACCTTGGCCCCACTCCCCTCTTTGGTTCTTTAGGTTGGGGACCTTAGAATCAATTTATCTATACTTCAATTCTGGATGATGGTACGCCCCCTATATTTTTCCTACTACTGTATATTGTACTTTCAGAGGTTGTTTTTCAATCAAATTAGGGTGGATAACACAGCCGGGCCCCTATTGGGTGACTTGCGATCGGTCGTTGGGGCTGACTTCCCTTCACCCCTTGCACCCCTCGCATCTCACCCATCCATACTCCCCAACATTTAGATTGGGGAGTCCCTCTGTTTATACTTATAATTACTTGTTTTTTCATATGATCTACAATGTGACTTTAGCAATTTTGGTTTTGACAATCACTGCGGCCCAACCTGGACATGAGACTTGGGATTGCCCCTCCCGTCCCTAGCTTGATCCATCATTGAGCTGGACGGGTTTGCCTCAATTGTCCAGCTGGTATACTCAGTTCGCCCCACGCAACCACCATTGCTGGGGTACTCTGAGTACTTTCAGTCACCTTTATATGTAGGTCACCAGCTTTGTCTGAGTACCGCTATCCCCTCGGACCCATTGTTGCCTCAGTGGGATTTTCAATATTAGGGGTTCCCCTCCTTATACTGTACATATGCCTCAGTGATGACAACCTGCTGCTTCAGTCCACCCTGGTACCCCTTACCCATGAGGCATCTTACTCTCACTTTATGTTAAGTCATATTATACCTATGTCTTTGTACGTTACCTATAACTAGTATATCATTTTTAACCTTGTTTATTTATGTATATGTTCTCTACAGGATTCAGCTGCCCGCCACTCCCATCTCCAGCGGGTTGATTTGGTTGTCCCCGGGTTCCTCCCCAACTCTGACCATTGTTCATTTCTGTGGAGAGTTTGGGCCGCCCCTCCCCCCGAGGAGTGGGCCTTCCCGGGAGACACCTCAGTGTGGGCTGATGCCCCTACCTCGTGGATATTCCCCCCCCCAGCCCTGACCGCTGTTCCTTGCTGTGAAGTATTGGGCCGTCCCCCTCCCCTTGAGGGGCGGGCCACGCCGTGAGGGGTTGCCGCCCTCACATCGCTAGACCCCCCACGGCGCATTCGCGCCTCGACATCGCACTGACGTCGTATGGGCGTCCCGACCCGGTGATGCTATGCAATCACGTCTCCTGACGTGTATTAGCCACGCCGGGCAGGGGATTCAAAAGCAGTGCATCCCTGCTGCCAGCGCAATGGACACTCGCACCTCGGGACCTCTGTGGCCTTACACAGCCCACAGTAAGTTACTACACAATGCTTCATTTCCTTCACTGTCACTCTGCGCTCCCTTCCCTTCCTCCCCCCCTCCCTGGTCGTTTTTTTTTGTTCCCCCCCCCCTCCACTGTTTGTCTTATTCAGGGATCCTCAAACTACGGCCCTCCAGCTGTTGCAGAACTACACATCACATGAGGCATTGTAAAACACTGACATTCACACACATGACTAGGCATGATGGGAATTGTAGTTCCTGAACAACTGGAGGGCCGTAGTTTTAAGACCCCTGGTCTTATTGATCACTGTTTTGTTTCACTTCATGTGTCTCCCACCAGGTGCCACCGGTTGGCTTCACTATCTTGATGCCCTCCTGGGATCCATTGTGGTCCCCCTCCCTCTCTGGCCCATCACCATGGACCTATCTGTGGAGGTTAAATGGGACCCTACACAGTTATTTCAACTTGGGTTCCCACTCCGGGGCCCCCCCTACACACAATACAATTGTATTGCAGGTACACGTCTTTACACATTCCCCCTCCCCCTCCCCCCCCCTTCCCTTGTATCTCTCTCCTTCCTACCCTCACCACAGTCTTGCTTCCCCTCCCATCTTTTTTCCCTCCCTCTCCCTTTTCTTTTGTCCCTTCTTGCTTTTCCTCCTCCTCCCCCTTCTGTCCCTTTCTTCCTTTTTTCCTTTTACCCATCTCCCCTCCCCCCCCCCCCCCCCCCCCCCCCAATTGTTCTCCCAGCACTTGCATCCACATCCTCATTTTAATTTTATTCACTTGTGTCCACACCCCTTCTTTTCATTATCATGGCTTGCATACTGGCCCACACCCCCGGCCTGGTTCTATATATATTTATTTCACACCCTTAACATTACATTAACTTCTCACTTTTCATATATATTTTTCATATTCGAAGCAGTAGGTCCATCCGTATACGCATCCCCCGAATACAACTCGGGATACCCTGCGGTATTGCCCAAGCCCACTTCACCCGCTTTGGTGGGCAATATAGGTGAGCAGCTGAATTCCTTCTCCCCATGTATTATTTTACTATCTCTTTGTAGTTAATCATTGTTTAATTGTTGATGTTTTTGTCATTTTACATTTTTGTTTATAGACAATTTTCTTGGCTAATAGGAAAGGGACTGTCAAAAAAAAGGCATAGGGGCTGGGGAAACTGGCCACTTTCCTGGGGAACCAAAGCAAACCCTTCAGATCTAGTATAGATTTTAAGAGAGAAACTTTTCCACAAAAAAACAATACATGGAGTGCCCCCGGAACTGATATCAGAAAAATCGTCCAACATCCCTTGCAAAGTACTTTGTCCCCATGTTGATGTGGGGAAGGGCCTCTTTCATCACAACCCTGTCCTAGTAGTTGTAGGGGTCTGCAGGCAGGTGGCTTATCAAAAACTGGAAGCCCTTTAACAGTAAGGGAAAACTCACATACCAGCCCCTCCACATGAATGAGTAAGGGGTACACAGTACCATTAATTATTCACAAAAAATAAACAGGCTGTTTTTATATACCTTGACATTTTCATAATATAAATTGTTTGGCCCCACCCCCTCTTTGGTTCTTTAGGTTGGGGACCTTAGAATCAATTTATCTATTTTCCAATTTGGGTTCAAGTAAAAGATTTCAGAACCTTATATTACAGAGTTGTCTGATTCTTGCTTCATAGTGTTAACAGGATGTCTGAACCCAGAGTGTCAGGTGGGTTGGAAGGTTTACTTGCTCATGGCCCTGCAGATGAGCAGGCATCTCTCAGCAGTCCCCAAGAGGGGCCGTGCTACACATATGCCGTGTACAGACGATCGGGCATTCCAACAACAAAACCGTGGAATTTTTTCCGATGGATGTTGGCTCAAACTTGTTTAGCACACACACGGTCACACAAATGTTGTCGGAAATTCCGAACGACAACAACAGGGTTAGTGTTGAGCGGAATACGCCATATTCGATTTCGCGATATTGCGCGAATATATAGAAGAATATTCGCGAATATTCGCTAATATCGAATATTCGTGATATTTTATCCAAAAAAAAATTTTGCGAAATTTCGCTAATGCGAAAATGATTGCGAAATTCTCATAAACGGAGATCATTTCCTGTATTACTAAACTAATATGCACTAAACACTAACTCTACACTAACTCTACTTAAAAGAAAGGAGAATAAGGGGGCAAAAGAAGGGCGGAGAAGATAATCGCGCAATATTCCTATTGCGCGATTTTCTTCTCCGCCCTTCTTTTGCATCAGAGCCAATCAGAATAACTCGAATATTCGGCAAAAGGAATATTGCACGATATTCCTTTTGCCGAATATTTGAGTTATTCTGATTGGCTCTGATGCAAAAGAAGGGCGGAGAAGAAAATCGCGCAATATTCCTTTTGCCGAATATTCGAGTAAGTGTCACATCAGCTACTTGGCCCAGGGTCTCTCTCTAATCATACCAGCAATGCTTTTAGACGTCGATGGAGATCACTAGGATGTGATCCGTTTTAAAAATAAATTAGAAAAAATACGAATATTCGCCATAGCGAATATTCGCCGCAATATTCGAGTTATTCGCGAATACTCGAATATGCAATATTCGTAGCGAATATTCGCAATGCGAATATTCGTGAGCAACACTAAACAGGGTGACGTATGACGAGCCGAGAAAAATTATGTTCAATAGCCAGTGCGGCTCTTCTGCTTGATTCTGAGCATGTGTGGAATTTTGTGCGTCGGAATTGTGTACACACAATTGGAATTTCCGAAAAACAAAACTTGTTGTCGGAAAATTTGAGAACCAGCTCTCAAATTTTTGTTGTTGGAAATTCCAACAACAAATGTCTGATGGAGCATACACACGGTTTCGACAACAAGCTCACTGTATAGTAAAAGAGTAGCAGCAGACAGATAAGGTCATCACACTGCTCTCTCCTCTTCCATGTCCCCCCTTGTATGTAGCACACCTAATTGGCACCCAGTTTTGCCTGTCTTAATTTCCATGTTTCACTAAGGATGAATTTATGTATTCAGATATCTTAAGGGAGGCTTTTGGTGTGATCCAAACTATCCATCTAATATTAAAATGAAAACACAAAAAATTAGTTATTTTAAAACATATTAAAAACATATTTATCACTGAACTTTTTCTTTGGTTATTCAAACCCTAGCCTAGGACTACTCTCATACCTATTGGACTGCACAGTCTTATTTAGACACCCTGCACAACTGCTGTAAGAGCGAAGTGGATGTTCAACTGAGGATGGAGGTTGTTAGTTAAACATCTATTTGCAGATCTATTTCTGTGATTTCAAGCTGGATTTGTGTTCCTGAGATTAACAAGTGCACCTTTAAAGTGATATTAAATACAAGTCTTTAGTTTCAAGATTTAAAAAAATAAAAAACATACTTATCTGCTCTGAGCAATGGTTTTGTAAAGAGCAGCCATGATCTCTTCCTCTTTATGGGTTCACTGCTGGGGCTCCTGGACTCTCCCTCCTGTCAAGTGCCCTCAGACCAAACAGATTGCTATGGGGGCATCCAAGCAGGCTTGCTCCTGAGCTGCTGCTCTGCTTGTCCATTGAGACACAAAGCTGCAGCTCAGTCCCACCCTCCTTTCTTCTCATTGGCTCACTGGCTGTGATTGACAGCGGATAATGAGGAGGGAGAGTACCCAGAGATCAGGGCTTAAGTCCTGCAGGAACGTGTGGGAACGGAGTCCCTGCACTTTTTTCACAGCAGGAACGCAGTTCCCTTTGCAGTACTAGAGCAGCCTCGAGCAGCCGAGCCGTCCGAGCCAATCCTTCACTAAGTGGCGATGCCCAGCTCAAGTCACTGTCAGGGGCAGGTGAACCTTAGTAATCCTTTATGTTACTGGTCGCTTCCTGTATATGGATTCATCGGGTAGTGTGCGGGTATTCCGTCACTTCCTCGATGCGGCAATGACTCCTGGGAGCTTTTGTCATTGTTCCCAGGAGACATTGCAGAGGTCTGCCGCAAGTTATTGCAGGATTTAGAAAGAACATAAAGCGTATAATTTTTTTTTTTTTTTTGGTGGGGGAATGGATCTTGGGTGGGAGTTCCCACACCTTTTTCCCCAGGACTTGACCACTGCCCGAGATCCCAGGCTTTAATGCACATCACTGCATTGAGATGGGACTCAGGTAAGTATTAGGGGGGCTGCTGCACACAGAAGGTGTTTTATTTTCATGCATAGAAGGCATGAAGGTACAAAGCCTCGCGCCTTTAGAACCATTTTAAGTATTAAGCATGTGTGTTTGGTGCTTTGTTATAACTTTGAATTGTATATAATTAGGTTATCCCCAGAGAAACTAGTCCCGATGTGTTCTTGCTTAGGTACTGAAAAGATAGATTGATATTTATATAGAGCGGGATGAGATTACTATCATAAGTTCATATACAGCTGTTCAACAAATAAGCACATATCAAGCAGTAAAGTGTCCTTATAAACTGGTATCAAGGGATGTTTACTTAGTGTGTGTTCCTGAGCAAAATGATGTCTTTGTATTTTCAAGAATACAACTATATGCCAAGTATGCCAAATTAACTTTTTAAAAACATATTTTACAAGAATTGCAAAGCATAAATCATGGGATGACGCAGCATCAAACTCATTCAATTCTAAATAAAAAAAAGTCTGTGCTGGTTTTAAATGGTGTAAAAAAAAGATCCCAACCTCTTTTATAGATCTCATTATCTTCCGCAAGCTGCCTGTATGGGTAATCATACACCCTACACCTGCAGTGCAGACTTCTAAACCCTTTCACAAATGTAATAAAGACTTCTTTTTCTCACTTTCTTATGTGTAGGCATCAGAGCTAATAGGCTTCTCACTGTGCCCCAGATACAATAGTGTCTTAAGAAAAAGATCAAGGAGAGGTGCCTTCAAGTGAAAGCTTTTTTTTTTTTTTTTTTTAAACCCAAGAACAGCATTTTCAAATAATGAATTGACACTGGACCTTAAAACATTATTTTCCCAAATATGGCTTATGGATTAAAAATAATAAAATTTTTTTTAATAAGAATTAAAAGTTAAACTGTGTCTACAAAAAAAAAAAACGTTACTCCAAATTGTACTTTTTTTGCCCCTTTTTGCATGGTTTGTATAGGCTTTCAAAGTGGAACTTTAAAGTGACCTGGATGTGATCCTAAATATTGAGACTCCCCATTGTCATAGACATAGCCTCATTGCAGCAGGAACTACATGCTCTGCTTGTGTTACATTTAGGACTTTCAAAGATGGACACCTTTTACACTTTAGTGGATGAGTGACTTAACCACTTGCCCACGGCGTCATGGTAAAAAGACGTCATGTTTTTAAAGATGGATATCTCGGTAACGGCAGCAGCTGCTGCCACAACCGAGATATCCATCTTTTCCGTTGGCAGTCCTGTACACGATAATGGTGGTCTCCGCGGCGGATTCGCCGCGAGATCACCGTTATCGGTGGCGGGAGAGGGCCCCCCCTCCCGCCGCTCTCCCGCACCCTCCGCCGCTTACCGGAGCCGTCGGTAGCGGCGGAGGCGATCAGTCCTGTCGGCAGCTGTGTTGGGATACGAGTGAGGGAAAAATCGCCCCCACCCGTCCCCCCAGCTCTGCTGGGCGGAAGTGACGTCAAAACGTCAGTCCCGCCCAGCGTCTTAAAGAAACATTTTTTTTTCTGACATTTGAAAAATGAAATTTTTTTTTTCTTTTTTTGCATTTAAGCCTAAGTATGAGATCTGAGGTCTTTTTGACCCCAGATCTCATATTTAAGAGGACCTGTCATGCTTTTTTCTATTACAAGGGATGTTTACATTCCTTGTAACAGGAATAAAAGTGATATTTTTTTTTTTATTTATTTCGGTGTATACAATTATAAACTAATTTAAAATAAATAAGAAAACAAAAAAGTAAAACGCCCCATCCTAACGAGCTCGCGCACAGAAGCGAACGCATACGCGAGTAGCGCCCGCATATGAAAACAGTGTTCAAACCACACAAGTGAGGTATCGCCGCGATCGTTAGAGCGAGAGCAATAATTCTAGCCCTAGACCTCCTCTGTATCTCAAAAAATGCAACCTGTAGAATTTTTTAAACGTCGCCTATCGAGATTTTTAAGGGTAAAAGTTTGACGCCATGCCACGAGCGGGCGCAATTTTTAAGCGTGACATGTTGGGTATCATTTTACTCGGCGTAACATTATCTTTCACAATATATAAAAAAATTGGGCCAAATTTATTGTTGTCTTATTTTTTTATTCAAAAAAGTGAATTTTTTTCAAAAAAAGTGCGCTTGTAAGACCGCTGCGCAAATACGGTGTGACAAAAAGTATTGCAATGACTGCCATTTTATTCTCTAGGGTGTTAGAAAAAAAATATATAATGTTTGGGGGGGTTAAGTAATTTTCTAGCAAAAAAAACTGTTTTAGTCTCGTAAACACCGAATCTGAAAAACAGGCCCGGTGGGCAAGTGGTTAAAGTGGTTGTAAACCTCAGTCATGGATTCAGAGTAAAACACACATATCTGTAGTGTTTACTTATCTCTCTTCAAAGCTCTAAGTGTAATTTTTCTCTGGTGCTTTGTTTCTCGGTTATCATCATGAGCTGCTCCAATCAGATCTCACATACTGTTACTGCAGCTTTCCATACCCTCTCGCCTGACGAGCCGCATCCCATTCAATGGAACCGTTTTAATAGGAGCGACGCAACTCGCTCCGACTGAGAAAAAGGTTCCTGCACGACATCGGGGGCGGCTCAGGGCGACCTGCATTGACTTCTATACAGAAATCATTTTGCTGGTCGCCTCTGAAGTCGTCTTCAGGACGACTTGCAGAGTCGCCCCCGAAGTCATGCCGCCGGAGTGTGAACCGGCTCTGACAGATGAAGAAGGACTTTTTGTTTCAATTTGTTTATTGTTTTGAAAATGAACAACAAAAAAAGTCAAGCAAGCATAAGAATCGCACACGCAGGGGCAAAATCATGGTTAATTATTACAAAGAACGATAAAGAACATAGTCATGTAAACTGAGATAAAGGGATTCTGGAACATGGGGATGTTAATAATAAAGCACTGAAAATGCAAAAATGCCAAGTCCCCAAAATCTACTCAAAGTCATCCGGGGGGGGGGGGGGGTGTGCAACAACCCAGCTGGGTGGCAACTGTGTGAGATTAGAAAGAATAAGTGAGGGAAAGAAGAAAAAAGCACAGAGAACGTGGAAGGGGTAGGGGGGAGGTGAGCACTCAAACAAGGCCTGAACAGGCTGGTTGGAGTGAATGGAACTCATAAGAGTCGGTTCACACTGGGGCGACGCGACTTCCAGCACGACTTTCAGAGGCAACTCCAAGACGACTTGAACATGAACCACAGGGCGATCTGGGGCGATTTACAACATGACTTGAAGTCCTCTCCAGGACAGGAGACTTTCCAGTGGCCAATCAAACAACAATCAGCTCTGGGGGAGGGAGGGGGAGGGCGATGTTTGCCTAAGAAATGTATGTTATCTTCCTGGAAAGTTGCCTCAGTTAAGACAGTGATCAGACTTGGAGGCGACTTCCATTGAAATCAATGGGTACAAATCGCCTAGAAGTCTGATTGAAGTAGTACAGGAACCTCTTCTGAGCTTCTATTCACTTACATTGCTTTTCTGGACAGCGCGACTTGGGACAACTTGAAGCGACTGTTAGTCGGATCCCAAGCCGCCCCAGTGTGAACCAACTCTAAGAGATCCATTGTTCCCAGATCTTGAGAATCTTGGCGTGGGAATCATTCACAATACTGGACTTGAAGAAAAAATGTATCAGTGCTGCCTATCAGTGTCCATCATTAAAGGAGAAAAATTACTTGTTTGCAAAATTTTATAACCGAAACTAGGAAAAACCTGTTTTATTTTCAAAATGCATTTTCTTTTGTTTAGCAAAAAATAAAAACACAGTAGTGATTAACCACTTGCATACCCACGGGTCCTGCAGACTCAATGTCCGCCGGTGTCACGCGAATATGGCATGGAGAGGCAAGGCATTTTCCTGTTCTGCCTAGCAACATGACAGGCATCTACTGCTCCCAGTGACCCCCACCTTTAGAAACTCGTGGCAGGGGACCGTCCCCCCGTTTTTTTTTTTTTCGTCTGACTTTAGCAAATCGCGGCAGGAGAGAGAAGAGAAGACTTGCCTTGACTTTGTTTTGTTCGTCAGCATAAGACCCCCCCCCCATCCTCCCACTTATCATCTCACGGCAGGAGAGAGAAGAGAAGAGATGACACTTTTGTTACCACAACCCCCCCCCCCACTTATTATCTCGCGGCAGGAGAAATTATATCATCTCTGTTCCAGGGGGCCCTGCCTAAAGCTGTGTAAGGGGCTCCAAAATTTGTGATGGCTGATCTCCCTCCTGTTCTAGTGAGCCCATCCCTCTAAAGTTAGAAACACATATAGGGAACACATTCAACCCTTTGATTGCCCCCTTGTGTTAACTACTTCCCTGCCATAGTCATTTACACAGTAATCAGTGCATTTTTATAGCACTATTTGCTGTATTAATGTCAATGGTTCCAAAAATGTGTCCGATCTGTCCACCGCAATTTTGCAGTCTCAATTAAAATCGCAGACCACCACCATTTATAATAAAAAAATAATAATAATAAAAATGCCATAAATCTATCCCCTATTTTGTAGACACAATTACTTTTGCGCAAACCAATCAATATACGGTTATTGCAAATTTTCTACCAAAAATATGCAGAAGAATACATATTGACCTAAACTGAGGAAGACATTTAATTTTTTATTTTTTGGGGGGATATTTATTATAGCAAAAACAAAAAAAAATAGCTTTTTTTTAAAAATTGGTGCTCTTTTTTTGTTAATAGCGCAAAAAAATAAAAATAAAGCAGAGGTGATCAAATACCACAAAAAGAAAGCTTTATTTGTGGGAAAAATAGACGTCAATTTTGTTGGGTACAACCGTCGCACATCCGCGTAATTGTCAGTTAAAGCGACACAGTGCCGTATTGCAAAAAAGGGCTTGGTTGAATGAATGAAAACTTGTATAGCGTGGCACATGCGAACTGAATCGCCTCTGGGCGCTTGTTGTTCCTGTCTCCTTTGGTATCAAAAGAGATGAGTCTTGATCTTTCTCCTGAATGCTAAGTAGTTCTCCTCCAACCGAATACTGGTTGGCAAAGTGTTCCATAGTCTGGGACCTTGGACCGCGAATCTTCTATCTCCTTTAGATTTGTATCCGGCTTTCGGTATCTGCAGGAGATTTTGATCAGTGGATCGCAGCATGCGATTGGGGTTATGGGCTTTTATTTTTTCGCGTAGATAATGGGGAGCATTCCCATGGATACATCTATGCGTTAGACAGAGTGCTTTAAAAGTGATTCTGTCTTTTACTGGTAACCAGTGAAGGGTTCTCAGTGAAGGTGAGATTGATTCCCAGGGTTTTTTCCCAGTCACAAGTCTGGCGGCCGTATTTTGAACGACTTGTAGACGAGCGATTTGGTACTTTGGGAGTCCGAGGTAAAGGGCATTTGCATAGTCCAATCTGGAGTTAACAATTGCTCCCACCACGACCGCTATGTCTTCTTTGGGGATAAAAGGGATAAGCCTGCATAGTAGGGGGTAATTCCTTCCAGGGCTGAAGTGGTTAAATACCACAATAAAAGCTCCATCTGTCTCAAAAAAAGTAATAAAACTTCCATAGGAGTACAGTGTTGCATGACCGTGCAGTTCAAATTGGCTTGGGCTGGAAGGTGGTGAAAGTGCCCAGTATTGATGAGGTTAATAGAGTTTTGCATTTTTAATCTTTCACTTTAGGCTTTACTAAAATCGTTGCTTCTGCCCCTTCCTTTATATAACTGATGACAACTTGAGGAGCTGTCATGCAGTACCATTGGAGTCGGTCAAATGCACTGTGACCATCTGGTTTTTAATTCCAGTGAGTCGGTGGGTGGCAGGCATCATGATTCACAATGAATTTACTTTTTTGTTTTTAAATAAAAAAAAAATTGACTGTGGCTTGCTGTTCAGGAGGGGGGCCTGCATGCTCAGATTAAGAACCTGGCTCGTATCTCCTGGGGGAAATAGCACTATTTTTTTGCGTGACGTACCCTCTTAAAATTTATGCCAGACTCCAGGGGTCTGGTATGCATTTTGAGGGGGGATTCTATGTCATTTATTTAGATTTTTTTGCTGCAGGATGTGCTACAACAAAAGTGACAGTAACAAAGAAAGAAAACCGATAGAATTACACATCAGACCCCTGGAGTGATTTCTTTACCAGGTTCCTAAAAAAAAAAAAAAAAAAACACACACTTTGCACTGGTACGCTGTTCCCCAGGGCAGTGCATACTCTCATGTTATTTTTCGCCAATCTTTTGCCTATTAGTCCATAAAATTACACTTCTTTTCTCTAAACTATTTATAAAAAATATTTATTTTTATTTTTATTTTAGTCGGGTAAACATATGAATACAGTGTATTTAGATATGCAGTCAGCTGGAACTCTTGTTTTTTTTCATCTGTATTCTAGGGACTAGTTTGCTCTTGTTTGAAAAAAAAAGTTATTTACAAGCTGAAATTTGCACACGCAACTGAATGAGTCAGAGCAGTGATTCTTCCCTCTTTGCTTCGGCTGCTTCCATATGATTCCATTAGAGCTTTTAGTCAGAGACAGCATATCTGATAGGAAAGAAAACAGTTCTACTGTGCAATATCTTTCTAAAACCCACAAGTGTATATCAGCGTTTGTCAAACTTCTTTCAGCCATGGCACCCTTTAAATGTATTCAAAATGTTGAGGAACCCCAGTCTAAAATGTTAAAAACATAATTGTTACTTATCAGTGAGATACCTGAGCCTGGGAAAAACCACACAATCACCTCAATTTCACATCAGAAGCCTCCTTTTACATCATGAGTTTCCCTCCTCATATCAGAGTCCCCTTATATGGTAGAAGCCCCTATACAAAGATCCCTCATCACAGCAGAGACCTCTTTTTGCATCAGAGTCTTCCCCTATCAGAGGTCAACATCAGAGGTTAACATCAGATGTCCCCTATCACATCAGAGGTCCCTCCATCACATCAGAGGTCCCTCATCATATCAGATACACCCCTGCATATCAAAGACTATACATGGGTCTTTTTTCACAACAGAGCATGTGTCCTTTTGAATGCTGGGAATGACCCTACATGCCATTTGCCCTGGATCAGAGTCATGTGCTGCTACGATGTGGGGGTGAGTCAGCTACCATCACCATATCAATGAATGTCACAATGTGTTCCAGCCTTAGAGCGTCATTCCACTTTTACCAAGCTACACATTTCTAAAGGTTCCCGTGCTTGTGGCAGCCCTGGGGAATTCAGGTGGCACCCCAGGGTTGAGAAAAACGAACAGAAACAAAATGGAAAAATATATAGTAAAAACAGGTATACAACCTAGGTATAAAATTAAACAGTACAGTACATACAATAACAGTTCATTACAATGGGGAATAAAATTACCATGATTTGCTAATTAATTTTAACATTGAATTAGGTTGTTACATCCTGGTGTCTTGCAATTTTTTTAGAGCTTTCAGAAATCTCCTCAGGTAGCCCTAAATGTTCACTAAATACACATATTGATGCTTACTAACTTCCCTTTTTTGAAAGAAAAAAAAATATAGGTAAATAATATATGTAATTTTTATTGCTATACTATGTCTTACTAATAAAGAAAATAAAAATTGCTTTCCCATACGTTTTAGAACACGTTATATACAATGGCCCAGATTCACAGAGCGATTACGCCTGCGCAACAGGAGATGCGCGTGCGTAAGTCGAAATGTGCGTGTGCGTTTCGTTGCGCGGCATCCCCAGAACGAGATACGCAAAAATTTCGTTAGACTGGCGTATCCGTCCGCGCAAAAGTGCGGTAGACACACCATTGATTTGCTAGTCAAATATGCTAATGAGGGACTTACGGGGATCCACAAAACAACGTTGGGGCAGCACAGGCGACGCAGTGTGTGCAACAGCAAATTGTCCTGTCTAAAATTAGAGCTTATAAAAGCTGGTCTAAAAAAAGAAAAAAGTCTACTTGTTAGATAAAGCAACACTGTTAGTGAGGAGCTCAGCAGTCACACGTGTTGCACAACAATCTGTATGCCAACATGCCAGGGGCATCGTCGCACATAGCTATACTACTGACTTTAGATGAACAAAGAAGGATGAGGGCACTGAGGAGGGCACTGAGGAGGGCACTAAGTAGGGCACGGGAGATTTTTTTTTTTGTTTGCTTATCTAAACTTTACAATTTAATCTAATCTAATACAATATTCTTATCTGATACAAGCCCCTCACTCTTCACGGGAGAGGATATATCACACACGCATAGACATCTTTGGCATGAGTGATTCTGAGGTGTCTCGCATCTTCAGATTCACCCCTCATGCCATCATGGAATTAACCACAACCCTGCATGAGGACATCACCAGCCCAACACATGACACTACCCATGACACCCATGACAGCTACATATACAATCCGAGCCCCATCCCCACATATTTCGAACAGAACATGTATGGGGACAGCTGGCTGGTTGGTGAGTGACATGGGTGGCAGGCATGACTGTCCCCCCCCCCATGATGCACACATCACAAGGGGCACAAGCACTACTAACATCCTCCTGTCTTTTCCCTTCAAGGTGACTCTGCATATGCACTGGGACCCCATCTTATGACCCCATCTCATGCCAGCTTACATATGCATCTTTGCACGTTAAACACACACATGAATCATGGCACAATGAGAATGCATGCATGCACACCACTGTGGTCCCTAGCACACACACCCCACATCCTCATCACATTGGATTGGCACCAGTCCACCATGCAGGACTTGTGAGCTGCAACACCATGCCATGGCTCCAATTATGTCACTGTACATTCATACACCATTCACACGGACTTGGGGATCACTTCTCCACCACAAATGAGGGTGACACCCCTTTTCCCGCAGGAATATCACCCCCACATTCCAAAATCATACACAAACAGAACCAAAAAAATTAAATAAATGACGAGCAAAAATAAAAAATGCCCAGCAAAAATATATTTTAAACAAAATAACAACAAAGAAAACACATAAGACAAAAATCACTCTGCAAAACAGTCCCCAAATATCTCAAAGACACGTCTCAAACAAACAAACAAACGCTAATAAACAAAAGCACCTTGCTGTATAGGAAGATCCCAAAGGGATGTGCTTTTGCAAAGGAAGTGCATTTGTGTCTGTCTATTTATGCTGTTTGCGTAGTTCACTAAGTTGCCCGGGTCCACTTCCAATTTCACTGATTGCGCCGCTCCCGAGTTGTGAGCATGCGCACAGCGGAGCTGACCATGGTCTCCTTCAAGCGCGCATGCGCGAGCCGGCCGGCCCTTCATTTGCATGGGGTCACGGCTCATTTCAATGTAACACGCCCACGTCCTTCCCAATTTGTATTACTCCGCCTTACGCCTCTGAAAAAACGTTACGCATGCGCAATTTTCTGCGCAAAAGCTACGAGAATAGGGTGATTATGCGACAAAATTGCGCAAGTCTAACGTAAAGGCGGTGCGCTACGCCGGTCCAATAATGCGCAGATGTACCTGAATCTGGGCCAATGTTTGCATCTGCAGGCTGCTGCCAGCTACCTAAGTGCTTCTACTAGAAGCTTTCACTATAGCAATAATTTAGTTCAACCTGTAGTATTGCAGTGGAGACTTAGTGTTTTTGCCATTACTATTGTACATGTACAGTACACTTTAAATAATTTGTCTGTAAGTATTCTCCTTTTCCCATACTTTATGGAGGTATTAATAATGTATTAAATGGAAGTTTAGTGGCTTTTTACTAGTCTAGAATGTATTGTTACCATCCCTCACTGTATTTTCTTTCCTCTAGTGGTTCTATAGTTTTTCCACAAGAAATGGAAACAGTATCAAAACATGTCCTGTCACTTCAAGATTCATTCTCCCTGGACCTAGTTAAAACAATTGTGTGAGTAAAAAAGGTCACTCGAGTTAGTAATTTGTCTAGGGACTGGAAAAATGAAACCATAGAAAAGAGGAACTCCTCAGATCCCAGTATATTCTTTAGGCAAAGATTATTATGTGCTTGTGCTATACTTATAACTTTATATGGGTCTCTGGTTGTAGTGAGACTTTGGCTTAACAGTGATGTCAATATTTTTGCAGCTTCTTATAAATGACTTTTTCCTTTTATGGAAGAGAAAGACCCAGAAAGCACAAGTGTGAATTATTAGTTCAGTAAAGATGAACATGCTGTATATTCTCCTAACTGATTAAAATATTTTATTTTTCATTGTCTTGAACGCTTTTCTTAATAGCAGGAATACAGGACTAGCACACATTTATCACTTCCATACTCCGCCTATTCTGGCACTTCTCTCCTTCATGTAAAAATCATAATTTTTTTTGCTAGAAATTACTCAGAACCCCCAAACATTATTTTAGCAGACACCCTAGGGAATAAGTGGCGGTCATTACAACTTTTTATCTTGCACGGTATTTGCACAATCATTTTTCAAACGCCCATTTTTTTGTATAATGTGAAAGATGATGTTACACCGAGTAAATAGATACCTAACTTGTCATGCTTTAAAATTGCGCACACTCATGGAATGGCGCCCAACTTCGTTACTTAAAAATCTCCATAGGCGATGCTTTAATTTTTTTTACAGGTTACCAGTTTAGAGTTACAGAGGAGGTCTAGTGTTAGAATTATTGCTCTTGCTCTAGCGCATGCAGCGAAACCTCACATGTGTGGTTTGAATGGCGTTTACATATGTGGGAAGGACTTACATGTGCGTTTGCTTCTGAGCACGAGCTACTGGGGACAGGGGCATTTTAATAATTTTTTATATATTTTGATATTCATTTTACCTAATTTTTTGAATTTTTACACTTTTTTTTACATTTTTTTATCACTTTTATTCCTATTACAAGAAATGTAAAAATCCCTAGTAATAAAAATAGTGTATGACAGGTCCTCTTTAAGGAGAGATGCGGGATCAATAAGACCCCACATCTCACCTCCAGGCTGTAAAGCATGAGTTTGGGAAAAAACGATCTAATGCTTTCAGCCGATTGCGGCTTTGTGTAACGTTACGCCGGATAAGATTTGGGAATTAGGATCTCAACTGCGGAGACTTCTCAGTTTCGGACCCAGGTTTCACTCTCTTTTGTGCAGAGAGTTTGGGATCCTAGCATCACAGTCTCAGTCAAGAAATATGGTGCATATTCCTTCATAGGCGCCAGTAAAAACTCAAACATATATAAGTATAAAGTCCAGGTAAAACTGATACTATAGTTCAGGCTCACTAGGGTAATACCCTGGGGAGTGAGGTTGCACGAATACTGGATACAAATACAAACTCTAATAGCAAGGTAAGTAGTATTAGTGCCACATGCCTCCAGAGTAATGGACTGGTCACAGTGCAGCAGTGTTGAGGGAATGGCGTGAAAGCAGCATTCCACTAATACTTGGAAACTACAGACCAGGTTCTAGTTAAATGCTGAAGTAGCCGAGCATGTGTGGCATGTAAATAAAATTAACGGCAAAGTCCTCAAGTATTAGGCAGTATATATGCACACAGTAACATTTGAGAAGGAGGTACATAGGCATGAAAGACTTCCGTTTATACTTGGTGACTTTAGAATGTAGAAATCATGGCAGGATCCTTATTAGAAATACCAACATAGAGAGGCTATGGCTGCAGTAAATCCTGGTATAGTTAGCATACATAACTTAGCAGGCAGGGAAGTTCACAGGACAGTAATGCATAACAACATCAGGGTACTTGCGATACTGAAGTAAACGATGCAGGCATAGGGTCAGGCTCCAAGGGTCCAGACAGGTAAGGCTGGTGAAGCAGACAGAGGAATCTCTTGGTCCAGGTCAGGAAGCTGAAGTTCAGAGCAGGTGCTTCTGGATGCCCAACCGACAGAGGCGTTGTGTCAGCCAAAATAAAGGAACACTTCCTGGTTAGTGCTAGCAGCTTAAATAGGCCGCCCAGGAACTTACAGGAAGTGACAGGCTATTCATAAGAAGGAAGTAACTATAGTTGAACTTCGAAGTGAGAGGCTCTTCAGAAAGAAGGAAGTAACGGATAAGAGTTGACTGGGAAAGAAGCATAATTGTATTTAGTGCAAAGTTGTTCGTGAGACGTTACACTTTGTTTACTTTCGGGTACCCGGACGTGACGTCATAACATCACACCCGGGCCTCCAACAGTCATAGAGATCTCTCTGCTCTTCATTCAGCGGTCCTCCGATGGCATGGGAGAGCCCGGAGAAGCACTGAATGGTGGCAGGAGGGGGGATGTCCCCTCCCGCCACCTATAAGAATGATCAATCGGTGGAACCGCCGCTATGATCATTCTTATGGTGCACAGAATCGCTGCCTGAAAAGAAGGATATCTGAATAATGCCTGTAGCTGCAGGCATCATTCAGATATCAAGAAAAAAAATGTGTAGCGCTAAATTAAGTATTAAATGATGACAGTGTGATGAGTGATCAACACAAAAAACATGAGAAAAAAAACATAGACAAAAAATGCCACCAGTAGTGTTCAAATAGAGTGTCTATTAAGTTGAAAACAGTCTCTGTAAAATCCAACAGGATTGATGCAATCGTGACTTAGTGTATCCACCACCAGTGAAAATGATGAAGGCTTACCAGATGAAATGGACCAAAATAAGCATGTACTTATTAGGTCAGGCACGCTTTAATGGACATCATAGGTTCTTTACAGGAAAAAACTTCAACGTTGGGACCGTGTAGTGACACACCAGACCAGAATGAAGAAAGACCAGAAATAAAATCACATCCAAAGGGTCATCCAAATGGATGGATAACTCAGAAGACCCAGGTTAGGAAAAAAAGAAAAAAATGCACATAGCGTAAATCTGGATAAAAGAATTTACTGCACAAAAAATAAAAAGTAATACACTCACATTTGAATGAACAATCATGTGCATTGGATTAAGACAGGCAGTAGGGTCAAAGTATTCCCCGACGCGTTTCGTTTTCTAAAACATCCTCATGGGTACTGACCTACTGCTAAGAAAAGACCCTTTATATATACTAGAAGCCCCCATACCTTAATTGTAAACCAGGATGGAATGGCGCCATTGACCAATGATTATTTCCGGGTATGGGGTAAAATGGCAGATTCGGCGTGCGTTCCAAGCCTCTCACCCAAACGAGCAGGTGGAACGCACCGTCGAATGCGTTCAGAACGTTCGGTTGCAACAGGTGGCAATAACGGATCGTAGGTCCTTGTTGTTGCAAAAACCTCCTCGAGAACCGGATGATACTTTCAAGTTCTCTATGCTTACCGCATTCTCTAACCAGCATAATGATGTTAAAACCATTATCAACAAACATTGGGGCATACTTAAAAATGACAAAGTCCTTGGACCAAACTTACCAGATAAAGCTAAGGTCATCTTCAAAGGAGCTCCATCACTCAGACATAGTATCGCTCCAAATGTTGCCGACCCACCAGTAGGACCTATTTTCTTTCATGATATGAAGGGCTACTTTCCGTGCAAAAGATGCAATGTATGCTATTACAACACTAATGGGAGATCAAAATCTCTTGAATTTCGATCAACTGCAACTGGTCGTGTATATCCCATTAAGTTATTTTGCATGTGTGCGACAACACACGTTGTTTATCTTATCACCTGCCAGTGCGGGAAACAATATGTGGGACGTACTATACGTGCATTTTCCGTACGGGTAGATGAACATGTGAGCAAAATTCTGGGTGGCTGTACCAAACATACAGTCCCCAGACACTACAGAGAATGCCATGCCCTTAACCCTAAGGGCACCCAATTTCTTATTATTGACAAATATGTTGCACCATGGAGGGGCGGAGCAAAAATTAAGAGGAGTGTCTAGGTTGGAAACCTATTGGATTTATGAGTTGCTTACTCATGTCCCACACGGCTTAAACGTAAAGTGAGACGTAAACGCATTCATCAAACAATCCTAATAACCTTGACCAATCTCTAGCCCCTAAGCCCCAGTAACTAGTTTTAAACCTCTAATTAGTACACTACGGGCACCATAAAGATCTAGGTCTTTGAATCAACTTGTTGGTTTTCTTTTTACAAATATAAATATTTTATATTGGTACATTATGGTTGGTGAATCTATCAATGTCATTTTTCCTTTAACGACCATGTAGTTCATTTGATTGTTACTATTTTAATTATGTATTTATGGTTTGTCCCTTCCGATTTGAGAACGGAAACCACATTCAACGTCACAGCGGAAGTGTTGCACGCTCCGCTGTTTCGAAGTCTCCTGTCATCACACGTTGCACTGTGGTTCTGCCCCTTTTCGATCTGAGAACGGAAACCACATTCAACGTCACGGTGGTAACATCATACGTACCGCTGTCTATTGTAACCGAACGTTCTGAACGCATTCGACGGTGCATTCCACGTGCTCGTTTGGGTGAGAGGCTTAGAACGCCATTTTACCCCATACCCGGGAATAATCATTGGTCAATGGCGCCATTCCATCCTGGTTTACAATTAAGGTATGGGGGCTTCTAGTATATATAAAGGGTCTTTTCTTAGCAGTAGGTCAGTACCCATGAGGGTGTTTTAGAAAATGAAACGCATCGGGGAATACTTTGACCCTACATGATTGTTCATTCAAATGTGAGTGTATTACTTTTTATTTTTTGTGCAGTAAATTCTTTTATCCAGATTTACGCTATGTGCATTTTTTTCTTTTTTCCTAACCTGGGTCTTCTGAGTTATCCATCCATTTGGATGACCCTTCGGATGTGATTTTATTTCTGGTCTTTCTTCATTCTGGTCTGGTGTGTCACTACACGGTCCCAACGTTGAAGTTTTATCCTGTAAAGAACCTATGATGTCCTTTAAAGCGTGCCTGACCTAATAAGTACATGCTTATTTTGGTCCATTTCATCTGGTAAGCCTTCATCATTTTCACTGGTGGTGGATCTATCTGGATACACTAAGTCACGATTGCATCATCCTGTTGGATTTTACAGAGACTGTTTTCAACTTAATAGACACTCTATTTGAACACTACTGGTGGCATTTTTTGTCTATGTTTTTTTCTCATGTGTTTTGTGTTGATCACTCATCACACTGTCATCATTTAATACTTAATTTAGCGCTACACATTTTTTTCTTGTTTTTGTTTTGCTAAATTGATCTCATTTAGTTGTGTTGGCTGCCATTTTTTGTATGTTATTTGAGTAGCGCGGTAAATGTACATACTACGGTATATACTACATTTTGCATCATTCAGATATCCCCCACTGAAGTCCAGGACATCATATAACGTCCTATGGTACAGAAGTGGTTAATAAAATCAAGGAAAATTAAGATACTATGGTCCTTAAAATGTATGTTATGCTATAACCAGAGAATAAAAAGATAATAATAATAACAAAAATAACAAAAAATAAATAAATAGTAAGATTGTTGTGAAACTATTGTACAACATATTGGGCAGAATTATTGCCTGATATTCCCAGTTTACACCGTGTGAGAAATCAAGTTTGTCCTTGAACTTCCTCTGATTTTCACAGGTTAGTTACCATCAGCCCTTGATAAACCAGTGTAGCCCCCTTTTTGGGAGTTATGAGAAATAACACTCCTCAAACAAGATATTGCACTAAATATTGCAAAAAAAAAAAAAGAAGAGAACCAGAACCTTTGTTAAGTGAAAGAGTAGGTTTGCTAAAACAGTTTCCAGTGCCTCCACCCGGGACAGGGCCTCTGAACAGAGGAAATTCCCTTCCAGGGAAATCCTCTAACCATTGACCAACCAGCCTGGAACAGAGCTGCTTACTGTCAGGAACAATTTGGTCACCCTGGAACCCAGAGTCAGCCTATCCACTCTGCACTTTATCCCCTTCCTTGTAGTTTCTAATCTTACATGCAAATAGACCTCTAATTCCAGAAGCGACCATTGTTTGCCTAACCTTGCTCTAGCATACAGTGGTTATTGAGCCCTCAGTTAACCACTTCCCTCCCGGTCAATAGGAGATTGACGTCCGGGAATTGGTTATGAAATCGTGACTGGACGTTCTCCGGCGATCGCTGATGCGGGGTGTCAGTCTGACACCCTGCATCTCCGATCTCTGTAACGAGTCTCCGGCGGAGGCTCGCTACCACGTGATCAGCCGTGTCCAATCACGGCTGTTCACGATGTAAACAGGAAGAGCCGTAGATGGCTCTTCCTCACTCGCGTCTGACAGACGCGAGTACAGGAGAGCCGATCGGTGGCTCTCCTGACAGGGGGGGTTTTCGCTGATTGTTTATCAGCGCAGCCCCCCCTCGGATGCCCACACTAGACCACCAGGGATGCCCACACTGGCAGGGAAAAAAAAAACGTAAAAACAAAACAAAAACATAAGGATTTAAAAAAAAAATACAGGTAAAAAAAAAGAAAGATGCCAGTCAGTGCCCACACATGGGCACTGACTGGCAACAGATACATCAGTGTTACCCCTCAAAGTCCATCAGTGCCACCCCACAGTGTCCTTCAGTGCCATCCATCCGTGCCAATCCGTGCCCACCTATCAGTGCCCATCTGTGCCACCCATAAGTACCCATCAGTGCCACCCATAAGTGCCACCCATGAGTGCCATTCTGTGCCGCCTATGAGTGCCCATCAGTGCCGCCTATGAGTGCCCATCAGTGCCGCCTATGAGTGCCCATCAGTGCCACCTATGAGTGCCCATCAGTGCCACCTATGAGTGCCCATCAGTGCCACCTGTGAGTGCCCATCAGTGCCGCATACCAGCGCCGCCTATCAGTGTCCTTCAGTGCCACCCATCCGTGCCAATCCGTGCTCACCTATCAGTGCCCATCTGTGCCACCCATAAGTACCCATCAGTGCCACCCATAAGTGCCACCCATGAGTGCCATTCTGTGCCGCCTATGAGTGCCCATCAGTGCCGCCTATGAGTGCCCATCATGCCGCCTATGAGTGCCCATCAGTGCCACCTATGAGTGCCCATCAGTGCCACCTATGAGTGCCCATCAGTGCCACCTGTGAGTGCCCATCAGTGCCGCATACCAGCGCCGCCTATCAGTGTCCTTCAGTGCCACCCATCCGTGCCAATCCGTGCTCACCTATCAGTGCCCATCTGTGCCACCCATAAGTACCCATCAGTGCCACCCATAAGTGCCACCCATGAGTGCCATTCTGTGCCGCCTATGAGTGCCCATCAGTGCCACCTATGAGTGCCCATCAGTGCCACCTGTGAGTGCCCATCAGTGCCGCATACCAGCGCCGCCTATCAGTGCCCATCAGTGCCACCTTATCGGTGCCCATCAGTACTACCTCATCAGTGCCCATCAGTGCCGCCATATAAGTGATCAAATACCACCAAAAGAAAGCTCTATTTGTGGGGAAAAAAGGACGCCTATTTTGTTTGGGTACAGTGTAGCATGACCGTGCAATTGTCATTCAAAGTGCGACAGTGCTGAAAGCTGAGTGTGAAAACGAGAATGGTAAGGGAAAGGAAGGGGTGGAATGGGGAAGTAGAAGGGATAAGAAAGAACAGAGGGATTGCACTCACATGGGCCACATCCGTATATGGAATCAAAATTGGAAAACAATAACTGTGGAGAGGTATTGGAGGTTGGACTATCGAGGCCAAGGAAGTAGTTTAAAAATATAGTTTTAATGTAGTCATAAAAATAAAAACAAATTTAACATATACATAAAAGTAACAATGATACATATATACAGGTAAACCACTCTATACATAAAATCCCCAAAGTCGCCGACGCGCGTTTCGCCGTGAGGCTTCTTCAGGACGGATGTTTAAGGATTTTTGTAAGGAGATGTATAAAAATAGTTGTATGGCCGATGACTCTGCAACCAATGCAAAACAGGACACACACCACGATCGGATATTCGATAGTATGAAAAATATTGAATTCAGGAAAGTCCTCAGAGCTTGTTGTAGATCTGTTAATTGACAGTAGAGTCAAAATAAGGGTATTTCCAACATTCATAAAAGAAATTATAGTATGGTGCTATTAGCAGCCTTCATTCCTTGATAGGAGACCATAGGGCCAACTGGGACACAAAGCCAAAAGAAATGTATTAAGCTTCAAATTATCGAGGGGTACCAGACCACCAATCAGCGCATAGACTGGTGGTCTGGTACCCCCCTTGTTGACTTTTTTTTTTTTTTTACATCAATTCTACTTAGGAAGAAATTGAAATAGACCCATTTACATTGCCCATAATTAACTCAAAAAACCCGTTGGGATTTTACTTCAGTTGCCTGACTCCACATCAAAATAAATTTGAAACGTGACTCTATAGCTAATTGACATTCAATAGAAAGTCAGTTTTTTTTTAAATTGATGATGTTGATTGATAGCCCCAGCAGTTTAGACTCACTTAAGCCCTTGCATTATTTACAGATCTGCCAAAAGCTATGTCTTTTCATTGAGTTATTGACATTCCACCAGCAATCAAGATGATTGACACTAGGAATCAATAATATAATGACAGTATGTGTGGTTTGGGAGACACGGATAGGATTTCTTCATCATGTAATATAGAGTCACTTTTGGTTGTCATTTGCTTTCCTTTCTAATGCATTATTTTTCTAATCTACTGTACCTAAACTCTTATATTACTGCTACTTATTAGTACTATTTATGGGGGAATAGGCATGTCCAGCATTTGAGATCTTTTGTAATATCAGTTTCTGCCTTCAGACCATCTAAACATCCTGCAACTTCAGATCAGCTTCTCCGCAACCCTTCACCATGGTCAAAAGGGGAAGGTGGCAGCAAAATGGCCAAATACTGTATGCCCGGGAACAAAGCCAAGATGGCAGTGATTCATCAGCATCATGCATAGCACAACACCTCGATATAGATGGCAAACACTAGGGAGGTAAATCCCCACAATCTATTACCAGACACCCTTGGTCTCTGTCTGAGAGGGCAGCCACTGTTTGCACTAGTGAGGGAGAACAAGATAACAGCAACACATGGGAGGATAATAAACCTATCCTAAAGCAGTTCATGTGGGCTGTATATCAATGCCAGGTCTCCTTAACAGCCCAGATAGACTATGTCAGGATGAATCTTTTCCTTTTCAAACATAATAAGTAAAAAAATTATACACAGAGTTCCCAGCACCAGTCGCCACTGCCCTTTTGCCCAATCACAGGGTGCCATGGACCGGCCTAAGACTTAACATTGCGGCAAGAGAGCAAGTTCGCAGAAAATGGAAATTAGGATGATGGAGACGAGGGTGACACATACACAGGATTTCACCCCTCAAATGTTGCACCCAATGCCACGGCCCCCCTCGCACCCCCTCTGGATCTTCTTCTTTTTGGGTCCCCTGCCAGCGGCCCTGGCTCCTTCCCTGCCTCTTGCCTTTGGGGCAGTCGAGCAGTCACAGACCCATCCCCCACTCTCATTGTTTTACCGGCTGTTATTGACAGCAGCAAATGGCTCCCCCTGCTGTGTGAGCCAATGAGGGGAGAGAGGCCTGGGAGAACTGCTGCTTTCATGCACATCACTGAATCGAGATGGAATGTAAGTATAAGGGGTAGGGGGGAAGCTGCATAGAATGCATTAAGGTTAAAAACCTTCTGCTTTCAGAACCACTTTAAGTACACATATAGTATCATCGCTATTTTCCCTGACTTTTTTGCTTCTACACAAAAACACAAAAACAATAACCAGCATTGAATAATGTTAGAAAGCATTTTAGGGATAGCAGTATTGCCATCAGTATACTGTATCCTGAAAAACTACATACTGTATGTTATGCAATAGCAAAGAGCAGAACTTCAATAGTAGTGATGATCAAACTGCCCTGGGCTCAGCAAACTTCAAAAAAGTTTGAATTCTGAACCTGAACACCATTGAAATCAATGGGCCAGATTCACGTACAGTGGCGCATATATTGACCGGATTAGCGCACCTCCTTTACGTTAGACCGGCGCAATGTAGAGGCGCAATTACCGTATCCTCGTAGTATTTGTGCAGAAATTTGCGCCGGTGCAACGTAATTTCCGAGGCGTAAGGCGGGGTAATTCAAATTGGGAAGAACGTGGGCGTGTTCCATTTAAATGAGCCGTGACCCCATGCAAATGAAGGGCCGGCCGGATTGCGCATGCGCACATGAAGCACCATGGTCAGCACCTCTCAGCGCATGCTCACAACTCGGCATGGCGCAATCAGTGAAATTGGAACTAGGCCCAGTCAACTTAGTGGGCTACGCAGAGAGCTTAAATAGACAGACAGAAACGCCCTTCCTTTGCAAAAGTACATCCATGTGTATCCCTTCCTATACAGCAAGCTGCTTTTGTTCTGTTGTCTGTTCGCGTTTGTGACTTGTGTTTGATATATTTGTTGACTGTTTTGTATAGTGTTTTGGATAGTGGTTTTCTGAGTGTTGTTTGGTGACTGTTTTTAAAACTTTTTGGGTGACTGATTTTTGGTGACTGATTTTTGTTGATTGTTTTGGTTCCAGTTTGTGAAAAGGAAGCGTAAGTTGAATTTTTCTTTGCGGGAGAAGTGCATTCTTGCCAGGGCCATTACACAATATGGCCGTTTCCTGCACGGCCCGGAGAGTGGCAACACCACCCCGGCCAGGAAGGCTGAGATATTGCAGGCCATCACCGTCGAGGTCAACTCGTTTGGGGGGGAGACGCGGACACGCCAGGGGATCGCCAAGAAGATTAATGACCTCCGACGTGTGGTCCGTGGGCAAGATTGCCGCCCATGCCAGGGGCACTGGAGGGGGCCCACCATGCCCTGTTAGGCTGACTGAGGAGGAGCGTGTGGTAGCCCAGACTTTCAACAGGCAGCAAGTGGAGGGGCTGCCTGGCTTTGAGTCCAGTCAGGAGGCCGTGAGGACAGGTATGTTTTTTTTTTTTATCTGGTGTGTAGCATGTGTGTGGGGGGGAAGGGAATATGTGACAAGTGTGTGGATCCTCCAACCTGTGAATGTTTTGTGTCATCCACAGATGTGCAGGAGGGTGCTGGGCCATCTGGCCTGACCGCACCATCCCCGGGACAACAGCCTGATGAAGACCCCCAGACAAGGCCGGAGGAGGAGTTTGAGTTGGAGGAGGAGGGCTTGTCAGGGAATGGCTTGTTTATTTTGGAGGAGTCTTCCCCTTTGGCTGGCATCAGCCAGGCCTCCATCAGGGGTAGCCCCTCCCACTCCTCCCCCAACAGGGCTCCCCTTCTTCCCGGCCACAAGCCTCATCTGGAGGCAGGAAGGCAACCCACAAAACTAGAGGGGTGGCCGAGTTTCTGCCCGCAAACCTGAGAAGGGACCAGGCCCTTCAGACCCGCCATCTGGGACAGGTCAGCCAGAGTTTGGGCGGATGGAGGAGAGCCTGTCCTCCATAAAGGATACACTTGGGGACATGGCCTGCAACCCTGATCAATTGCCTAAATGAACAGCAGGCTACCACAGCAGGTGTTGGTCAGGATGTGCGGGCCCTCGGTCAGGATGTGAGGGCCCTCACCCAGGCTATCCAGGCCAATACGGCAACCCTCAATGATGGCCTGACTCGCATTTCCGTGGCCTTGGAGGGCAGGCCATCAGGGGGGCAGAGACCAGGGGATGCTCCTCCTTCCCTGGATTACCCCCCCATGAGTTGGCCCTGAGGAGCCGTGGCCGTGGGCGCCCTAGGCGTGGGTCACACCAGCGGCGGTATTTTTTTTTCTGATTTTTTTTTTTGCTGGTCATTTTTTTTGGGTGCTGGACAATTTTTTTTTGGGTTGCAAATAATTTTTGAATGTGGGGGTGACATTCCTGCCGGAAAAGGGGTGTCACTCTCATTTGTGGTGGAGAAGGGTTCCCCAGGACCAGGGAGAAGTGATCCCCAGGAACGTGTGAATGGTGTATGAATGTACAGTGACATAATTGGAGCCGTGGCGTGCCGTTGCTGCTCACAAGTCCTGCTTGTGCTAATCCAATTAGATGAGGATGTGGTGTGTGTGATCTAGGGACCACAGTGCTGTGCATGCATGCATTCTCATTGTGCCATGATTAATGTGTGTGTTTAACTTGCAAAGATGCCTAATGTGAGCTATCTCCTGGCTGCTCTTCCCTCAGAAGACGGGGTAGCCTCGGTTAGGGGGGCATTGTCTGCTTCGGGGGTCAGGTCATCACATATGTCAATCTCCAGGCCCTTTCTCACTGAAAAGTTGTGCAGCATGCAACATGCACCGATGATCTGACATACAAAGTTGGGGGAATACAACAGGGTACCCCCAGACTTATCCAGGCATCGGAAACGTGACTTCAGGAGGCCAAAGGGGCGCTCCACGACTGCACAGGTTTTGGCATGTGCTTCATTGTATCTTTCCTCTCCTGGGGTTTGAGGGTTCCGGATAGGAGTCATGAGATGGGGTCCCAGTGCATATGCAGAGTCACCTGGAAGGGAAAAGACAAGAGGATGTTAGTAGTGCATGTGCCCCCTGTGATTTCTGCATCATGGGGGGGGGGGGGGCAGTCATGCCTGCCACCCATGTCACTCACTAACCAGCCAGCTGTCCCCATACATGTTCTGTTTGAATTCCATTGGGATGGGGCTCTGATTGTATATGTAGCTGTCATGGCTGGATCCGGGGTGTTTGGCACGGACGTGCCATATGAGGCATTTGGCATCGACTATCACCTGTACGTTGATGGAATGCCAATGCTTCCGATTGCGGTATATGTGCTCTGTCTCATGGGGGGGCTGGAGTGCCACATGTGTGCAATCAATGGCCCCCACGGTGCGTGGGAATCTGTAAATTCTGTATAAATCTGTCATTGCCTTCTACCTCAGGTCCTCCTGGGTGGGTTTGATGATTTGGTTGGTCATGCGTCTGAGAATTGCAGGGATAACCTGGTGCACACATCTGCTCATGGAGGATTGTGACATCCCAGCCACCACTCCACTTGTTCTTTGAAAAGAGCCAGTGGCAAGGAAATGGAGTGTTGCCAGGACCTTGACCAGTGGCTGCACTGCATGTGAGCGGTGTGTTGGGCTGGTGATGTCCTCCTGCAGGGTTGTGGTTAATTCCATGATGGCAGCAGGGGTGAATCTGAAGATGCGAGAAACCTCAGAATCACTCATGCCAAAGAGGTCTATGCGTGTGCGGTATATCCTCTCCCGTGCCCTTCTCCGTGCCCTCCTCCGTGCCCTCCTCTGTGCCCTCCTCCTTCTGCGCTCATCTAAAGTCAGTAGTATAGCTATGAGCAAGGATGCCCCTGGCATGTTGGCATACAGATTGTTGTCCTGCAAGTGTGACTGCTCAGCTCGTCCCTAACAGTGTTGCTTTTGCTGACAGATTGTCTAATTTAAAGCAAGCTTTTATATTGCCTAATTTTAGACAGGACGTGCAGCTGATGCTCAGCGCATAGCCTGCGCTGCACAAACTTACTTTTGTGGATCGCCGTAACTCCCTCATGTGCATATTTGCCTAGCAAATCAATGGTGTGTCTAGCGCATTTTTTGCGCGCACGATGCGCCGGTCTATCGAAATTACACCGTTTGTAAAAAAATAGATTTCTGGCGCATATAGTTTTGTGGATACGGCGCATAGATACGAAGGTGCATATTCCCAATTGCGCAGGCGCAGCTCCTGATACTCCAGCGTAAGTGCTTTGTGAATCTGGCCCAATGAGTCAAATCTGTCAATCTTTAGCTAATAGGTAAGGGGGTGTCAAAAATAGCATGGGGGGAGGCACTGCCCTGCCCTGGTAAATATGTACAAATACAATTTTTTTTTTAATGTTATTCCTTATTTCCATTCATCCAGGAACAGTATGGGAGGATCTTATATTTGTAAAAGTCTAAGCAGACAATGAATGATGTAAGGGGGTGGTATTTTTAATCATTTTAATCTTGTAAAAAATATGATTGTTCTGCTTTTTATGAGGAATGTATAAATAAAAAGTCAGCAAAACAAAGTGTTTTAAATGTCGGCAAATGACATTTAATTGACAGGTTCTTTTAAAAAAAAGTGCAAAGACCCCTCCAAGGGTCTGCAGAGTATTTCGGAAGAACTTTAGAGGGTCTTTGTGAAATTTAAAGTGTATAATTGTTTTTCTTTGTAAATGTCACTTCCTTACAGTGTAGGATCCCCTCAAAATACATACCTGACCCGGCGTTGGAGCTGATGCGTGCCCCACGATTGCTCCACAGACAGCCAGAATGGGGATCTGTCAATGTAAACATGGTAAAAATGGAAAGAAAATTGCGCATACCCTATAAACTACAAATATAAGAAAGCGGCGATTTAAAAATGTTATACAACATAAAACAGACTGGAAGAAGGGGAGGAATCGCGCTAAACGTGAGACAATGCCTAGTAATGGCACAGTGGGTTACCAAATAAAAAATATTCATGAAAGTTATAATATGTAGTTGAAACACAAAACCTAAATTAATATTTTTAAAGTCCACAAATAAAAAATATATATGTGAAAAACATGTGAGTCAATCGTGAAAAAAGGGGGTTAAGTTCTTTGTAATGGTCAGAGGTCCATCTGTGAAGCCAATGATGCTGAATTTTCCAAAAGAAATACAGGAAGATCAATGTCCCTTTACCAATCACGATTATCTTGCACAGATAATATGACCCTCTTGAGGTCGGTAACAGCCTTAAGAATAGTGTATTCAATATACAGTGGGATCCCCTCTGGGATCAATATAGGCAGCAAAAGAGTGGATGAACTGCTCTCGCCTTGTAACATGTCAACACGTCAGAAACCAATCCTCGATGGGTCACAGTGAATAGCATGGAATCGAAAAAAACTAAAATAGTGTAAATCCGTATAAAATGTATTCTATAAAAAGCCAAGAAATGCACTTACAAACAAATGCAGGTTTGGAGCGTAAAATAAAAGGTGTCGGCCGGCTTGTGGAACGCATACGTCCCCTCGTGTGGTTGCGATGACGTGGAACCGTCTCCTCCCAACGTTTCGTCTTCACAAAAGACTTGGTCACGGGATAAGGACGACGCTCCACGTCATCGCATAAGAACCCTCTGCGGGCGGAGTCAGTTTCACATGGACATGGCCCCGCCATCTTGGAGAAGGGACAAAGTAAGGGAAAACCGCTCAAGCGTGTATTTCCCTATCACAAAACAATAACATTTCTGTGATACAATGATGTCAGTCAGTCCGTTCGGTGCAGCAGGACGCTCTCACACGAGTTGGCTCACCTGAGTCAGTTTAGTCAGGCAGGTGCTCCCTCCCTGCCTCCCCTGGGACAGCGCGGCCGTCCTTCTAAGGATAAGCCGCAGCTCTGCCCAGCGGAGCAACGGCTGCACATCACAGAACCGGCTGCCCCCTTTCTCCTCCTGGCCACCGGCTCCTTCCCAAAGCCATCCAGAGTGGAGGTATCCCCCCGTCGCCTCCTCGCCTCAGCGCCTTCCCTCTTCAGCCATCCGCGCCGACCTAGGCCGTTTTTCGGCGGCAGCGCTCAGGAAAGACCGCGGCTTCACCCGAGGCCTAGCGGGGCACCGCATAAACTTGAGGAAATCCCTCTAAAGTAGCCCAGAATCCCCCACCTACCCTAGGAGGTCCCCCATCCTCTCCCAGTCACCCACCAGCCTTCTCTAGTGTCCTATCCACCAAGGTTTGACAGCCCCCAGCTCAGGTCCTTTTTCCTGAATGGTGGCCATCTTGGTACTCCCCAGCACATCTCCCCCTATTTTTCCTGACCACGTATCCACCACCCCTTTAGCACTTGATCCAGGGTTTCGACTGATCGCTCTTGAAGGGTCAGGAAGGAATTTTTTTCCCTTACCGCAGCACACTGGTTAGCACGGCCAGGTTTTTTTTTGCCTTCCTCTGGATCAACCTGGGAGTGAGGATTTAAAGAATCTTCCCCCCCCCCAGCCCATTAAAAACCGCACTGGCACCCCCGATGCTTGGCGACAATGGCTAATCTGCGATATTCTGCAGACACCATCCTGGGTCTGAGGCGATTCGCCACAGTATTACCAGTCATCACCAAAAAGGCCTTAAGAATTGAGCAACTATTGAGAATCGATCGACGATCGACTATCAAAAATTTCAGGTATCCACCCCACCCTAAGCACATATCATGTGCTTTGATCAACACAAGATCGGCAGTAAAACACCGACTAGAAATCCATGATTTCATTCTTCAATACGATTTAGACTGCCTCTTTATTACAGAAAGCTGGCTCACAGCCGACTGTAACACCATTCTAGGAGAACTGGTGCCAGAAAACTACCGTATTATAACCGAAAACAGAATAGGACAAAGAGGAGGAGGCCTGGCAGTGATCCACAGGACTCAACTTGCGATCACTAAACCAATCCTTCAAAACCCTCTTCCATTCATGGAAACCCTTACTCTGCAGCTGCAAACAAATCCCCAGGAGAGACCGTCCACGTTCTTCTCTGCTATAGGCCACCCGGGCCAAAATCGCAGCTTCTATCATCATTGACGGACTTCATCTCCACTTATACCCTTAACAGCAAACACCTTTTGCTGCTTGGGGATTTCAACCTCTGGGCCAATTCCTCACAAGACCCCATTGCTGACGCCTGTATTGACCACCTGGAAGGATTAGGGCTTCAGCAATTAGTATGTGGGCCCACACATGCTTCAGGTCATACACTAGATCTTATTTTCAGACAAAATCTGAAAATAAGTATTTTGGAAAATGAACCGTTGCCATGGACAGATCACCATGCAATTAAATTCATTATTTCCAAAACTTCCCCATTGCTAAAAACACCCAAGCCAGTGACAATACACTGGACTAGATCTCAGAAGAAGATCCATTCGGAACTCTTCAAATCTACCTTGGGAAATAAAATTAAAACAATTCAACCATCTCGTACAGCCTCAGAAACATTGGATGCCATAAATGCAGCGCTACTACAGTCAGCAGACTTAGGCGGCGTACACACGATCGGATATATCCGATGAAAACGGTCCGCGGACCATTTCCATCGGATATGTCCGATCGGGAGTTTGATCCGATGGCGTGTACACACCATCGGATCAAATTCCCCGCCGCCGGACGGCGCGGTGACGTAGTGGTGACGCGGCGGTGACGTTGACGCCGCCACGTCACCGCCACGTCACCGCACCAGGAAGTAAAACACTTCCGCGCATGCGCCGAATCCATTCGGCAGCGGCGCGGCGGCGGTGGGAGCCGACATGTCTGCTGGTAAGTGTACTAACCAGCAGACATGTCGGGCGGACAGATTCCCACCGGATAGATTTCAAAGCATGCTTTGAAATCTGTCGGGTGGAGAAATCTGTCCGCTAGCCCATACACACGAGCGGAGATGTCTGCTGAAACGGTCCATCGGACCGTTTTCAGCGGACATATCCCCTCGTGTGTACGCGGCCTTAGTAGCACCGAAACGCAAAGCCCTTATCCGGAAAAACAAGGCCGGCTGGTTCAACAACCAGCTGTCACTTCTGAAGCAAGAGCGTAGAAGGGCAGAAGCCGCCTGGAAACAAAGCGCTTCTGAGGAGAATCTCGCCACCTATAAAGCAGCAACAAAAAAATACCACAAAGAAATCTTCAAAGCCAAGAAAAATTATTTTTCTGAGGCTATCAACAGCGCCCTAAACCGCCCACGGGAACTCTTCAAGCTGGTCACTCAGACCATGAATCCTGGCTGTCTTGAAGCCCCCAATTCAGATTCCCAAGAATTTTGTAATGAATTGTCGGATTTCTTCATCAATAAAATTGAGAGAATCCGGGAAAGCATTCAGCAAAGCAAGACCCTCGTCAACACCCCCTCCCCCCCCCGTACAACCACACAACATCCATAGAAACTCTCCACAACAAACAAAGTTCACTCTGGAACCCATCTCCATCGAGGCCACTGAAAATATCATCAGCGTGTTGCGCAATAGCACATCGCCTATTGATATTATCCCCACTAAACTACTGAAGGAATGTGCCGATATCCTGGCACCTCCCATCATGCAGCTTATAAACCAGTCATTTAAGGAAGGCATAGTGCCTTCCCTACTGAAAGAGGGCACAATCCAGCCCATCTTGAAGAAACCCACCCTGGACCCCAAGGACCCAACTCACCGCCGGCCCATAACAATGCTAAACGTCTTCTCCAAAGTAATGGAAAAAGTAGTGGTACAACAGCTGCAACAGCATCTAGATACCCATAATCTACTTGATCCATACCAATCGGGCTTCCGTCCCGGGCACGGGACAGAAACAGCATTGCTCAAAATATGGGACGACGTTCTAGAGGCCGCAGACGAAGGAGAATCTTGTCTTCTGGTTCTGCTGGACCTAAGCGCAGTCTTTGACACGGTAGACCACAAACTTTTACTGACTCGGCTGGCTGAAGTAGCCAGAGTCACAGAAGGTGATTTACCATGGTTTGCCTCTTTTTTAGAAAACCGATCACAAACAGTGAAATTGGGACCTTTCACTTCTGGAAAACGCACCGGTGACCCCTGTCACCGGTGCTCTTCAACATCTATCTTCGCCCTCTCTTTGAAATCATCAGTAGTCAGCAACTACTTTATCACTCATATGCAGATGACACGCAACTATATTTCCGCATCTGCAACAAAAAGGATCATCATCTCAGTTTAGAGAATTGTCTCACTTTGATAGAAAACTGGATGACTAAGAGTTATCTCAAACTCAACAATTCCAAAACCGAACTTCTTCTGTTTCATGCAAGTCGAAAGAGTCAACTGGCAACATCCAACTTTTTGGATTTGGTCATCACGAGAGAGGGCGATGAGTTGTCTACGTCCACCCATTTTAAAACTACGGACAGGAACTTGTTTATCCCACATGATAGTTGCCACCATGCCAGTTGGCTGAAGGCCGTCCCCAAGGGTCAATTTCTCCGGTTAAGGAGAAACTGTAGTGATCAGGGGACTTTTCTAAAACAGGCTGAAATCCTGAACAAACAATTTTTGGAAAAGGGTTATAACCCCTCTTTCTTGACTGAGTCCCTGACATCAGTAACTAACACCAGTAGAGAGGCTATACTGAGAAATAAACCTAAGCCTGCCATGGTGGACAAATATAGATGCCCCTTCGTGACTGACTACTCATGCCAACATGCTACTATAAAGCATATTTTGAATAAACACTGGCATGTGCTTAAGAACGATAGAATCTTGAATGACATTTTGCCGGACAAGCCTCAGGTAGTGTTTAGGGGTGCTACCTCGTTAAGGAATAAACTGGCTCCTAATGTTTTGGATCCACCCAGGACCCTATCTATGTTCTCATCTGGCTTGACAGGTTTTTTTAAATGTGGACACAGTAGGGTGTGTACGGTCAACAACCATACTACTAGGAGAACCACTAGTTTCTGTTCTAGATATTCCTCTAAGGTTTACTAGATTAAATTCTTTATAACGTGCTCTACAGTGGGAGTTATCTATATGATCCAGTGCCCGTGCGGGCTACCGTATGTGGGCAGGACCAAACGTCCACTACACATATGCCTAAATGAGCATTTGACTAACATCTGCAGTGGCTTCCCCGACCATTCGGTCTCTAAACATTTCCTAATCACACATAACAAAGACCCAAGGGGCACCATTTTCGTGGGGATTGATAAATACCAGGCCCATTGGAGAGGTAGTGACCTCATTAGGAGTATTTCCCGCTCTGAGATGACATGGATCTACACTCTCAGATGTTTTGAACCACATGGCCTCAATATAGAAGTGGACGTTAATTGTTTCATAGACAATTCTTGAGGCACAATGATGGACACTCAATAATTTGTGGAGTCCCCTTGTCATAGTATCCCACATACTTTCCACTCTATTTGACTATCCACGGTCTGCATTGTGCAGCAAGATGTGCTTTCTCTATTATTTACCTCCCATGTTGCTCTTTACCTTTAAGGTTTATATGGTTGTGTATTTATTAAATTTTATTTAATTATTTAATTTTTGTTGTAATTTATTAATTTCCGTTATTCCTTTTGGACCATTGATTAACATCCAGATGTGCCCCAATGTTGCTTTTGGGTGACATACTGTGGTTACTCCAGGTAGTATGGTATTTGGATATCACTGATGTGAATACTCATGATCCAGCTGATATGTGACATACGTTATGGGTCATAATGTGTGCCTACCTGTCTAAGAATAAGTGTATTGTATAGTATCGTTTGCTAGATATATATTAACACAAGTGGCTATGTGCCGGTTTCATATGGTAACATGGCCCATTGGGATGTTTATAAAGTTTATTTTCCCTGTGTATCTTGCTAAGCTCCATTGCCATCTTAATGAGTGCTTTTGGATTGCAAGCTCATTAAACATTTTTTTCCGCTCCCGCGCTGTTACATGACAGACAGTGGCTGCCTATATGTAACCAGCCAATCTAGTTTTTGTCTTGTTTTTTATTTTATTTTTTATTGTTTTGTGATAGGGAAATACACACTTGAGCGGTTTTCCCTTACTTTGTCCCTTCTCCAAGATGGCGGGGCCATGTCCATGTGAAACTGACTCCGCCCGCAGAGGGTTCTTATGCGATGACGTGGAGCGTCGTCCTTATCCCGTGACCAAGTCTTTTGTGAAGACGAAACGTTGGGAGGAGACGTTTCCACTTCATCGCAACCACACGAGGGGATGTATGCGTTCCACAAGCCGGCCGGCACCTTTTATTATACGCTCCAAACCTGCATTTGTTTGTAAGTGCATTTCTTGGCTTTTTTGTGACCCATCGAGGATTGGTTTCTGACGTGTTGACATGTTACAAGGCGAGAGCAGTTCATCCACTCTTTTGCTGCCTATATTGATCCCAGAGGGGATTCTACTGTCTGGTAAGGGTCAGTGTGTTCGTTCGGTGGTGGGACCAGCACTCTCCCTTCCTCACAGTTTTGATTGTTGTTTTTTCCACGGGTGATTGTGATCTGTATTCATGCAGTCTATACTATGAAAAGTTTTTTTTGTCTTTTTTCACTGAGGATCCATCCTATCTGTATATGATGATGTAAGGCGAAGTTTGAATACACTATTCTTAAGGCTGTTACCGACCTCAAGAGGGTCATATTATCTGTGCAAGATAATCGTGATTGGTAAAGGGACATTGATCTTCCTGTATTTCTTTTGGAAAATTCAGCATCATTGGCTTCACAGATGGACCTCTGACCATTACAAAGAACTTAACCCCCTTTTTTCACAATTGACTCACATGTTTTTCACATATATATTTTTTATTTGTGGACTTTAAAAATATTAATTTAGGTTTTGTGTTTCAACTACATATTATAACTTTCATGAATATTTTTTATTTGGTAACCCACTGTGCCATTACTAGGCATTGTCTCACGTTTAGCGCGATTCCTCCCCTTCTTCCTGTCAATGTAAACAAACAGATCCCTGTTCTGACCGGGAAGCACAGAGTGATCGTCTGTTCCTCGTTAATCCCCTCCCCCACATTTAGAAACACCTCCCAGGAAACACATTTAAAACCTTCATCACCACTAGTGTTAACTCCTTCCCTGACAATGTCATTTATACAGTAATCAGTGCATTTCAATAGCAATGTCACTGGTCCCAAAAAAGTGTCAAAAGTGTCCGGTCTGTCTGCTGCAATGTCGCAGTCCCGCTAAAAAATGCTAACCACCACCATTACTAGAAAAAATATATAATAAAAATTCCATAGATCTATCCCATATTTTGTAGACACTTTGGGCCAGATTCAGGTAGAGTTACTCTGGAGTATCAGTGATACTCCAGCCTAACTCTCACTTTGAGCCGGCGTTTCTGTTTTCTGTAGTCAGAAAACAAGAAACGCCGGGTTGGAGTTCCTATACGAGCGGCGTAATGTATTACGCCGTCGTATCGGAACTGCAATTTTAAAAATGGCGCTGGGGGCGTTCCCGCTGATTAACGCCGAGAATATGTTAATCAGCGAGAATCGGCAATTCACGATCGTATTCGGGCGCGACGCAGTGACTTTCCGACGTTTCCGTAAGATATACGCGGCGTAAAGATAAAGCAGCCCCCTAGTGGAGTATCCTATGTTAAGTATGGCCGCCGTCGTCGCGTCGAAAAAAAAAAATTTGAGTCGTTTGCCTAAAACGTCCGTGAATGGGGATTGACGTCATTGACGTTCCCTGAAAGAATTTGGAGCATGCGCACTGACAGTCAGTCAGGCAGTACGTTCGCCGCGGGATCGCGCCTAGTTATATTAATACACGCCCCCTACCTGCCCAATTTGAATTCCGCCGGCTCATTTTCGCTACGCCGCCGCAACTTTAGGAGCAAGTGCTGTGTGAATAACAGTACTTGCTCCTAAAGTTTCGGCGGAGTAACGTAAATGAGAAACGTTACTCCAACTTAAAGATTCGCCCATCTACCTGAATCTGGCCCTTTAACTTTTGCACAAACCAATTAATATATGCGTATTGTGATTTTTTACCAAAAATATGTAGAAGAATACATATTGGCCTAAACTAATGAAGACTTTTTTTCAAAATTGTTGGTCTATTTTTTTTTTATGGTGTAAAAAATAAAATGATCAAATACCACCAAAAAAAACTCTATTGTCTGTTAAAGCGATGCCTGGTCAGTAAGGGGGCCTAATCATTAAGCGGGAAAATCTTCCGGGGCAGGGTTACACGGGCCATTGGATAGTATTTGACAACCCCATGTACAGAGACCACTGCAATCTTTTTGCCAGGTATCAGCTTTTCCTGCAACTTGTCAGATCGGAGCAGGTAACCTCACTCCCCGAGTCACGAAGTGGTACAAACCCTTGTCTATTAACCTGCACCACACACTCAAGTGGACTTAGATTGTTTATAGGACCAACGGCAAAAGCATACATAGAGCTGTGTCGAGCCATGTCACATTCTATTGGCTCCTCCTGCTTAGGACACTGGGTCAACATATGACCCAGTTGGTGGCAGGACCAACAGCGAACCTCACAGGGTTCCCTTTCCCACTCCAACTCTCAGGAGGGTTTGATACTGATAGGTGCTCCTGGTGGAAGTGTCATGCACCCAATTAGACACCATGCATTCCACAGGTGTCATCTTGGCACTGGAATTCACCTGCTAGGTATGGCCAAGCTCTCTGGTTGCAGGAGGGTACTTACATAAGCTTTCTGTGCAGCTCAAGCCATGAACTTCGCTCGCCCTCAAAGCCACAGTCACTCCCAGCCTCTCTAGTATTTCCACCTTTAGCAGTTTACAGTCCCATGCTAAATCTGGGGCCAAGTCACAGTATGCTTGTTGGGGATCTCCATTCAGGAAAAGAGCCAGCACATCCACCTAGTCTTTCTCCGGCAGTCCTTCCCTTGTTGCAATCTGCTCAAACATCACAAAATAAGCTTCAATGTTATCTGTGGCCGTCATCTTTTGCAGGGTCCGCTGTACTACCTTCCGTGGGTCACTCCTCACAATGACAGACTTTTTCTTCATGGACAGCTCAAACAACACATGGAACTATTCTTGTCAGTACAGCACAGTCTTTTAAAATAATGTTTAGCTTTCCAGCGACAACATATTCAATATTGCAAAGTCCCAAAACAGACAAGGTCACCCAGCAGGTTCAAGTCAGTGTAAAGAGGCTTTCAGCAAGCATCTAGGTCTTCTCAACACTGATAGCAAAACAGCCATCAACCAGCTCCGCTGATAGCTGAATGTAAGAAAAAAGAATTGCATGCATGCCCTCAACATGGGGGGGATGCTCTGGGGTGCTTCTCCCTCCAGTGTTTCTTTTTCATCTCCTTTCTCCAGTGTTTTTTTCTTCCTCCGGTCTTTTCCCTCCAGTGGTTTCTTCTCCCTCTGCTATCTTCTCCCTCCTCTGTCTTCTCCTTCCGGTGATTTCTTCTTCCTTGGCTGGTTTCTTCTCCCTCTTAGCTCTCCAGTGATGTTTTTTTTGTTTGTCGCCACTGCTGTCACGTGACGACACAAGGGACGAGATCGAGGGCAGGCGAAGAATACATCACCAGAGAGCTACGAGGTAGAATAAACCAGTGCAGGGAGAAGAAACCATGGGAGAGAGAAGAGGGGGAAGAAACACAGGAACGAGAAGACAGCATAGGGAGAAGACAGTTGAGAGAGAAGAAACCACCAGAGAGAAAATAGGGAGAAGAAATACTGGAGGGAGAAGAAACACAAGAGGAGGAAGACACAATTTTTAATATAGGGCTTGTCAAAAATAGTCTCTTGTGTTTTTTAACACTGCACTTCTTTTTTTTTTGGTGAATAATTAGGGTTACATTGTACCCATACTCATTCATTCAGCATCCAGATTCCAACTAGCCCCCTGCACGCAGACCCCCACAATCACCACCCAGGGTTGTCAGGAAGAGGCCCTTGTCCCATCCAAATGGGGACAAGGTGCTTTGGGATGGGGGGGCAGAGAGAGAGGGCATTCAGCCTGGTAATATTCAGGAGTGGGGGACGCATATGTGTGAACATTGGGTAACTGATTCTGAACTGAAGTCTGAGTAAGGCCGTGTACACACGATCAGTTCATCGGTTAGCTGATGAAGCTGACTGATGGTCTGATATGCCTACACACCATCGGTTAAAAAACGATCTTGTTAGAACGCGGTGACATTTACGTGTTTTAACACAACGACGTGCTGAAAAAAGTTCAATGCTTCCAAGCATGCGTCGACTTGATTCTGAGCATGCGCGGCCTTTTAACCGATGCTTTTGCATACTAACGATCGGTTTTGACCCATCGGTCAGGCGTCCATCGGTCAAATTTTAAAGCAAGCTCTCTTTTTTTTGACCGAAGGATAACTGACCGATGGGGCCCACACACGATCGGTTTAGACCGATGAAACAGTCCTTCAGATTGTTTTCATCGGTTTTGATCGATCGTGTGTACGCGGCCTTAAAGTTGTCCTTTGGCACTCCCTGACAAATTTTGATATTTGGGAGTGGAAATTCAGCTATTCCTTTGAAAATAATTTAAAATAAATAAATAATAACCCTCCCTGAAACAACATTTAAACTTCATGTGTCCTTTTGGTCTGGTCTCCTTCTTACTTTGTTAGAAAGAATGCATTTATTTAAAATTGTATTTCTTCCTAATTTCTTATCTATTTTTATAACTCCGCTATCTACATTTCTAAATGTATTTTTAACCACTTCACTACAGGGCATTTTCACTCCTTTCCTGTCCAGGCTAATTTTCAGCACTGTTGCACTTTGAATGACAATTTCGCAGTCATGCCACACTGTACCCAAATTCAGTGCTTTAAGTGGGCCAAAAGAGGTGCCGGTACTCTATTAGGCGCCGGTGCCCCCCCCCCCCAATACTGAACATGAAAATACCCTTAGAAAGTACCCTGAAAAAGAGCTACTGTAGAAAGAGCTACTGAACATAAATAAAATGTGCAAAAGGGTCCCCCATCAGCACCTCCTTACATCAGAGTGTGTCTCCATCAGCACCTCCTTACATCAGAGTGTCCCCCATCAGCACCTCCTTACATCAGAGTGTCCCCCATCAGCACCTCCTTACATCAGAGTGTCCCCCATCAGCACCTCCTTACATCAGAGTGTCCCCCATCAGCACCTCCTTACATCAGAGTGTGTCCCCATCAGCACCTCCTTACATCAGTGTCCCCATCAGCACCTCCTTACATCAGAGTGTTCCCCATCAGCACCTCCTTACATCAGAGTGTCCCCCATCAGCACCTCCTTACATCAGAGTGTCCCCCATCAGCACCTCCTTACATCAGAGTGTCCCCATCAGCACCTCCTTACATCAGAGTGTCCCCCATCAGCACCTCCTTACATCAGAGTGTCCCCCATCAGCACCTCCTTACATCAGAGTGTCCCCCATCAGCACCTCCTTACATCAGAGTGTCCCCCATCAGCACTTCCTTACATCAGAGTGTGTCCCCATCAGCACCTCCTTACATCAGAGTGTCCCCCATCAGCACCTCCTTACATCAGAGTGTCCCCCATCAGCACCTCCTTACATCAGAGTGTGTCCCCATCAGCACCTCCTTACATCAGAGTGTGTCCCCATCAGCACCTCCTTACATCAGAGTGTGTCCCCATCAGCACCTCCTTACATCAGAGTGTGTCCCCATCAGCACCGAGTCCTTACATCAGAGTGTGTCCCCATCAGCACCTCCTTACATCAGAGTGTCCCCCATCAGCACCTCCTTACATCAGAGTGTCCCCCATCAGCACCTCCTTACATCAGAGTGTCCCCCATCAGCACCTCCTTACATCAGAGTGTGTCCCCATCAGCAGCCCTCTTCACATGAGAGTGTCTTCCCTCTCCTCCCCCTCACACGTGTACTCACAGTTCTGAAGGCAGGATCTTCCTCTCTCAAGTCTCACGGTGAACAGTTCTGGCGCGCTGATACATGTCCCGCCCTCCTCCTCTAGACCAGCTTGTGTGACAGACAGCACACTGGCTCTATCACACGAGCTAGGAGGAGGAGGGCGGGACATGTATCACAGCGCGGCGCTCCCTTTTTATTATTTTTATCCGTGAGCCGCGGCAAAGCTACAAAAGAGCCACGGGCTGCCACTCCCCTGAAAGTGCCGCCTGGGGCTGCGTTCCGGTACGGGAAACCCACGTACTGGGCGCACGGAGAGGTGCTGGTACTCTCCAGGGCCATTTTTGGAAGTGGCAGTACTGAGTTCCGCCGCGTTCCGCCCCATTTAAAGCACTGCCCAAATTACATTTTTATAATTTTTAAAAACAAATAGTGCTTTCTTTCGGTAGCATTTAATCACCACTGGGGTTTTTAAATTCTGGAAGAACATGTTTTCTTAAATTTCTGTTATAAAATTTTGCAAAACAATTATTTTTCTTTATATAGTTAGGCCATAACATATATTACTATATTTTTAGTGAAAATAACCCAAATAAGTGTATATTATTTAGTCTGTAGAAAAGTTATTTTCTACAGACTATCGTATACATATCTTAAAATGTATCAATCCAGATGCCATACTTATGGCCTATTTCATTTATTGAGGCCCGAAAATGCTAAGACAGAACAAATACCCCCTTAAAAAAAACTTTTTGGAAAGTAGACAGTGAAAGGTATTTATTTGTAATTTTTTGTCACAATTTTTTGGAAAATTATTTTTTTACACACTGTCACCAGTGCAGTTTAGCCTAATTATATAACTGGTGTGGTGGTGACTACGGGACTACGGACACTAACTTGTCACAGTATGTAAAAAAAAATATATATATATATTTTTTTAATTTATATAATATTTAAAAATATGTATATTTTTTTGTTTATGATTTTTTTTTACATACTGTTATCATAGTAACAGTACACATATTGATTGTTATCACTGTTATAAGCAACCATTTTTCTGAAATAAATCAATGTATTCAGTGTTTACTATTGTGATTAGCTGTGATTGACCCTGTCTGTACTATGTGATCACTGTGACTAATCACAGAGATCAACACAATAGTACACAATGGTACTGGCAGGACACAGTGGGTGACATATCGTGCCGGAGCAAGGTTTGTGGGGTGAGAGAGCTTACGCTCAGCTTTCATTTTGCAATAGATTGGGTGAGAAGCAGTTAAATAAATAAACATTTTCATCCTCTATGTCCTTTGGCAAATTGGCACCCTAAACTTCCCAGATTTTCTGTATCAACATTGCTACTTTCAGTCTCTCAGAGTGGCCAGGCACAGATATTAAAGCGGATGAAAAAAAAAACCCCAAAAAAATATTAAAAGCCAGCAGCTACAAATACTGCAGCTGCTGACTTTTAACATTAGGACACTTACCTGTCCTGGAGTCCAGCGGCGTCCGCAGCAGAGGACGAGCGTTTGCTTGTCTCTCTGCTGCTCCACCCCTCCATCCACGGTGAGGGAACCAGGAAGTGAAGCGCTCCAGCTTCACTGCCCAGTTCCCTACGGCGCATGCGTGAGTCGCGCTGCGCCCGGCGATTGGCTCCCACTGTGTGCTGGGAGCCGAGAGTTCCCAGCACACAACGGGAAAAGCCCGTCTTTTGCCCGAGACAGCGGGCCGGAAGTGGGTGCAAATACCTGTCTTTAAACAGGTATCTGCACCCCCCTATCCCCTGAAAGGTGTCAAATGTGACATCGGAGGGGGGAGGGTTCCGATCAGCGGAACTTCACTTTAGGGTGGAGATCCGCTTTAACATGTCTCTTAGTCCACAACAGAACAGTTTGGTCACACCTACAGGGACAGTAGTGGTTTACTTATGTGAAACTCACTTAAAAAAAAAAAGAAACTCACTTCATATTTCTACTCATATCTGCATCTTAGCAATGCTTTACAAAGCTATAAACAATGTCCGTAGATTATCCACAGTCAACCCAAACCACCTCTCCCAACAACAGGACAGTAGATAGATAGAATATACAGTAGATAGTCCTAACATAAATGAGCAGAACTGGGATGAATGCTCCAACTGTTACTTTGCCACACTTATTTCTGTAAGGGATAAACTCATTCAATTGTGATATGTTATCTACATAGAGCTTACCTCACTCCTGCTTGATTATTTAAAATGGGTAAACAATATACCCTTGTCTGTTAAAATATTAGGTGGCAGACTACTAAAAGTGTCTCTCAAAACGTACATTTGTGAATGTAACATGGTGTCTTCTGTTTTTTTGTATTTTTTGTCAAAACTGATGCAAGTGTCACCAAAAAAAGTGTTCTTGTAATTATTACTTCTTTATGCAGGGAAAACCATTGGATGAGCACAGAGATCTTAAATATTAACAATTGGAAGCGAGTGGTAATAAATTACTACCCCTTTACAGGATAACTTACAAGGTTGGATTATGTCCCAAACAGTGTGGAAAATATTGAAGAAATCAGTCCCCTCTATCTAGAGAGTCTATGGTGTCAGACCCTATCTGAAGAATATGAACATGACCTCACTATTATTATAAGCACCTGTTTTGTGGACCTGAGCTTGTTGATGGGTACTTAATTCATAAGTCAAAATTTTCAACTGACCAGAACATGGTTTACTATTTATGGTGTTTTTTTGTGTGTGTAATCTTTAAAAAGAACAGGAATTGTAAATCGCTTATTCAATGACAACACAGTTACATGTTCATATGCATGTATTTCTTTGTACTTGCATTTCTTGGCCTTTGATATCGTTACCTTTTTGCTTTAATTTGTTTCTATATATAAATGTATAATTATATACTGTATGTACAGTAGGGCAGTTATGTGTTTTCATTGTGTGTTCTGCTTCATACTTGCTACACATTGGTTGTACATTACTGATCCTTCACTATGACAGTCTAAAATTTGAAGAGTGTCTCCATTTTTGTTGAGGAAAAAAAATCCCATCTGGGTGATCAATGTCCATTGCAAGCATGTAAACAAGCAGTAGTACAAAATCCAAAAAATTTCTGCTGCGAAGAAAAATATATTTGCTCCACTACTGCATGTCCTTTGGACACTGCTTAGGAATGGGTAAAACAATTAAAAGTAAGCAGCTAAAAAATACTTTTAATATACGGACACCTACTGGCCCAGGGATCCAGTGATGTCGGCACCTGAGCGGCCAGATTTGGGTACAAGTGTCGGGGCAACTAATTTAAGGGAAACTACCAGTGAAGCCTTTCAGCTTCACAGCTGGTTACCTACTGCCCATACGTACGTCACACTGCACTTTGCGATTGATCCTGCAGTCTTCTGGGATCTGTGTATGTATAGACAGAAAATATATTCTCCTGCGCTAGTGCAGAGGGCCTTAGTAGAGTGGTAGTATTTCTTGATGGTGTAAGGCCTCGTACACACGATGAGATATGTCCGCTCAAACTTGTCCGACGGACAGTTTAGAGCGGACATGTCTCATCGGATTTCGGTCCGATGGCGTGTACACACCATCGGATCAAAATCCCGCCGCCGGCAGACAGCGTGGTGACGCGGCGGTGACGTTGACGCCGCCACGTCACCGCTACGTCACCGCACTAGAAAGTAAACACTTCCGCGCGCATGCGTCGGATCCATTCACAGGATACGACGCATGTGCGGGAAGATATGTCCGCTGGTTTGCCGTACTAACCAGCGGACATATCCGACGGACAGGTTTGTAGCGGACAAATTTCAAAGCATGCTTTGAAATTTGTCCGATGGACAAACCTGTCCGCTAGCACGTACACACGATCGGATTTGTCTGCTGAAACGGTCCATCGGACCGTTTTCAGCGGACAAATCTGATCGTGTGTACGTGGCCTAAGGCCTCGTACACACCATCGGACTTATCCGATGAAAACGGTCCGCGGACCATTTCCATCGGATATGTCCGATCGGGAGTTTGATCCGATGGCGTGTACACACCATCGGATCAAATTCCCCGCCGCCGGACGGCGCGGTGACGTGGCGGTTACGCGGCGGTGGCGTTGACGCCGCTACGTCACCGCACCAGGAAGTAAAACACTTCCGCGCATGCGCCGAATACATTCGGCGGCGGCGCGGCGGCGGTGCGGGACGACATGTCTGCTGGTAAGTGTACTAATCAGCAGACATGTCGGGCGGACAGATTCCCACCGGATAGATTTCAAAGCTTGCTTTGAAATCTGTCGGGTGGACAAATCTGTCCGCTAGCCCATACACACGAGCGGAGATGTCTGCTGAAACGGTCCATCGGACCGTTTTCAGCGGACATATCCCCTCGTGTGTACGAGGCCTAAGTGTGAAGTGATCATGCATACCCCGCTGCCTAGGCCAACTAGAGGAAGTCTTAAATGCTATATATAAAGAAAAAGAAAGGCGCATGGCCTAATGCATGAATCATTAACCACTTCAATACCAGGCAGTTACGCCCCTTCCTGCCCAGGACAATTTTCAGCTTTCAGCGCTGTCGCACTTTGAATGACAATTGCGGGGTCATCCAACACTGTACCCAAACAATTTTTTTTTAATTTTCTTCCCACAAATGGAGATTTCTTTTGGGGGTATTTGATCATCTCTGCAGTTTTTATTTTTGCTAAACAAATGACCAACAAAAATACCAACATTTTTGAGTTTCTGTTATAAAATTTTGTTTTCCCCTTTACTGACAGGCACTGGTGAGTTGTCACTGATGAGTTGGCACTGATAAAGTGGCACTGATGGGCATTGATGAGGAGGCACTGATATGTAGAATTGATGGACACTGATATGCAGCACTGATGGGCACCTATAGGCGGCACTCATATGCAGCACTGATGGGCACTGATAGGCAGCACTGATGGGCACTGAGAGGTGGCACTGATGGACACTGACAGGAGTCACTGATGGGCACTGACAGGAGGCACTGATGGGCACTGACAGGCGGCTGTGATGGGCACTGACAGGCAGCACAGATTGTCACTGATAGGCAGTACTGATTGGCACTGACAGGTTGCCACCTGACAGGTGGAACTGATGGGCAGCACTGATGATGCGGTACTGACAGGTGTTACTGCTGGGTAGTTATTGGCACTGTGGTGGGCAGGGATTGGCAATGTTGTGGGCAGTGATTGGCACTGTGGTGGGCAGTGATTGGCACTGTAGTGGGCAGGGATTGGCACTTGCAGAGTTTATTATATGGGGCACTGCTGGGCATGTCATTTTTACATTTGAGGGGGCTGTGCTGATAATCAATGTGCTGATTATGAGCACAGACAGGGAGAGCCGCCAATCGACCCACCACAAGGGTCACTTTGTATCTTTACTCTCTGCTTTGTCAACTAGAACTTGCATTTCAAGTGCTCTGCAAGTGTACAACTTGCCAGTGAAAATGTGCAGCAAGTTAACAGACTTACAAATTTACAATATATGATTGATATAGGATACTAACGCCCTGGGTAACCTCTATTACCACTGCGCCAAAAAAAAAGTGAAATAAACTACAGCTGCTACTTAGTGAATGAATAATTAAAATGAAAAAAACTTAACCTGAATAGGTGTGGGTGGGAGTTCAGGAGCCAATCCCATGACTAAGCATTCACTGTGAAACATGTCGGGAACGTGGCTACAGTTTTACTAGCTTCACTGACTAGAGACACCGTTGCTGTTTAGACAACTTGCCGTTACTGGGAGCCAGGAATCTGGAGTGTGGCGAGCCTATACCAACTGAGCACACACCTCAGGTCTGCCATGACCACCTAGCACTGCAGAGCCAACTAAACACTGATGTTTGCTGTGATTTGTTTGAAGCTGACTTTTAATTTCTTACATGTGAGTTTAATGAATGAAGTGTTGCTGTGATTTTGAATTAAACTGGTGGTACAATTTTACACTATTGGAGCACTTCTTTTGTTTTCATGTACATTATTGAGGGATTATCACGGTGGTCCATCCGAGATTCGTTTATCCATTTGTGGGATCATACACAAGTGATTTAGCCTCCAATTATTTATCTTCATAAAAGGAATATTTTTTTCCGTCATGCAGTGAAAGTGACCATCCTTTATGACTCTCTTGAGTGCCGTGTTTTTTTATCACAGCACGGTGGGGAGGTGGAAGGTTCACAGAATAAGGAATTTTCTCATCGAAGTTTGTTTGTTTATCAATTTTTTATGGACTTTATATCATTCCTTGTCACGTGGTCGTCCATCCGATGAGAACGGTCTGATGGACCGTTTTCATCGGTTAACCACCACTCTCGATGAAGCTAACCGATGAAGCTGACTGATCGTCCGTCGCGCTTACACACCATTAAAAAAAACGATCGTGTCAGAACGCGGTGACGTAAAACACAACGATGTGCAGAAAAAAATGAAGTTCAATGGTTCCAAGCATGCGTCGACTTGATTCTGAGCATGTGTGGATTTTTAACCGATGGTAGTGCCTACTAAAGATCATTTTTTTTCTATCAGTTAGGAATCCATCGGTTAAATTTAAAACAAGTTGGCTTTTTTTAACCAATGGTTAAATAACTGATGGCGCCCACACACGATCGGTTTGGACCGATGAAACGGTCCATCAGACCGCTCTCATCGGTTTAACCGATCATGTGTACGAGGCATAAGATGAATGTTCTTGGACGTCTTTTAACAGAAACAAAAAGGGGGAGCTAGGGCTCGCTGTGATATTTTGTCTAGCATTGGTGATAACATGCATTTCATCTGTAGAGTCCATCTAAGGATGACAAGAAACAGTTGAGCCTGCACCCCATGAAAGGTTAATGGGGGGGTAGGGGGTTAATACTTTCCTCTTTTTTGCATAGTAGAGGATCCTTTACACAACATCTCGGGGCTTGGTGGGATCTGTGAGTCAGTTCACTCTGTATATCTCAATTAGAGTACCGGGAGGGTTGTCTGAGCTGCTTTTTTATGGGCCACAAATGCCTCAAAGCCTCCTTTAGTGGAAATGAATGCTTCTATGAAATACTGTCTATGTTTAGTGAGTATGTGTTACAAAAAATGCCCCCCACATTATGTCATTTGAAATAGATGCTAATGCTTTATTAGAAAAGTGTTAAAAGTGATCAGCGCTGCCCTAAAACAAGCACTCCGTGATCATAAACAAATCAATAAATAAATCAATGTAAGCATACATAAATAAATAAATATATATGAAAATGAGAGTCCATGAGTGAGCTCACACATGCATCCAGTGAGCTATAGTGCACATCAAAGTAAATCTGTGATTCATCCAGTATCACCATATAAAGTGCAAGTGCCAAGAGTAGTCTCAGAGACGGACCTCCAATGGTGTAGTATGGTAAACCAACGCACAATTTATTCAATATCAAATCTCCTTACATAAAATCAAAAGGTAAACAGCAAAAAGCATAAATAAGGCTGGGCCGAGTTCTGACGTCACTCCCGGTGTCCGCTATTCTTTTTTAAGAGCGTTTTTTTCCCCTTGTGGCAAATGCCTTCATCTGGGGATTAGAACTGGAGAATAGACGAATAGGAGTATATCATACACCGGAGATGTCTATGAGTTTGATATTATGCGAATATCTTTCTCAGTGAGGTGAGAGGCTTGTGAGACTACTCTCCACGGATTGGCACTTGCACTTTATATGGTGATACTGGATGAATCACAGATTTACTTTGATGTGCACTATAGCTCACTGGATGCATGTGTGAGCTCACTCATGGACTCTCATTTTCATATATATATATATATATTTATTTATTCTATCCTTCTTTGGGCTATTCTTACTCCTTGGCACATTTGGTGAGATAGTACCTCTACCCTCCCTCCCTCTCCTCCCACCCTCAGGTTCCCTCCCCACCCTTCCTGCATCCCTCCGCCCCTCCATCCCCCACCTCCTCCTTGCCCTCCCCCCCCCCTCCCTTCCCTCTCCCTCCCTCCTTCCCTCCCCCCCTCCTTCTCCCCTCCCTCTCCCCTCGTTGGCCTTCTAGCGGCCTCTGGGCCAACCTCCAAATTGGGTTTGGCTCAGTTCTATCTAGGTGGGGCCTGGGGATAATCTCCCCCCTCCCCTGTTTTTTTGGGGAGGAGGGCGATGCCAGTCGTCGCCTCAGCGGTTGGTACTTCACCTTGCCCCTCCCCCTCTCTCCCTCCTCCTCCCTACTCCCAGCCCGGGAGATCTGGAATTTGAATATCCAATCTACTGCAGAATGTTTTAAGATCCTCCGGGAATCTCAGAATCGCAGATTTTCCTTCTTTGATTCCTATTAGGCAGGCTGGGAAACCCCAATTATATATTTTATTTTCTGAGTTGTCAGCTGAGCTTGACCTCTTGATTTTCACTGTGGGTTTGGATTTCATTACACTGTTACACTGATAGCGCAAAGGCTTTCTTTACACTTTGCTAATGCTTTATTGTTTTAGAGTTAGGATTAGATATATGGTACTTCTTTCAACTACATACTTGTTTACATACCAAACAACAAGTAAAAAAGGTACTGACCGTTAGTGCAAACAAAATGCATATAGACGACTATGCTACAATAGATCAGTTTGCTTCTGAAATCCTTTTTTCTTGGAACACTACCCTCTGAGTGTCAGGAATTTTCTGGCCACCCTAAAGTGTTATGAAACCCAAGACCCCACACTCACTATGTCTGGTCTACCACAGTACACAGGATATTGAAATGAAATTATTTTAGTAAATATAAACTGCTAAATACCTTTTCTCGTCAGCAGTATATAGCAGTCGTGTTACTTCTACCAGTTCCTGGTAAATAAGCTTGTAGGAGGAGTTTTGGCTGCAGGACACATGACCATTGTCTGGACAGTGCTGATTGGCTCTTTGCTAATCACATGCACCCTCCCAAAAAAAAAAAAAAACTCTCTCGCAATACACACCAAACTAAGCATCTGCAGAATGACTCCAAGACTGTTCTATCAGGAGATGGATTGGGGACTGTGGAAGAAGGGGAGAATCAGAGAAGACAGGACAAAACAGTCTTTCTACATAATGCAAAGGATAAACCCCTTAGGTTCCACAAAGAGTATAACAAGCATGCTTTACTGCATATACAGGCTGATTTTAGTGTTGTGAGTTTAGTAACACTTTAGACCCCTACACACATGATCAGATTTACCGACAACAAATGTGTGATGGCAGGGTTTTGTCGGTCGATAATCCGACCATTTGTATGCTCCATGGGACAATTGTTGTCGGACTTTCCAACAAATGTGGAATAGCATGCTTTAAAATTTTCCGACAACAAGTGTGTCTTGTCGGATTATCCAATCGTGTGTACACAAGTCCATCTGAAAAAATCCAAAGTACAAACATGCATGCTCCGAACCAATGCTAACCAATAAGACAACATTAGCAGAAGTTGCCCAAAGGGTGGTGCTACCCAAGAACTGAAAAAACACGTAGTTTCATGTATGCTGGCCAAAAATGTTTTGCCGTCTGTATGCAGAACAAGTTCATGGCCAACGTCCTTCGCACAAAATTTGACGGATTTGTCCATTGGAAATCCGATTGTGTGTTCGAGGCTTATAAGAAGCCAAGAGTGTGTTGCCAGTTGGACATATAAGTCCAGAATAAGGTAAACTAAAGCAGACCTTCTAAATTTTGCTTAGTTGTAGTTTTACTTGGGTAGCATAAACAATTCACTGGTTGATCTCTCTAGTCTGGAAATGCTTTTTAATAATTATTAATAATTAAATCAATGTAACGGACTGAATCGCCAGATATGTGTTGTTGGGTTTTAAATACTTACCCAACAAGAATCATATTAAAACTAACAAATGCACATTTGGTTTCTTGCGGACTGATTATAATATCATTTTTATTGGGATATATCAATCAGGTATGATATAAGGAAAACAAATGGGAAGTGCCTGTGTTCTTATGGTCATGATAGCTAATCTTCCTATCATAAGCAATGTTTTTTATACCACAATACTTTGTTATAATAGTGGTTAAAATTAAACTAGCTGTCATATGCACAGAAGATTAGACAACACAGAGGGGGTTATTTTTTGAAAGGCAAATCCACTTTGCACTACAAGTGCAAAGTGCCAGTGGTAGAATTATAGGGGTCGCTGAGGTCACCATGGCAACCGGGCCCCTTGCTGCAGGGGGCCCTTGAGGGCCCCCTGTACTCTTGAATAGGAGGAGCGGCAGGGGCGGCTGAGCAAGGAGAGCCTGTCTAGTTGTAGGGGGAGGGGGTGTTCGCCGTGCTCGACTGACACCCGCCTCTCTTGGACGTGCTGCTGCTCTGACCTATCTCTGTCTCGGCTGTCTTACGCAGCCGAGCAGTGTCAGCGTGAAGCCGCCGCCTCCCCCTCCTCCGTGTAGACTGCTACACACCATCTGCATCATGTCCCGCAGTGCACGCTGATCATCTTAGCCGAGGTGACAGGCAGGAGGTCTAAAGGGGGGGTCTGTAGTGTATTGTAGGGGAGGTCGGGGACTGCACTGTGGGGGGGACTGTCTGCACTGTAGGGGGGGTGTCTTCACTGTGTGGGGGGGAGGCTGCACTGTAGGGGGGTGTCTGCACTGTGAAGGGGACTGCACTGTGGGGGGTGTCTGCACTGTGAGGGGGGACTGTCTGCACTGTAGGGGGGTGTCTTCACTGTAGGGGGAGACTGCACTGTAGGGGAACACTGCACTGTAGGGGGGACTGCACTGTAGGGGGGTGTCTGCACTGTGAGGGGGGACTGCAATGTGGGGGGTGTCTGCACTGTAGGGGGTTGTCTTCACTGTGGGGGGGGGGACTGCACTGTAGGGGAGGGGTGACTGCACTGTGAGGGGGACTGCACTGTGGGGGGACTGCATTGTACAGGGGTCTGTTTAACATGCAGGGGGTCCAGAACTGTTAGGGGGGATCTCTGTGTAACATACAGGCGTCCAGGGGTGCAGGGGTCTGTGTAATGTAAAGGGGTGCAGGGTGCTGTGTAATGTAAAGGATCCAGGGGTGTTCTGTAATGTAAATGGGTCCAGAGGTGCAGGGGCTGTGTAATGTAAAGGGGTCCAGAGGTGCAGGGTGCTGTGTAATGTAACGGGGTCCAGTGATGCAGAGTGCTGTGCAATGTAAAGGGGTCCGGTGATGCAGAGTGCTGTGTAATGTAAAGGGGTCGGTGATGCAGAGTGCTGTGTAATGTAAAGGGGTCCAGTGATGCAGAGTGCTGTGTAATGTAAAGGGGTCCAGTGATGCAGAGTGCTGTGTAATGTAAAGGGGCCCAGTGATGCAGAGTGCTGTGTAATGTAAAGGGGCCCAGAGGTGCAGGGTGCTGTGTAATGTAAAGTGGCCCAGAGGTGCTCAGTAATGTAAAGGAGTACAGGGTGCTGTGTAATGTAAAGAGATCCAGAGGTGCAGGGTGCTGTGTAATGTAAAGGGGTCCAGAGGTGCAGGGTGCAGTGCAATGTAAAGGGGTCCAGAGGTGCAGTGCTGTGTAATGTAAAGAGATCCAGAGATGCAGGGTGCTGTGAAATGTAAAGGGGTCCAGAGGTGCAGGGTGCTGTGTAATGTAAAGGGGTCTAGAGGTGCTGTGTAATGTAAAGGGGTCTAGAGGTGCAGGGTGCTGTGTAATGTAAAGGGGTCTAGAGGTGCAGGGTGCTGTGTAATGTATTTAGGTGTCCAGCCATAGGCTATAATAGGCTTCAAAATAGGTAAACTGTGAGCGCCATGCTAGGCGCTCACAGTCCACCCAGGTGTGTTAGGAAAGTGAATATTAATTTGCCTTTCTAACACTGACCCACCTCTCCACCAATCAGGTGTGCCATTTTTTATTAATTTTTTTGCTGGTTCATAGTACCAGCAAAAAAATGCTGTTCCTCCAAAAAGCGATCCATGCTCAGATCGCTTTTCAGAGGCATTTGAAAGACGGTAAAGAGGCAATATGTTGCCTACTGACTGCCTGTTTTAACCCCTTAAATGCATCATCACTATGCTGCAACTGCATGCAATGCACACAATTGCAGGGGGTTGCCCCATTAACCTAGGGATGTACTTCAAGGGTGCCCTGACTGGAAAAAGATTGAGAAACAGACATAGAGGGACCAATCCCTAAAATTTCCTCCTGCAGTCGCTGAATGCCTGCGGAAGGGAGAGGAATCAGTTCCTTTATATTCCTTTTCCGCCACCGGGCTCGGGGAAAAGAGCACTGTCTGGGGGTCAGGGGGGCCCTTCATGGTTTCTTGCATCGGGGCCCTGGAGGTTCTAGTTACACCACTGCAAAGTGCACTTAAAATGCCACTGAAAGTGCACTTGGAAGTGCAGTCGTTGTAAATCTGAGGGGTAGATCTGAAATGAGGGGAAGCTCTGCCACCTATCAATGCCTACAAGTGCCACCTATCAATGCCCACCAGTGATGCCAATCACTGCCACCTAGCAATGCTGCCTATACAGTGTGACCTACCAGTGCCCATCACTGCCACCCATCAGTGCCCATCACTGCCAGCTATCAGTGCCACCTATCAATGCCACCTATTAGTGCCACTTCTTAGTGCCCACCAGTGCCACATTATCAATGCCCTTCAGTGCCACCTCTCAGTGCCGCCTAGCAGTGCAGCCCATCGGTGCCCATCAGTGCAGCCTCATCAGCGTACATTAATGAAGGAGAAAAATTACATGTTTGCAAAATGTTATAACAAAATATAAAAAAATATATATATATTTTTGAATCTGTCTTTTTATTTATTTTTAATCAAAACACTGCACTAATGCTGGCCAGCTTTTATTAAATTTAAATTTAAATTTCTTTCATTGTTGTTACAAAAATGATCATTATGGCATAATAAAATATATTGGTACAATATACTATACGCTTTTCTTTTTCCATTGACGCATATAATAATAATTACATTCTAGTCATTGCGTAGAGAACTTTTATAATAAAAACCCTGCATGGTCTCCCATATCCCCTTCTATCTAGTGTGCCCCCACACAGACCTTAGATGCAATTCAGACTCCCTTCCCCACTGTCTGGTCCCCTGTCATGCTAAGCAGTATTCATATCCATTTTTCTGATAGATGCATGTGCTTTCATTCATCTTTAAAGAACCTGTAGTCAGGCGTGTGCACTGTAGCATGGGTGTCTAGCAACAAAACAAATGTAAATAGTGCACAGTAAAGGGCCAGCCATTGGGGATTAGGTCCATGCTGCATACCAGAAAGGGGCATACTATAAGGCAGGGTTCCTCAAACTACAACCCGTCAGCTGTTGTAGAACTACATATCCCAGGAGGCATTGTAACACACTGACATTCACAGACATGACTAGGCATGATGGGAATTGTAGTTCCTGAACAATAGGAGGGCTGTAGTTTGAAGACCCATGCTATAAGGGTAATGCCGCGTACACACGGTCGTTTTTTGCGATGAAAAACAACGACGTTTTTTAAAACGTCATTTAAATTGATCGTGTGTGGGCAAAACGTTGTTTTTTGTCTTAAAAAAAAACGACAAAAAAAAAATTCCAACAACGTCGTTTTTCGTTTCACAAAAAGTCACCGTGTGTAGCAACCCGCGCATGCCCAGAAGCTAGTTATGAAGCGAGCTTCAATGGAAAAGAGTGGTGAACATAACCTTGCTTTTTGTGAAAAAACGATGGTGTTTATGCAAAATTGTCTTTGAAAAGTGACGTTTCAAAAATGTCGTTTTTTACTTCACAGAAAACGTTGTTTTTTTTTTTCATCGCAAAAAAACGACCGTGTGTACGCGGCATTAGAGGTAAGTGTACCCATAAAGAGTGTTTTTTATACAAGGGCACACTATTACTTAAACAAACTATATTTATAAATAAAATTGCAATAAATACTGAACAGGATATGGTCTCAGTTAACCCTTTGAACACTCCACGGGAATCCTATAATTGTTTGATTCACACTGTTTCAATATAGAGGTCTCTGTGTGTGAGTGTGTGTGTAAAAAGTTCATCAATAAAGCATGTGGTCACAATCTTCTAAGTAGGGCTTCTATAATATGTGATTAAGCTTTTTGTATTTCTAGTGTTTCAAAATATTTGCTGTTCCCAGCCAGAACCTCAAGCATGCTTAACTTCATGCCTGTCCTTATGTTACTATAATATGCAGCAGACAGCATGCTCTAAAAACGTTGCTTATCATTACTAAGAACACTAGATGGCTCTGTCAAAGTTTGTTCACCCGTACTGTTAACATGCAACATAAATGAACAACCCATTGATAGGAAACGCCACATTTGCTGTAGCTTTGGAGTGATAACTCCAATTCCTAGTAAGAACATGTCGTTACATCAGAAGGACATCAAGTAGGGTTATTTTCCTGAAACGCCAATGAAGCTGCAAACAGTATGAAGGCAAAGTGTACTTAGTGGAGTTCTGTGAAGAAGATCGAAATCCCTTAAACAAATGCTAATGTTGGAAGGGAATCTACTTTAGTAAACTAAGTAAACTAAGGCCAGCTGTTATTTGTTTTTATACTAATAATTACTTCTCACTCTAATGCCTTGTACACACTATCCGTTTTCCTGGCGGTAAAAAGACCGCCGGGAAAACCGAGAACCTGCTCGGTTGCTTTTTCCCCCTACACACGTTCGGTTTTTCTGGCAGGAAAACTGCCATGAGAGCTTTGATTGGGAAACCTGGCCGTGTGTATGCTCCACCGCAGGTTCTCCCATTGAAAAACTGCTGGCTTAGAGACCGCCGGGAATCCTGGCGGGAAAAAAGAGAGCTGGTTCTCTTTTTTTTCCAGGCAGTTTTCCTGTCGGGAAAACTTCGATGAAACATACACATGGCCAGGATTCCCGACCAAAAGCTCTCATGGCAGTTGTCCCGACAGGAAATCCGGTCGCGTGTACAAGGCATAACTTTAACCACTTCACATCTGCGCTATAGACGACTGACGTCAACAGCGCGGACTCCAATTGCTGGTTCCAGCCCCTTACCACGTGATCAGCTGTCGTAAATGTTTTTCTCTCCTCACACTGACAGCGGCTTGTGCACAAGGCACATCAGCCTTATCAGTGCCCATTAAAACCACCTGCCATTGTTACCTGCCAGCTAGTGCCCACAGTGCCACCTATCAATGCCCACAGTGCCACCTATCAATGCCTACAAGTGCCACCTATCAATGCCCACCAGTGATGCCAATCAGTGCCACCTAGCAATGCTGCCTATCAGTGTGACCTACCAGTGCCCATCGATGCCACCCATCAGTACCCATCACTGCCACCCATCAGTGCCCATCACTGCCAGCTATCAGTAAATAATAAAGGAAAAAATTGCGCATACCATATAGAAAAAAGATTTAAAGCTGCGTCTCAAAAGTGTTATACAACACCAAGAATTATAGGAAAAAAAGAAAGAAGGAGGTAGCGCGACCTCCTTCTTTTTTTCCTGCCAGCTATCAGTGCCACCTATTAGTGCCACTTCTAAGTGCCCACCAGTTCCACATTATCAATGCCCTTCAGTGCCACCCATCAGTGCCACCTCTCAGTGCTGCCTAGCAGTGCCCACCAGTGCCCCCTATCAGTGCCCACCAGTGCAGCCCATTGGTGCCCATCAGTGCAGCCCATCAGTGCAGCCCATCAGTGCAGCCTCATCAGCGTACATCAATAAAGGAGAAAAATTACAAAATGTTATAACAAAATATTAAAAAAAAAAATATATATATATTTTTTTAATCTGTCTTTTTATTTATTTTTTAACAATAAATAAAAATCGCAGAGGTGATCAAATACCATCAAAAGAAAGCTCTATTTGTGGGGAAAAAATGATAAAAATTTCATTTGGGTACAGTGTTGTATGACCGCACAACTGTCAAAATGCATCAGCTCTGAAAGCTGAGAATTGGTCTGGGCAGGAGGGGGGTTTAAGTGCCCAGTAAGCAAGTGGTTAATCACTAAACAGCCAGACGTTACTTTACTGAAGGCTAAAACCATGCAGTCCTTGGCTAAGCGCAACCTGCACCTAATTCACAGTATAAAAACAGTGGGCCAGATTCAGAGAGCCATTACGCCGGTGTTACAGGAGATGCACGGCGTAAGTCTAAATCTGCGCATGCGTATTGATGCGCCGCATCCCCAAAACAATATACGCAAGAAATCTAATTTTTTTTCGACCGGCGTAATTTCGATAGACCGGCGCATCGGTGCACGCAAAACTGCGCTAGACACACCATTGATTTGCTAGTCAAATATGCAAATGAGGAAGTTACGGGGATCCACAAAAGTAAGTTGGTACAGCGCAGGCTACGCGCTGTGCGCAACAGCTGCACGTCCTGTCTAAAATTAGTCCATATAAAAAGTGGTATAAAATTAGACAATCCGTCTACATGTCAGCTAAAGCAACACTGTTAGGGACGAGCTGAGCAGTCACACTTGCAAGACAACAAACTGTATGCCAACATGCCAGGGGCATCCATGCTCATAGCTATACTACTGACTTTAGATGAGCAAAGAAGGAGAAGGGCACGGAGGAGGGCACGGAGGAGGGTTTTTTTTTTCCCAAAAACTTTATTTGCTTTTATAAACATTACAAAAAAAATATACATACATATATACATCAATACATAACATACATACAAATCTCACTATCTTTCAATAGCCCTTTAAAACCTTGATGGATATAATAATCTAATCTAATACAATATTCTTATCTGATACAAGACCCTCACTCTTCACTCTTCACGGGAGAGGATATATCACACACGCATAGACATATTTGGCATGAGTGATTCTGAGGTGTCTCGCATCTTCAGATTCACCCCTCATGCCATCATGGAATTAACCACAACCCTGCAGGAGGACATCACCAGCCCAACACATGACACCACCCATGACACCCATGACAGCTACATATACAATCCTAGCCCCATCCCCACAGATTTCGAAAAAGAACATGTATGGGGACAGCTGGCTGGTTGGTGAGTGACATGGGTGGCAGGCATGACTGTCCCCCCCATGATGCTGAAATCACAAGGGGCACATGCACTACTAACATCCTCCTGTCTTATCCCTTCAGGGTGACTCTGCATATGCACTAGGACCCCATCTCATCACTCCTATCCGGAACCCCCCATGGTACCCTGTTGTATTCCCCAAACTTTGTATGCCAGATTATCGGTGCATGTTGCATGCTGCACAACTTCGCAGTGAGAAAGGGTCTGGAGATTGACATACGTAATGACCTGACCCCCGAACCAGACAATCCCCCCCTAACCGAGGCTACCCCGTCTTCTGAGGGAAGAGCAGCCAGGAGACAGCTCACATTAGGCATCTTTGCACTTTAAACACACACATTAATCATGGCACAATGAGAATGCATGCATGCATGCACACCACTGTGGTCCCTAGCACAGGCACATCACATCCTCATCAAATTGGATTAGCACAAGCCCACCATGCAGGACTTGTGAGCAGCAACGCCATGGCTCCAATTATGTCACTGTACATTCATACACCATTCACACGGACCTGGGGATCACTTCTCCCTGGTCCTGGGGATCACTTCTCCACCACAAATGTGGGTGACACCCCTTTTTTTCGGCAGGAATGTCACCCCCACATTCCAAAATCATTCACAAACAGAACCAAAAAATTAAAAATGTACAAAAATGACCAGCAAAAACTAAAAATGCCCAGCAAAAATATAATTTAAAAAAAAAACACAACAAAGAAAACACAGAAAAGACAATGCAGTGCTGACCATGGTCTGCCTTATGTGCCCATGCACGATCCGGCTGGCCCTTCATTTGCATGGGTCACGGCTCATTTCAATGTAACACGCCCACATCCTTCCTAATTTGAATTACTCCGCCTTACGCCTCGGAAATTACGTTGCACGGCTCAAATTTCTGCGCAAATACTACAAGGATACGGTGATTGCGCCTCTACATTGCGCCGGTCTAATGTAAAGGAGGTGCGCTACTCCGGTCAAAATATGCGCCAATGTACCTGAATCTAGCCCAGTGTTTCCATATATACATTGCAATGAAAGATGAATTGTCCAATGGATGTAGCTGGGCATATAAACATTAATGCTATGACAACATATTTATTTAGCTGAATAAATGAAAAACAAAGCTTTATCTAAGATCTTTAAATTATAGCATTAGCACTAGCTACAACACTTGCTTTTATTTTCTTGAAAGCTATTTTGTTTTACTGTAGTGTTTCAACAAGTTGCTTGCTGCCTTATTTTATTTGCATAATGTAAAAATTTTTAGATGTCATCAAACCACTGCAGCGAGTTGGCAGGTTTACTAATAGCTCTGCACATACATCAGTAGACATTTTTGAAGAGCAACATCATAAAAGGGGCATCTCTACGTGTTGTAGAATTATTACATATTTATTAAAAAACCTTAATTTCACACTGCTGTTTAACTGTTCATGTTAATGTAGACACGTAGGGTGTGAATATATAGCATTTTCTGCTTCTCTGTTACAACTGTACTTTGCTACTTGCTAAAGCTCTCTACAATATTACTTTGGTTAATTCGGTTGGCACTATATTTTTCCCTCACCCATTCCGATTTAGTGCTCAATGAATCATGCTGTGAACTTCATGTTAGCCGTATTATTATTATAGAAATACATGAAAATAAAGTAGAATTACTTAATACTAATGCAAACTCTGTGTCACAGTCAATTATTACCTAAATAGCCTGCCTTATTTCTCTTATGCTGGTACTTAAGGGATTATTGTAGCTATGTTTCAGAGAGTCCCTTCTCTTTCTCACAGACCTGCAGTGACACATTACACTGACTGCAGACAAGGAGCAATAATAGTTTTATTCAGCCGAGGGCTGAAGGCTTTGATAATGGCCATGCAATAGGCTTATCTAGGCTGACAAAATACTCCCTTTCATGTCTGTTCAATTAGAGATAATTGTGGAAGGCATTAATCATCTCACATATTTTTAACAAAACTTTGTTTCGGCTGAGGACACCATACTCATGATGGTCTACTGCACATCTGCATATTAAACCTGCTGTAGCCAGTGTGTGACCAATCGGCAAAACAGGATGTGATCAGCATTCGGACAAAAGAAGGATTTTTCTACTAAATGGAAGGGATTTTCGGGCTTGGCTAGAAAGGCAAAAAGATGACCCTGATGTGACCTGGTACTTTTTTGCCTCTGTTCATAAATGTCATTGTTATTTTTACAGATTGATATTCTAGGTGCCTAAAAGGAATTCTTTGTGGTCTTCTTAAAATATGCCATTCAAATCAAATCCTCTGAATGTGATGCATGTGCTCCGTTGGCAGTCTGGCGTGTAACAATATGTATTACTTGGGTGCCATATCTACTTATAGCTAAACAAGCAAGTACTTCTGAACTGAACTGAAGTGGCAATAACATAGTTACAAATGCATAAAAGCAGCTTGACATTTTAATGTAATGAGCAACATGCTCTTGGAAGAACATACATTCCATACAGATATGATCATGATCATGATAATGTTGATAACAATAAAAATAAATATTGTTATAAACTCTACATATAAACAAAGTCACTTTTATGCCCTATACACACGATCAGAATTTCAGATGAAAAAAGTCTGATGGACTTTTTCCATCGGATTTTCCGATCGTGTGTAGCCCCAATCAGAGTTTTTTCATCGGAAATTTCAATTAATTCCATCGGAGTTTAGATATAGAACATGTTCTATTTTTTTCCGATGGAATTCCGGTGTGATTTGGCTGGGCAAAAGCCTGATCATGTGTATGCGGCATTAGAGTTGACATTTTCATAGAAATGCTATTTTCATTTAGAGTTGACACTTACATAGAAAATGTTAATGAAGATAGGCATTTACAAAAGTGTAAACAATATTCTACTCCACAGTGCATGTTCTGCATCCCTAATCTAAGCATTGCAAGTGTGATCTCTATAACTGATCCAGTTGTAGTTAGATAGCTATAACTTACAAACTCAGCAGTGTTGGCAGGCAGTGACTTGATCCAAATGACATCTTGCAGATGGTAGAAAGCTTTTACCAACAACTTGTGTAGATCTTCACAGATGAACATCAGATAGGTCAAAAAATCATAGTATGTCTAGCTCCAGCAAATACATGTTCTCAGAACAGAAACTAAAGACACACTGAAAAGAGGCAAGGACTAGCTATACAGAACATTTCCTAGCTACCGAGTGAGGAAGGGACATAATTATTTGAAGGCAAACATGGAAAAATAATGCAAACATTAGCATACTGCAGAGTCATTACTGGCATCTTTAAGATGGGACAGAAGACAATTTATGAGTTTACCCCCAGAGGGAAAAGCAGCAACATGCACCAGTCCTTGTTACCTCCCTTTGATTGAAGTTCTTCAGATGGGAAGACAACAACATGCACCAGTCCTTGTTACCTCCCTTTGATTGAAGTTCTTCAGATGGGAAGACAACAACATGCACCAGTCCTTGTTTCCTCCCTTTGATTGAAGTTCTTCAGAGGGGAAGACAGCTAAATAAATTATTCCTTTTAACCACCCTTTGAACTAAAATCACTGGTATATAAGATGTAATCTCTTTCTTTGGCAAAAAAAGTACCAGTTTGTTGACAAGCCTAAAGTAGAGTGGCACAGATTCTTCCTTAATTAAATCTACCTCTTCTTTCCTAACCTTTTCGTCATTACTTGGTGCAGCCTTTTTAATGAGACCTATAGGCCGAAACTTGCCGTAGGCATTCTTTTCTTTCAAGAAGAATATGTTGTCCACTTGAAGGTTGGGTTTGCTAGTTTGCCATTTGCAGGGAAATAATATGAACACCTTCATATCAAGGACTTGAGTCGAAGACCACTCTGATCTGATCTAGCTAGTGAGACTGGTACATGTCACCAAACCATGGGAAGTGCCAACATTTCTCTCCTTCCCTAAGAGGTGATGTAGGCTCAGCATGATCTCACCAAACCATGAGGGTGCCAACATTCCTCTCCTTCCCTAAGAGGTGATGTAGGCTCAGCATGATTCCTGGCAAACACCTTCCGCATAAAGTCAGCTGACTTTACAGTGAGCTTTGCCCTATGTAAGTTTTTTTGTCTGACAGATGCAGTATAGTTCTGCTTTGAGCTTGTTCAATTAAAATTTGACAATAAAACCTGTAAGCTGATTAGTGATTGACCGAACACCCCCCTGTTCATTGAGGGAACCATGAATGCCAACATGCACTGTGACATACTGAAGCAGAGCACGATCCCCTCTCTTCAGAGACTGGCCCGCAGTTCAGTATTCCAACATGATAGCGACCCCAAACACAACTCCGAGATTACCACTGCCTTGCTAAAAAAAGCTGAGGGTAAAAGGTGATGGACTGGCCAAGCATGTCTCCAGACCTAAACCCTATTAAGCATCTGTGGGGCATCCTCAAACGGAAAGTGGAGGAGCGCAAGGTCTCCAACATCCACCAACTCTGTGATGTTGTCATGGAGGAGTGCAAGAGGACTCCAGTGGCAAACTGTGAAGCACTGGTGAACTCCATGCCCAAGAAGGTTAAGGCAATGCTGGAAAATAATGGTCGCAACACAAAATATTGACACTTTGAACCAAATTTAGACATTTTCACTTAGGGGCGCGTTGAGTTATTTAAGGGGACAGCAAGTTTACACTGTTATTTAACCACTTCCATACCAGGCACTTACGCACCTTCCCGCCCAAGCCAATTTTCAGCTTTCAGCACTGTCGCAATTTGAATGACAATTGCGCGGTCATGCTACACTGCACCCAAACAAAATTGGCGTCCTTTTTTCCCCACAAATAGAGCTTTCTTTTGGTGGTATTTGATCACCTCTGCGTTTTTTTTTTTTTGTGCAACAACTAAAAATAGAGCGAAGATTTTGAAAAAAAAATAAAGTTTTTATTTTTTTCTGTTATTTTTTTTGTAAATGAGTATGTTTTCTCTTTCAATTATGGGCACTGATATGGTGGCACTGATGGGCACCGATGAGGTGGCACTGATGGGCACCGATGAGGTAGTTCTGATGGGCACTGATTAGGTAGCACTGATGGGCACTGATAGGCGGCGCTGGTATTGGGCACTGATGGGCACTCATGGGCGGCACTGATGGGCACTCATGGGCGGCACTGATGGGCACTCATAGGCAGCACTGGGCACTCATAGGCAGCACAGATGGGCACTCATAGGCGGCACAGGTGGGCACTCATAGGCGGCACAGGTGGGCACTCATAGGCGGCACAGGTGGGCACTGATAGGCGGCACAGGTGGGCACTGATAGGCGGCACAGGTGGGCACTGATAGGTGGCACAGGTGGGCACTGGTAGGTGGGCACTGGGCATGGATTGGCACTGTGGGGTGGCACTGACAGACACTGGGGTGGCACTGATGATCACTGAGGGGTGGCACTGATGGATCAATGTTGCCAATCAGTGCCCATGTGTGGGCACTGATTGGCATCATTTTTTTTTACTGCCCCCCCTTTTTTTTTTTGTCATTTTTTTATTTTTGTCATTTTTTTTTTTGTCATTTTTTTTTGTATTTTCTTTTGTATTTTTTTTATTTCCCTGGTGGTCCGTGTGGCGATCCGAGGGGGGGCTGCGCTGATAAACAATCAGCGCGAACCCCCCCTGTCAGGAGAGCCGCTGATCGGCTCTCCTGTACTCGCGTCTGTCAGACGCGAGTGAGGAAGAGCCGTCGGCGGCTCTTCCTGTTTACATCGTGATCAGCCGTGATTGGACACGGCTGATCACGTGGTAACGAGGCTCCGCCGGAGACTCGTTACCGAGATCGGAGGTGCAGGGTGTCAGACTGACACCCCGCATCACCGATCGCCGCGCTGCGCGCCCCCACGGGCGTGCGCGGCATTGAAATCGTGCTAGACGTTTGAGAACGTCTAGTCACGATTTCATAACCACTTCCCTGCCGTAAATCGGCTATTGGCCGGGCGGGAAGTGGATAAGCTGTACACTCACTACTTTAAATTGTAGCAACGTGTAATTTCTTCAGTGTTATCGCATGCAAAGATATAAAAAAAAATATTTACAACAATGTGAGGGGTGTACTTACTTTTATATATATATATATATATATATATATATATATATATATATATATATATATATATATATATATATATACTGTATATCCTAAAACATGGGTTGTCAGTTATTTGCAGTAAAAGTGGAACTCAACTAGGGAAGTGCATGTGTATATATACAGAGGGGTCTGGTGTCTTCTTACTTTACCAATTGGATGGCTGCTATATTGAAACTCTTGTGCACATATTCTAGCTATGGGCTGAAACTGTTCACTGCATTGTGCATGCAACACAACAGTCAGTGTATACATAACAACATTTTCCCAGCAGGTTGGTAAAAGACTGAGTACCAAACTAACGAAAAACCTAACTGACGCATCTTTATTTTTAAGGTTTAATTTCACTTTATTTGCAGTTTCCCAAGCCTTTGTGCTGATGGCAAAGGGCTATGAACCTAAATGAAGATAAAACTTGTGAAACAATCCAAATGCAAAGTTTACGATACCAAAAGTTGGAAGAAGTGTATATTTCATAGCTGAGATGTTGGTGTATAGAGAAGAATAATGAATAAGTGCTACAGACAAGCAGTCAGCAAGGCACTCTTCTGTTGAAGTTCCTTGTACATTTATTGAACTGTTGTTTACATTGTATGCTGGCCTAATTGTGTCCCTTAAGATGGAATGAAGCTTGTGGATCTCCATTATTAGAATACCGAGGTATGTGCTGATGGCCTCAGGAGAAGAGCAAAAGTGTCATACACTGACCCCAGACTTTCAGATGAGCATTTCTGCTTTATACAGACCTATAGTTCTGTACTTATGTCCTAATAAATAGGCATCGATCATTAGGCCATTATTTTTACTCTGTGACTACCCTGCTTTGCTTTCACAGAATGACATGACAGTTGCACATACTTTTAATATACAGTATTTCACATGTGGACTTGGCGGACACATATTTTTTTACAACTAAAGAAACCATGACAGAATTGAATTACATAGGCTGCCATTAGTATGCCCTCCTAAAAATACTAGTTGCCTCACTGTCAAGATAATGATTTAGCTTTAACAATTTTAAATTTACTGGACAGTAGAAATAAGGGGCCAGATTCATGTACATCGGCGCATTTTTTGACTGGCGCACCTCCTTTACGTTAGACTGCCGCAATGTAGCAGCGCAATCACCGTATTCTCGATTGTTTTGCGCAGAAAATAGCGCCTGTGCAACGTAATTTCAGAGGCGTAAGGTGGAGTAATTCAAATTGGGAAGGACGTGGGCGTGTTACATTGAAACGAGCTGTGACCCCATGCAAATGAAGGGCCGGCCGGCTCGCGCATGCGCACATGAAGCAGACCATGGTCAGCAACTCTGTGCGCATGCTCACTACTCTGGAACGGCGCAATCAGTGAAATTGGAAGTGGACTAGGGCAACTTAGTGAACTACGCAGACAGCATAAATAGACAGACACAAATGCACTTCCTTTGCAAAAGTACATCCCTTTGTATCCCTCCCTATACAGCAAGGTGCTTTTGTTCTGTTGTTTGTTGCGTTGTGACTTGTCTTTGTTATATTTGTGGACTGTTTGATCTAGTGTTTTGTAGAAGATATTTGAAAGTGATTTTTGGTGACTGCTTGTGAGACTTTTTGGTTGATAGATTTTTTGTTTGTTTGTTTTCTTGCTTGATTTTTCCTGCTTGTTTTTGTGAGTGATTTTTGCTGACTGTTTGGGAGAGAGTTTTTGTATGAGTATGACTGAGAGGAAGAGGAAGTTAAATTTTACTTTGGGGGAGAAACAAATTCTTGCCCGGGCCATTTCCCAATATGGGCGTTTCCTCCAAGGCCCGGAGAGTGCCAACACCACCCCGGCCAGGAGGCGTGAGATCTTGCAGAACATTACTGACGAGGTGAATGCATCGGGGGGGCGGAGACCCGGACACGGTCGGGGATTGAAAAGAAGATCAATGACCTCCGGCATCTGGTCAGAAAGAAGCTGGCCAAAATGGCAGCCCATGCCAGGGCCACAGGAGGGGGCCCACCATGCCCTGTTCGGCTGACAGCGGAGGAGCGTGCGGTGGCCCACACCTTTCATAGACAACAGGTGGAGGGCCTGCCTGGCTATGACTCCAGTCATGAAGGCGTGATGCCAGGTAAGGTTTTTTTTTACCCTATCAGGTGTGTAGCATGTGTGGGGGAGGGGGTGAAAGGGAATATGTGGCAAGTGTGTGGATCCTCCAACCTGTAAATGTTTTGTGTCATCCACAGATGAGCAGGAGGGTGCTGGGCCATCTGGGCTGACCGCACCATCCCAGGGACAACAGCCTGATGAGGACCCCCCGACAAGGCCGGAGTCCTCGGAGGAGGTTGAAGAGGAGGAGGTTGAGGAGGAGGAGTTTGAGGAGGAGGAGGATGTCATGTCAGCCAGTGGATTGTTGTTTTTGGAGGAGTCTTCCTCTCTGGCTGGCAGCAGCCAGCCCCCCATTAGGGCTAGCCCCTCCCACTCCTCCCCCAACAGGGCTCCTCTCCCAAGGGCCTCCCCTTCTCCCCAGTCACAAGCCTCAGCTGGAGGCAGGAAGTCGTCCCAGAAGACCAGGGGGGTGCCCAAGCTTCTGCCCACCAATCTGAGAGGGGACCAGGCCCTTCAGACCCGCCATCTGGGACAGGTCAGCCAGACTTTGGGGCGGATGGAGGAGAGCCTGTCCTCCATAAAGGATACGCTTGGGGACCTGGACTGCCACTCCCGGGCTCTTACAAACTGCCTAAATGTAATGCAGACTACAACAGCAGACGTTGGGCAGGATGTGAGGGCCCTCACCCAGGCTATCCAGGCCAACACGGCAACACTAGGTGCTGGCCTGAACAGAATTGCCGTGGCCTTGGAGGGCAGGCCGCCAGGTGGGCAGAGACCAGGGGCTGCTCCTCCTTCCCTGGATTACCCCCCCTCCCCATGAGTCTCCCCTGAGGAGTCGGGGCCGTGGCCGTGGGCGCCCCAGGCGTGGCTCACGCCAACGGCATTAATTTGTTTTCCCCCTTTTTTTGCTGGAAATTTTTTTTTTGCTTGACATTTTTTTTTTTGTGCTGTGAATGTTTTTGGAATGTGGGGGTGATATTCCTGCCGGCAAAGGGGTGTCACCCTCAGTTTTGGTGGAGAAGGGTTCCCCAGGACCAGGGAGAAGTGATCCCCAGGTCCGTGTGAATGGTGTATGAATGTACAGTGACATAATTGGAGCCGTGGCGTTGCTGCTCACAAGTCCAGCATGGTGGGCTTGTGCTAATCCAATTAGATGAGGATGTGATGTGTCTGTGCTAAGGACCACAGTGGTGTGCATGCATGCATTCTCATTGTGCCATGATTAATGTGTGTGTTTAACGTGCAAAGATGCCTAATGTCTCCTGGCTGCTCTTCCCTCAGAAGACGGGGTAACCTTGGTTAGGGGGGATTGTCTGGTTCAGGGGTCAGGTCATCACATATGTCAATCTGCAGGCCCTTTCTCACTGTGAAGTTGTGCAGAATGCAACATGCACCGATGATCTGGCACACAAAGTTTGGGGAATACAACAGGGTCCCCCCAGACTTATCCAGGCATCGGAAACGTGACTTCAGGAGGCCAAAGGTGCGCTCCACCACTGCACGTGTTTGGGCGTGGGCTTCATTGTATCTTTCCTCTCCTGGGGTTTGGGGGTTCCGGATAGGAGTCATGAGATGGGGTCCCAGTGCATATGCAGAGTCACCTGTAAGGAAAAACACAGGAGGATGTTAGTCGTGCATGTGCCCCTTGTGATGTGTGCATCATGGGGGGGACAGTCATGCCTGCCACCCATGTCACTCACCAACCAGCCAGGTGTCCCCATACACGTTCTGTTCGAATTCCATTCGGATGGGGCTCTGATTGTATATGTAGCTGTCATGGCTGGATCCGGGGTGTTTGGCACGGACGTGCCATATGAGGCCTTGGGCATCAACTATCACCTGTACCTCGATGGAATGCCAATGCTTCCGATTGCGGTATATGTGCTCTGTCTCATGGGGGGGCTGGAGTGCCACATGTGTGCAATCAATGGCCCCCACGGTGCGTGGGAATCTGGCAATTCTGTAGAAATCTGTCATTGCCTTCAGCCGCAGCTCCTCAGTGGTGGGTTTGATGATTTGGTTGGCCATGCGTCTGAGGATTGCAGGGATAACCTGGTGCACACATCTGCTCATGGAGGATTGTGACATCCCAGCCACCACTCCACTTGTTCTTTGAAAAGAGCCACAGTCAAGGAAATGGAGTGTTGCCATGACCTTGACCAGTGTCTGCACTGCATGTGAGCGGTGTGTTGGGCTGGTGATGTCATCCTGCAGGGTTATGGTTAATTCCAGGATGGCATGAGGGGTGAATCTGAAGATGCGATACACCTCAGAATCACTCATGCCAAAGAGGTCTATGCGTGTGCGGTATATCCTCTCCCGTGCCCTCCTCCGTGCCCTCATCCTTCTTTGCTCCTCTAAAGTCAGTAGTATAGCTATGAGCGAGGATGTCCCTGGCATGTTGGCATACAGATTGTTGTGCAACACGTGTGACTGCTCAGCTCCTCACTAACAGTGTTGCTTTCTCTGACATGTAGACGAATTGTCTCATTTTATACCACCTTTTATATGGTCTAATTTTAGCTGTTGCACAGAGCGCGTAGCCTGCGCTGCACCAACGTTCTTTTGTGGATCACCGTAACTCCCTCATTAGCATATTTGAATAGCAAATCAATGGTGTGTCTAGCGCAGTTTTGCGCGGAGGGATGCGCCTGTCTATCGAAATTACGCTGGACAAAAAAAAGTAGATTTCTTGCGTATCTCGTTTTGGGGATGCGGAGCATCAAAAAAGCATGCGCAAATTTAGACTTACGCCGCGCATCTCCTGTAACGTCGGCGTAATCGCTCTGTGAATCTGGCCCAAGGAGTTCTGACTTTTCCCCAAATTTTACTTGCTGCATGCATTTTTAGAAACAGTAAATACAGATAGAAAGAGGTCAGCAGGCAGGCCCTATTTTCTAACTCTAACTGTTCCTAAAACTGTCCCCTTCCCCCTCCTCCTACCTATCACACACACAATGTATAAAAAAAAGATCTGGGTACCTACCTTTTTTTTAATCCGTTCCAGTCTGGTGACATAATTTAGCAGCTCTGGCTCCCAAGTGTGTAAGTGAGAATGCCACTGTGACTGTTAGTTACTGAAACACAGACAATCTCCTGCGCTCGGGAGCTCAATCACTTAATGGTACAACCAGAGTCTTCCGTTGGAATAGGGAATGGCCAAAAGTCTTGCTGCCCTCCTCAGAATAATGGGCATTCTTGAGACTAAAATGTAAAAAAGGAAGAGAAGGGCGCACCGACCTTGTGCATTATCTTTGGCAATGTTTAATTATTAAAATGTACAAAGATCATGACTACTCACAAAACAGGTTAAAATGCAAGCATATTTACAACTCCGTCAACAGGAATAGATGCCTCCTGAAGGCCTTCTACTGAAACCAGACCGCCGGAGTTTCCAGACGGCATATATTACAGCCTACGCGTTACAAGGGTAAGCCCTCTTCCTCAGAGCCAAAGTAGTAGCATCCTGGCCTCTCTTCGAACCCCCTTTATATGTATGTGTGAGTGCTGCAGTCACATGTCCAGGACAACGCCCCCCACACACACTGGCCACCACCCCCCAAAAACCGGGGGCATACGATTAACCCTTCAATTCTCACTACATCACTATTGGGCCATTATAGTGTTAGTTACATGTTAGTTACTGAAGCCATGATATGACCCATAGTCACCCAATGTCAGCGTTCCCGCCTCTACCCTGCAGCAGCCACTCACAACCATTGGGGAACTAGAGTTGCTGGATTACATGACTGGATTTTTTTTTTGGGGGGGGGGATTTCAGAATTGCTTAACCATTATATTTCCTTTTAAGCATTTCATTCTAAAATTCTATACAAAAATGTTTTGTAAAACCTGACTGTTTTGAGACTGGCAGCAAGTAAGGTTGGCTTATTTGCATATGGTATCTTCAACATCAGTTGTTAACTTTCCAGGCACTTTTATGTGTGATGAGACTACTCAAAATTACTATTTCAAAAATATAGAAATGAAGACACTACAGGAGTCATGTTGAGCTATTTAACTGCATCCAGATCAAAGGCAAGAACAGGAAACAGGAAGCACAAGCAATGCAATTGTAGCGCTACTCCCGAAAGAGCCGCTGGATGTTTTGGGGTCTACTCTCTTTTTTTGATTGACTCCCCTGATACACCAGAAATTTGAGGAATGTATTGTGACCCCTGCTGAGCGGAGGCACAATGACAGGCATACAATATTTAATGACAGTGTGATAAGAATATTACCTGAATAATAGATGAGCCCTCAGACTATAAAAATACACTTCACGCAATGGTATACTTGAATCAAAAAAAGAGTGAGTTTACTTGATTAGTACTCAAAGAAACACACAGTAATTCACATCATCAAAACAGATAGGTGTTATGCAATAACACAGTGTGATTACACAAGGGCCCCTGCAAGAATCACACTAATAGCATTTATAATTACTATCAAATCTATACTGAAGAATGGTACCATTTAGCTAACTGATGAACAGTCTATGCTTGCAGTATCGCCCTATAGGGGAAGATTGCGAACAGCTGAAGTCACGTTGCGGCCTAATGGTGCATGTTAAAATTGTAATCCACAAACTAGGAATGGCAAAGGAAAGTTAATCCGTCAAAGTATGGTCAATACCAATGGCGGTGAGCTGATCGCTAGCCAGCGCCAGTCACTTCTAATCGGCCACTATAGGCGAATAAGAAAGGGGTATAAGTTCAGGGCGAAAACCAACAGGGCACGGGAGGCTTGTAAGGTGACACTAAGGTATCTGTCTGAAGAGAGAACTGAAGCTGAGCATATGCTCTCTCACCCGAGAGGCCGATCCGCCTGGTCACCTCTCGGAAGGCGCGTTGATGAATCACGGCTCCGCAGCACAAAGGTCCCGGACGAGGGTGCTCCACAGTTTCAAATGTCAGCTGGGCTTCCTCTCTGACCTCTGGATGCACAGACTGGGTGTAGGAGTCTTGCTCCCTTCTCTATGGCTGACCTCTCCAGATAATTTAAGCTTCTGGGCCTAACAGCACAGCTGTCTCTGTCAGGAGCTCCGCAGAGGAGAAAGGCTAGTCCCAGAGAGGCCGAAAAGCGCCCCTCCCTCTTCTTAAATAACCTCCCCCACAAGTCTGTGCGGAGGTGTCACATGCTCCCACGGGGCAGGGTGTTGAGGGAAATGTAGTCTGTTTCTCATAGGAGTCAATGGAGTCCATATCTCCGACTACTTTCTATCCCACAATGCATAATTCTGTAAAGGGTAATGTACATATTTACAGGTGTGAATATCGTCTCAGCGGGGATGGCTTGTCATTAGACTCTGACAAGGGGACCCCGCTACACAATAATACCGTAGAGTCTGTATTTGTATAATAACTCCATAATATCTACCCTTTTTTAAATCAAATCCAAAAATGTGTAAACAGCCAAAGACAGATTGATAACAGTCTTAAACATAACCTACTGGTCTATACACTACATATTGAGTCTATTTGGTGATCATGAAACTCAAACGATGCACAAGGCCACAGTGATTTTTCCTGGGGAACACTGTTGAAGAGCTGCTTACTTTCCTGGCTGGTGTGTTTGGCACAGAAGAACTTACTGGTATATGTAGCTTCATTATGTCATCCTCATGTTATCCTTCAGATGTGACAGAAATGTATCTGCCTTGCTTATGTGGTCCAGTAGGTTTAGGGGAATTGAGCGCCTCAGGAGAATCATGTGCAGGGTACTCAAAGGCTTATGTTGTGAGTTGTTCTGCCACTGGCATGTCCATTTGATTGCAGCGATAGAGACTGCCTTCCTCATCCCCAAGATATAAGTAAGGAGCAACCCTCTAAACACAGGTGCCGAGTTTCCAGCGACCAGCCCTGTCACCAGGCAGCGGCTTCATACGGATTGTCTCTCCAATGCTTAGTTCAGGTATAACTTTGGCCGACGCATCATATGTCAGTTTGGAGATCTGTTTCCTACATCACAGTTTCTCTAGTATACATGTAACCACACAAGTTTCAAGCAATTTGTTTGCCAATCAAGCACTGTGAAAGTGTCCATGCCTTCTTTGGGGTGTTCCTCCAATGTAGATTGGCTTTCCGCAGGTCATTACACTCATATTTGGACTTCTTTGGATTCTTTACTATCTTTACAGCTAATCCTGCTTTGTTATTAGCTTGTGGGTGTTGTGGGGATGAGAGAAGATGCTCAAACCCCCAATCTGTAGAGAACAGTCTGAGGTCCATCATCCAATATTACTCTGCCTGGCAAGCCCATAACCTGCAAACTGTACTTTCCATCACTTGATGGCAGTTTCAGCAGAAGAGGTCAGGAAGGTGCTCAATCTCCCAAAAGTCAGAATAATGATCTACAGTAGAAAATGTTGCCCATCATAATTCACTAAATTCATGCTTATAATTTGCCATGGCTGGGTGGGCAGCACATCATAGGTTCTTTCTGTTGTGCCTGTGCATATTCATTTCATGCTGAGCAATGGCTAACAAAGCCTCTAATCTCATTTTCCATGTTGGGCCAGTAGTGTAGGGTATCTTGTGCCTGCCTATAGCATGCTTCTCAACCAATGAGACTGGCATGAATGCGTGTCAACAACTCCGATCTTAGAGATTTAGGAATGATGACTCTTGTCCCCTTGTAAAGTATGCCATCTTGAATGCTGATTAAATCTCTGAAAGTCCAATATTCTCTCGCAGAGAGTTATGGTACTTCCACCTTTAAATCTGGTCAACCATTCAAAATTACAGATTTAAGTGCTTGCAAACTCTCGTCAATTTATGTGTGCTGTTTTATCTGAAGCAAACACTGGTCTGTGATGTTTAGATGAATGATTGATCTGTAACAAGACATCCAGGTCCTATTGAACATTACAGACTATGTGTTGTGCACCTTCAGGTGTGCAACCTGCTATTGTAGTTCTGCTCATGCCCTGTACACACAATCAGAATTTCCGATGGGATAAAATCTGATGGAGTTTTTCATCGAAATTCCGTTCAAGCTGTCTTACATACACACTGTCAGACAAAAATCTGACCGTCCAAAATGCGGTGACATAAAACACTGCAATGACCTGAGAAAAATTAAGTTCAAGGCTTCCGAGCATGTGTCGACTTGATTCTGAGCATGCGTGTTTTGTTTTTTTCCGGACTTCCACACAGACGATCAGAATTTCTGATAGGATTTTTTTCTGTCGGAAAAAAATAAAACATGTTCTATTTCTAAACTCCGCAAAAAAGTCAGATGGGGCCACACACGGTCAGAATATCCGATGAAAAAATTCCGTGTGACTTTTTTCATCGGAAATTCTGATCATGTGTACAAGGCATTAGTGTAACTAATGTACATTTCAGGCTCGGCTTTACAGACGATATTTAGGCAATAGGTTTGTAACGTGAGCAACATGCTCTGTAGGCATTTGAGTGCACACAAAAGTGATTTCTTTACAGTAGATATCAGAGGTTTATGGTCAGTTTCTGGAGTGATCTCGACACAAACACAATACTTAGACATTACTTTTCGATTTGTGCATAGTTTTGTTAGTGCCCTTGAAGAAAATGCAATAGGCTGGCCAGCTTGCAATAAGCAACACTCAAGTCTACTTTTGCTCGCATCACTTTGAAAAGTTACAGGTTTTGTAACATCATAGTACTTTAGGACAGGTGTATCTGTGACTAAACATTTGATTTCCTGCACTGCATTATCATGCTTAGAAAGCCAATGTCAAACTGCATCCTTGTCCAGAAGCCTTCTCAATGACTCACAAACCTCTGAGAGACACGGCAGGAATTTTGCTAAATAGGTAACAAATCCTATGAAGCGCTACAGGGATCTATATTAAACAGCTGTGGCATATCTAGTATAGCCCTAATTTTTTGGGGGGTCAGCCCTCAAGCCTTTCAAAGATAGTATACTGTACATCCATGGAAGTGAACCTCTTTGACCTTCAATTGCAGTTTTTTCATGCCAAGTCTTAGTTTCACCAGTCTATGATCCATCAATTCTGGCAGTTTGCCATCATTATCTTGCTCTGCTTCTCCATCCGTATCCCCACAGCTTACCACAAGTCATCAGCAATTGGTTTAATACCATTGAGTCCAGCCAATTGTTCATGTTGTTAATGTTGATACACCTCTGGTAAAAATGATACTCCAAAAGATAGTTCGAGCCACCTTTTTCTGCCCCAGGGAGTCCAGAGGTTGTCATGTAGTTACTTGCAGTATTCAACTTACATTGTAAAAATGCATCCGGGCATCAATTGTCAGGCCTTTGGCAGCTTGTACAAAACATCCTTGAGAGTTGACATGATGTAATGAGATCGCCTCAGTGCCTGAATAAAGAATTTGGGAACCATGTATATTCTTAGCTCAACAGACTTCTTTACAATCACCATGTTACTTACCAATGTTAAATGTCCATCAGCCTCATACTGGTGAAGCTGGGCTTTGACTGCCTGTTTTAAAGCCACTGGTATATTTGGTGGTGCACATTGGCCTGGAGGAACACATGCGTTAAAGTTGAAATTAAATTCTCCTGGAACAGTTTCTACAGGCCCAGTAAAACATCACCAAAATTCCTGTAATAGCTGGAATTTTGCCAAGGGATTTTTGAATTGATTGTCCAACAAGTTGAGCTCTGCAGGGATGGAGAAATTTATCAGCTCTAGACGCTCACAGGTTGAGTGTGGCAGGCTTCCACATTTTCAAACACTAGCTTGTGTGTCAGTCCACAAATGGAGTAGGAACTTGACTGGTTTGCACAGAGTCCTGACCTCAACCCAATAGAACCCCTTTTGGTTAAAATAGAGAGGAGACAGTGATCCAGGCATTATTGTCCAATATTAGTGCCTGACCTCACAAATGCGCTTCTGGAAGAATGGTCAAACATTCCCCCCAAAAAAAACACTCCTGAACCTTGTGGACAGCCTTCCCAGAATAGTTTAAGCTGTTATAGTTGCAAAGGGCCATCTTAATATTGAATCCTATGGACTAAGACTGAGATGCCGTTAAAGTTCATGTGCGTGTAAAGGCAGGTGTCACAATACTTTTACAATACAAATACAATATAGTGTATCTTTCATAAATTACATTTTTAGTAGGTTTTAAATAACCTTCCAGTGCATCTAAAATGCTCTGCTCTGCTGTCAGGTTCAGATTGTGCTTAAATACATGCCTGCATTCAGTGCCCATGGCGCTTCTCAAAATTGCTGCCTGCACATCTGCGGGTTTCTAATTCAACCCTGTGGCCTGGGAATAATCCTTAAATTCAGCTCTGAAAGATTCCCAGTTGCTGCTCCAATCCCCACTGATTCTTTTCCGTGGCAGGAATATAATTTATGGCAGTCATATAGTCATTTAGTCTCGGAGTTATCAAATATCAGAGAATGCACAAAGAAACACCTAAAGCTGTAACTCATAAAACAGAGCTGTATCACAAAGCTGCTGCATTCCAAACCAGAGGCTCAGTCTCGATTCTAGTCACCTCTTACCCCATGTTTCAGGTATAAAAATCAAGACACAAGACACTGCAAGCTGTTAGTCTGAGGAGTTATGTTGAACTATATAACTGCACTGTATTTGTATAATAACTCCATAACAATTACCTGGTAAGTGAGTATGGTTATCGCTAAATGATTATGTTTTACCCAGCTGGGACACAAGACACCCCATTTCAAACTCTATTAACCACTTCAGCCACGGAAGATTTGGCTGCTCAAAGACCAGGCCATGTTTTGCGATGCGGCACTGCGACGCTTTAACTGACAATTGTGCAACGCTGTTCACAAACAAAATTGACATCCTTTTTTTCCCAGAAATTGAGTTTTCTTTTGGTGGTACTTGATCATCTCTTTTGCGCTATAAAAAAGAGCGACAATTTTGAAAAAAATACAAAATTTTGTACTTATTGCTATAATAAATATCCCCAATTTAAAAAAAAAATCAAAAATTTTCCTCAGTTTAGGCCGCTATGTATTCTTCTACATATTTTCTGAAATAAAAATAGCAATAAGTATATATTTATTGGTTTGCGCTAAAGTTATACGTCTACAAAATAGGGGAAAGATTTATGGCATTTTTATTGTTTTTTTTTTTACTAGTAATGGCAGCGATTTTTATTAAGACTGCAACATTATGGCAGACAGATCGGACACTTTTGACACATTTTTGGGACCATTGACAACTATAAAGCGATCAGTGCGATGAAAATTCACTGATTACTGTGTAAATGTCACTGGCAGGTATGGGGTTAACACTAGGGTGCGATCAAGGGGTTAACTGGGTTCCCTAGTGTGTGTGTGCTAACTGGAGGGGGATGGGAGTGACTGGACCAAATGACAGATCATGGTTCCTAGCTAGGAGGAACTCACAATCTGCCTCTCCTCTCCTCACTGAACTTGAAAGTGTGTGTTTACACACACACGTCCCTGTTCTGCCCCTCATGCCCATGATCGCGCATGGCCAGCCACGAGCATCAGCACCCCTGCAGTGCAGCGTGTGCATGTGCCTGCTATGCCACTTAAAGGAGCCGACGTACAGCTACAACGGTTCGCAGGATCGTGCGGACCCGCTGCAGTATAATGACCTCTGTGTCTGACACCGGCCTGGGCCCCGCCCCTCCATCGCTATTCTTGTAACATAAAAACTTAAAACTTAAAATGATCACTGCCAGCCTCTCTAAAACTACTGACATAGTTTGCTATACCAGCCTCCCTATTAGAGGCTGGCATAGCACACTATGTCAATAGTTTAAAAAAACAAGTGTTCTAAATACCTAATTTGAGCTGTCTGCAGGCTGGTCACATGACTTGCAGGCACTTTACAGCTATGAGACATTGCTTCTGCGGAAGCGACGGGTGGCCGCGTAATCTCCCCGGCTGCCGTCAGAAGGAGAACACGCCCCCTCCAGTAGAAGCAATCCATCGGAGCTGTAAAGCAACGGCAAGTGAGGTGACTGGCCTGAAGACAGCTGAAATTAGATATTTGGAACACTTGGTTTTTAAAACTACTGACATAGTAAAAATTTATTTTTAATGCCCATTTTTTACGTCATGAAAAATGCTCTGGAGCCCACACATGATCGTTTCTAATGACCATTTTAAAAAATGTCACATCATGAAAAATGGTTGTGTGTACGCGGCATTAGACTTGTCATTTGTATGCTAAATAAAATTCTCCAGAACAGAATTTGCAGAATAACTGGAGTGGATGCTCAGGTGGACAGTAGTTACAATGGCTGTTGGCTAAGTTTACAAGCTTGGACCTTTGAATTTGCAAACACATTCACATGGTATCTGTTTTTTTAGATAATGTGGGATAATTAAAACAGCCATCTCCTTTTTTAATATTTAGATAGCTATTGTAATTTGTGAAGAACAGTACAATTGATAACTATAAGGCCTCGTACACACGATCAAATCTGTCTGCTGGAAACGGTCTGCTAGACCATTTCAGCAGACAGATTCGATCGTGTGTACAGGCTAACAGATGGATTTGGCCACCCGACAGATTTCAAAGCATGCTTTGAAATCTGTCGGCTGGGAACCCGTCCGCCCGACATGTCTGCTGGTTAGTATGCTAACCAGCAGACATGTCTTCTCGCACACGCGCCGAATGGTTTCGACGCATGCGCGGAAGTGTTTTACTTTCTGGTGCGGTGACGTGGCGGCGTCAACGTCACCGCCATGTCACCAACACGTCAGCGCGCCGTCTGCTGGCGGGGATTTTGGTTTGCTCGTGTGTACAAATCTGTCTGCTCGTTTGTACGAGACCTAAGATGCAATTCAGTGCTATGCATGGATTATATTGTATTGTAAATAGCAAGGTTATTTACTTGAACACGGTTACTAAAAGCAGAAACATACACCTGGAAATTTCATATGGTGATCTCCTGGGAATAAGACTATTTGTTATGGTATTAGTGTTGCATGATGAGCTGTCAAGTGATAGAAACAAATTGAGATATTTAAAGATATGAAAAAGATCAACCCTGAAGGACTCTCCATGAAACCTTCCTGTGCATATTTATTCTACTCTAAAACTGACAGCTTTTCAATGGAAGTACAATAGAAGTGTAGCTGAGACATGATGATTACAATAAACCTTATAAACACTGGATAACAAAGAGAAGGAATGGGGGTGGGGGAGAGATATTTCTACTACATAAATGTAGCTTATTCAGAAATATGAGAAAACTGGTTTGCAAACTTCAGAATTCAGCCAGTGGAGACTCATGAATATATATTTTTAATCTATTTGCCAAACTCAACTCCAGATAAATGTTATTTATATATATATATATATATATATATATATATATATATATTGTGAGGGGTTAGCTCGGTAGCGGGTGTGTGTGACCCCCTGGGTGGGTTCACTACACACTGAATTATACAGAGAGGCAGCCGAGGATGGTTGAAAACAAAGAGTTTGATTTATTCTTCCATATTGCTGGAAACAAGTGCAAGCATCCAAACAGCATAAACAAAACAAAACATAAAATAAACCCTGGCCACTTGGGGCGTCTACCTTCACCACACAGGAATCTATGGAGTCTGTCACAGCCTACTGCTGGGCAGACACTGCTGGTCATACAGCAGAGAAACAATAGTCTTTTTGATTTTTATCACACAACCACCTCACCTCTTCAGAAGTCTTTCTCACTGCTCTCCTTAACTCAAAAAGCCTCAGGATGCAGCAATCAGTAGTCATCCTTTGGATAACTTATAGAGGCCTTAATTGCCTCATACTGAACAGCTGAAGTTTTCCACCGCCCTAAACCTTTCTGGCTATTTCTAATAGTAATTGGTGAATTGTCTAAACAAGGCAGAAATGTATCTCCCATCTGTGACAACACCAACAGCTGAAGTTTTCCACCTGGCTACTTTCTAAACTGTATCTCCCACAAACACATGGGATATCTACAATATATATATATATATATATATATATATATATAAAAATAAGGTTGCTGTTTAATTACCAAATGATTTATATTTCTGTACATCCAGTCCTGATGTTTACACAGAAATGTCGGGTATACGCGATTGTCGTTTCCGATGAAAAAAGTCTGATGGCCTTTTTCATTGTAAAAAACGATTGTGTGTGGGCCCCATCAGACTGTGTGGAAGACCGATAGGAAATTTCGATTGTCTGTGTGAAATTTCAATCGGAGAAAAGTCCACGCATGCTCAGAATCAAGTCGACGCATGCTCAGAAGCATTGAACTTCATTTTTCTCGGCTCGTCGTAGTGTTTTACGTCACTGCGTTTTGGACGGACGGAATTTAGTCTGATAGTGTGTAGGCAAGACTGATAAAAGTCAGCTTTATCGGAATTCTGACAAAAAATTTCATCTGATTTTTTTCCATTGGAAATCCGATCGTGTGTACGCGGCAAAAGGCTGGCAGCCTGAGCTTGCTCATCCCTTTGCTTACTGTGCTCTTTCCTTTGGTATTCATGTTCCTTGTCAGGATACTAAACACCTGATTGGCTCCTATTGCTGTCCATTTGAGTACTGCTGAGGTTGATGCTGTGTCAAATGCATGCACTTATACCAGTTGCATTAAAATTACATTTATTGCTATTTAACCGCTTGCCGACCACCACTTTTAAGTCGGCAAAGTAACATATAGTTACGTTACTTTAAATTACGTGCCATGCAGGCATGCGCTCGGCTCCGTGATCGTGTCAGTGAGACTCGATGTCCGCCAGTGTCCCGCAACAGTGTCACGTAGCGGCAGAATGGGGAGAGGCCAGTGTAAACAAGGCATTCCCCTGTTCTGCCTACTGACCATCTGCTCCCTCTCATCGGAAGCAGTGATCTGTTTCATGTCACAGACACACTTAACCCCTTCCTAGCCCCCAAGTGGTTAACCCCTTCCCTGCCAGTCACATTTATACAGTAATCAGTGCATTTTTATAGCACTGGTCGCTGTATAAATGTGAATGGTCCCAAAATAGCATCAAAGGTGTCCGATGTGTCCGTCATAATGTTGCAGTCATGATAAAAATCGCTGTTCGCTGCCATTACTAGTAAAAAATTGAAATATTAATAAAAATGCCATAAAACGAACCCCTATTTTTTAGACGCTATAACTTTTGCGCAAACCAATCAATATACTCTTATTGTGATTTTTTTTTTACCAAAAATATGTAGTAGAATATATAAACCGAGGCCTAAACGGAGGGAAAAAAAATTATATATTTTTCGGGGATATTTATTATAGCAAAAAGTAAAAAATATTGTTTTTTTTTTTAAATTGTCGCTCTATTTTTCTTTATAGCTCAAAAAAATAAAAACCGCAGAAGTGATCAAATACCACCAAGAAGAAAGCTATATTCGTTGGAAAAAAAAGGACGTCAATTTTGTTTGGGAGCCACGTGACATGACCATGCAATTGTCAGTTAAAGCAATGCAGTGCCTAATCGCAAAAAGTGGCACGGTCATTTGGCAGCCTAATCCTTTGGGGCTGAAGTGGTTAATAAATACACAACTCCTGTCCTGTTCTAGAATTCTTCCCTGTTGAGCCTGTGCCAACATACTGTATATAAATTCTGGGACCTGTTGTAAATTTTACAGTTCTGACCTTTGTAGGAGACATGCTATAGAAAGATTTATTTCTGTTCACTACTTGTAACTGTAAACAGACTATGATACATTGTACAAATATTGAATATTGATTTATTTCCTTTAGGCCCCTTTCACATGCCTTTCCAATGAGGTCTGCCTGTCAGATTTTGAGGTGGACCTGTTTGGACAATCTATTCACCCCTATGGGGCAGCAGATGTCAGTGGTGACATGTACGCTGACACCCGCTGCTATCTGATCCTCTCTGCCAAATCCAGATGGATGAAAACCCTATTTTCCATCCGTTTGACGGATTAGATCAGAGGGGATTGGAAGAAAACGGACAGGCGGTCCGTTTTCATCCGATTTCTCTAAAGAGGAGAACGGTGGATCTGAAAGGCCAATCTCCGCTCAGTGAGCGGAAATGGACCTGTCATCCTCCACCTGCTCATCAGGGATAAGTGGATCGATCCCCCCGCTGAGCAAAGCGGAGTCTGTCGGGCGGAACGCCCTTGTGGAAGGACCCTTAAAAATGTTTCTAGATAAAGTTGCTCTTTGTGAAAAATGCATATTAAAGAAAAAAACAACAACCCAGTTAATCTCTTGTTAGTGCTACCTAGGCCTGATTAACTCCTATTATTGATAGTCCGAGACACACAAAAAAATGAAATAAAATTGTGAAACCAAATGTAAGACCCTGGAAAATCCAGGGACAGGCACTATGTGACTGGTGCGTGATAAATAATCTATTAATGTGATAGTATTATATAATGTGTTCAACTGCTAATGAATGCGATTTCACACATATACATAAAACACATGTGCTAACAAACAGTGATAATTCATTTCTTGGACAAACATGAATAAATTAATTAATGGCCAATAAATGCCAGGTGTAATAATCTCCCGTGAAGGGAAAAAAATTCAATAAATAATAAATAAAAACTGTAAATCTTGATGTGAAAATAACAGTCAATCTGGTGATTGGTGAATGTTAAATAGCTTCTCCACTAAGTTGTTCCCACCACCGAAAGCAATGCAGGCTTACCGGAACCAATTGACTTCAGCTGGCTTACACCACTGAAAGTCAAGATAGGCTTGTATTTAGCTGATGTCAAAATGGGCTCCTTAGCAGGGCAGTATGATGGCTGGTCATCAGATGAAACTCTGTGGGATGGATGGACGAAGCCCAACTGGGAGTACGATCCCCAAATGGATGTTCTCACAATGAATGGATATTGGAAGAGACAAGAGAAAGAAGTGGCCACATAGCGTAATCCCGTTATGTAGAAAATAAAATATTTATTTACAGCGGTCAAACTTACATTTTAGCTGAATATAAAACGCTTGTATACAAGTAGGGCAGCAGTGGAGTCCTCCCGACGCGTTTCGTGAATAGAGCACTTCGTCTGGGGTATCTCTCCACTGTAGCCCACTCCAATTTATGTGAAATAGTGAATTACAGTCCAATCAAGTGAAGATCTAACTCACCATACACCTGCAGCAATGAAAAACGGCACTTCCGTCTATCCAAGATGGCGCCGCGGCTTGCTATCCAAGCCTCAATGTGAGTTGGTTCCATTAGCTTAAACAGGAAGTTGGCAAAGTATTGTAAACGAAAATAAAAAATATCGTTGGATCTACATGTTGGGGGACATACTCCCTGAGTGTGGGACTGTAATAGCACTTGTAAAAACAAAATTTAAAAGGTACAAAGATATAAATAAGAAAACGATAGACTAAAGAGAACCGGACATTCTCAGTGCCTGGTTCTTGCAATTGATGGCTGTTTAAGCCAATAGCAGTTAGGGCTCATGAGTGTCAACCTATGACGGCTAGGGCGCGTGTATGGTCGCCGCGCCTCTAGGTGGGTGTGTCTAGCTATACCTCAAAGTGGTCAGAGGTCCGTGATTACGCGCTTAACGTGAAAGCGCTGTGGAACGCATATGCGCTCCAGCAGAGGAATATGTGCGTCACGCAACGCGACTGGAAGAGCCATTAGAACGACATCAAACGCACACACATATGACGACTATAATGTGGAGCGCGCGTGCGTTCCAGCTAACGTGCGCTCCACATTATAGTCGTCATATGCGCGCGCGTATATATATTTTTTATTTTCGTTTACAATACTTTGCCAACTTCCTGTTTATGCTAATTGGATAGCAAGCCACAGCGCCATCTTGGATAGACGGAAGTGCCGTTTTTCATTGCTGCAGGTGTATGGCGAGTCAGATCTTCACTTGATTGGACTGTAATTCACTATTTCACATAAATTGGAGTGGGCTACAGTGGAGAGATACCCCAGACGAAGTGCTCTATTCACGAAACGCGTCGGGAGGACTCCACTGCTGCCCTACTTGTATACAAGCGTTTTATATTCAGCTAAAATGTAAGTTTGACCGCTGTAAATAAATATTTTATTTTCTACATAACGGGATTACGCTATGTGGCCACTTCTTTCTCTTGTCTCTTCCAATATCCATTCATTGTGAGAACATCCATTTGGGGATCGTACTCCCAGTTGGGCTTCGTCCATCTATCCCACAGAGTTTATCTGATGAACAGCCATCATACTGCCCTGCTAAGGAGCCCATTTTGACATCAGCTAAATACAAGCCTATCTTGACTTTCAGTGGTGTAAGCCAGCTGAAGTCAATTGGTTTCGGTAAGCCTGCATTGCTTTCGGTGGTGGGAACAACTTAGTGGAGAAGCTATTTAACATTCACCAATCACCAGATTGACTGTTATTTTCACATCAAGATTTACAGTTTTTATTTATTATTTATTGAATTTTTTTCCCTTCACGGGAGATTATTACACCTGGCATTTATTGGCCATTAATTAATTTATTCATGTTTGTCCAAGAAATGAATTATCACTGTTTGTTAGCACATGTGTTTTATGTATATTTGTGAAATCGCATTCATTAGCAGTTGAACACATTATATAATACTATCACATTAATAGATTATTTATCACGCACCAGTCACATAGTGCCTGTCCCTGGATTTTCCAGGGTCTTACATTTGGTTTCACAATTTTATTTCATTTTTTTGTGTGTCTTGGACTATCAATAATAGATAGTCATTCCAAGCGCTACACATTCTTCCACACTTCCAATATTTTTGCTTTTCTCATATGAGCCGTGTTAGCAGCTACTATCCAACCATCATTTGGCAGCGCGGGGTATTCTCTTTGCTTTTTTCTGATTAACTCCTAGCCCTGATTAATTCCTTGTCCATTTCTTTCATTTATATATTTTTTGTAGTGTAAGCATTGTCATTTTTTTTTTAAATGCTTTAATTTTAATTGTAAATTCATTATTTAAATTTGATTACAACTGTAATAAAGTAACAATAATATTAACATTTTATATTTAGAGTAACACCTACATTTGCCACTGATCAGACTAAATACACTATATTACCAAAAGTATTGGGACACCTGCCTTTACACGCACATGAACTTTAATGGCATCCCAGTCTTAGTCCGTAGTGTTTAATATTGAGTTGGTCCACCCTTTACAGCTTTAACTCTTCTGGGAAGGCTGTCCACAAGGTTTAGGTTAGGTGCCTATGGGAATGTTTGACCATTCTTCCAGAAGCGCATTTGTGAGGTCAGGCACTGATGTGAACAAGAAGGCCTGTCTTGCAGTCTCCATTCTAACTCATCCCAACGGTGTTCTATGGGGTTGAGGTCAGGACTCTGTGCAATCCAGTCAAGTTCCTCCACCTAAAACTTTATCATCCATTTCTTAATGGACCTTGCTTTGTGTACTTGTCCAAATCATTTGGTGGAGGGGGGATTATGGTGTGGGGTTGTTTTTCAGGTGTTATGCTTGGCCCCTTAGTTTAAGTGAAGGGAACTCTAGAGGCGTCAGCATACCAAGACATTGAGGACAATTTCATGGTCCCAACTTTGTGGGAACAGTTTGGGGATGGCCCTTAGGCCGCGTACACATGATCTAATTTGTCCGCTGAAACTGGTCCGATAGACCAGTTCAGCGGACAAATCCGATCGTGTGTATGGGCTAGCGGACATGTCTGACTGGCGGACAAATTTTAGAGCATGCTTTAAAATGTGTCCGCCGGAGACATGTCCGTCGCATATGTCCGCTGGTTAGTACACTAACCAGCGGACATATCTGCCCGCACAAGCGTCGAATGGATGCGACGCATGCGTGGACGTTTTTTTACTTCCTGGTGCGGTGACGTGGCGGCGTCAACGTCACCGCCACGTCACCATGCTGTCTGCCGGCGGGGATTTTGATCTGATGGTGTGTACACGCCGTCGGATGAAAATCCAGAGGACACATGTCCGCTGGAAACGATCCGTTGGACAGTTTCAGCGGACATGTCCCCCTGTGTGTACGTGGCCTTACTGTTCAATGACTGCTCCCCAGTGCAAAACAAAGTCCATTAAAACATGGATGAACGAGTTTGGCGTGGAGGAACTTGACTGACCTGTACAGAATCCTGACCTCAACCCGATAGAACACCATTCGGGATAAATTAGAGTGGAGACTACGAGCCAGGACTTCTTGTCCACATCAGTGCCGGACCTCACAAATGCGCTTCTGGAATAATGGTCAAACATTCCCATAGACACTCCTAAACCTTGAGGACAGCCTTCCCAGAAGAGTTGAAGCTGTTAGGCCGCGTACACACGATCAGACCGGACCAAATTGATTGTGTGTACGGCCCATCGGACCGTTGTCCATCGGACCAAAGTTTTAAAACTTGCTTTAAAATCTGTCCGATGGACACCTGACCGTCAGACCAAAACGATGGTTAGTACACAAAAGCATCGCACCAAAAACCTGCGCATGCTCAGAATCAAGTCAACGCATGCTTGGAAGCATTGAACTTCGTTTTTTCAGCATGCCGCTGTGTTCTACGTCACCGTGTTCTGAACCGATCGGATTTTGGACTGATGGTGTGTAGGCACATCAGACCATCAGACCACTTCAGCAGTGGCCCGATGAAAACGGTCCATCAGACCATTCTCATCGGACCGGTCTGATCGTGTGTACAGGGCCTTATAGCTGCAAAGGGTTGGGCCAACTCAATATTGAACCCTACGGACTAAGACTGGAATGCCATTAAAGTTCATGTGTGTGTAAAGTTCATGTGTGCAGGCATCCCAATACTTTTGGTAAATAGTGTACATTTTGATACTTATTTTTTCTTTTGAAATATACAAGGTGTGTCCAGAAAGTAATGAGAATGATGTTTTAAAAATACTTGTATTTAAATATATTACAATTAAACATTGTTTCCTTATTTTCTTGTTAAAAAAAAAAAAAAACATTGTCACCTACAAAGAATGCACATTGTAAGTGTACGCCCCCAGAGATTTTTCCATATTTCACAGCATTTCTGCAAGTCTTCAATAGGGGTGGCATTCAGAGCCTGCTCTTTGGACATTATTCACACTACCAAAAGGGTGTCCTTTCACGTGTTCAAATCCTAAGTCATGATTTCATAAACAAATTGCTTGGTAATTCCTGTTTCCTTTGCAATCATTCTGATAGTGAGCCGTCGATCACGGTTGAAAACAGACCTCACTGCATCCACATTCTGTTCTGTTTTTGACCGATGGCTCACTATCAGAATGATTGCAGAGGAAACGGGAATTACCAAGTCAATTGTTCAAACAGCTTTAATGACAGGTATCTCACCAGCAAGGACACTGAGGGCAACAAAACAAACTGAAAAACTGTTACCTATTCCATATTTGCATTCTGCTTCTCTCTCTGCTGTCTATTAAAGCATACCTGAACTATGGAGACTGCCATTCATGACCTCTACTCTGGCTTCTGGGTCAGTGATTCAAAGTTTCAAAAATGGCGATCTCCATTTATTTTCTTTCTTGAACAGCCACATGTGTCTCAGGTAAAGAAGTGTAAATTCAATTTAAATTCAGAAGTAAGAAAAGGCTGGATTTTGATTTTGAACTGCTTAGCATTATTTAATTACTTATTTGCAGTATATTTTATATGGCTATAGTTTTCTTATTGTTTGCACTAACCAGAAATGTATTTCATGCAAGGATTTAAAAAAAAATTGCAGCATGCTCAGCATCTAAATGATGATTTTCTATGTTTTACTATTACATTTTAAATGTAATGACTACATTTCCAGGCTACTGGGCAAACATGGATCATGCTCACTGCCAACATTGAAACTGCCCCCCAGACATATTTAGAAATGGAACTGCAGGAAGTGAAGTTATTCATTAGGAAATAATTTTGACTGGATTTACATCTTTTCGATGCATTAACACAAACATTAATCATTCTGAATGGATATGAACATGACTATGTTTGGACAAAGTCTTTGATCAGATATGGCCTTTGCCATAGATAAAAAGGGGCCATGCCCATATTTGGTCAGTAATGTCAGCGATCCATTCCCCATGGATGGCCATGTCCATATTTGGTCAGTAATGTCAGCGATCCATTCCCCATGGATGGCCATGTCCATATTTGTTTAGTAACTTCTGACATTCATCCCCAACTCTTTTGTTTACATTTCAACTGTCGGTGGGAATGCCTGGCTGATAGCAGAATGGGTGAGGAGGAAGAATAATGGTTGTTTGGATGCCAACGGCCACAGCTCTCTAATAACAAGGTGCACTGTAGAAGCTATCATATTTAGCTAAAGTAATAATACAACTACTAAATATGATTTTTTCCAAGCAGCCGGAGAATAAGGGAACAGCCCACTGGTTTGGCTGTTTGGCTGAACTCCAAGCAGCCAAAACTTGGTTTGGTCTGAAACCAAGGCCCATCCCTAATCAGGACTGAATGGTCAGGAATGTAAATGTTTTAATAGTTTAAAAAGTTCACTTATATGTATTTTTTCTATGTCTTTAAATGTTTGCCTAGGGTTCTTTGGTGTTTAGGGTCTGACTGGCAGGTGCCGTGAGGTCCAGGTTCAGCTGTTTTAAATGCGCTTACTACTGAATGTTTGTAAGTAGGACCATTGCTTTTTATTTTGTGTATATTAAAATGTATAAGTGGTAATGCACAAGGTCGGTGCGCCCTCCTTTCTTTTCTTTTTCATTTTTGCCTAGGGTTCTGCCATAATTGGTGCCTCATGTGTAAAGAAAGAAATTACTTATGCCCCTTACACACGATCAGAATTTCCGATGGAAATTCCGATGGAAAAAGTCAGATGGACTTTTTCCATCGGCATTTCCAATCTTGTGTAGCCTCACCGGAGTTTTTTTTTTTAGAAATTCTGATGAATTTCATCAGACTTTAGATATAGAACATGTTCTATATTTTTCCGATGGAATTACGATGTGATTCGGCCCGGCAAAAGCCTGATCGTGTGTACGTGGCATTACAGATATCAGTTTTGAAGCCATACATTATTATTTCAAAATACATCTTCAATGAATAATGGCAATTATTGAGAGATGTGCAAGCATATCACAATGTTTTCAGTTTTTAGGCAATGGGAGTTTTTTACAACATGGTAATTAATGACAATCCTACTATTTTCCTATGAAACTGGAGATCAAAGATAAACTGGAGAACAATTAGAGACAATTACAGAATTGAGTTGCTTCATTGGTATGAAGGATGTCTGGCACTGCTGTGAATACTCATGTTGCTTACAATCAGTGGAACACCAGGATATTTGGATGGAGTTACAGTCCACACTGGAGAATGATTATCCCGTCAGCAATTCATAATTTTGCCAGTACAGTACATGGCTTCCTGATGTGCTTGGCACATACGCAGCAAATTTGCTTTCATCTCTATAGTCACTGTCTTAAGCCTACAGTACTTATTACTTAGCATCACCAAATCAGATCTTCTGCATATTTGTGAAGTCATCCTGTTATGCCATACATTGTTCATGGGTTGGTGCTTTCCAGACCACAAGCCTGAATACTTTTAAGTAACAAAGGGTATGCCACTGGCATTCCAGCGAAATTCTAATTAGATAGTTATACAGATACAGGAAAAAGACAGTTGATGAGACTAACAAGCCAAGAACTAGTTAACCTATCATCTATTTTTTTTCCATTCCTAACAGTTTTATTCATACCAGATTGATCCCTTCACCATCCATAACCATAGTAAGCCTCAGACTGACACTTCTCACTTTATTTTCAAAACAGGCTATTTCTCATACTATGTTAGAAGTGTTGTCCATTTTCATCAGAAAACCTGTACAGGACCAAAATATACCTTCTACACAACAAAGCAATCTTTCACATCTTTCACATGATACTATAGCTGTTTTTGCAGCATTGAGGACTATCGCCCTTCTCCCTGAAAATGCATGAAATTTTTAAATTTACAGTTTTTAGGAAGCAAAGCACAGGAGTGTGCTATACGTTTCTATAATCAGACCCACATTGAGGATTTAGTAGTGGGTATCAAGATAATAAAAAAAACTTTCTGACATTACAGTCTCCTCAATTGTTAAACTTTTAAGATGATGTCCTGCCCTATACTAACCCTGTAATTTCAAGTTGGCACTGTGGCAAGCCATGGTTTGATAACACCACAAATTCAATGAAATGATGTGGCATCCTTTTCTTGCTGCTAAAAATCTATTATGGAGTCAGAAATTAAAAAAAAAAACATTCTAAGTGCATGCTTTGTTGACGTATTGAAACTTAAATATCAAATTTTAGCCTTCTGTATATAAATTTAACTATTTTGAAAACTGTTAAAATTGGTGTAGCTCATGGGCAACAAAGCTGCATATGAATTATGTGATACTGGAGAAATTAACAAAACATTATTTTTAATGTATGGTTCCAAATTTTATTTCCGTACAGTGCCTATGTATCTGCATCAAGTTCTAGTTAACACAGTCTTGTTATCAAGGAGACAGATGGCAAGAAGCTCTGGTCATGCCATCTGTCTCAAGGAACAAAGTAAATTTTCAAGATTCTTAGCCATGTTTTGGTTTTATGTAAGGGCCAGAATTCAGTCATGTTTGGCTGCTAATACATTAACAGAATGAGTAATAAGCTGATTGATCTTACAGAAAATAACTGTAACTTGCAGTTTGCTAAACAGGTGTAAAGTTTGAATCAATAGTGCAAAACAGGTACAGGATGCTAAAAACATGCACTGCAGAATTATGAAGGCTGCACAAATATGGACTCTTCACATCAAATCCAATGTGACTTAATTTAAATACCATGTGGCAGCATAGTTTCTATAATACTTATAACAACAGAGTCAAGCTGAGAATCACTTCTTCAGTAAAGCTGCGCAAAACACAGCTATTGATGATCATTCTCCTTTCCTCCATATTGCATTATTTTTTCTTAGAATAGCATGGAAGCATGCTCCAGTTTACAACAAGGTTAGTGGCCACAAATAATGGTATTCAGATTACAGATTAAGATTGGAAACAAAACAGTATCCTATAATGAGTTTATATAAGTAGATTGATATGCACATAAAAACATTGTTTTGTTCTATAAATATTTAGGTAGTGCAAAGCAAAAGGAAGGAAGGGTCAGACCATAATGTGTGTTTGGAAGGTATGAAGGGATGGTACTGCTGGAGATGATTGGGAGGGGGTGGAAGAGAAAGAGGGAGGGTTTATAGGGGTAAAGGGAGGGGAAAAGAGGAGTTAGTAGGTAGAAGAATCAGGTAGGGGAGCTGTGGATATATAGGATACTTAGGGGAAGGGTCATTAGACAAGTCTAGGCCCAACAGTAGATGTGTGCATTCTTCTGTAAAGGAAAAAAAAATATCTCTATGTGTTAAGTTGTGTTGGAGACTGAAAAATGGCAGGTGCTTTTGGCAGGTCTGTCAGTAAGTTTTTGGACAATGGACTGAATCTGTGTCCAAAAAGCCTGCAGGACTGATCAGATCCAAAAAATTTGGTGCACACAACGAGGCGCTGTGCCACATCTGCAACATATTTCTGTTGCACTGTTAGGAGCATTTTGAGGGCAAAAGAAATAGAGTGTCTCATTAGTCCAGTATCTCAGCATTTGCATTCAAATTGGGTTACAGTTGCTCAAAAAGAGGGGTGCTAGATTGAATTCTGGGGTCATGTGACAATTAGATAAGTTGCAGAAATTCCAAAAAGGCAAGGTCAGGGTCATGTAGTATTTGGGTGGCCATCAGCTAATCACAGTTCCTACTGAAGTGTGTTTGTTTTTCATTTTCAGTAGGTTAAATGCTGTTCATGTATGCCAGGAGAAAAGTTCAAGTTTCCTGGGATAGGCAAGAGAAGGGTTGGGAATGGGGAAATTCTGTACATGGCAAATGATAAATTGTAGATATACCAGTTTAGATCCATAATGGAATTGCAGATATGCCATGTCAGAGCTATAGTAGGGGGTTTGAGAATCTTTAATATCACAAGATCCGAGTACAGCTATATATTTCTTTGTGAATTGGTATCTACACCAATCCAATGCTCTTGACAAGTGAGAAGCAATCTGATATATCCAGGGCTTTTTTTCAGGGGGAACTTGGGGGAACTCAGTTCCACCACCTCTGGCTCAGACCCTTTGGTGCCTGCTCACCACAATCAATTTTAAACACAGAAGTCTGTTTTTTGTGTTTACAAGTGATAGCTCTGCACTCTGTGTGTAACCTCCTGAACTATGCACCTTTTAAAACCCTCCTACTGTTTGTGAAATCTGAATGGGATCGTGGTTGGGTTCCTGCACCTATTTTCTGAGAAAAAAAGCTCTGGATATATCTTAATGTCAGGAAGTCTTAACGTACAAAGAATGAGGTGCTTAATGTGGAACTGTTTTAGGACCATGGGAAGTTTTTAGGATTAGCTGGATGTATTCAAGAAGCACTCAGAAAATGCAAATCAGGATTGTCTGAAGGCAGCAAAGAATTTAAAGCAGGTTGTTTTTCTTGATTATGTCACTCCTTATCTAGTGAATGGGGGAACAACAACTACCATCAGCCATTGCGGCTGACAGCATATAGTTCTCAATAAACCTCAAGAGTATGAGATTCTGGCTTGTAGTTCTCAATGAATTACAGGCAGATTTCTACACTAACAGTGCACAAGAGCCTGAGATTACACCCATGAATGAGCCTCTTTTCACTGGTGCAATACTTTTCCTAATAAAAAAATAATAAATACATCTTTTTTTTTACCCGCAAATACATGTGCATTTTTTTATTTTTATTTTTTACAAAGGTGAATTTATCCTTTAAGCGTTGAGCTGGGTTATTTGGCAGTTGGATGCCTAGATACTGAATCCCATTTAAAGGCCAAACTTGTCTTGAGCCTGCAGAGGGCTGGCCTAGCTAGGTTCAAATTCCACATTTCTGACTTTTGTTAATTGATGTGAAAAAAGGATAGCTCTCCAAAGGTGGCACATTAGATGACCAGATTGGCAGTCATGATGTCAGGGATACTGAAGAACAATAAGTCATCCATTTAGGCAAAGATGTTATGTTTGTGCTTACCTATTCATATCTGAGCTTTTTTTAAATTCACCCAATGGTCCACAAGAAGGTTTCCAGTGCAAAATAAAAAATGAGGGAAGAGAGGGGTAACCTTGATGCAGAGAGAACTCTACTTACATGGACTTGTGTGGAAGTAACAGAGTACAAGGAGCCTATCAACACATTTATGTAAGGTCCTGCCAAGTAAAGGTGCATTAAATGTATTTGACCCTGTCAAAGACTTTCATTGGTGAATAGAATAAAGGATGGATTAGCCTTCAACAGCACCCCATGGATGATAATAATTGCCTGAATTACACTATATCAGATCTTGCTGGTGGGATTTAGGCCCACTTGATTCTAATGGAGAATGCACTAAAGATGGGGAATTAAAGTCAGAGTCAAGAGTGAGTGAGAATTTTACTTTGTGCAAATGCTAGGCTAGTAAACTAAAATAGATAAAAAGGTACATCCTAAAAAAAAGGTGTAATATTTTACAAAAAATCCAGTATAACTAAAATGAACTTATTTGTTTCAGAAATTAAACTGCACATTTTAATTTTTGGGAAACGTTAACTTAAGTAAAACCCATTTTTCTCATAACTTGTCCAAATAAGACTTAAGTCCAACCGATAAAGACAGTTATGAGCTTAATAGGAGTTGAAATGTCCAAGAAAAAGTCGGGGAAAGGTTAGTGCGTATTCAAGCACCATTGTAAAGAATGTGTTGGACAATTCTTTTTTTACATATTACAGGTAAAGTAAATGAGGGAAGAGGCTTATATAGCTTATGAATCCAACACAACAGCATCCCTCACAGTGAAGTACAGTGTACCACTGGTTACACAGACAAACAGCTGAAGGGATCCAAAATGAAGCACCACCCCACTAGAACAGAATTACTCTGGTATAAATCAGAGAGGGCCCCCCCACAGCAGCTCGGTCTTTTGGAAAAGCTGCATGCTATTAGACTGCAGTGTGGCTACCCACAGTGGAGGGCCTCCCTATATCCAGGGAATTGCAAAAAGTAATTAAAGGGGTCTGCACCCACATCTGAGCATGGTGAGTAGAATGCAACTGGCTACAATATCCTAATATGTAGACAAAATACCATATTACAGTCACTTATTTTTATACCTTAAATATGCATAGTAAAACTTGATGGAATTTTTCTTTTTATATTTGCTAAAAGAATGTATTTATCCCATTTAAGCGTACATTTCAAACAATGAAATTTTAGCTTTTTGGAAAAATAACAATTACTTTACATGCTTAAATCTGTTAAGTTTCATAGTGGAGAGTCTTTCCTGAATAGATCCCTCTTTTTTTTTAACACTTACTAAAGTTCAAGCAAGTGCACCTCAAATGCATAGATTCCAACTGACCCTAGATTTGCTTGGACAGTTCCGTATCTCGGCCCTCAATGGTGATTTGTCCTGGTAGATGCCACAGTGTCACACTTATTTAAGTTACTGTGAATGACAAATTAATTCAAAAAGGCATTTATTATGGCAATTATGGACCATCCTCTAAATAAGAGGCAGGTTTGGGTGAGTGACTCAGGTAAGTAGGGCCTGGGCAGGACTGCCTGGACACTGGGCATACCTAAGGCATGCAGTAGGCAGGCTATCCCAAGGTCCATGGCTGAAATTGTAAGTTGATAAATATACAAATGATTTTTAGCTTTATATCATCGTGACACCCATTTCAGTGTATGGACTATCCTACTGAGCTGTATTGGCTGCCTCTGCATATTATTAACTGGAAGCTTATTTATATTAATTTTTAAAATTAAATAATTAAGACAAATTTAAGGCTTAAAAGGTTAATACAATTCTCCTAAGCAATGACAGTTTCCCTTAAAAAGTTTTCCTTACTTAATCTGCGAACAATCAAATTAAATAGCGTATTGCGGTATTCATAAGGATGAGTTTTTCCATTTGTGATATGCAATGATTGATAAGCATTGAATAATGTGATGATGTTGTTTTCTTGTTTGTAAAGCATGTGAAATCGAAACAAACTCCTGGTTCAACAATACACTAACATTCTATAGGAAACATGCACTTTATGTTGCCCTATCAGTACCATTCACTTTTATGTAATGAAAGGCTGTTTTTTTATGTAAATTCCAATGTGCTCTGATTGATCCAACTGGCTGGAATAAAGTACCACTTGTAGGCAGAAAAAAAATCAAAGCTGCCAAACAATGCTAAGCCAGAGTTTGAATGAGGAAAGGATAATGACCTGCCCAGATCAGAAACGTTAGATTCTTAGAAACCTTTATACTCTATAAACCTGATTGCCTTTGTACTAGTGGCTGTTGAGTTCTTCACATTAATTTTAAGTAAGATAGCAAGATACTTTAAAAGAATAGCAATTCGAGAAGTATTGTATTTTGATACCTGTATGTGGTTAAGATTAGCTATAATAAAAATTTTAAATATATGAAATACTTTTTAAATTTTACATGTTATTGTGTGGGAATAGTGGTATCTGTTATTTTATCCTGATTATTTTATCGCTTTTGCATTTTCATGACAAAATCAGTTTTGTACCAAAAAAAAGGCAAACTGCCATCTAAATCTCTGGTCTGTTATGAATGGGATGGGGAAAATGTCATCCCCAAATTTATCCAGTGTCTCCATGCTAGATTGGGATAGGATTAAATGTAATGACTCCTTATCAAACAACAAAGGTTTAAGCTGACTGGGTATTTTGACCGAATAATGTGAGGAAAATGCCTCTAATTTAGACCATTAGTCTGTCCTGTGGTTAAATGACATTATGCTACTAATGGATCCACTGTGCAATGTGACACTAGTGGTGATCTCCACTGGGAACGAAAGCCATATAATACACGTGTACTTTTCAATACTAAAAGGATATACTAATGGCTTCAGCACTTTTGTGTTAAGCAATCAACATTTTTTATGTGCGGGAGGAATGCGTGTTTGTAATGCAATCTTTGTTTTTTTCCAAGGTAAATGGGCTTCTTCAGACAGCTGGAGAGCTTTTGATAGGGATTGTGAAATTCCAGATAAGATTCATGTGCTGACGAAGAAGGTTATATACACATACAGCCTCTAAAACTTCCCACTTAACATATGAAAGACATATCTTTCTGTTTCAGTATGATACGGCTGGATATGCAATATTTGTAATTGGGATCAAGCAAAGAATCTTAAGTTACTTGAGAAAACACATTTTAGTTTTGTCAAGACTTTTAGCTTAATGGATGGCTATCAAAAGGCGCATGCACACTGAGTTTGCATTGTGTGAGTTTCTTTAATTAAACACAGCATTGCAGTGCACAGCTTGTGTTACAGTACAATACAGAGACATAATCAGCAGGGCTAGAAAAGAAGTGTGCCCAAATGGTAAGATTTATCAATCTTCTGATATAATAATTTTTATTAACAAAGAGCAGAATGCATATGTTGCACAGTATGTCAGCAAATTTAGTTTTATTTTCTGTGGTACTTAAAGCTGTGGTACAGTTTTAACGGAAATAGCTGGTGAGATCTGAGCAGAGAAAATAATAAAGTTGGCTGACTGTAAATTTATTATTTATTTCTCAACAGTCTATTTAAGTGACATTAATAAATGTCTCAGTGGAGTGCAAGCAAATGTCAGTTGATATCTCAGATGAGTCATTTGGCAAAAATGATGATTGAAGAACTGATCAGATGTTTTGTTGTAAATATAGAGACTACACAGGACTAGGTCATATGATCATTCACATTAAAATTACCTGGCAAGCACTAAAATAAGTTAAAAGATTTATGACAGAAGGAATACACAATTTTAATGTATTTTACTGTAAGTGGCAGTATTATGCTAGGAGAGAACAGGGATTATATAGGGCCCTAGAAATCATTTTGTTTTACTGGAATTTCTACTTAGTATTTACTGGGGATGGTAAACATGTTCTGATCAAGAAGATCTGAACTGACTTTATAATTTGACTGGCTTTTGTGACTGAGCATTGGCAGGTGTCATTCTTGGCAAGTAAAAATTTGCCAATAAATTGAAAAAAAAACTATAAGGCTGATATTTTCCCTGAAAAGGTTTCCCAGTGATGCTTTGACAGTTGATTGGTGGTAATTAAAACTTTTGTTTTGGTAGGGTATATTTTTTTTCTTAAAGACTCTGGGCCTGGAATGGAAGGGCCTTCATGAGGATACAGGGTTCATTTTAAGGACTAACACCAATAACTGCAGTACCTCAAGGTGACCATATTTATTTTTTATTCTTTTTATTTTTGGTAGGTGACAGAACAAAGATCATTGACACTGTGTAGAGCACTACATGAAAAATACAGTATCGTCAATTTAAACTAATGCTCTTCGTAACCACAGCAGCAAAGCAGACTATTGCAACAGCATGGAAATCTGACTCACTATGTATTTTATCAGTCAAAAACAGGATACCTCAATCCATGATTCATGCAAAAATAGAAGCAATCTTTCTCTAATATGAAGCCTTGTGGAGACCATGGTTTGAGCATTTCCTACCTCTGGGTTTTGATAAAACATTGTTGTCTCCACGCTGGAAATATTCCTCATTCTCCACTCTATCGTTCTCTTACCTCAAACTGGTTTAGTTTTACTTTATTTGTCTTTACAAACAAGTTTAACCAATCAAAACAAGGGTCATCTGAGATAGTTAGGAATATAACTTAATCTCCAGATAACGCCAAGCCAATTAGCAGAAACTTGGCCCTAGAAGAGTTATTAATTTCTACTAAATATTTTAGGTTATTTTGACCCGCTATATGGAGCAAACGCTATCTTCTTGCATTCTCACTTTAACTAAATATTACCCTTTTATATTCTCCTATCTCGATTATATATGATTATTATTGGCAAAGTGGAAATGGTAAAGTGCGGTGCTGAAAATTATGATTTTGATGTGATAGAAAAAATATATAAATAGGTGAATAAGAGGGTGCTTACTATATGAATTGAACCATTAGACTGCACTAATGTGCTAATTTCAATATACACACAGAGGGTAATAAATGAATAGTGCATAAAACATAAAAAACAAAGGGCCAGATTCACAGAGCGATTACGCCTGCGTAACAGGAGATGCGCGGCGTAAGTCTAAATGTGCCCATGCGTTTCGATGCACGGCATCCCCAAAACGAGATACGCAAGAAATCTACTTTTTTTTGTCCAGCGTAATTTCGTTAGACAGGTGCATCCTTCCGTGCAAAACTGCGCTAGACAGACCATTGATTTGCTAGTCAAATATGCATATGAGGGACTTACGGGGATCCACAAAAGAACGTTGGGGCAGCGCAGGCAACGCAGTGTGCGCAACAGCAAAATGTCCTGTCTAAAATTAGACCATATAAAAGCTGGTCTAAAAAGAGAAAAATCGTCTACATGTCAGATAAAGCAACACTGTTAGTGAGGAGCTCAGCAGTCGCACAACAATCTGTATGCCAACATGCCAGGGGCATCGTCGCGCATAGCTATACTACTGACTTTAGATGAGCAAAGAAGGAGGAGGGCACGGAGGATGGCACGGGAGAGGATATACCGCACACGCATAGACCTCTTTGGCATGAGTGATTCTGAGGTGTATCGCATCTTCAGATTCACCCTTCATGCCATCCTGGAATTAACCATAACCTTGCAGGAGGACATCACCAGCCGAACACACCGCTCACATGCAGTGCAGCCACTGGTCAAGGTCATGGCAACACTCCATTTCCTTGCCAGTGGCTCTTTTCAAAGAACAAGTGGAGTGGTGGCTGGGATGTCACAATCCTCCATGAGCAGATGTGTGCACCAGGTTGTCCCTGCAATCCTCAGACGCATGGCCAACCAAATCATCAAACCCACCACTGAGGACCTGCGGCTGAAGGCAATGACAGATTTCTACAGAATTGCCAGATTCCCACGCACCGTGGGGGCCATTGATTGCACACATGTGGCACTCCAGCCCCCCCAGGAGACAGAGCACATATACCGCAATCGGAAGCATTGGCATTCCATCAACGTACAGGTGATAGTCAATGCCCAAGGCCTCATATGGCACGTCCGTGCCAAACACCCAGGGTCCAGCCATGACAGCTACATATACAATCAGAGCCCCATCCAATTGGAATTTGAACAGAACGTGTATGGGGACACCTGGCTGGTTGGTGAGTGACATGGGTGGCAGGCATGACTGTCCCCCCCCCCCCCCATGATGCACACATCACAAGGGGCACATGCATGACTAACATCCTCCTGTCTTTTCCCTTACAGGTGACTCTGCATATCCACTGGGACCCCATCTCATGACTCCTTTCCGGAACCCCCAAACCCCAGGAGAAGAAAGATACAATCAAGCCCACGCCCAAACACGAGCAGTGGTGGAGCGCACCTTTGGCCTCCTGAAGTCACGTTTCCGATGCCTGGATAAGTCTGGGGGTACCCTCTTGTATTCCCCAAACTTTGTGTGCTATATCATCGATGCCTGTTGCCTGCTGCACAACTTCGCAGTGAGAAAGGGCCTGCAGATTGACCTACGTGATGACCTGACCCCCCCAACCAGACAATCCCCCCCTAACCGAGGTTACCCCGTCTTCTGAGGGAAGAGCAGCCAGGAGACAGCTCACATTGGGCATCTTTGCACGTTAAACACACACATTAATCATGGCACAATGAGAATGCATGCATGCACACCACTGTGGTCCCTAGCACACACACCCCACATCCTCATCAAATTGGATTGGCATCAGTCCACCATGCAGGACTTGTGAGCAGCAACGCCACGCCAAGGCTCCAATTATGTCACTGTACATTCATACACCATTCACACGGACCTGGGGATCACTTCTCCCTGGTCCTGGGGAACCCTTCTCCACCAAAATTGAGGGTGACACCCCTTTTCCGGCAGGAATGTCACCCCCACATTCAAACAGCATTCACAACCCAAAAAAAAAATTACCAGCAAAATCAAAAAATTTCCAGCAAAAAAAAAAGCCCCAAAAAAAGGGGAAAAACAAATTAGTGCCCTTGACGTGAGCCACGCCTGGGGCGCCCCCGGCTCCTCAGGGGAGACTCATGGGGAGGGGGGTAAACCGGGGAAGGAGGCGCAGCCCCTGGTCTCTGCCCACCTGGCGGCCTGCCCTCCAAGGCCACGGCTATTCTGTCCAGGGCAGCACCTAGTGTTGCCATGTTGGCCTGGATGAGGGCCCTCACCTCCTGCCCAACGCCTGCTGATGTAGTCTGCAGGTCGTTAAGGCAGTTTGTGAAAGCCCGGGAGTGGCAGTCCAGGTTCCCAAGCGTATCCTTGATGGAGGACAGGCTCTCCTCCATCCGCACCAATGTCTGGCTGACCTGTCCCAGATGGCGGGTCTGGAGGAACTGGTCCCTTCTCAGAGTGGCGGGCAGGAGATCGGCCACCCCCCTGGTCTTCTGGGTCGCCTTCCTGCCTCCAGCTGATGCTTGTGGTCGGGGAGAAGGGGAGGCCCTTGGGAGGGGAGCCATGTTGGGGGAGGAGGGGGGGCTCCCCCTTAGGGAGGGCTGGCTGCTGCCAGCCAGAGGGGAACAGTCCTCCAAGAACAATAGGCCAGTGCCTGACATGGACTCCACCTCCTCCTCAACCTCCTCCTCTTCAACCTCCTCCGTGGACTCCGGCCTTGTCGGGGGGGGCCTCATTAGGCTGCTGTCCTGGGGATGGTGCGGTCAGTCCAGATGGCCCAGCACCCTCCTGCACATCTGTGGATGACAAAAAACATTCACAGGTTGGAGGATCCACACACTTGCCACATATTCCCTTTCACCCCCTCCCCCACACATGCTACACACCTGATAGGGCAAAAAAACCTTACCTGGCATCACGCCTTCATGACTTGAGTCATAGCCGGGCAGGCCCTCCACTTCTTGTCTATGAAAGGTCTGGGCCACCGCACGCTCCTCCGCTGTCAGCCTAACAGGGCATGGTGGGCCCCCTTCTGTGCCCCTGGCATGGGCAAGCATTCTGGCCAGCTTCTTTTTGACCAGACGCCGGAGGTCATTTATCTTTTTCTCAATCCCCGACCGTGTCCGTGTCTCCCCCTCCCCCGCTGAATTCACCTGGTTAGTGATCATGTCCAAAATCTCTCTCCTCCTGGCCGGGGTGGTGTTGGCACTGTCCGGGCCATGGAGGAAACGCCCATAATCGGAAATGGCCCGGGCAAGAATTTGTTTCTCCCTCAAAGAAAATTTTTATTTTCTCTTCCTCTCAGTCATACTGAAAAAAAAAACACTCCCAGTCAACAAAAAACACTCACAAAAACAAGCACGACCAATCAAGCAAGAAAAACAAACAAACAGAAAAATCTCACAAACACTTAGCAAAAAACACTTTCAAATATCTTATAACAAACACAAGATCACACAGTACACAAATCTGACAAATACAAATCACAACGCAACTAACAACGGAACAAAAGCACCTTGCTGTATAGGGAGGGATACAAAGGGATGTATTTTTGCAATGGAAGTGCGTTTGTGTGTGTCTGATTATGCTGTCTGCGTAGTTCATGATTTTGCCCTAGTCCATTTCCAATTTCACTGATTGCGCCGTTCCCGAGTTGTGAGCATGCGCACAGAGGTGCTGACATGGTCTGCTTCAAGCGCGCATGTGCGAGCCGGCCGGCGCTTCATTTGCATGGGGTCACTGCTCATTTCAATGTAACACGCCCAAGTCCTTCCCAATTTGTATTACTCTGCCTTGCGCCTCAGAAATAACATTGAGCAGGCGCTATTTTCTGCGTAAAAGCGACGAGAATAGGGTGATTGTGCAGCTACATTGCGCAAGTCTAACGTAAAGGCGGTGCGCTACGCCGGTCCAATAATGCGCAGATGTACCTGAATCTGGCCCAAAGTGTATAGATGTACAAAGAGATAGATAAATATCTATATTGAACATCAAGCTGATTGTGTTAATAAACACCAAAGTGACAATAAACCTAATGTGTTGGTAAACAAGTGAGTATTAAGTCTAAAAAATTCCACTGAAATGAAAATGACTATATAATCAGTTGTCTGTAGGTAATGCACAACCGTGAAAATTGAAGGCTTACCAAACAAGTTGGACCCAGCGAGGCTTACGCCTGATGAAACAAGCAGGCTCGTTGGTGTATCTCACTCAGTACGACTTCCAATGGAACCAGGCAGAGATATATCACAGAATTGATATCTATGAATATAGACCATGGATGGAGCAGCAGTATTTCACATATAAATCCTCCCAATGTAACATATAGTAGAAGGAAAAAGATTGGGCAAGATAGTGTAATTCCGTTTCAAAATGAGAACATTTATTAAAAATATAAAATGGTCACTCACATTTGAGAAAACATATAAAGCAAACAAAATCAGTGACACAGTGGCATAAGCGGCATAAGCGGAGCCCTTCCCTATATGATTATTATTGATGATAGCTAGAATAACATCACTAAGTTGTTATGATAACTGAGATGTTACACTAAGGAATTTACATTTAATTCTATATACTTTATGAGAGAAGCATAGTTATAACTGCTTTTTTGCATTTTATTATTTTCATTGTATTGTATATGAATGGTACTATTCGTTTGACCTTTGTTATGCTTTATGAAAACAAAATAAAACATTCAAACAGAAACATACAGTATATAGTTATAAGGGAGGACAGATATATATGGTATCAGACAAGTTGTCCACACAAAGGACATAATATGGAGAAACATCAAAGAGGATGGTTCCAGAAGAAGCAACAATATTCTAAGTCACCTGCGGGGTGAACAAACAATAAAACTCCGCTTGAAAGCAATTTTTAATATTGAAAAAAATGAACAGGGCAAAAAAGAAGGTAAAAGTAAGGACAAATTAAAAAAAAGGGTTGACTTCCAATTTTATGAAATATATGACTTTGAGTTTGATTGTTGAAGATTTTTTGTATTTCAGCTTTTAACAAATATTTAAATTTAAACAGCAGGATGCTGTGTCATCAATTACATTCCGATCAGTTCGATCAAGTATTGGGGTACAAACTCTGGACAAGAAAGGACAGATCCCTGGACATGTCCAGAATATATGAAATAGGGTGCCCTCTTTGCATCTCCAACAGTTGTGGGATATCTCAGGGAACATTGTGTGTAACTTGTCAGGGACTCTATACCATCTGGCTACCACTTGTATTATGCTTCTTGCAGTTTGGATAAAATCAAGGTCTTACTGTATGAGCAAAATATAAAATATAATCCCGTTGCTCTTGGGAAAATTGTAGGCCTAGATCTCTCTCCCATGCAGACAAGTGGGCACATTGTTTTCCAGAGCAGGAGGTGATTGTATTTTACCACTGCTGTTAGTGTGGGTACTATTTAAGTATCAGATCTGTTCTGGTGACAGCTATCTAAGAGGACACAGTCTTGCATTTTGGAGAGATCTCCTTCTACTTTCTGCTGTGCCTCTCTTTTGGGATAGATAATGAAGTAGTAAAATCTATGGGCCAGATTCACTGAGTGATTACGCCGGAGTTACAGGAGATGCGCTGCGTAAGTCTAAATTTGCGCATGCGTTTCGATGCGCCGCATTCCCAAAACTAGATACGCAAGAAATCTACTTTTTTTTTTTGGCTCAACGTGATTGGCACTGCGCTGACAAGCCGTTCACCTCTGCAGCCCAGGGTTCGCATCCCGGCCTCGGCTACATGTGAATTGAGTTTGGTGGTCTCAGCCTGGCTCCTGGTGGGTGTGCTATGCAAGGTACGCCTGTGCTTAGTACACCCACCCCCCCCCCACAAAAACCACCACACTTGCACGCACACGAAATTGGTTTAACACGCACGCACTTTGGCCATGCGGTCTCCTAAAAAAAGAGAGGCGAAGGACCTACGGGGCTGGCTGGGTGGGCTAGACCCCCTCACTCCCTCATAGGGGGAGTCCCTCTGCCCCGTTGGGCCCCAGTTGGGCTCCCAAGTGAAGCAGGTAGGGCAGGGTGAGTGGGAGGCCCCCCCTCACACCCGCCATTGCCACCCGGAGAAGGATGACAGATTGTCTCTAAGGGGAGTGTCTGCCTACTCCCAACTCCTGCAGTCCGGCTCCTCTCTCTCGGGTTTACGCAAAAAAATACACTTTAAAAAAAAAAAATGAATCTGATTCTGAGGAGTTTTAGACACATAGGGCCAGATTCAGGTAGATTGGAGCATCTTTACTTTGGAGTAACGTTTCTCATTTACGTTACTCCGCCGACACTTTCGGCGCACTTGCTCCTAAACTTGCGCCGGAGTAACGAAAATGCGCTGGCGTAACCCGACGCAAGTGGAAGTGGGTGTGATCATATGTAAATGATGGGCGGAGCCCAGCGCCGAGGCTTACGTTCAGCGCATCAACCACGGAGCATGCGCAGTGAGTGAGGCTCCACTCGCCCCCTTGTGCGCATGCTCACAACTTCCGTCGGCACCACTTCACGGGAAACGTCAGCGCAATGTGTTCCGTTGCGCGTATAAAAGCGCCAGCGGAAGCGCCATTCCGGCGCAAAAGTATTTCCGTTTCCCCCCACCCCAGGGAAGTTACTTTTGCTCTGTTATGGCTGCTCCCGCTACCCCCAAAGAGAGGAGGAACCTCAATTTCAATCCTCAAGAGGTCTCTATTGTTATTTTGGCTATGGAGACCCACAACGATGTCCTCCATGGCAGGAAAAGCCGAAAGACCACCCGGGAGAGGAAGCAGGCCATCCTGGCAAGCATTGCTGCCAGGGTTAATATTTTGGGGTACTCCACCCGGACTGCTGGCGATATTGCCAAGAAGATCAATGATCTACGGCGCAAGGTTCGGGGCAAGGTGGCCACCATTAGGAGGCATGAGAGTGGCACGGGTGGTGGACCCCCATGTGCGGTCAGCCTGACCACAGAGGAGGAGGTGGTCGCCCACTGCCTGGAGAGGGAGCAGTTGGAGGGGGTCCCTGGATATGACTCCATGGAGGAAGGCTCCTGGACAGGTAAGTGTTTTTTAACCCCTATTTGGTGTGTTGCATGTGGGGGGGGGGAGGGTACATGTGCCAAGTGTGTGGGACCACCAACATGTGTCTGCTTTGTGTCATCCACAGATGACGGAGCTGGGACATCATCTGTCGGCGGCCAGTCCACCCCATCCCCCCAACGGCATCCAGTGCCCGTGCCCCTGGGTGGTCAAGACACCGAGGTGGAGGAGGAGAGTGCCCACACCTCACCTGCAGAGGTCGTTGAGGAGGAGCCTGTTGGGGCAGAGCAGGACATAATTTTATATTTGGACGAGTCCTCCTCTTCTGCAGGGCCCTCTCAGATCCCCTCCCCCATCATAGGAAGCCCCTCAAGGGCGACTCCATCCCCCCGGGGACAACCATCTACTGGCCCCAGGAAGGCCATCCGTAAGACCAGGGGGGTGTCTGATCTGGTCCAGGACCAGGTGGCGAGGGATCACGCCAGGCAGACCCAGCAAATGGGGGACATAGTTGGGCACCTGGACAGAGTGGCTGACAGCCTGTGCTCCGTGGCCCAGATATCTTCTGCAGTGCAGGATGTGAGCTGCAACTGCGCTGCAGTGGTGACCAGTCTGGGGGAGGTGCAGGGTGACATAAGGCACCTCACTGCAGCCGTCCAGGCAAACACAGCTGCCATCCGGGACCAGGGGAGGCTGAGTCGGCGGGCCCATCATTACCAGGTCACCCGGCAGCTCAGGATGCAGGCCCAGTCCAATTCGTACCTCGGCCGGATTGCCGTGGCCTTGGAGGGCATGCAGGCCACACCTGCCAGGAGTGGCCCACCCGGGGATCAGCCACCTCCAGATGCCCCCCCATCCCCACCCACTCCATCCAGGCAGCTGAGGAGCCAGAGAGAGGCCACCAGAAGGAGCCCCCGGCATCCTCGATGATGTTATTTTTTTTTTTTTTTGAATGCTCAGGTTATGAGATTTTTATTAATTTTTTTTGGAATGCTCAGCATATGAGTTTTTTTTATTATTTTTTTGGAATGCTCAGGATATGAGATTTTTATTTTGTGATTATACTCTGGATATGAGATTTTTATTTTGTGATTATACTCTGGATATGAGATTTTTATTTTGTGATTATACTCTGGATATGAGATTTTTATTTTGTGATTCTACTCTGGATATGAGATTTTTAATTTTTGATACTGCACACGTTGCAGTGTGAATGGTGTGTGAATGTGAGGGGGTGGCACTCCTGCCAGTAAGGGGTGTCACCCTCGGCCGTGGTGGTGAAGTTAACCCCACGGCTGTATGAATGACGTGTGAAAGGTGTATGAATGGACAGCGACATCATTGGGGCCTTGACGCTGGCGTTGCTGCTCCAAAGTCCTACATGCTGGACTTGGGCTAATCCAATGTGATGTGGATGCGGTGTGTGTGATCTAGGGACATCAGTGGTGTGCATGCATGCATTGTCTGTGTGATTAATGTTTTGGTTTAGTGTCTAAAGATGCCTACGGCGAGGACCCTCCTGACTGCTCTTCCATCAGCAGACTGGTTCTCCTCTGGCAGGTGGGGACTGTGTGGGTCGGGGGTCAGGTCATCACGCATGTCAATCTGCAGACCTTTTCTCATGGCAAAGTTGTGCAGAATGCAACATGCACCGATGATCTGACACACAAAGGTAGGGGAATACAATAAGGCCCCCCCGGACTTATCCAGGCAGCGGAAACGGGACTTCAGGAGCCCAAATGTTTGCTCCACCACTGCACGGGTTTTGATGTGTGCTTCATTGTATTTTCTCTCTCCTCTGGTTTGTGGGTTCCGGAAAGGAGTCATGAGATGGGGTCCCAGTGCATATGCAGAGTCACCTGTAAGGGAAAAGACAGGAGGATGTTAGTCATGCATGTGCCCCTTGTGATGTGTGCATCATGGGAGGGGATAGTCATGCCTGCCACCCATGTCACTCACCAACCAGCCAGCTGTCCCCATACATGTTCTGCTCTAATTCTGCTGGGATGGGGCTCTGACAGTATATGAAGCTGTCATGGCTGGACCCGGGGTGTTTGGCACGGACGTGCCATATGAGGCGTTGGGCATCAGCTATCACCTGTACGTTGATGGAGTGCCAATGCTTCTGATTGCGGTATATGTGCTCTGTGGCACTGGGGGGCTGAAGGGCCACATGTGTGCAATTAATGGCCCCCACAGTGCGTGGGAATCTGGCAATGCTGTAGAAATCTGTCATTGCCTTCAGCCGCAGCTCCTCAGTGGTGGGTCTGATGAAGTGGTGGGACATGCGTCTGAGGATTGCAGGGACAACCTGGTGCACACATCTGCTCATGGAGGACTGTGACATCCCAGCCACCACTCCACTTGTACGCTGGAATGATCCACTGGCAAGGAAATGGAGTGTTGCCAGTACCTTCACCAGTGGCTGCACTGCTTGTGAGCGGTGTGTCTTGCTGGTGATGTCACCCTGCAGGGTTGTGGTTAGTTCAAGTATTGCATCAGGGCTGAATCTGAAGAGGCGATACACCTCCTCATCCCCCATGCCAAAGAGGCTCATGCGCGTGCGGTATATCCTCTCACGTGCCCGCCTCCTCCATACCGGGGGACCCAGTACTATTGCTAGGACCGCGACTGCCCCTGGCATGTTGGCACACAGAGGTGTTGTCCTTGCACGTGTGGTTGTTCAGCTTGCTAGTTTCGTCGGTAACGCTGCTGCTGTAGCTGCTCTCCTGCTGACCTGAGGCCGTCTGGAGTAAAGATAAAGCAGCTATTTGTAGAAATAACTTTGCACCGGACGGACGAGATACGCGCGGCGCATGTAGCCAGCGTATGGTGCTAATCCGTTCGCGAATTGGGAAATCTCCCTCATTTGCATATTTGCAGGGGAAATCAATAGGCGCGACTGATGCGCCAAGCGAAATTATGCGCTGACGAGACTCTGGCGTCGGAAAGTTAAGCCGATCGGAAATGGCCCGTTTTCTGTCGCATCTAGTTTGGTGGGTACGGCCACATAGAAACGACGGCGCATATTCACAGTTACGCGGCGCATATCGAAATACTCCAGCGCAACTCTACCTGAATCTGGCCCATAGTAATCACATCTTCTTGATCATGGACCACAATGAAAAGCTACCATGAGTTTTTTCATAAGGAGCCAGACAAGCAGGAAGTGTGGAGTTCAGCAAGGGATTACTGCAACTTCTAAGCAAAAACAGACATGGAGGACATGAAAGCAGGACTGCTATAAGGTAAAGAAAGCTATTTAGCATTACATTTTTTTTCCTTTACTGATCCTTTAAGGTGAAAAAAAAAACGAACCTTTACAACCCCTTTAATCTGCTCACATTGCAGTTTTTTTCTTTTGGGATAATAGTTTTCCAGGAATAAAAAGCTGATCATTGTAAGCATCCCTTTTAGTTGTAAATGGTTTGTCTCAATACTCTTAACTGATACATCTTTAGGACAGCTCGTACTGGCCAGATTACCTGGTGAAAAGAAAGCAACAAAGCACATTTTTTGGTTTAATGAGTGAAAGATTTCTCTGAAGGCCCATACACACAATCTGACTTTTTGACAACAAATGTCCGACGGACCTGTTTGATTGGACAATCCAACCGTGTGTATGCTTCATCGGACAATTATTTTTGCTTTTTCATCAGACAAATGTTCGCTGTGAATGCTCTGAAACTTTAAGAACAAATGTCAGATGGAGCATAATCTGATCGTGTGTACACAAGTCCATCGGACTAAAGTCCAAAGTACAAAAATGCATGCTCAGAACCAATGCTAAAGCTCATACAGCAATAGCAGAAGTTGCCCAAAGGGTGGAGGTAAAGAGCTGAAAAACCACGTGAAAGTTGTCTGAAAAAGTCCAGCTGTGTGTATGCAGAACAAGTTCATGGCCAACACCCATTCGGAGCAAAATCCACTGAAAAGTCAGATTGTTTGTATGAGGCTTGACAGTTTTGATTTATTCACACATATATATTGGATTGATTTATATAGGGTAATGTTGCATTTCGGTACTATTTTTTTTTATAAAAAGCTGGCCATACATTTTAAACTGGTTCCTGCTAAACCGTTCAAAATTCAATCAGTAGATGACCCTGTCACCTGACAATCATTGATTAAAAAATGAAAGGAATCAGGCAGAAATTTGTCAGCCAAACAGCTGCTGCACCCAATCAAATTCAGCGGCTATTTACAGAAAGTTATGTGTCGCAGGAAGTGACCACTGATTCCTGAAGACGTCGTTGGGAAAAAATGCATAGAGGCGGAGCTTCCAGCTTATCACTTCCAGCTCATCAGCCACTTAACTTTCGGTAATTGGAACCCATGTCAGCTCCTGGTTATGGCAGAGTGGTGGTGCAAGTTCCCAGATAGTCTTGTAGGCTGTATTAGTTATGATGGGGCACCATTTACGTAAGAAGCCATTTGTTAATGTTTTTTATGTTGCCTCACATCTAATACATTTTATACATTATGAGAACCTTTTTCTTTTTGGGCATATATGATATACTGTATATGAGTGCTATAAGGGAGGATACTTTTACCTCAACTAAAAGTGGTTTCCTTAGTCACATGAGAAGTGGAATCAAGCACATATTGACTATTTTTAATTGAGTGGTCACTGGTGGTCTGTTATGTTTTTAGTACATATATTGATCACTGGGTGTCCCAACAAGGTGTGCTAAAGAAGATTTGGATTGGATGTTTTTTATATATTCCATATGGTTTTTGGACATTCTCCTTGGATTTGTTTTTTTGCACATATTATAGTGGGACTCTAAGTCACGGCTTCTAAATATATAGCCACATACACACGACCATTATTCATGTCATGAAAAAAAATATGTTTTTTTATCGATGTGAATCCTCTCAAGCCTGCCTTGCATACACACGATTGTGAAAAAAAAAAGGTCGAGCAAGTGCGGTCACATACAACACGTACAACGGCACTATAAAGGGGAAGTTCCATACCTCATCACTTGCTTCTGAGCACGCACGTTTTTTCCCCCTCGTTAAAGCCTACACGCGACTGTTTTTCACAATGTGAAAAACAACTACGTGAAAAACGATGAGAAAAAAATGGAGCAGGTTCTAAATTTTTAACGCCCATTTTTCTCGTCACGAAAAATGCTTTGGAGCCTACACACAACCGTTTTTCATGACCAATTTAAAAACTTACATTTTTTCTCGTCATGAAAAATGATTGTGTGTACGTGGCATAGGTTTCTACTAGCACTTTATATAAAACAGACCAATAATTAATAGTTTTTGTATCATATAAATTCATGAATTAGTATACATCATAGGCCTCGTACACACGACCGAGGAACTCGTCGGGCGAAACACATTGTTTTCCTCGTCGAGTTCCTTGTTAGGCTTGTCGAGGAACTCGACAAGCTTGCTTTGCGTACACATGTTAAAGACCAAATCTCCTTGTTCTCAAACGCGGTGACTTCAACACATACAACGGCAGGGGAAGTTCGATTCTACTGGCACAATCCTTGGGGCTGCTTTTGCTAATCTCATGTTACTGCATGTTAGGAAAAAGTTTGGTAAGAGACATTTGCACTTTTCAGTGTGACAAATGTGCTATTTCTATTACAAACGCTACTTTTACCGAAGGTGCACGGGTTTCTTAGTATACACACGCTCGAGTTTTTCGTCGAAAAGCAGCCCGATGGGGAACACGACGAGCCAATTTGCTCTCTCTTTTTTGCTCGTCGAGTTCCTCGACAGTTTTTTCTATGAAAACTGTACACACACCGTTTTCCTCGGCAAAAATGCTCTCCCAGTTTCTTGATGGATTCTGCCAAGGAAACCGGTCGTGTGTACGAGGCCTTACTGTATATATTTATGGAATGAATTTTATATTGTTATATATTTATTCAATTTATTTTATTTGGCACATGACCTAGTTATCACATAGGTTGGTTTTTGTTTAATATTGGTATTCACTAGCATCCCCTACATTATATATTATTGTTTTTCAGTGTTTTTTGCACTTTATGGGTGTCAGCAATGTTTATTTATTTTTGGATTACTGGTATAGATTGTTGGTTTTTAGGTTTAGTATTGTTGTCACATGGTGCACAGGTTTATTATAAAATAATACAGTATTCTCAGACGTAATTGAATAGTTATATAGTCTTGCGTAGTATTCAACCTAAGTGCATTAAAATATTTTTTAACAAATAAAAAGTCCACATATGCTGGTAAAATGTCATTAACCAGTTTTATAGTGCATTAGGTCCCTGTGAAGCTTCATCCATATACTGGACTGGCTGCACACATAGATAGGTTTAGGTCTTAATTATCTTGGGTTCAGCTGTCTTTCTTTTGATCGGCACTTATATACGGGTTTTTGCCTTTCAGAGATCTCAGAGGAAACATGATATATTCTACTGAGTGTATCTTTTTACAATAAAATACCATTATATTTTATAGCATAATAATTTGATCAGATTTAATGTGCTGTTACGTTCATAATTAACTAGGTGAAAAATGCATTTAGGCATTGTTTAAGGAAGAACGTGTTTTTTTTTCCATGTTTGTGTATTTCTTAACAATGTTTTTAAAGTGATATATGACTTATATTTTCTGTGTATTAGTTAACAGTAAATGAGATATCTATGGCTCTGGAGTAAACAAAGTGAATCTACAGACATTCAGATTAATGAACCACATCATTATAGTGTTCATCATTAATATGATAATTCTGCTAAGGGAAAACTAAATGGCTATGCCAGAAAGCTACTCTGTTATCTGAAAGCACCCTATAATGTATTGTACAATATCACATAGTAAAGATATTAAAGACTATGAAGTGCTGTAAATATTTTGGTTCTATATAAATCACTTAAAATAATAATGATAGTAATAATATAGAGAACTAATTACTGGTATGTACTGTATAATAAAAATGTAAGTGCAGAAGAACTAGAACAATTGTTATTACCTAGTAGGTGGCACTGTTGGTATATACAAGTATGGAAAGGACATAGTGAACAATACCTAGAGTGCCATTACTAACAAAGCCCACTATGGTATGCCATGGAACACCTAGTGTGTTTGACACCTGAGGGAAGGTTATTTTTCACATGCCTTTCCCATACATCAAAATCATGATATTAAACGAATACACATAATAGCTAGAAAAGAAATTGAAGTGAATATGTTCTGCATCTAAAAAAAATTCTTTAATGGGCCAATACAATAAATAAAACTGGAATGGAAGGCATTAATAGAGTGTGATACACATAAAAAGAAGTGGAGTGGTTTGATAGTGACAGGCCCGAAGGAGATTAAATGGTAGTAAATGTGTCTTCTAAACTGAGGTGAATTTACAATATGTAGGGAAAAAAAATCAAGCATCAGTTACAAATGAACACTCACATCCAATATGCAAGCAACAGTCACTTGTAACCACACACTCCCAATTCACAAGCAATGCTGAAATATACTGTATGGGCAACACATGGGCATTTTTTTGCAAAATTTGTGCAGCAAGCAGTCAATTGTAAGACTATTTGGGCAAAAAATGTGCAATCATGAAAATAAGTGGGCAACAAAGGGACAATCATTTCAATACTCAGGCAACCTGTGGGCAATTGTTACAATATTTGGGCAACAAATGGTACATCTCAACAACATGTGGGCAACCAATAGTCAACCATGACAATGTGCATCACAATTGCCCATTTAATAATAACAGTCACAACACTGACAATACCTGTAGGCCAGTGGGAGCAAAGTCAATGAGAATAAAACCCCTTACTGTTATGATATTAAGATGTACTGATAAACCTGTCACAGACTCCCAGCTGGTGGTTACTTTGCCAGCTGTGGCTAATGAGTCTGGCCACGTCCCCCTGCAGCTGAGGGATTGACTTGGCATTTTATTTATTTTTTCTTGAAATTGAGTAGTACGCAGTAAAAAAATATCACATGGTAAACTAGTACAGTATACAGAAATGGAAGTTCCACTTCAACTGAGTCAGAAGCGAAGTAAGACGCAAACCACAGAAAAGTAAGAAAAATGCAATGCACATATCTCGAGAACAGATAATACACATCAAAGCAGGATCAAGTGTAGTGCAAACCACATACAAAGATATTTAAAAAAAATCATAACTTGGCGCCACAGAACACAGAAAATTAAATCAGTAAATCCTAGTGATAATCCAGCTGCAGGGTAACGTAAGCTAAATAGCAAAAAAAACAATGACATGTGTAAAAAAACACTATGGCCCAGATTCAGATAGAATTAGATTATCGTAGAGTATCAGAAATACACTACGCCGCCGTTTTTTACCTGGCTCTACGTGGAATCCAGGTAGATTTTGTCCAGTAAACGACGGCGGCGTAGTGTATTTCTCCCGTCACAATCCATCTACGCGAGTAGGGGGCGTGAAGCATTTAAAATAGGCGCGTTCCCGCGGTGATCGAACTGCGCATGCTCCGTTCGCAAATTTCCCGCCGTGCATTGCCCGAAATCACGTCGTTACGTCATTTTTTCTTGAGTAGCGTCGTTTACGGAGATTCCTATTCCTGAACGAGTTACGTAAAAAAAAAAAAAAAATTTAATTCGACGCGGGAACGACGGCCATACTTAACATGGGCTACGCACCGTTAGACCAGCAAAAAGCTGGTCTAACAGTACGTATAAAAAAATAGACGAAAGCGATTGCGAAGACTGCTCGTATCTTCGTGGATCGCCGTAAAAACTCATTTTCATATCCCGACGCATGAAAACGACGCAAACTCCTCCCAGCGGCCGCAAAAATATCGCAGCGTAGATCCGAAGGCTTACGAAGACGTAAGCCTCTCGGATCGATGCCCGAAGCCGCCGTATCATGGTTTGAGGATTCAAACTAGTGATACGGCGCGCGAAATTTGAAATTACTCCTGTCTAACACCAGTTAGACAGGCGTAATTGCTCTGTGAATCTGGGCCTATGTTTCAACCATCAGATCAAAAAATTTAAATTAAAGATTAAAGATTAGAAAAAATCAGTGCTATAATAAATAAAGTGTTAGTGCTCATAACATTCTAGAAAGACAGGTGCTCCACTTGTGTTCAGATTAAGTGCTCCACATGGATGTACACTCACCCAGGATATTGACCACCTAAATAGAGAGTCATTATAGAACTGTATATTTACACATGTCACATACAAAGAGAAATGTCAGTGACTTTGCTATTTTCACAAATAAAAATAATATTTGCAAATAGACCACCTGATATTTAAGTTCTTTGCCCACTTAAGGACGGAGCCTCTTTCTGAGATTTTGTGTTTACAAGTTAAAAAAAGAAAATGTTGCTAGAAAATTACTTAGAACCCCCAAACATTATATATGTTTGGGGGTTCTAAGGACCCTGACGTCACCACATTACAGCTGGCTGGCTCGAGCCGCGGGTGGCAGCTTGTTATACTGTATTCGCCTGTTTGTTTTTTGGCAAACGTTTTCTATCTCTGGGTGTCAGTAACCCGATACTCAATAAAGGGTGTCCTTTTTATTAACTTTCTGCACCATGAAGCTTTTTTCTTTTATTCCTAACATGCCATACCATGCTCTATGAGCGGTGTTATTTGTTTCAATTTCTGGAGGAGATCGCTTGTATCTTTCTGGAGAAATAAAGGACCGGGGTGAGTGAACGATTCCTGCTGTGGATTTCCGGATTAACCCTATATGCTGAGCTCATTTGATCTCTATTATAGAGATCCAGCTGATCCGATTCCTGCTGTGGATTTCCGGATTAACCCTATATGCTGAGCTCATTTGATCTCTATTATAGAGATCCAGCTGATCCGATAAGCGGCCAATTTATATATATACCTGTTTGTCTGATGGAAGCATAGGACGAAGATTGGCATCCCTGCTCCTGTGAATTTAGCTGATTTGCAGCTGTTATATGAACTTTTGTTTAGATATATAAAAGTTTATTTAATCATTTAACTTTGGTTCACCTATGTGCATTCACCTTTATAAGAATGAATCACACTTTTTTTACACAAGTCGTCTGGCTTGTGTATATTCACTAATATAAGATTAAGAAGGTTGCGCATTATTTTCACTTAAAACATATTTACCTTAGTTTACTATTCAAGCTATCCAAATAATTGCAGCACCATCATTTATTTTATGTCAGGTCCAGGATATTTGTCCTTTTCAGGATAATCATTCTATTTGCACCAGCACACTTGTTTGCACTATTGCACTTTGTTTTTGCACATTGCACTTTTTTAGGGATAGCGTGGATTATTTACATTTAATCCTTTTTTTTTTTTTTCTAACACCATAGAGAATAAAATGGCGGTCGTTGCAATACTTTTTGTCAAACTGTATTTGCGCAGCGGTCTTACAAGCGCACTTTTTTTTAGAAAAAAATCCCCTTTTTTAATAAAAAAATAAGACAAAAAGTTAGTCCAATTTTTTTTTTATATTGTGAAAGATAATTTTACGCCAAGTAAATTGATACCCAACATGTCACACTTCAAAGTTGTGCCTGCTCGTGGAATGGTGACAAACTTTTACCCATTAAAATCTCCATAGGCGACGTTTAAAAAATTCAACCGGCTGCATGTTTTAAGTTACAGAGGAGGTCTAGGGCTAGAATTATTGCTCTCGCTCTAGCGATTGCGGCAATACCTCACATGTGTGATTTGAACACTGTTTTCATATGCGTGCGCTGCTCACGTATGCATTTGCTTCTGCACACGAGCTCGTCAGGACACAGTTCATGTTTTTTTTTCTTATTTATTTTACCTTTTTACACTGTTCTTGGGGGAAAAAATGGGTCACTTTTATTTCTATTACAAGGAATGTAAACATCACTTTTAATAGAAAAAAAAGCATGACAGGACCTCTTAAATATGAGATCTGGGGGCAAAAAAAACCTCAGATCTCATATGTACACTAAAATGCAATAAATGGAGACGGGTGGGGGGCATCTTCCCCTCACTCGTCTCCATACCTAACAAGGGACAGCATTCAATTGCTAAGCAGCAGAGGGCACCGGAGAGCAGTGGAAGGGGGGGGGCCCCACTCCACCGCCGATAAAAGTGATCTTGCAGTGAATCCACCACAGAGACCACTTTTATCTAGAAGCGGACCGCCCGCTCTTGAAGAGGATACCGGAGTTATGATAGCTACAGTAGCTGCTACCATAACAACGGTGGGCAGTTTGGAAGTGGTTAATATAAAACAGAAGAAAGGACAGAGCGAGGCCCAACCCTAATAATATCCAGGAAAAGGTATCCCCACACATGATAATTACTGCACAAATAGTGAGGGGCTAGTTTCTGTATAGGAGAACAAAGAAAGTATAGAGGACTAGAGTCAGGAAAAGGAAAGAGGTCCGCCATGGCATTTTATTTAATCATAACAAGTCCCAAGTCCAGGGCTCTGAGTTTGTGATAGTTCTTGTTATAGTAGCCCCTTTCTCTGTGATCTGTATTCTGCTCCTAATACTGTTCATGTGCCTTGCTCCTTATTTAAGATTGGTTAGTGCAAAACGGGTGCGCAATCAGATTAAATTTACCTGGTCTGCTGGTACCTTTCTCAACAGAACACTCAGAGACTGATCTGAAGATGCAATTGGAAGATGTTCCAGAACAGAAGGGTGAATAGATTATAATTTTTTTTAGAACCAAAAAGATATATGGTGGATTTATACATTTTTATACATTTTTCTCATTAAAGACCCGGGGCTTAAATAACAATTATGGCAGTGAATCTCTGAAGTTAGCCTGATTATTTTGCATAATGTCAAAGATGATGTTACGCTGAGTAAATCAATACTTAACATGTAACGCTTTAAATAGGGGATTGAGAATTTTGTGGTTTGGCATATTTCACAATGTGGTCATTTGGTGCAGTAAATTGTACCACACAAGTATGCAGTAATGTGCTACAAAAATTCAAAATAATAACAATATTCTACATCCCTAACTGGTGATAAATCTAGTGATAAACCAACCTATTAAAGTCTACGTCAGCCAAATGCTTTTTTAATAAAAAAGGGTGTAGATAGCTGGATACTACTCTGTGGGACATGAACCAATGCAAACAATTAAATAAATAGAGTATACCATTTAGCGGTAGTAGGTTGTACTTTTTTTTATAAGGTTCAAATGGCAACATTAAAAAATATACAATGGGCCAGATTCAGGTAGGGCGGCGTAAAGTTAGACGGGCGTAGCGTATCGAATATACGTTATGCCGTCGCAACTTAGAGAGGCAAGTGCTGTATTCACAAAGCACTTGCTCCCTAAGTTACGGCGGTGTAGCGTAAATGGGCCGGCATAAGCCCGCCTAATTCAAAGTAGGAAGGAGGTGGGCGTCATGTATTTAAATTAAGCATGACCCCATGCTAATGAATGGCCGCTCGAACTGGGCATGCGCACACATGCTTATAATCACGTCGAAAAAACTCCCTAAGTGACATCGACGCGCAATGCCTACTAAGTGTGAGCCCAGCCCTATTCCCGTACTACCTAAATGGCGTAAACGACGTAAACGACGTAAAATTTGACGCGACGTTCCCTGGCCCATACCTTTGCATTAGCTGCGCCTCATATAGCAGGGGTAACTTTATGCCGGACGTAAGCCTTACGCAAATGTATATGAAGCGGCCGGGCGTATCTACGTTCGTGAATCGGCGTATCTCCCTCACTTGCATATTTCTAATGGGGACGCCAGCGTAACTATGCACCCACGATACGCCGGTGTAGGCAAGTTACGTCAGGCGGAGGAAGGCTATTTGTCGACGTATCTCGCTTTGAGAATCGGCGTAAAGATACGACGGCACACATTTGAAATTACAGCTGCGTATCTGGAGATACGCCAATTTAAATGAATCTGGCCCAATTTCTTTAAATATCATGCCTTGGGGCCCCTAAACATGCATTTGAAGTAGCATGCATGTAGGGTGCACTCTGGCAGAAGTGGCATTAGAAGAAAAAAAAACTAGCACTGCTAAAGGACCTTTTTAATCCCCAGTCTGCCTAATTTTGTAAAAATAATGGCCAGAGTATCTCAGGTGATGTTATTGACATACATTAAGACTGCCATTACAATATTTGGTCAGTGACATCAGCAATGTATCCCAGTACTGTACAGTTCTATATCAAATTACCCTTTTAACTACAGGTGCTGGCTTTGTAAGCAGCCTGTTATCTACTAACCATTCAGCAATGAGAAAAAGGTAGGGAATTTAAATTCACCACTACCTCTATCCTTGTGTTTTACTCAGCAAATAGCTTTTTCATAGATCCTTTGCTGACATGTTAGAGAACAGAGATACAAATAACCTTTTAAAGCTTTGGATGCAAACAAACTTTTAACAGTGGCTCCCTTCTTTTTTTATTACTTGGATATTTACATTCCAGCAGTGCCAAAAAGCTGTCATTTGCAATGGGAGTCCAGCGGGAGAGGATCATTATGTAGTGTAGGCAGGTGACCTACAAGGGGACCCTTATCCTGGTACAGATTTTTAAACTGGACTCTCCAAAAAATTGCACAGGATTTCCCAAAATCCCTACCAAACCCTTTTCCTACATAGAGATTAAATATGGATTTTTAGGGGGGACCACAGACCCCCCAAAAAAAAAAAAAATCTACAGTGCCTTGCGAAAGTATTCGGCCCCCTTGAACTTTGGCGACTTTTTGCCACATTTCAGGCTTCAAACATAAAGATATAAAACTGTAATTTTTTGTGAAGAATCAACAACAAGTGGGACACAATCATTAAGTGGAACGAAATTTATTGGATATTTCAAATTTTTTAACAAATGAAAAACTGAAAAATTGGGCGTGCAAAATTTTTCAGCCCCTTTACCTTCAGTGCAGCAAACTCTCTCCAGAAGTTTAGTGAGGATCTCTGAATGATCCAATGTTGACCTAAATGACTAATGAGGATAAATAGAATCCACCTGTCTGTAATCAAGTCTCCGTATAAATGCACCTGCACTGTGATAGTCTCAGAGGTCTGTTTAAAGCGCAGAGAGCATCATGAAGAACAAGGAACACACCAGGCAGGTCCGAGATACTATTGTGGAGAAGATTAAAGATGGATTTGGATACAAAAAGATTTCCCAAGCTTTAAACATCCCAAGGAGCACTGTGCAAGCGATAATATTGAAATGGAAGGAGTATCAGACCACTACAAATCTACGAAGACCTGGCCGTCCCTCTAAACTTTCAGCTCATACAAGGAGAAGACTGATCAGAGATGCAGCCAAGAGGCCCATGATCACTCTGGATGAACTGCAGAGATCTACAGCTGAGGTGGGCGACTCTGTCCATAGGACAACAATCAGTCGTATACTGAACAAATCTGGCCTTTATGGAAGAGTGGCAAGAAGAAAGCCATTTTCTTAAAGATATCCATAAAAAGTGTTGTTTAAAGTTTGCCACAAGCCACCTGGGAGACACACCAAACATGTGGAAGAAGGTGCTCTGGTCAGATGAAACCAAAATCGAACTTTTTGACAACAATGCAAAACGTTATGTTTGGCGTAAAAGCAACACAGCTCATCACCCTGAACACACCATCCCCACTGTCAAACATGGTGGTGGCAGCATCATGGTTTGGGCCTGCTTTTCTTCAGCAGGGACAGGGAAGATGGTTAAAATTGATGGGAAGGTGAATGGAGCCAAATACAGGTCCATTCTGGAAGAAAACCTGATGGAGTCTGCAAAAGACCTGAGACTGGGACGGCGATTTGTCTTCCAACAAGACAATGATCCAAAACATAAAGCAAAATCTACAATGGAATGGTTCACAAATAAACATATCCAGGTGTTAGAATGGCCAAGTCAAAGTCCAGACCTGAATCTAATCGAGAATCTGTGGAAAGAACTGAAACTTCTGTTCACAAACGCTCTCCATCCAACCTTTTCTGAGCTTGAGCTGTTTTTCAAGGAGGAATGGGCAAAAATTTCAGTCTCTCAATGTGCAAAACTGATAGAGACATACCCCAAGTGACTTACAGCTGTAATCGCAGCAAAAGGTGGCGCTACAAAGTATTAACTTAAGGGGGCTGAATAATTTTGCACGCCCAATTTTTCAGTTTTTTATTTGTTAAAAAATTTGAAATATCCAATCAATTTCGTTCCACTTCATGATTGTGTCCCACTTGTTGGTGATTCTTCACAAAAAAATCTGTTTTATATCTTTATGTTTGAAGCCTGAAATGTGGCGAAAGTTTGCAAAGTTCAAACTTTGTGGCCAAGCGCAAAGCTCGTTCTTTTCCTATGCTGCCTCTAGACACATGCCCAATTTGTCTATTGTTAAATCATGCCCAGATTATGATCCTTGGATCTTTACCAAACCTGTGATATCTCCTTTCTGCAGGGCCATCTTTAAGGCGTGGCAAAAGGGACATCTGCCCTGGGCCCTGTCATTGTTGTGGGGCCCAAAGCAGCTGCCTTATACTTGCCAACTATCCCAGTTTAAATTTCCTTGTCCCTTGAAGTTTTTGTCCTGTGTTGTGTCCTGATATCTCAGTGTGAAGTGCTCCTACTAATGCTACGAAGCTCTGCCCTATTGTTGTGTACAGATGACTCACCTGCAGACCCTGTGTTTACATGTAAATAACCATCATTCATATGTAAATAACAGGAGCATTCATATGTAAATAGTGGTGCCATTCATATGTACATACCTGAGGCCGGCGGCATTCATATGTAAATACCTGAGGCCGGCGGCATTCATATGTAAATAAAGGCGGCATTTATATGTATATCATGCCCCTCTGCAGTGAAGAGATAAAGTGCTTTAACCTTTAGAAGAAATCATGTGCTGTAACCTCTAGCAACTAATCAGTGAGCTGTAATGTGTTCTGTAACCTCTAGCAACCAGTCAGTAAGTGGTAATGATATGCTGTAACCTCTGGCAACCATTTGCAATCACTGTCCGAACTTATACAGTAAACTGATTTAAAGTCTAGCTGATATTTATTATATGTCTCAGAGAAGGTGAAGAGCAAAATTGCATGGGGGGCCCCAATAATCGTCGTAGGCATTGCATGTCGACATCACTTAGGCATTCTATTCTTCTGAACATGCGCACTGGGATACGTCCACGGCACATAATTTGCATGGGGTCACGGTTAATTTGAATAAAACACACCCACTGCCTAGCTAGTTTGAATTACGCAGACTTAGGCCGGCACATTTAGGCTACGCCGCCGTAACTTAGGGAGCAAGTGCTTTGTGAATACAGCACTTGCCTCTCTAAGTTGCGGCGGCGTAGCGTAAAGAAGATACGCTACACCGCTCTAAAGATAAGCCCGGGTACGTGAATCCGGGCCTATAAATTTTGCGCAAACCAATCGATAAACGCTTATTGTGATGTTTTTTACCAAAATTAGGTAGAAGAGTACGTATCGCCTAAACTGAGGGAAAAAAAAAAACGTTTTTTTTTATATATTTTGGGGGGATATTTATTATAGCAAAAAGTAAAAAATATTGCATTTTTTTCAAAATTGTCGCTCTTTTTTTGTTTAATAGCGCAAAAAACAAAAACCGCAGGGGTGATCAAATACCACCAAAAGTAAGCTCTATTTGTGGGAAAAAAAGTACGCCATTTTTGTTTGGGAGCCATGTTGCACCACCGCGCAATTGTCATTTAAAGCAACGCAGTGCTGAATCCCAAAAAGGGGTCCTTTACCTGCATATTGGTCCGGGTCTTAAGTGGTTAAAGGAACCTATTTAGAAAATAAAAAACAAAACTTTTCAACCCCTTTAAATTAACACTATTTCAATTAAGGCCTGAGTTTACAAAAGTATAAAGTAATGCCCCGTACACACGATCGGTTCATCCGATAAAAACGCTCTGATGGATTTTTTCATCAGATATCCGATGAAGCTGACTTTGATCAGTCTTGCTTACACACCATTGGTTAAAAATCCGATCGTGTCAGTACGCGGTGACGTAAAACACAACGACGTGCTGAGAAAAATGCTTCCGAGTATGCGTCGACTTGATTCTGAGCATGCATGGATTTTTGACCGATGGATTTCCCCACAGACGATCGTTTTTTTCTATCGTTTTTTTAACCACTTCCCGCCCGGCCAATAGCCGATTTACGGCAGGGAAGTGGTTATGAAATCGTGACTAGACGTTCTCAAACGTCTAGCACGATTTCATGCCGCACGCGCCCGTGCGGGCGCGCAGCGATCGGTGATGCGGGGTGTCAGTCAGACACCCTGCACCTCCGATCTCGGTAACGAGTCTCCGGCGGAGCCTCGTTACCACGTGATCAGCCGTGTCCAATCACGGCTGATCACGATGTAAACAGGAAGAGCCGCCGACGGCTCTTCCTCACTCGCGTCTGACAGACGCATGTAGAGGAGAGCCGATCAGCGGCTCTCCTGACAGGGGGGTTCGCGCTGATTGTTTATCAGCGCAGCCCCCCCTCGGATCGCCACACTAGACCACCAGGGTAATAAAAAAAAAATACAAAAAAAAAATACAAATAAAATGACAAAAAAAAAAAAAAAAGACAAAAAAATAAAATGACAAAAAAAAAAAAAGGGGGGCAGTAAAAAAAAATGATGCCAATCAGTGCCCACACATGGGCACTGATTGGCAACATTGATCCATCAGTGCCACCCCTCAGTGATCATCAGTGCCACCCCAGTGTCTGTCAGTGCCACCCCACAGTGCCAATCCATGCCCAGTGCCCACCTATCAGTGCCCACCTGTGCCACCTATCAGTGCCCACCTGTGCCGCCTATCAGTGCCCACCTGTGCCGCCTATCAGTGCCCACCTGTGCCGCCTATCAGTGCCCACCTGTGCCGCCTATCAGTGCCCAGTGCTGCCTATGAGTGCCCATCAGTGCCCATCAGTGCCGCCCATGAGTGCCCATCAGTGCCCAATACCAGCGCCGCCTATCAGTGCCCATCAGAACTACCTCATCGGTGCCCATCAGTGCCACCTCATCGGTGCCCATCAGTGCCACCTCATCGGTGCCCATAATTGAAAGAGAAAACATACTCATTTACAAAAAAATTAACAGAAAAAAATAAAAACTTTATTTTTTTTTCAAAATCTTCGCTCTATTTTTAGTTGTTGCACAAAAAAAAAAAAACGCAGAGGTGATCAAATACCACCAAAAGAAAGCTCTATTTGTGGGGAAAAAAGGACGCCAATTTTGTTTGGGTGCAGTGTAGCATGACCGCGCAATTGTCATTCAAATTGCGACAGTGCTGAAAGCTGAAAATTGGCTTGGGCGGGAAGGTGCGTAAGTGCCTGGTATGGAAGTGGTTAACTATAAGAAAAATTTAAGACAGGTTCTATTTTTTTTTTTCACCGACGAGAAAAAAAACAATGGGGCCCACACACGATCGGTTCGTCCAATGAAAACGGTCCATTGGTCCATTTTCATCAGACGAACAGATCGTGTGTGCAGGGCATTTGTTTAAGTGAACCTGAGCCTGATTTGCTGACAAGTAGCCTGTGTGCACTTTACAGCATCCAGTCATGCAACACAGTGCCAGCTGGTGGCTCTAAAAGGGAGAATATGCTTGTTTATGATAATACACTATGTAAATAGGTGATTTTGTATATAATAAGGAATCCAACTATATGTTTTCTTTTGTTATATTGCTTTGCATGACATTTCCCATACATTCAGATGTATCCTTGGATAAGAGAATTCTTCATTTCTCAATTACAAAGTAGACATTGATTTTTTGTATTACCCTAATAGATGTAAATTCTGTACTGTATCTGATTGCAGACTGAGCAAACCTTTCGGCTCCGGACCCACTATAAACTCTTGAGAATAAAGGTTAGACTTAATGTCTGCTGTTTCCTGTCAAGTTGTCTATATTGAGCTAGTTTATATCTGTTACATAGCTCCAAAATGTTATTATGAATAAAAAAAAAAGAGGCTTACCATTTTTCTATAAAGTCTCAGGGAATAAAATATGACACTACACTGTGAGCTTGATTTAAACTTTAAATTATTGTGCAGACAGAGATAACTGGTGTTTTAAAGAGGAAGTAAACCCTCCTCAAAAAAAAAAAACACCCTGCAAGACAAAGGCATAATGAGCTAGTATGCATAGCATACTAGCTCATTATGTAGTACTTACCTCCAATCGAAGCCCCCGCAGCAGTCCTAATCTCCCCATCCAGCCGCCGACATGTCATCCCGGAGTTACTTTCAGGTATCGCAGCTCCAATGCTGTGTTTGGAGCCGCGATGACATCACTCCCGCGCATGCGTGCGGGGACCGCCAGTAACGGCACGAAGACTGGAGCAACGACACATAGGTGCTATTGCTTCAGTGTGCCCCAGTGCGCATGTGCAGAGGACTTTGGCACATGCAGACACAGGGGGATATCTCTAAACCGTGCAGGTTTAGGAGATATCCTGTGTAGCTACAGGTAAGCCTTATTATAAGCATACCTGTAGCATAAAGTAAAAAAAAAAATGGTTTACAATCACTTTAAAGCAGTAGTAGTATTAATCCCAAAAGCAAACATTTACTATATTGTGGCTTACCAATTATTAGATGTGATGGCAGCATTTGTTTTCTTTTTTAGGCTTTCTTTCTTCTATTTTTATCTAGTAATCCAGCCATTCCGATGAGTACGTTTACAGGAATGAGACAAACTATTGAACACTGGCAGGGGAACTCAATGACCAGCTTTTATTTATCTATGTAAAGTTTTTATTAAAAAAAAAAAAAAAAAGTTATTACACTTTCCACCTCCACCAGACTGACAATGCTACTGTCTGCTGTGCCCTCAACAGAGGGTTGTTACTGGCCAGATCATTAAGTGAAAAAAACTTACCACATCTAAAGACTGTAAGCGCAAGGCATTATGGCTCCACCCCCTAAGCATGGTGTCCTGCTCTCAGGAAAAGCGCATTCCTGTGCACAGAAGATTGATCTGTGGCCAATTTGCTGGTGTGCATGCACAAGTGGGTACACAAGCGTGCACAAACACCAGGCGGGCTATTTAAGCTGCACTATGGCCTCCAGTTCTTGCCGTTTGGTCTATTACATTTCCTGAATACCCGCCACCTATTCCTGTGTTGACTCCACGCTGACAGTACCGACACCTGGCTTGTCTTCGGATTTCATCTCTGCCTGCTCCTTCTGCTTATTTATCCATCTGTCTGCTCTTATACCGTCCCTGTCTTGACTTCAACTACTCCTTTGCCAGCTGCTTGTACTTTTTTTTTCCACATCAGACTTAACCCAAGGTTTTGAGGTGTTGGAGGGGTTCATCTTTAATCCGCCCTTCATATTTCCACCTCAGATTTGCATCATTTGTGGTAAATTCAGTGTATTTTAATTATTTGGTCTCTTTTTTTTTTTTTTTTTTTATTATAAAAGCAAAAGTATATTATACCAGTAACATCGCATACTCTTAATAGTTGGCTCTAGTGTACTTATAGACTCCCGTTGCTCTCCACAACACCTACCTCCTGTGGATCTCTGTACTTTTCCCTCTCTTCTCGTAATTATTTATTTACCCCCCCCCCCTAATTATATCCCCCCCCCTGCTTCTACCCTCTCTGCCTTATTGGGTCGGGTCGAGAACATTTACTGATTTATTTCTAATAGTGTTAGGGTAAATTTTTCAGATGTTTTATAGATTCTCCACTGATCCCAGAGCTTTCCACCCCTACCTCCCTCCTCCTCTCCTAGGTCAGCCCTTCTTAGATACTCCATCTCTGCGATATGGTCAACCCTGTGAATAAATTCTTTTAGGGGTGGTTTATGTGGGTAGAGCCAGAATTTCGGGATCAGCCCCTTTGCTGCATTTAACAGCACTGGGGCCAATGTTGAGGCATATTTTTTTTTTCCTTTTACTAGGCCTTGTCTGTGGAATAGACAAGACAAGGGATCTAGTGGGATCTTTTCTCCGGAGATTTCCTCAATTAGTTTGACAATCTCCTTCCAAAATTCCCGAATTCTCGGGCATTCCCACCATATGTGCGAGGCAGTCCCTGTTTGGTTACACTTCCTCCAACAAAGGGGAGAGTTAGTTAAAGATATTTTATTAAGTCTAACAGGTGTCAAGTGCCATCGCATCATGAATTTATAGTTAGCTTCTACTGTTGTTATATCTTTTGCGTAGTTGAAGGTCGCTCTGGTCATTTGTGCTTCTTCTATTCTTTCTCCAATTTCTTTCTCCCATGCCTCTATGCTTTGTAGAGTTTCTTTTGTCCCTATTTCTGTGAGAATTTTATATATCTTGGCAATTCCATGTTGTAGTGGTTCTCCCCGCGTGCAAAGTTTTTCTATAGAATTTTGTGCTGAATCTTCTCTTATTGGTGCTGGAACAGTGTGTGTACAAAGTGCTTTAGTTGTAGGTATTCCCAATCAGTTATTTGTTGTGCCCCTTCTACTACCTGTATCTCTTCTTTATTTTTTATTTTTCCTTGTGCAACTATATCCCCTAATCTTTTACTACCTAATGTTTTCCCAAATTTAGTCCTATTTCCTGGTGCAAATAAGTTTGTGTTTGCTAATGGGATTAATGGAGAGTTATATTCCCATTTTTCCCTCTTATGTGCCAGATCCCATATCGTATAAACCTGTTTTGTGATACTATGTGTGTTTGGATTGATTATTCTAAATTTAGGTGGAATCCATATATTTGTGTTAAGGTGCTGTTTACTTAACGCATTTTCCATGCGAACCCATTTTTTTAATAAATTCTTATTTGACCATTCAACTAGCCTCGCTAAAACTACGGCTTGGTAGTATCTTTTAATGTCTGGGAGTGCCAATCCACCTCTTTTTTTTCCCCGAGTTAGGGTTGTATAGCTTATTCTAGTTTTTTTTTCCATGCCATATGAATTTTGAAATTATAGTTTTTAATACCTTAAAAAAACTCTGTGGGACGTTTATTGGGAGCATTTGGAATTTATAAATTATCTTTGGTAGAACTGTCATTTTAAATAAATTAATCCGCCCCATCCAGGAAATCTGTTTATGGGAAAAAGTTTTTATATCTCGTCTTATTTCGTTGAGGAGGGGGATGTAGTTTGCCTCGAAGAGGCCGCCTACATTGGGAGTTATCTTTACCCCCAAGTAAGTGAGCGATTTTTGTTCCCACGTAAAGGGAAATGTTCTACGTAAAGCCTCCTCCTCCTTATGATCAATTCCTATATTCATAATTACTGTTTTTACTGGATTTATTTTAAAGTTAGAGAGTCTACCATACCTTCTATTTCCTCTAGTATGTTAGGGATTGATATTTTGGGCTTGGTAACGTAAAGGAGGACATCATCAGCGTATGCTGCCAACTTCTGTTCCTCGTCTCCTACTCTCACCCCCCCTATATCTGGGTTGTTCCTAATTTTGCACAACAGTGGTTCCAGAGCTATTACATATAGGAGGGGGGAGAGCGGGCATCCCTGCCTTGTTCCATTCATCATGTCTATCGCCGAAGATTCCCTCCCATTTACCTTTACTTTTGCCGTAGGAGACTTGTATAGATTTCCTACCCATTTCATAAATCTAGGGCCCAATCCTATACTTCTTAATGTTTCCATCATGAACCCCCAGTCGACTCTGTCAAACGCTTTTTCAGCATCCAACGACATGAGTACGGCTGGGGGTCCCTCCCTTTTGCCATCTTGGAGCAATAGAAGTGTTCTTAAACTATTATCCCTCCCTTCTCTGCCGCTTACAAGTCCCGTCTGGTCTGAACTTATCAGGTCAGGCATATACGGTTTTATCCTTGTTGCCAATATCTTTGCGAAGATTTTTATATCAGCATTTGCTATTGGGCGATAATTAGAGCAGAGAGTCTTGTCTTTTCCTGGTTTGGCTATGATAGCGATATTAGCAAGAAGGGATTATTTCCTTACTTCTTCTATTCCCCCTAGTTTGTTAAAGTAAATACACATTTCTGGGATTAATGTCTCTTTAAATTTTTTATAGTATTTTATTGGCAGTCCATCTGGGCCTGGGCTTTTCCCCCCTGGGGTTGCTTGGATAGCTTGACTAATTTCTGTTTGTGTAATTGGCTCTTCTAAGGTTTCCGCTATTTCCTGCATTAGTTTTGGTAAATTGGCTTCACATAGATATTCTCTTATTTTTTCTTCTCTGTTTGCCTTTTCTTCTTGGGTCTCATCTTTCCTAATAGAGTACAGTGAAGTGTAGAACGTCCGAAAGGCTTCAGCAATCTGTAACATCCCTGCTACGCAACTACAGTAAACAGTTGGTTTTAAACTATAGAGGTCTCAGGTACAACCACCACTTCTCACTCAGAGTAATCAGAGAGATTGGGGTTAATTCATCACAACCTCTAGTGAATAACCAACTGAGAGACTGCAGAAGCTTATTCCCCTATAAGCAACTACCTCAGGGGAAAACAGGGTTGTATCTCAGATACACACAAGGTAGTACTGCAAATCTACAAGCACAGACTATAGATAGCTGAGAGTATGTGGTACTTGCGGTTAGGAGAGTAAAGCCTGGTATGCTGGTGGTCCCGGAGGGAGTGTAGAGCGAACTGTGGGGTCCACTGAGGTTCAGAGCGGGTACAGCAAGGTGGCGTGACAGGGATTCCCAGATGACAGCAGGCGTCCTTGCGCAATAGGGAAGCAAGAGATAAGTCCGGGTCACAAGCCGTGGTCAGGTGTTGGAGAAGTCACAGGTATCCGAAGTCCAAGCCGGGTCAAGGGTTCAGGCAAGCAGCAGTCCAGAAAACAAAGCCAAGGGTCAAAAGCCGGGGTCAGTCAAGGAGCTTAATATATAAGCAGTTTGCTTTAGCACAGACAGGGAGATCAAACCAAAATGAACTGACACTGCTCTCAAAGTGAGGTAGGGCTTTATAGGCTGGCTAACTGGTTAAGCTGTGTCAGCTGGAGCAAGAATATCAGGTGTGGAAAGTAATGAAATCCAGCTAATGGTGAACAGCCCATTCAGCACCACCATAGCTGGAAAGCAACAAGAATTTCTAATTGAACAGTGGCTGAGAGGTAAGGGTTTGGGCTGGTAACAGAGAGGTCCCGGGTTCAATTCCACCCTAAGCCACCTGGAGCACGGCCACGCCTCGCCGTCTGCCTGTCACGACAGGGATCGTGACACAATCTCGGACGTCCTAAACCGCATCTGTCCTTCCTGATCTTTTATTTTTTCTATGTAGTTTAGGTTTCTCTTTTCTTTTAAGATCCTAGCCAGGTACTTCCCTGGTTTATTACCCCAGAGATACCTTTCTTTCATGACATTTTTAAAAGTATTCCTAGTTTCAATCTCCATTGAATCTCTTAATTGGGTTCTCTTATATAACAGTTCCTGGTAGACTTTTTTATTATTTTTTTGATTTTTATGTTTAGTTTCTAGATCTTGTAGCTCTTTAATTAACCTATTTCTGTTTGCTTCTCTTTCCTTTTTTTTTTTTGCTCCTAAGGAAATTAATTTTCCTCGAATGGTAGCCTTATGGGATTCCCAGATAGTTGCTGTACTTACGTCAGAAGTATTGTTGATCTTAAAATATTCATCTATGTCTATTCTTATCGTATCTGTGATTTCTATGTCTTCTATTAAATCCTCATTTAATCTCCAGGGTCCCCTTCTCTCTTCTATTTCTAGAAATAAAATGCTCACCATAACCGGGGCATGGTCTGAAATTGTCACTACCCCCTATTGCGGCATTGACTACATACTCTAAGGTTTCGTGATCTACCATTATGTAGTCTAGTCTCGAATACATGTTGTGTACTGTGGAATAGAATGTATAATCCTTTTTAGTTGGGTTGAAAACCCTCCAGGGGTCTATTAACTGGTTCTTGTAAAGTTTTTTTTTCACTATTTGTTGTTGCTTAGTGTTCCCTATGTTAACTATCGATATTCTATCCAGTTGTAAATCTAGGGTAAAATTAAAGTCCCAGCTAGGATCACGCTTCCTTGTTTGTATTCCATTAGTTTATTCAGAATCATTGTTAAGTAATTCTGAGAATGTTTATTTGGACAGTAAACATTGGCCAGCGTATATCGTTTGCCATGTAAAAAACCTCTTAGGAACATATAGCGACCTTCAGGATCCACTATCCTATCCTATCCTATCCTAGATTTTTCCCTATCCCTATGGCGACTCCTCTAGATCCTCTCTGCGGGGAGTCTCCATAGTACCATGTTGGGACTGCCCGAGAATTAAGCCTCACTCTTGAGTCAAGGGTTATATGTGTCTCCTGAAGGAAAACTACATCAGCGGAAAATCTCTCGATCTCTTTTAGAATCATGTGTCTTTTGCGCGAAGAACTAAGGCCCCTTACATTATAGGTAAGTATGTTTACCTTAGACATATGTATATTTCTGTTCTCTTTTGATCTTTCCCTCACTATTCCATCTTCTCGTTGTATTCTGGTAATCGCCCGATCCTATATTTCTACTTCTCTTAGCCCTCCCACCCCCCTCCCCCCCTTCCTCCCCCCCCTGACCCACACTCCCCCCCGCCCCGCTCCCCCCCTCTTCCTCCCCTGAACCCTCCTCCACCTCCCCCCTCCCCATCTTCCCCTCCCCACCCCCCATCCTCCCCTCCCCTCTTTCCCTTGATGGACTCTTGAACCAAAGGGCCTTCCTCGAAGCATCTTCTCTTGCATTTCTTTATGCAAGGGTGCTCCCTCTGTATTGAGGCGGAGTGCAATTCGGCGTCTCCTCTGTTCCCCTGACCCAGGGGAATTTCCTCGGGGCGGGCAAGGGCTCCTGGGCCCCGGTGTCTCCACAACACTGTACCTAGCGGCCCTAAAACATATTTCATATTGAGTATCGATAATTTGTTACCCTCCCCTCCCTCCCTCTGCCTCACCCCTCTAATTTCAGCTCTTCTCTTCTTTATTAATTACTTGGAATTGGGATTCCTAATCTTTGACAAAATTCAGGTATTTCATCTAAGAATCTTAGCTTCGCCATAACCCCCTCTTTTCTAGCTATCAGGTATGCCGGGAATCCCCAATTATACTGTATTTCTAGTTCTTGTAGCTCCCGTAGTAGCGGCTTCAAATTCCTAGCGGCGCGCGCGTCTAGCGGCGCGCGCATCTTCTAAGTGTCTCTTGACACAGATCTTGATATATTTCCTGACCACCTGGCTTGTATGTTGACCCGTTGTGCCCTGACTCCTTGTCTGACTTCCCTTTGGCTAACCCGCTTACCTCCGCTGCCCGCCTGTTGAACGACCCGGACTGAACCTGACCACGCCTGGCCAACGTTTCCCTCTCCCGCTCGGGGGCTTACCTGCAAAGACTTTTTCGGTACACAGGACACCTCCCCCGCTTCTGCTGTACTTCTGTTTCCATCTGCCCGACAGTGAGCTTTTTCTACCTGCACCAGCCTGTAATCTGACTCCAAGGAACAGCTCAGCTTCGAATCTTATTATAATGTCTCGAGGTTTATCCTGAGGGATTTCCCGGGGTCTCTTTATCCTGTGAGCACGTTCTATTTTTAATGGTAGTGTTATTTCTCTGTCAAGTATTGGATTACATATTCTCCGAATAATTTCTGGGAGGTTTTCTGGCTGTAAAGAATCGGGGACTCCACGTATCCTAATGTTTTTTCGTCTATCTCTGTTTTCCTAGTCTTCTGCTTTGTATGCGTGTTCCCTTTGCTCTTTTTTTATTTCTGATAGTTCCGCTTCCAATTTTCTGATGGTATTAAAATTGTGGTCTGTTTTTTTTTCCACTTCCTCCAATCTTTCTAGCATGAATCCCATATTTCTCTCCATTCTCTCCATTTGTGTTGACAGCACTTTTTCTAAGGCTGCGAACATTTCCTGCATTTCAGTTTTTGTTGGTAGTGCCAAGACTGTAATGCCGCGTACACACGGTCGTTTTTTGCATTGAAAAAAAACGAAGTTTTTTGTGAAGTAAAAAACAACGTTTTTGAAATGTCACTTTCAAAGACGATGTTGCATACACACCATCGTTTTTTTCACAAAAAACGAGGTTACGTTCACCACACTTTTCCATTGAAGCTCACTTCATAACTAGCTTCTGGGCATGCGCGGGTTGAAAAACGTCGTTTTAAACGACGTTTTTGCTACACACGGTGACTTTTTGTGAATCAAAAAACGACGTTTTGAAAAACGACACAAAAAATTCAAGCATGTTGGAATTTTTTTTTGGTCGTTTTTTTTAAGACAAAAAACGACGTTTTGCCCACACACAATCAATTTAAATGACGTTTTAAAAAACGACGTTTTTTTTCATCGCAAAAAACGACCGTGTGTACGCGGCATTAGTTGTTCTTCTACGTCAGGTATTGTAACTGTTTCATAATCGCAGTCTGTCGCCGTCTCCGATTGGGGTTCTGGATTTGCTGAGCTGTTAGGGTTAGTTAGAGCTAATTTTGTCCTGTCTTTTTTTTTTTCCTTCTCTCTCCCGTTTATTCCCTGCGTTACGTATTTGTTCATTGGCCCTGGACTTTGGCTCAGACGAGGGGTCGAGGAGGCTCCCCCCCTAGCACCCCTTGCCCTGGTACTCATATCTATAGATTATCTCCGCTGGGGATACGCGGCGGTATTCCGCCGTGTCACTGTAATGTTGTCCTCAGTGTATCCCCCCCGTGAATGAGGAGAGAGGAAAAAACATCAAGGCAGAAAACAGGAAAGCTTCTCTGCATAGAACTAAATAAACTATGATCTCCGTCGCTGTCAAGAGAGCTCAAGATTTTTATTTTATTTTTCTTGTTTTACCCCTATGTTTCACCCCTCACGATCTGATAGATAACCGCCTTAACTGTTCACCAAGGGGTTCGCGTTTGTTTGTTTCAAAGTTCAACGGGGAGGAAAAAAGGGGAGAGGAGATAGGTGGGATGATGGGATGGTGATTTGCTCCCACAGTCCACGGGTCTCACACGGGTCTCACAGTCCACGTATCCACCTGCAATTGTGGGATTTAGTGGGGACATAGTGGTTCAGTCAGTAGAGCAACTAAATAAACTAATGAGTAGAATTTAAACACCATCAGACTAAAGAAAGCAATTATTATTATATATTTTTTTTAAATTACATCATCGCTGTTTCGTCCCTCTCCATCTGTTAAATTTCCATCTCCACAATTCACAATGAGGCTCACATTTGTTTATGACTTATATTCAGCTAGGAACATCATCAAAAAAAAAAAAAAAAAGGATATTGGTAACTTGATGCTTTACTCACAGTCCGTGGGTCCCTTACACAAGTGTCCAGGTCCGGCGTCCTAGGGTATCATACTTACAAGTTCACTGAAGCTGTGGTTAATGGCTGGTGACTAAAGCTGTGGCTGTAGCTGGACTGTGTGTATCTGCGGTTTGCAGTTTCCAAATCACCAGGAAACTGCAGCTCTACCCCTAACGTCCGCTTCAGGCATTCATCCCGTCAACATTTCATTTCATATTTCACCAGCCCACCACAGCCATCTTCAGCGTGTGAGAGCAAAAGGACCGAAATGTCCGGAACCCACCTCCACCTCTCGCAGAGCCCCCCCGCTTACAGAGCTTCATCCGACGTAGTATCGGATGATACTGCACGCTCTCACCACGCACACACGTGTACCAGGGCACGGACGGGGCCGGCGCCGCAGACAGGAACACAGCACAGAGGACGCTGCGGGAACCGGGGCCGGGCAGGAAGCGGACAGGGAGTGGTGAGTTTAGGGGGACCACGGCGCTCTTCTTCGCGGGGATAGGAGGGTGTGGAGGGTGCCCCTTAGCGGGAATGCATGCGGGAATGCAGGGCGCGATGGAATGGCGACAGATGGATGGCTAGGTGGACGGCTTGTCGATCAGCCATCACAGCGTTGCGGGACCTCCCCTGAAGCTCAATCCCTAGCCGCCCCGGTGCGAGGCGCGCCATCCTAGACTCCTCCCTCCAGCTGCTTGTACTTGATCTGCCTTTCTGTTGCTGATCTTGACTACCTGACCCTGTTTACCTGCATCTGAACCTTCTGACCTGTGCCTATCTCTTGCTCTGCTCTTCCAGCCAGTACAGCCTGCTCTTCAGCAAAACACAGCCTTCTCTCAGAAATGCACAGCCTGCTCTTCAGCATCCTGCAACGGAAGACTAGTCAGGCCATCGTGCCCACTCTGTGCTCAGGCTCGCCTGTACCTTTTACAGGGTTCTTGAGCCAGAGGTGTAAGCCTACCTCCACACATCAGGCTCCACCACCAGGTACGTTATACCTGCACTTACAGTGTTTTGATGCACAAAGCATGCTGATGCTCAGAGAAAACGCAAGTAACTTTTAAAGAAAAAAAACATGACATAATTCTGGTAAGGGCCTCAACATGGCGAGGGGTCCCCTGGGGGGAAGAACTAAGCCCAGAACTATACTTTAAGCTGTGGTTATGGACCCTGCAAAGTGGTACCTCTTTATTAAGACCACCTATTTTTGTCGCGCTACTGTATATGGTCAATAAACATAATTGTTTTTTTATTACAAAGTAATGTATTATGATGTTCCATTGGTCAAAAGAGAAATAGGCTAGCAAGTAGATGCCAGAACACATATTGGCTGACATTGACTGACACCTATTAACGGTAAAGTCAGACGTAGCTAAGGGGATACCAGGCACAATATGTCCAAAGTAGATCTATAATCACCTGGGTGAAATCGGCAATTGACAGCAATTTTTGCATTGATTGGGCAATGTGTGCAATATTGTTGGGCTGGGTTAAAGTGGTTGTAAACTCTTTTTTTTACTTTTACCTACAGGTAAGCCTATAATAAGGCTTACCTGTAGGTAAGGAGAATATCTCCTAAACCTGTACGGTTTAGGAGATATTCCCCTCGCAATGCGCCGCTGATTGCAGTGGCGCATGCGCAGGGGGGATTCTCGGCTAAAGGACCGGCAGCTGCCGGACCTTCCCGAATTGAAAACTCCCACGCGCACGCATGGGAGTGACGACATCTGGAAGACACGCCCGGCGGAGGACATCTCGCTCGGCGTGGACCAGGTAAGTTCCTCTCACCTCGTTCCGAGGTAAGTATTTCATAATGAGCTAATATGCGGTGCATATTAGCTCATTATGGCTTTTCCTTTGCAGGAGTAAAAAAAATAAAAATTATGCGGGTTTACAACCGCTTTAACTAGGAGAATCCAGGTTAAACTTTGCTAAAACCTACATTTTAAAACCACATAAACTGCTATAAAAACATAAAAGGCAGAATAGACCATTGAAAGAGAGCAATAATAATATTGTCTTGAATATTATAATGCATACTGTATGTGTATACATTTTTACCTGTGTTAATAAAATGTTAATTATTTATTGTAATTTTTAGTCAATTTTTTTTTATCTTAAACCTCTTCATGCCATTGGGGTCATACCTGTATGTCCTCAAGTTGAACTGGTTGTACCAGGATCATGGCTGGGGATGGGCTTTAATGTAGTAGTGATCTGAGTGGCTCTACAGCTACCCCCTCTCCCCCTGCCACCCGCCACCTTTCCTGGGCTATCCAATGCATTAGGAGAGCCAAATACATCTACTGTTTGTGTGTCCTAAGTGTCCTAAGTAACACAGAGGGACGGAAGGTACATATTTACTGGCAGTTTGGTTGTGAGCGCAACAAATGTGCAGTTAGCATTCCTGCCATGCCAGGATTTAGAGTTGGGTGAGCGGTTTGGCTCAAATATGAGTTTGGGACGAACATTCGCTGTTTGTCTCGTTCTGGGAACACCCAAATTTGCAGGATGTTCATTGGGTGTTCGCCCTGTCAAACACCCTGCAATGCAGGGCACAGTAAAAGCTGGTTGTTAAGAAGCGGGGACGGAAAGCTGGCCGCAACCTCTTTAACAACCAATGAGTAATCAGCTGTCAATGGGCTACCCTTCTGACTGCTTAATAATAATAAAAAAATGTCAGTAAATAAACTGTAAACAAAAAAATGTAAGGGGAGCCCCAAGCTAAAATCCATACCTGACCTTTATCCGAGCATGCAGCCTGGCCGCTCAGGAAAGAAGGGTTGAGCAAGTGCCCCCTCTTTCTGAAGCATACCAGGCCACATGCCCTCAACATGGAGGGGTGGGTACTTTGCGTTGCAGTATATGTAGTAATGTGTTGGGTGTTATATGTATATATATATATATATATATATATATATATATATATATATGTAGATATGGATATATATATATATTATACTGTATTATGTGAGTCCAAGATTGACCAGGCCAAATCTTAGAAACCTGTAATTCACATCAAAAGACACTTGTCCATTGTCAAATAGACAACCAGACAGGATAAGCTCTTGCTTACATATCAAACCATTTCTTAGGCCACAGGTAATATAATTACTTATTAAAAGAGAGCTAATTGGTATACAAGGATGTTTACGGGTTGGCTCCCGAATACTAAATTGACTAAAGGACGTTGGATCATGTCTTTCAGATCAAAGACGGCCAATCAAAATGTCAGCTATTTAGTGAAAAGGATATTTATTCTGTTAGTCAGTCTTGCCATCTGAGAGAAGGTACTCCAGGTATTCTCTCTGTATGGGTATGGGGGCGCAGGTAGAAATCTGAATTACTCTGTTGGACTTTTGTGTCATCTGTGGACTTTGGACTTTATTCTGTATTGAAGTTGTTGAATTAAATGCGTTCTCTGGAGGATCTGTGAGTTGCTGCGAGAACAATTTACTAACATCATACTAGACACTATACTATAGACTATACACGCTAAAGATCTAAAGACTACATGATCACTGCATTGATATGAAAGATTAAGTCTAACATACTTTTATGAGATCACTACACTTTGGGGCAGGGGAGGCTCTGCCCCTACCCCAAAGCACCTTGTCCCCATGATGATGGTGACAAAGATCTCTTCCCCACAACCCTGGGCTGTGAGTGTGGGGGTATGCAGACAGGGGGCTTATGGGAATCTGGAAGCCCCCTTTAACAAAGGGCCCCTAAATATGATGCCCCCCATGTGAATGAGTAGAGGTACATAGCACCCCTACTCCTTCACCAAAAAAGTGTAGAAAATAAATAAAAACACAGAGACAGTTTTTGACAATTCCTTTATTAAAAAAAAAAAAAAAAAAAACAGTATCCCCTGATGTAAATCCTTCATAATTTTTTTTTCCAGGACCTTCTAAAAAATGTCTTAACTTTGTATGTATATTATGTTAATAAAGCAAGAAGGTTTTCTTCATTATGGTCTAGCATAACTGAGCATTTAATCTTACCATGATCCAATTCCTTCTTAAAGCCAGTTCTTGCCTTCCACCCAAATTAAATATTTAAATTATTTGTACTCATTTCTTTCAGTTCTCATTGGGCTTCACAGCACCCCAGTATTATCTGCAGTCCTAACTTCACAGAAAGGAGCACATGGAAGGATGACACATTTTCTTTGGTTTTGTTTGACATGTATTACCCTTCCATGTGTTCCTTGTTGCAGTTATAGGTGTGGGCAGGTGTGTTATAAGTGTGGGCAGCGGCCATTTGTTTGTACAGGTGCCATGTTGAACTTCCAGTGACCAGTATGAAAGAGTGAGAGCGATAACACCAAATTTAACACACCTACTCCCCATTCACACCTCAGAACTTGTAACACTAACGAGTCACATGACACTGGGAGGGAAAATGGCTAATTGGACCCAATTTGGGCTATTTCACTTAGGGTTGTACTTACCTTTGTTCCCAGCAGTTTAGATATTAACCACTTAACCCCAGACCATATTGCTGTCCAATGACCAGAGCACTTTTTGTGATTCGGCACTGCGTCGCTTTAACTGACAATTGCGCAGTCGTGCGACGTGGCTCCCAAACAAAATTGGCGTCCTTTTTTCCCACAAATAGAGCTTTCTTTTGGTGGTATTTGATCATCCCTGCGGTTTTTATTTTTTGCGCTATAAACAAAAATAGAGCAACAATTTTGAAAAAAATGCAATATTTTTTACATTTTGCTATAATAAATATCCCCAAAAAATATTGAAAAAAAATGTTTTTCCTCAGTTTAGGCCGATACGTATTCTTCTACATATCTTTCGTAAAAAAAATCGCAATTAGCGTTTATTCATTGGTTTGCGCAAAAGTTATAGCGTTTACAAAATAGGGGGTAGTTTTATGGCATTTTTTATTAATATTTTTTTTTTTACTAGTAATGGCGGCGATCAGCATTTTTTTTCAGTACTGCGACATTATGGCGGACACTTCGGACACTTTTGACTAATTTTTGGGACCATTGGCATTTTTTGAGCGATCAATGCTATACAAATGCATTGGATTACTATAAAAATGCCATTGGCAGTGAAGGGGTTAACACTAGGGGGCAGGGAAGGGGTTAAGTGTGTTCCTGGGTGTGTTCTAATTGTATGGGGGGGTGGCCTCACTAGGGGAAATCACTGATCTTCTGTTCATACATTGTATGAACAGGAGATCAGCGTTTCCCCAGCTGAAAGGACCGGGAGCTGTGTGTTTACACACATAGCACCCGGTCCTCGCTCTGTACCGAGCGATCGCATGTGCCCCGGCGGCGATCGTACCCGCCGGACACGCATGCGGGACTCCGGGGCGAGCGGAGACACGCCCTCACGCCACCTAGTGGCCGCAAAGTAGCCGACGTAGAGCTATGGGCTCTCGCCCAGGAAAGCCGTATTCCCGCAGTAATATGACGGCGGGCGGTCGGCATCTAGTTAATGACTGTGTGTTAAGTTATTTTGAGGGGACAGCAAATTTACACTGTTATACAAGCTGTACACTCACTACTTTACATTGTAGCAAAGTGTCATTTTTTTAGTGTTGTCACATGATATAATAAAATATTTACAAAAATGTGAGGGGTGTACTTACTTTTGTGAGATACTGTATGGACTGTACATTGTTACCATATGTTAATTTGTTCTGTGCATTGTGCTTTCCAGCTGTTCTTTAATTGACCCGATTCATATGTACCCAAATAAGCAAATGTATAGAGATAGGCCACCTGAGAATCAGACTAAAATATCAGGACTAATCCATGCATTGCCAACTCTGATTACGCCAACTTACATTACATGTATTTTTTATAATAATTCTAATAACTATTTTAGGATAGGTTCATTAAGGTGTCCAGTATAATACTGTTTTGTCTTCTATGCAATTAACTTTATTTGCACATCAAACAAATCTAATATAAATGAATGAATTGATGAGGACAGTTTCTTTAATGAGTGTTTAGGAATATAGCAACCAGCGTTCAGCAAATCAAAAGGCAATACTGCAAGATTATATGGTTATATAAGAAATAAACACAGCCAGATTTACTGAACATGACAGTTTAACATATATTTCTATGATTATTAATCTCTGCCATGAACACAAGGATCAGTACCTATTCATTTTTTTTCTGATACTGAACACCCAAGAAATTGCACATATGTAACTTAATTTAGCACAATAATGAAAAGTGTTATAGTGATCTTGACAGATGCTATGTTGGTTCCATAATTTATAAACTGTTTTTTTGTTGGTACCTAAAGCAGATATTGGGTTTACCATTCAATAGCAAATCCACTATTAGAAACAATAGACAGGAACGTAAGCTGCCTAAGTACTCTACCATAGTCAAGTTTTCCTATAAGTTGGACCCCCACCACCACCCAAGTGCTGTCCACTATGTTACCTTCAGCCCTGATCCAGCAATATTCATTATACGTCCCCACTCAGAGCCACCTGGCTTATCTCCCAAAAATGGCAGGTTAATACTGCACATGCATGCAAGGCCTTATTCATTCCTTTGGGAAAGCCTATGAAGGTAGAAAGTTCTTTACATCCATATATGTCATAGCCTTCAGCATATAAACAACTGATTTAACCAAATTCAAATTATGACAAGAGTGATAAATTTCACTCACCCCTCTTATAAATTTTGAGAAAGCCCCCCAAGTATTATATCTACCCAGTCTGGGAATTAGTGCATACATTCTCAGGCCCCCAGCAAGTTATGCTATGTAAAACCATTGTGTAGTATCTCACCTTAGACGTTCTAATGATTATTGGGTTAAAATGCTTCTCTCTGGTTTTAAGATAAATATACAAGCAATAAAACAGAAAAAAATCAAATATTAAAGCACAACAGATCACAAGAAGAAGAGAAAAAAAAAGTAGGGAAGTAGAAAAAAATATCACAATGTAAAGTCCAGTGCTTCAAAAAATAAAAGTCCACTATTTTTAAAGTCCATGTAATTCCTTGTATAGTGATATCAACACAAAATAATACATTTGATTGCCTATTCAGAGAAGCCTTTTCTTCCCCATTAGCAAACACTGTTAGAGGCTTCTGTACTTCTGTAATTCACTTGAGAACAAGTATTTGTGGCCATATTGATGTACATATCTTTAACATCTGAAAGACAAAAAAAAATCTCCAAGAAAGCTTCATTAGCACAGTTCTTAAAAGAGAAGTATGGGATTTTTTTATCACATATTTATACTTGTCAAGGTGGATGTAGCATCGGACCCCGCAGCCTCTTCACTTAGAACCGAGCCATCAAACACTGCAGATGGCTTGGTTCTCTCACATCCCCGAGCGGAGAGCTGCTGCCTGTCAGTCAGCAGCTCTCCTGCACTGCTCCTGCACGCTCATTGGATTGCTGAGCTGTGGAGGGGCGGGGAGCAGCCACCTCAATGTCTCTCTGAGAGGCTGAGACTGCCATCAGTCCAGGCACCTGGCGAATCCAGACTCCCGAAGTTGGGATGACGTGGTGCCTGGACTGATCTTGGTGACATCAGCAGAGAGCGGAAAACAGGTCACAGGAGTACAAAATTAACTACACTCCTCTAAACCATAGGAAAAGTTTAGCTGAATGAGCCCAGGCTGGACTTTTAAACATTGTGTTTGAAGATAAAAAAAAGTTTACTATTTTAATTTTTATAGTTAATTTTACACTGCCATAGGGGTGCAATTTGCATTCAAAAACAGGAGGAACTTCACCTTCTACTATACCAACATTTATGATACCCTAGAATCTCTTTTTATCATAGTCAATTTTCAAATGGTTATATTCCTGTTTTAGATGAAAAATTTGTATCCATGTCTTGCATTATTATTATTTTGATTTGCTTTGTTTTGTACATTGAGATCACAAGTATTTGACCTAGTATATGGCTGTGTTGACTAGATTTTATCTTTTTATCCTTATGTTGAGTATTTTTCCTAAACAAAGTGGCAACACCAACTTTTAGAGCCAGCATATTTGATTCTCTCCAAAATTGATCTGCTCTTAACAATGTAATTTAAATCACAGAGATTTAGGATAACCAATAAAATATTTTCCCTGCTCCCCTCATTCAAAGCATCTAAAATCATGCTCGTATGTACCAAGCCTCCATGCTCAAATGCAGAAATATTACAGACTAAAAGTTTCATAATAGTAGTTATTCTGTGTGACAATTCACAGGGAGACTCCTTCTGCATTTCATTGATCTTCCAATGAATAGTAACATCAGAACATATGCCATACAAAACACACAATAACTCTAGTAATATATCCCTTGTCCTCAGAGGCTGAATACAGATCTGTTTAATTCTCATTTACAGACAATTTCCTATAGTATTTTGCATGACTCTTTCTATATCGGATGAATTTAGATGTACATATCTCTGGCATGCTGCAAGTCACAAAACCATTTTAAAAATCAGTTTAAATCATGGCGACAAACCATATCTATTTATTTAAACATTGCATTTAATTCTTTCAGCTTTAAAAACCTCATTACAAGTCGAACTTCAACTGTATTACTGTTATTGTTGTAAATTGTGGTGGTCACAGTGGGTGCAGCTGGAAAAGCATTATCAGATTTCTTTTTTAGATGCATTCCTGTGATCTCCCCTCTAATTCCATAATTCTTAAAACGGAGGTTCACCCAAAAAACATCTATATAAGACCAAATTGTTTATACTTCTAACATGTACAGTAGGCTTTTTTTTAGGCTGTACATACCTTATAATCTATATTTGCAATCCGGCTTGCGGGTACTCATTCCCACGTGAGTAGGCGTTTCCAAGCTGAGCCGCAATGTAATCTGGGAGTTCGCCCAGATGATTGATGTCTATCAGAAAAATTCCCCCCCCTGTAGGATAAGGCCCTCCCCCCCTTATTGCGTAGGCACGTCACGAGAGTCACAGAGTTTCCGAAAGGAGCCGAACATGTATAGTCGGCTCTATACGGCGCCTGCGCAGTCAGCTTTACACGGCTCCTTGGTGGCATTTAATAGGTGAATGACAATTGTTTAGTTATATGTCCCAACAGAGGTGGGAACAACATGAAGGATCATCTTGGATTGCGACGGTAGCAAAATCAGATTTTAGTCCAGGATAGTCTCATTTTGTGGCCTCCGCACTATATGTAAATATGTAATCCAGGCTGTCCACAGCTCCTCCAACGCCTATTTGAGACTGAGGGGTAGGCTAATGCTAACAGCTTAAAGACCCTATACCACCTCGTTAAGAGTTTATAATTAGTCTCTTGTATTTTAGAACAAATAGAGGAGGTATGCATCAGGCATGGAGCATCTCTGGGAATCAGAGAACAAGCACTTCAACTATGTCTCCCACTCTCTAAAAAATCATCTAAGGCCTGTGAACATTCCACATTGATTCAACAGTTTGTATGAGGTGGAGAGCAGGCCCTTGTCAATAGACAAATTAAAGGGGTGTTCCACCTTCGGCTTCACGGCCGGGCACCCACTGCGCATTCGCGCGCGGCGTGGCCCGCCGCTGATTGGATAGGCGATCATCTAGGACCTGTCAGTGTCCTAGACGATCGCCAAAGGGAGGGGCTGCAGTAAGGCGATTAGGCCTAATCGCCTTACCAGCCCCTCGGCGGAAGCAGGAAGTGGGACAGGAATTCCCACTCCTACTGAAGCTCCCACTCCCCCCCAAAAAAAATTACATGCCAAATGTGGCATGTAAGGGGGAGGGGATTAAGTGGAAGTTCCATTTTTGGGTGGAACTCCGCTTTAAGCTATAGGAACTCAAACCCTATAAGGTAGTCTGCAGCTCTGATTCCCCCTCAGGGGAGTGGTGATATAGTGTTGTAGCTGCTGATATCTCCAAGCATCTAGAAGGAATGTTCCACCTCCCTGAATTCATTGAGCGGGCATAATATGCCATCCTTCAGGAATTTGAGGTGACTTACAGTATGTCCCCATAATTTACCAAACCCACAAAGAAAGACAAGGATTCAGCTGGTGGGAACCACAGAAAACCTCCCAGTAGGAGGACGGGTATGGGGGATATTGGTGGATATTGGAAGATATAGAGCTTACTAATGGAATGCTGGATGTTCAAAGTGTAGGCTTAAGGAGGGAGGTAGATTCAGAAAGCTCACAATATACAGTCTGGAGCCCACAAAGAATGAGCTGAGTTAGGTCCTGCCATCGTTACCCAAACCTTTTGATTCACATGGTATCTCCAACTGAGTATTCTAGTTATAGCTACCACTTTATAATAGTTCCCCAAATTAGGGCAGTCCAGTCTACCCTCAGATTTAGCCATCATAAGGATTTGATATGCTAATCTAGGCTTTTCATTCCTCTAGTCCCAACGTAAATACCTCTTCATTACTAATTATTTATTATTTAAATCGCAGTGAAGTGGTGAGTGAATGTATGCCCCAGTGGAAGTCTAAGCAGACGAAACCGGTCGGGCATATACATTGGCCCTAGCCACTTCAACCCTGCACAACTTTTTAATTTGTGGATGTCTTGTTCCATTGGAGTCATTTTTTATTGAATACATTTTTTTTATACTTTTTTACACTATGAGGAGGTGTTTTTCCTTTCCTTTTTTCCCCCCATGCCTTAAGTTCATCGTGTTCAGTCAAGGTTGAAGATTGTTTGTTCCATCACGTCAAGTCTCTCATTGCAAAAGGATTTTCATCCTGTCAGGAAGCAAGGAGTTTGGCAGCAGATTTGGATTGATCAATTGGTTTGATCACATATGCTCAATTTATTCTGTTGATCCGTTGATGAATATATTCTCGGGCGTGAATAATCTGCACTGATGTTGAAGGAACCATTCTCCACTCTCCATGAAAGAATCTGATGTTTTATATATCATCACCTTTAAGGACAGTTTTGGTTCTTGTTTTATGGACATTTGCACCATATTATTTTTTTATGAGATTAAAATGTTATATTTTGTTCACTAAGTTTGACACATTAGGTTGTGATCACACTTCTTTTTGTCACTTTGCTTAAGAATTCTCATTACATTGGGATTTCCTTTATTCTATGGTGGCGCTGCACTTTATTTACATATTAGTGAAGAGGTGCCTGGTGCTAGAAAAGAAAATCATCAGAAGGGCAATGGGTACCATCTGCAGGTAAAACAAGACTCTTGGTAAAATTGTCATTTTTATAATGTTAAGTCTACCCATGCTGCCAAATCACTTTGTAGCACTAGAAGCAGAGGAGCATATATTTCTTCATTCAGCTTTGTTACATCAGCTGTAAGATATATTCTCAGGTATTTAATGGACTTCCAGCATTAAAGTGTAACAAAAGGAAAACTTTTATTTTTATGGATAGATTGGTAAGGGAAGATTATAACCTGTGTGAGTTCGCCATCTGTCCGATGAGGGAAAATTCCTCCCCCTCGTCATCTATCAGTTTATCCAGTAGTTGAAAATCTAGGGCTCTATGTACCAATACACTCACCCCCCTGGAGTAGGGGGTATGAGTGGAGTGGTAAGCCCAACCCACCCAGGAAAAACCCAGGCAAGAGACTGTGTCTGGCACAAGGTGAGTCTCCTGCAGAGCATACACCGCTGGGGAATACTTCCTCAGTATAATGGTAATCATAGTTTGCTTCAAAGGGTCCTGAACTCCCCTAACGTTCCATGAAAGCAAAGGGACAGTAGTCATAGATACGAACACTTGTGGTTACTATCGAGTAAAGTATTATGTGTACCCTAGGCGCCTTAGGGTGTGCATCAGGCCAGTGCGCCAAGTGAGACAAAAACACAGTACCTGAAGCACGCGTGGCATAGTTCCTGATAGAGCGCATATGAGATCCTCTCGCAGCAAAGTCTTTCCAGCGAGCCTGCCGGTTCAGAGTGATGTTATGACTGCGGTAGTCCATCAATAGAAAGAAAAAAGAAGCAAACATAAAAAAGTTAAATAGGTAACCAAAACCACCCCGGTCACATAGAAGTAGTAGTAGAGTCCCCAGTGCTGCAGTGGAGAGCCCTACACTCCGCAGGACAACAGGTAAGGATTGCAAATATACACATGTAACACACCGGAAAAAGACAGTAGAAAAGGTCAACAGGTCAACTATAACAGGACCCATAACCTCAGGGCCCCGTCGGGCAAAACTTCCAAAAGGGCACGACCAACAGACAGTCGCTCAACTGCGTTTTGTAAATAAACTCACTTGCTCTCAACACTTATAGAGTAATAGTAGGTTGTGGCTTCCCAGCCAAATAGGGTGAAGCAGTCCAGCATTAGCCTGGAGTCTCAGGTACATCCAATCAGTCCCCCTCCGCTGCTCTCCTATCCGCTTGACGAATAATTTGCTCATTCGCATCTATCCACGAGGACGCGTCCGCCGCGGACTCAAAGAAGTGAGACTGGCCCCCAGCCGAAATCCGGAGCTTAGCCGGAAAAAGCATGACGTACGTTGCACGGAGCCGTTGCAGCCTCTTTTTGACGTCAGTGAATCTGGCTCTGCGTTTCTGAATTTCAGCTGAGTAATCAGGATAAAAAGAGATACGGGCCCCATTAAACTGAATATTGCGACGCTCCCTTGCCTGTCGGAGCACAATTTCCTTATCTTTAAAATTGAGAAGTCTGGCGATCATGGTGCGCGGTGGGCTCCCTGGTGGTAGGGGCCTAGGCAGTACCCTGTGCGCCCGCTCCACTGAGTACAGCGGGGTGAACACTTCCTTCCCAAACACCTGAAAAAGCCATTGTTCCACAAATTCGGTGGGGTCCCTCCCCTCCGTCTTCTCTGGGAGCCCCACTATGCGAATGTTATTTCGCCTCAAGCGATTTTCGATGTCATCAGATTTAAGTTTGTTCGCTCTGGCCACCCATGCAGTCATTTGCGCCTCCCGCAGCAATGGCGTCAGTTTGTCTTCCAAGTCACTAATGCGGCCTTCCGCCGCCGTAGTGCGCTCCCGGGTTTTCTGCAAATCATGCCTGATAAACCACAATTCCTCTTTGAGGCCACCAAATTGATCATGCAGGGTACGCACTGAAGCTGTACATTTGCGCACTGCACGCAGGATGTCTGCCAGGGAGGGTTGCTCAGTATCCCCACACTCTTCCTCCTCCTCCATATCAATCAGACTGTGACTAGGTGAAGCCAGAGCTCCCTGCACATCTTCCCCCTCCTCTGCCTGAGTGTGAAAAGCAGCAGGGGTAGCCAGCAAATCCTCACCACTCCCGTGTGCTGACTGGCTTGCCATCCTCTGGGCATAGTATAACATGTCCCTTGGGGGGTCTTTTGCTGCACCTTTGGGGGTCTTGGGGGGTTTACTCACGTCCTTCGCCTTCTCCAGTCCACGTGTGCGCTGTGATTGAGGAGCGGCGGCGCCATGTTGGAATTCCGGCGCTCCGGACTCCGTCTGTTTGCGGGTCAGCATAGCCACCGAAAGTGCTGCCGATGCCACCGGAGTAGTCCTAGGGAGGACCCGAGCAGGAGACAGCTGATTCCGGACAAGTTTGCTGGCTGGGAAGAAGAATCACCGGAGGATCAGTGCGGGAGCTCCGTGAAGCACGTCCTCTCACATGCTGCTCTCAGGGAAAATTCCTCCAATGTGAGGGAATTTCGGGATGTCACCAGAAATAGTGTGCCCATTGGAAGATTTACCTTATATTTCTGTTATGATGCAATGCAAAATTTGGGAATTTCTTTTATTTTCACCTTCAATGATAATGGAAAACAGAATAAGTATAGATGGGGAGGGGCACAAACAGCAATAAAAACTACATGTGTTCCCTCTCCACTTTATCCAAAACTTTTTGCCTTTAGTAACACTTTAAGCAAATAGGATACCTTCTATCTTGTTTAGGTCAAGACAAAAAGCAGCAGATGGAGCTGTCATTTGCTATAAAATTTGATATATTGTGAACTCCAGTGTTGGTCAACAGCCTTTTCATGCAATGCATGCTGAGTATTGTAATTTAAAGGAATTTACCATACTGTTCAGAAACAGCAAGAAAATGTTCTCTTATAGCAAGATGTGCTGCACATAACAAGCCTGTCTCCTGATTGTTGTTTTCTATATGGGAGCAATTACCAGGTCAAGCTGATTAGCACTAGCCCCGGGTACTTATCAGGATACTTGGAGCATGTACATCAAAGTCCCCAGGTAAGTCTTGGAAATGTAGGCTATAGATAGCTCCAATCCCCTCTTGTCAAAATTGTTAATGCACATAGATCAAATCAAAATGATGTAAAGGAACTGTTCTCATTCTGTTGTAATTGGAATTGATGAAAAGCATGACATTCATATTATTATATATGCCTGAGCAGAAATAACTATCACACTGCATATTGTAAGATCTGACAAAAAAATGCAAAATGCATACCATTTCTAACAGATGTATAATCTAATTAAATAAGAAGTGCAATCATATTGTCAGAAACCATTAATCATGCAAAACTGCTAGCTCACTAGACATCTGCACTGAGGAATATGCCTAGCATACAGTCAAGTATGAAAAAGGTATTGAATAATCTGCATATAAATGTGATTAGCAAATTGCCTCTGGAAACCTTAGGAAGCTGACAAAAGGATGTTCACCTTTTATGCACCTGTTAATATCCAAATGAATTTCAAAATTTCTGCTGACCCTTTGACAGCATGTGTAAATTACAAAGGTTTCAAATTAGTAGACAATTGGAATATGTCTGTATCTTAATTTTTTTTTTCATAAAGATTTTATTGAGAGAAAAGATATATTAACAGACATTTTAAAAACATCGACAGTAATAACCATAAAATATAGAGACCAAGGGGCCCCGGTAATACATGAGATACGGTAACATATGACATAATCTTAATGAGGCCCAAATAACACTTTCAGCCAGTATAAAATCGTCATCAGCCTAAGTAAAAAGGAAACTATGTGCCCAACTATCACAAAAGGCTCAAGATAACATGGGTATACTGCAGTGTTTCTAGATTCTCCGACCCATAGAAGGGGGAAGATATATAGACGTACAAGGAACCCCCATAAAGATGAGATGATAATTCAGGTTGCCTGTTACGCCAGAACAGGGCCTTTGGTTTACTTTCGCCTTAGTCCTAGGAGAACCGTTTCCTCCAGCAGGGATGGACGGAGAGATCCGACAAGCGCAGACCCATCCACCCATCTCTTTAAGATTGCTAATATCAAGAGAAGAGGTAAAGAAGAAGAAAGAAACGAGGGGGGAGAGAGACAAAAACAAAAACAGCGAGAAGAAGAGAAAAAAAAAGGGGGGAGGGGTGGGGAGCGAGGGTCAACTGGACTCAAATGCCCGGGGAGGGGGTGGGGAAACCACCAGCTACCCTCTCCGTCTACTATGTTGGTACAGAAAAAAGTTGACCTTATCGTACAACATATGCAAAGCCGACTCACCGTGCACACTATTATTCATCACACCGTCTTGATAAGATAAGATACAGTGGGTGACCGCGATATTGTGTCAATCTCGCTCCCTTTCTCGGCGAGATTGACCACCTGCGAGCCCCATCGCGGGAGCCATCGCCGAGCTGGCTTGCCGCGATGGAGACAAAGCCGTCATAGAAGCGACGGGGATCCGACGTGGATTCCTGCCAATTCTACACGTGGGCGGCGTTTGTTATGAATCCTGAAGGGGAAGTCCCCGCCGGATTAAAAAAAAAAAATCCGGCATGGGTTCCCCCCTCAGGAGTATACCGGGCCTTTAGGTCTGTTATGGGTTGCAAGGAGACCACCCCTACGCCGAAAAAACGGCGTGGGGGTCCCCCCACAATCCATACCAGACCCGTATCCAAAGCACGCCAGCCGGCCGGTCAGGAGGGGAGTGGGGGCGAGCGAGCACCCCCCCTCCTGAGCCGTACCGGGCAGCATGCCCTCAACATGGGGGGGTCAGGTGCTCTGGGCAGGGGGCGCACTGCGGCCCCCCACCCCAGAGCACCCTGTCCCCATGTTGATGAGGACAGGGCCCCTTCCCGACAACCCTGGCCGTTGGTTGTCAGGGTATGCTGGCGGGAGGTTTATCGGAATAAGGGGGCCCCCAGATACCGGCCCCCCACCCTAAGTGAATGTGTATGGGGTACATCGTACCCCTACCCATTCACCTGCAAAAAAAGTGCAAACACAAATAAACAACACAGGGTATTAAAATATTTTATTATAGTTGGCCGCCGGGGGGGGGGGGGTGTAAGGTCGCTTTTATAAAAGCGACATCTTCTGCGACATCTTCTGCGGGGGGGTGGGTGCTGCTGTTCTTCGCCGCCGGGCTTCCTTCGACATCTTCAGCGGGGGGGGTCTTCTCCGCTCTTCGGGGTCTTCTCCTGCTCTCCGGGGGTCTTCTCCGCTCTTAGGAGTCTTCTCCGCTCTTCTTCCGCTCTCCGGGGGTCTTCTCTGCTCTCCGGGGGTCTTCTTCTTCTTCGGGACTGGCCGCCGCTATCTTCGTGTGTTACCTCAATCACTAGCGGCGGCCAGTCCGGTCTTCCGTGATGTCTTCTTCTTCTTGCCTCTTCTTCTTCTTGCCTCTTCTTCTTCCCTCTTTTTCTCCAGATGTTGACTCAACGCTTCCTCCCGCTGTTTTGCCGGGCGCGCGGCTCGCAGCGACTTATATAGGCCTATATTGTGACGTCGCAGTCCCATCATGCTCCTGGATGCTCACGTTTTGCGATCCTTTATGTATGCACCAGTGGACTCGCTCTTAGCTTCGATTGATTTCTCGAACCGGGCCTCCCAAAAGGCCTGTTCTGCTTGCATAGGGGCACAATGTTTCGGAAACATGGATGCATAAAGCACCGAGATCACATGCCTCTGACGGGCCGGGCTAGAGCATAGCGACTCAAACACTGTGGTCTGTTTCGAAAAGTCACCTCTGGTCTTGGAGTTATCGAAAAAGTGTTTTATCTGAAGATATGCCAGTGGGGGAAAGGTCTTGGTTAGGGACAATGATGATACCTCTCTTAGCGTAAGAAATCTATCCCCCAAAAATAACTGTTTGGCTAGCATGTCCACATGTGGCCATAGTCTCGTCAGGTTGGAACTCTCTAGCCCCGGTTGGAAATCAAGGTTCCCCCTAAGGGGTGTTATGCCACAGGCCATATTCGAAACTGCATGGGTTCCACAAGCCTTTGCGTATGCCAGCAAAGTTGCCCCTACTAGTGGGTGCGATTGAGCACTAGACACCCAGTGTTTCCTAGAGAACCAGGGCATCTTACAGAGGTCGGCTCTGTATCTTAATTTTTATTAATCTGGTATCTTATTATGTTGATGTAGCACTACCCCCAGAGGAGCTGCTGGTTGTTTTGGGTTGCACATTATTTACCTTGTGGCTCTTACGAATTCCTAGGGGTGAATGGTGCATATAGCAATAGTAAAAGAATGTCCCCAACAAGTGTCTTTTCAGTGCTCTTTATTACCCAGCTGGGTAAAAACAATGAACTGGGGATGAAAGGGATAGGGTTTGCAAGAAGAAGAACAGTAGATTCAGGCGTAGTATGGATCTCCTTTTTAAAGCGGAGGTTCACCCAAAAAAAGTATATAACATTACATTCTGTATACCTCAAACATGTACAGTATACTGTTTTTTTTTTTGGGGGGGGGTGTACATACGGTATTATCGCTATTTTTCACCCGACTTCCGGATACTAGCTTCCACGGGAGTAGGCGTTCCTATGCAGTGGTGCAATGTCATCTGTGACTTCGCCCAGATGATTGACGTGCCTGAGAAAAACTTCCCCCTGGCGGATAAGGCACATCACGAGTTTCTGTAACTAGCCAGCTCTAGTCGGCTCTATACGGCGCCTGCGCAGTCAGCTCTACGCGGCTCCTAGTCAGTGCACAGGCGCCATATAGTGCCGTATAGAGCAGACTCGCAGTTCGGCTAGTTACGGAAACTCGTGACGCACCTTATCCGCCGGGGTGGAGTTTTTCTCAGGCACGTCAATCATCTGGGCGAAGTCCCAGATGACATTGCGCCACTGCATAGGAATGCCTACTCCCATGGGAGCTAGTACCCGGAAGCCGGGTGAAAGAAAGTGATAATACCGTATGTACACCCCCCAAAAAATAAACAGCATACTGTACATGTTTAGGGTAGTGTAGTGTTATATACTTGTTTTTTGGGTGAACCTCCGCTTTAAAGGTTTACGAAAGGAATTTTTTTTTTTTAAATAACAAACATGTTATACTTACCTCCACTGTGCAGTTCGTTTTGCACAGAGTGCCCCCGATCCACGTTTTCTGGGGTCCCATGGTGGCTGTCTCTGGTCCTCCCCGCAATCGGTCACCACAGTTATGCGAGAGCTAATTGGGGACGCGCTCCCGTGATACAGCGAGCGGCCATAGCCGCTCACTGTATCACTCAGCCCCGCCCCTCAGCGCACCGCGTCACTGAATGTGATTGACAGCAGCACCAGCCAAGGGCTGCACTGCTCTCAATCCATCCGCTCTAGCCAATCAGCGGCCAGGCTGAGCGGCAAAGAGGATATCGGGACCGCGCGGGACTTTCGAGGGGTCAGATAAGTATAACGGGGGCTCGGGGGGGGGCGGCAGCAGCAGATGTTTTTTCACCTTAATGCATAGATTGCATTAAGGTGAAAAAACATTTTCCTTTACAACTCCTTTAACCACTTGACTACTGGGCACTTAAACCCACTTAATAACCAGACCAATTTTCAGCTTTCGGTGCTCTCACATTTTGAATGACAATAACTCAGTCATACAACACTGTAACCAAATGAAATTTTTGTCCTTTTTTTCCCCACAAACAGAGCTTTCTTTTGGTGGTATTTTATCACCTCTGCGGTTTTTATTTTTTCCGCTATAAATGAAAAAAATAACGAAAATGTTGTAAAAAAAAATAATTTTTCTTCATTTCTACTATAACATTTTGCAAAAAAGTAATTTTTCTTCATAAACTTGGCCTAAAATGTATACTGCTACATATCTTTGGTAACAAAACAAAAAAAAAATTGGATATTATTTAGTCTGGGTGAAAGTTATAGGGTCTAAAAGCTATGGTACCAATTACTGAAAATTTATCAATTTAATCACATCTGATGTACTGACAGCCTCTCTCATTTCTTGAGACCCTAACATGCCAGAAAAAGTACAAATACCCCCCAAATGACCCTTTTTTGGAAAGAAGACATTCCAAGGTATTTAGAAAGAGGCATTGTGAGTTTGTTGAAGTTGTAATTTTTTCCCACAATTCTTTGCAAAATCAAGTTTTTTTTCATTTTTATTTTCTTTCCACAAAATTTTCATATTAGCAGGTTATTTCTCACACACAGCATATGCATACCACAAATTACACCCCAAAACACATTCTGCTATTCCTCCCGAGTATGGCGATACCACATGTGTGAGACTTTTACACAGCGTGGCCACATACAGAGGCCCAACATGCAGGGAACGCCATCAGGCGTTCTGGAGCACCCAGACCAATTCTGACATTTCTCTCCTACATGTAAAAATTATCATTTATTTGCTAGAAAATTACATAGAACCCCAAAACATTATATATGCTTTTTTAGCAAAGACCCTAGAGAATACAATGGCGGTTGTTGCAACTTTTTATCGCGCATGGAATTTGCACAGCAATTTTTCGAACACATTTTTTTGAATCCTTCAGTGTCTGGCTACCTTGATCCCGGTGGTTTGTCGAAATCCCTTCGGATCGCCAGCCTCTCATTGGCACTCCCCACCGAACAGCTATACCGCTTGAGATCCTCAAAAGTGGGAACACAGTCGATCACTGACTCCCCATAGCTGCTCTCATTTCTTGAGACCCTAACATGCCAGAAAAAGTACAAATACCCCCCAAATGACCCCTTTTTGGAAAGAAGACATTCCAAGGTATTTAGAAAGAGGCATTGTGAGTTTGTTGAAGTTGTAATTTTTTCCCACAATTCTTTGCAAAATCAAGTTTTTTTTCATTTTTATTTTCTTTCCACAAAATTTTCATATTAGCAGGTTATTTCTCACACACAGCATATGCATACCACAAATTACACCCCAAAACACATTCTGCTATTCCTCCCGAGTATGGCGATACCACATGTGTGAGACTTTTACACAGCGTGGCCACATACAGAGGCCCAACATGCAGGGAACGCCATCAGGCGTTCTGGAGCACCCAGACCAATTCTGACATTTCTCTCCTACATGTAAAAATTATCATTTATTTGCTAGAAAATTACATAGAACCCCAAAACATTATATATGCTTTTTTAGCAAAGACCCTAGAGAATACAATGGCGGTTGTTGCAACTTTTTATCGCGCATGGAATTTGCACAGCAATTTTTCGAACACATTTTTTTGAATCCTTCAGTGGCTGGCTACCTTGATCCTGGTGGTTTGTCGAAATCCCTTCGGATCGCCAGCCTCTCATTGGCACTCCCCACCGAACAGCTATACCGCTTGAGATCCTCAAAAGTGGGAACCCAGTCGATCACTGACTCCCCATAGCTGCTCAAATGCTCCGGACCAATATGGTCCCGGGACCAGGAACACTGCGTGGCACACACACCCCGGCCAGGTAGGCCATAACGCAGGGGCGCCGTGATATGGTCACCCTTAAGGTGGGTGCCACACTGGACAAAGAAGACCCAGAACCAATGGTGTCTGCCCCATAAATACCGTCCCCCAGCATGCACAGCAAATCTACACCCTCCTGATTGGCTGCTGGGGAAAAGCACCCAAACCTTAACTCCACTGCTGCCATCTACTGCACAGGGGTGGGAAGAACACCCCGGGACAACGGAATGAGCCCACAGCACAGAGAAGCTGAGACAGAGACCCTGTTTTAAGCATAACAATTTGGATCAGAGTTTAACTACACTCTGATCTCTCTCTAAATTTAAATAGCACCGGTTCTCAAAGTAACCAGGCAATAGCAATCATTTAGAACCCTTGTTTTAGCTGGAAGTTGATTGACCTCCATGGTTATCACCCTACCTTCTTGTTAGCCCAATTGCAAACATATTTTCTCTCCTTCAAATAAAGTCTTGGCAGAGGTTTCACTTGAGTATGGATGCTCTGCATGTGGTGAACAATTCCCTAATATATTTTTCCTGAGACCTTTCGCAAAAAGATATATTAAGAACAAAGATCCAGAGGATAGTCAGCCTTTAAACATTTTACATCTTGGTCTTTGGACTTCCAGCCTATATTGGATATCTGGAATTGTGATGCTGACTACACACAGGTTCATGCAAGCTACTGCACTCCACTGGAGGGACAGGGGTTGATTTACTTCACTTTGCAAGGGAAGTTGAACTGTGCAATGGAGTTTTCCCCAGAGCTTAATAAATGTGGTGCAATTTCCTTCTGCAAAAATGTCAATCACTTGTAATGAAAATAAAAAAACGGGGGGCGTGGCCAACCGCCGAGCAAGATGGACGTGTGATTCACTGCTCCCGCACCGACCGGATCAACAACTCAGCATCCCCGCTAGCCTGACGGACTACAGAGCCTACAAACACCACCGGACTGCCGCTCCTACCACCCAGTATGTCGGGTTCGAACTGCAAACGAAAAGACTACCGTCAGCCTAAGAAGCTGACTGACTTTTTCCTCGCGCCGACTTCCCAGGATGGCACCCGCACGGCTGCACACGGAGCGTCTGCAGCTTACACAGACCTCCTGGACGCCGACGGCGGAGATGTGTCGCCCCATCTTCACCCTCCGGATGATACACCATCCTCCCGCACCTCATCGGCTAGTAACAGCCCCGCTAAATCTCGGATGAGATTAGATGCCAGCTCCGCGGATGACAAGGTGAGCCCTGTGCCTGATCCCCCCTCAGAGCTTACATCCTCCATTGCAACCTTCCCCACCACTGACCAGCCTGTGTTAGACACAACCATGAAGGAGATGCTGGTCTCCCTTCAAAGCTCCCTTCACAATGACATCCTAAATATGTTTAGCAGATTCTCCTCACAACTGCAGTTTATGGACCAGAAAGTACTCCGTGTGGAGACACAAATGAGTAGGATGACTGAAACAGTGAATGACCTGGTTGATGGCCACGACCATTCATTAGAGGAACAACAATGGCTGAGAGCTAAGATGGCGGACCTCGAAGATAGGTCCCGCCACAATAACGTGAAAATTAGAGGGATCCCTGAAACCGTCCTACCACAAGACCTTAATACGTATGCTAGACAACTGATCTCCACTGTGCTACCTGATCTCACCCCCATGGAAACAATCATAGACCGGATCCATCGTCTCCCTAAACCCTCACACCTCCCGGAAGTACCACGGGATGTCCTCATGAGGGTACATTTTTTCCATGCCAAAGACCAGCTACTATTCAAATCAAGACAACTTGGGCAGCTCCCGGCCCCGTTCGCTAACCTCCAACTGTATGCTGACCTTTCTCAGCATACCCATCAACTGCGGAGACAACTCAACACCATAACAAAACCACTCAATAACCACAGAATTCCCTATGAGTGGGGCTTCCCCACAAAAATCATAATCACCCGGAATGGGATCAAACACTTCATCTCAATGGTGGAAGAAGGCCTCCAACTACTTGCCAAGTGGGGTATCATCCCGGACACAACTCAAACTGCGCCACCCAACCGTAAGAATTGTACCCATCCCCCGGATGGTTCCCGTCCTGGTGGTCTCCATTGACACCCTCCTTTACAGGTCTAGCGGGACCTCGCAAGTATTCAGTAGCAACCTCCGACCGGATGCCTTGCTCGGTACTGACTGTTCCACGAACTTGTTCCCCGACGAACCACAGTAGTCACATCGTTCATTGACTACTGTCTGTTTGCTGTTTTTCTTGTTTGTTGTTTTCTCCCTCTCCTTCATTTATTTTATTTTATAGTTTTCCTTGTCACCGTCTTCCCACCGCCCCGAGAGCAAGCTCCAGACGAGACATAGTGATCGTGCTCCCTTGAACCAAGCGTACACACCAGCTTAACTGTAAGTAACGTTTGTCCCTGGTACATATCTACACACACTTTTAAGATGCCAAAATTTCTATCGCTTAATGCCAAAGGGCTAAACCATCTGGCGAAAAGAGCCTCCCTGTGGCGTACAGCCCTGCAATCCCACTGTGACATTCTGTTTGTTCAGGAAACGCATTTAAAAAAATCGGAAGAGCCAACTTGCACTAATAAGCATTTTAACCACGTCTTCCAGGCCCCTGGCCCAACCAAGAAAAACGGAGTACTTATAGCGGTTAAGAATACAGTTAACTTTGTCCTCCATGACAGCCTAATTGATGCAGATGGTAGATACCTGGCTCTTGACTGTTCCATTGACAATGTTAGGTACACCGTGGTCAATGTGTATGTACCGAATACCAGACAAATCCGATTCCTCCGTAAACTATTGTCCAAGCTTCACAAATTTCGCCAAGGCAACTTCATCCTGGGTGGAGACTTTAACTTAGCCCCAGACAACTCCCTAGACACGTCCTCCTATAAAACTAGACTTGCCTCACCTATGGGACATTTTATCAGAACCCACGATCTGTACGATGTGTGGAGGTGTCACCACACCACAGAACGTGATTACTCATTCTTTTCACACCGACACAACTCCTATACCAGGATCGATTATTTCCTGGTCGACAAGTGGACTTTGCCCAAGATCTCTGCCTCAGCTATTGATACGATAACGTGGTCAGACCACGCGCCCGTTTCCATGGTTCTCGAAGCCTTACCTAATTCCCATCGTCCGTCAATCTGGAGGGCGAATGCCTCGATCCTTCAGTCACCTGATCACTCTACCTACATTCGCAAACACCTGGAAGAATTCTTCGCCACAAACCAAGGATCTGTGTCAAGTGCCAATGTACTCTGGACTGCCCATAAGGCATTTGTTAGAGGTCTTCTTATCCAAATAGGTGCCAGAGAGAAGAGGAGGAGATCACAGCGTCTTACCACTCTCACCTCCCAAATTAAAACGATTGAAGAGCAAAACCAAAAATCCCCTGACCCCAAGCTTAAAAATAGACTAGTACTTCTTAGGCAGGAACTCAGAAACCTATTGCTAGACTCCTATGATAGAGCACAAAAACGCTTCAAAGCCACTTACTATTCTACAGGAAATAAGGCGGGGAAAGCAATGGCCCTTAGAATTAAAGGCCATCGCATTAAATTCAAAATCTCCCATCTTTATCACCCCTCCTCTAAACTTAAACTGATTGACCCACAAAAAATAGCAGATGCATTTAGCCATTATTACAAAACGCTTTACAATCTGAAAGATGACCCCACCACTACGCAGCCATCAGATGAGGACATATCTAATTTCTTGCAGGACATCAACCTCCCTGAGGTTTCTCCTGACCAGCTGAAAGTAATTAATGCGCCCTTCACCCTGCTTGAAATCCTTGATGTGATAGCTAACCTCCCGTCCAACAAATCCCCGGGCCCTGATGGCCTCACTGGGGAGTATTATAAGCAATTTCGCACTCTTCTAGCTCCATTTCTATCACATGTTTGCAATGACACTGCCTCCTCCTCCTCTTCTCTCCCACATGAAATGCTGAATGCTTTAATTATTACCCTACCGAAGCCAGGGAAGGAGCCCACCTCTCCTCAATATTTTAGACCTATATCCCTCCTTAATATTGACACTAAAATATATGCCAAGCTTATAGCAACAAGACTAATGAAAATAATGCCGTTATTGATCCACCCTGATCAATCTGGATTTACCAGAGGTAGACAAACATATAACGCCACACGACGAATCATAGACATTATCCATTATGCTGACTCTAGATGCAGAGAAGGCGTTTGACCGTGTCAATTGGTCATACCTACGGGCCACACTTCAGAAGTTTGGTCTCCGGGGCCATATCTTTTCCGCAATCATGGCCTTATACTCTAGCCCCTCAGCTCAGGTGTACACATCCGAAATGCTGTCCACGCCGTTCCCAATAACCAATGGCACTCGTCAAGGCTGCCCCCTTTCACCCCTTATCTTCAATCTGGTAATGGAACCCCTTGCAGAACATATCAGATCTGATTTGTCTATCTTAGGATTCAAAATAGGAATACTGGATCATAAGATAAATCTATTTGCTGATGACGTCATATTAATGGTCACCAACCCCGTGTCTTCCCTGGCTTCAATACAGTCCATGTTACAAAAGTTCAGCGCTATCTCGTATTATAAAGTTAACGATGCTAAATCTCACGTTTTAGAATTGGGACTGGATGCCGCCACTAGCAACTTATTGCGGAACATATACCCTTATCAGTGGGCAGAGAAGGGTATAACGTATCTGGGAATTACACTCACCAAATGCACCAAGACCCTTTTTAGTGCCATCTACGTTGAGGCTAGGCACATGTTGACCAGAGAAACTGCCAAACTTTCCAAGTTCGAATTTTCCTGGGCCGGGAGACTGGCGGCTTTTAAGATGCTTGTTCTCCCTCGATTTTTTCCGCACGCTCCCCATACCACTTTCCACATCATACCTCACCTCACTCCAATCCATTATCCAACAATTCGTATGGCAAGGCAAACACCCTAGATGTGGTCACACTAAAAGCATCAAACACAAGCTGGCAGGAGGTATGGGATATGTGGATGTCAAAGATTATTATCTCGCCACTTTCTTGACCCAACTGACAGACTGGGTTACTGACCACCCCACCACACTATGGGGGGACATTGAAAACACTTTGACTCCAGGACACAACCTTAGGGACTGGCTGTTCAGCACTGCAATCACTCACCATCGCCTACACTTGCATTCCCCAACCATCCGAGCACCGGTGCAAGCTTGGAAAATACTGCTTTATAAGAAATGGTCCGATACTCTTACCAAACCAATACACGTACCTGTGCGTACCCTCCAATTGTTATCACCTGATCTGGTTATACCGGATTGGATACTTACCCAGACGAACGACATTGCTGACCTTAGATCCAAGTTATTGAATAAGTCCTTCGACCACATCCAAACGACATTCCACGCACCCGCCACAGATTTCTTCACTTGCTATAGAATCCAAAGGTGCCTAGCAGCATACCCCCGTCTAGAGGGCGAATTGCCGCTCAAGCTATGGAACTATTTCTTCTCAGATACCACTTTGGCTATGCATTCATGCTTGACAATTGACTGTTCCTATTGCTAAAGGTTACCTATTCCACTGTTGGAAATTTTCTTTCTGTTACCCTGCCTGAACACACTGGGGGCGGAATGCCTCACCATCCCCCTGGACACAGAATGTTCCCGTTGGGGGTGTCTAGGGGTCATAGTTATCATAGACTGCTTGGCATTCACCACCCATAACAGTTGTGTATTCTGACAGTCTTTGTTGACCTGTTATGTTGTGTCTACTCTTTGCCATGTTTAAAATGTCAATTATGATGTACGACGCCACTGTTTGTAATACCATTTGTACATTCAATAAAAACTATTGAAACAAAATAAAAAAAACGTAAATTTTGTTTGTGTGTGATCAGACATGATTGGATGATGGTAGGGAAAGGGAGTAACCACTCCAGATGGATATGCTTGGTAATTAGTCTCCTCTCAGAAACCACGGGTGCTGGCAATGCGCAGAACAGGAAACAAAAGGATGTATATGGACAGCCGTACTCCAAAAAACAATTTAGTTGCCTTTATTGGTAAAATAGGAAAAAAGCACTACAAGTCACAGCAAAAATAGGACACACAGCTGATGTGTCTCGCACTAATGCTTAGTGCTTAGTCATAGCTATGACTAAGCACTAAGCTATGACTAAGCACTAATCATAAGTCCGAAACGCGTCAACTGTGTGTCCTATTTTTGCTGTGACTTGTAGTGCCCTTAACCACTTAAGGACCGCCTCCTGCACATATACGTCGGCAGAATGGCAGGTACGTCCTCTTTAAATGCCCAGCTGTGGGTCGTGGGCGCGACCCGGTCCGAAGCTCTGTGACCGCGGCCACAGTACACGCAAACCCGATCGGCGCTGGAGTCCCGCAATCGGTCCCCGGAGTCCTGCAATCGGTCCCCGGAGCTGAAGAGCAGGGAGAGCTGTGTTTAAACACAGCTTCCCCATTCTTCACTGTGGCGCTGTCATTGATCGGGTGTTCCCTTATATAGGGAACCACACTCAATGATGTCACACCTACAGCCACACCCCCCTACAGTTAGAAACAGAGATGAGGTTACACTTAACCCCTTCAGCACCCCCTTGTGGTTAACTCCCAAACTGCAATTTTTTTAATGCATTTTTTGTTGTGAAAATGACAATGGTCCCAAAAATGTGTCAAAATTGTCCGCCATAATGTCGCAGTCATGAAAAAAATTGCTGATCGTCGCCATTGGTAGTAAAAAAATAATAATTTATAAAAATGTAATAAAACTATCCCCTATTTCGTAAACGCTATAAATTTTGCGCAAACCAACCGATAAACAATTATTGCGATTTTTTTTTACCAAAAATAGGTAGAAGAATACGTATCGGCCTACGTATCGGCCTAAACTGAGGAAAATATTTTTTTTTATATATATTTTTGGGGGATATTTATTAAAGCAAAAAGTAAAAAAAAATTTCAAAATTGTCGCTCTATTTTTGTTAATAGGGCAAAAAATAAAGACCACAGAGGTAATCAAATACCACCAAAAGAAAGCTCTATTTGTGGGAAAAAAAGGACGCCAATTTTGTTTGGGAGCCTTGTCGCACGACCGCGCAATTGTCAGTTAAAGCGACACAGTGCCGAATCGCAAAAGCTGGCCGGGTCCTTTAGCTGCCTAAAGGTCCGGGTCCTAAGTGGTTAAACAGACCTCAGATCATATTACAGACAGTTTGACTAGAAAAATCTGAGAACTAGACCAATGCACTGCAATTCTTGAAATGCGGGTTGACTTGAAAATAACACCCAGACTTATGCAGTTGAATTTGAAAACCTCAAAGTGGAAAAATTTGTCCTACAATCTGCTATGATATGCCTATTTCAAGAACTACAGCCTTCCATGCCAGTCGAACAAATAGAGATTGACAGGGTTCATAGAGCCCTTAGACTTCACAAAGCTGATGGAGCCCTGAGCGATATTATCACCAAATTTCATTATTTTCATTCCAAGTAACAACTTCTAGCTGCAGCTAGAGCAAAAGATTTACTTATTTTCAAGGGGCATACCTATCAGCTTTTTACTGATCTATCTCAGCTCACCATCTCTAAACATCAGGCTTTGAAGCCAATTCCTCAAGTTTTACAGCGACATCAAATCACCTATTAATGGGGCTTTCCATTTTGAATTTGCTTCACATACCAAGGATCTAAATATGTCTGCCATTCTGCTAAAGAGCTCCAATCTTCTTTACAAAACATCCAGCTCCTAGAATGCCCTCTCAACCAAAGTAATGCACAAAGTCAAATGGTTCTCCATTCCCTGCAAAAATTAGCTTGTGCTAAAGGAAATAAAAGTCATCAGGGGCAATCAAAACGTGGTAATTTTTCTTCTACTACGTCAACTTCCTATGGACTGTTTGTCTTTTGACTTGATGACAGGTAACCGGACAACTAACCAGATGTTTGGTAAACCCCCCTTTTTTTTCTTACCAGTTTAGAACTCACTCAATGCAAACTTATTTCTATTGTTTAACTCCTTACTTTTCTGCTGGTGTGTATATATATATATATATATATATATATATATATATAATTATTTTTTGTCATGCATTTTGTTACGTGTATACACCTTAACCCATCCCTTCCATCACTCTTCATATGATTTCTTAAGACACATTGATGGGTATGGAACTTAATGAGACAATGGTATAATTTCTATTTATGTATTACTTTTTATTGTTGGCAGTATTCCCCTTGGTGGTGTTTTTGCGCATCCAGTTTGCTACACTCAAATCCACATTATTATGTGGGCTTCTGACGGTAGCTCTTTGACCTCTGGTGGACCGCTTGTCACTCCCCCAGTACGCCGATCTGTTAAAGGCTCTCTTTATTATTTTACAAATCTTAATAATATAGCTCGACAAAAGCCAATTCCTTTTCTTTTCTTCCAGACTTTTTTTCCTATACTGAATTGTATGCAATTCCACTGGCCCCCTTAAACATGTTGACCCTAATTGTCCAAGCTCCTAATATACCACAAAAATGCACTAAGGCAATCCATTCATTTGCCGCAGCTAAAATCCACATTCTTTGCCTACAGGAGACCCATTTTACTGAACAATGTACTCCTACGTTTTTCAGCTCCTCTTATCCACAAGTATATACAGCCTCGGCAGCGACCAAACAACAAGGGGTTCTTTAAGATAATCACTGTACAACCCCATTTGTACTTTTATCTAAAATTAAAGAACCTGAAGGCTGCTACCTCATTCTTATTGGCAGAGGCGTAACTAGAATCTTCAGGGCCCCAGTGCAAGAAAGCATGAAGGCCCCCCCCCACAGGCATTGCTAGGTCTACAAAAGGTCTCGTGCTAGGGCCCATAGCAGTGTAGCAAGTAAAGAAAGTCATACGCTTGGGCGGGCATACGCATGTATACAATATATGTGTGTGTGTGTTTTATATATATATATATATATATATATATATCGTTACATATCTGAGTGCGGATCCTCCTTGCATCAGGGTCCCCAGAGAGCCAATTCCTTACATAAAGGTGCCCAAAGAGCCTCCACCACTTACATCAGAGTCCCCAGAGAGCCCCCCACCTACATTAGGGTCCCCAAAGAGCCTCCATACATTAAGGTCCCCAGAGAGGCTCCCCCCATACATCAGGGTCCCCAGAGAGAATCTCCCATACATCAGGGTCCCCAGAGAGCTTCCCCCATACATCAGGGTCCCCAGAGAGCTCCCCATACATCAGGGTCCCCAGAGAGCTTCCCATACATCAGGGTCTCCAGAGAGCCCCCGCATACTACAGGGTCTCCAGAGAGCCCCTCCATACATCAGGGTCTCCAGAGAGCCCCTCCATACATCAGGGTCTCCAGAGAGCCCCCCATACAGTAAGGTCCCCAGAGAGCCCCCCTTACATCAGGTTTCCCAGAGAGCCCCCCTTACATCAGGGTTCCCAGAGAGCCCCCCCATATACATTATGGTTCCCAGAGAGTCCCCTTTACTTTAGGGTTTCCAGAGAGCTCCCCTAAACACCATGGTTCCCAGAGAGCCCCCCCTTACATCATGGTTCCCAGAGCCCCTTCCATACATCAGGATCCCCAGAGAGCCACCCCCATACATCAGGGTCCCCAGATAGCCTCCCCCCATACATCAGGATACCCCAAAGAGCCCACCACTTACACCCGGGTCCCCAGAGAGCCCCCCCTTACATCAAGGTACCCAGAGAGCCTCCCTCCATACATCAAGGTCCCCAGAGAGCCTCCCCCAATACATCATGATCCCCAGAGAGATCTTTATACATCAGGGTCCCCAAAGAGCCCCCCCCATACATCAGGGTCCCCAGAGAGCCCCTCCTTACAACAGGGTCCCCAAAGAGCCTCCCCCATACATCAGGGTCCCCAAAGAGCCTCCCCTTACATCAGTGTCCCCAGAGAGCCCCCCATACATCAGGGTCCCCAGAGAGCCAACCCATGCATCAGGGTCCCCAGAGAGCCCCCCCCATACATCAGGGTCCCCAGAGAGCCTCCCCCAAACATCAGGGTCCCCAGAGAGCTCCCCATACATCAGGGTCCCCAGAGAGCCCCCCCATACATCAGCATCCCCAGAGAGTCCCCCCATACATCAGGGTCTCCAGAGAGCCCCCGCATACTACAGGGTCTCCAGAGAGTCCCCCCATACATCAGGGTCTCCAGAGAGCCCCCGCATACTACAGGGTCTCCAGAGAGCCCCTCCATACATCAGGGTCTCCAGAGAGCCCCTCCATACATCAGGGTCTCCAGAGAGCCCCCCCATACAGCAAGGTCCCCAGAGAGCCCCCTTACATCAGGGTTCCCAGAGAGCCCCCATATACATTATGGTTCCCAGAGAGTTCCCCTTACTTTAGGGTTTCCAGAGTGCTCCCCTAAACACCATGGTCCCCCTAGAGCCCCCCTTACATCATGGTTCCCAGAGCCCCTTCCATACATCAGGATCCCCAGAGAGCCCCCCATACATCAGGGTCCCCAGAGAGCCTCCCCCAATACATCAGGAACCCCCAAAGAGCCCCCCACTTACACCCTGGTCCCCAGAGAGCCCCCCTTACATCAAGGTACCCAGAGAGCCTCCCTCCATACATCAAGGTCCCCAGAGAGCCTCCCCCAATACATCATGGTCCCCAGAGAGCTATTTACACATCAGGGTCCCCAAAGAGCCTCCCCCATACATTAGGGTCCACAGAGAGCCCCTCCTTACATCAGGGTCCCCAGAGAGCCCCTCCTTACATCAGGGTCCCCAAAGAGCCTCCCCCATACATCAGGGTCCCCACTTAACCCCTTCAGTGCCCCCTTGTGGTTAACTCCCAAACTGCAATTTTTTTAATGCATTTTTTGTTGTGAAAATGACAACGGTCACAAAAATGTGTCAAAATTGTCCGCCATAATGTCGCAGTCATGAAAAAAATTGCTGATCGTCGCCATTGGTAGTAAAAAAATAATAACTTATAAAAATTCAATAAAACTATCCCCTATTTCGTAAACGCTATAAATTTTGCGCAAACCAACCGATAAACGATTATTGCGATTTTTTTTTACCAAAAGTAGGTAGAAGAATACGTATCGGCCTACGTATCGGCCTAAACTGAGGAAAATATTTTTTTTTATATATATTTTTGGGGGATATTTATTAAAGCAAAAAGTAAAAAAAAAAAATTCAAAATTGTCGCTCTATTTTTGTTAATAGGGCAAAAAATAAAGGGGCAGATTCACACAGAAATGGATTATCGTAGCGTATCAGAAATACACTACGCCGCCGTATTTTACCTGGCTCTACGTGGAATTCAGGTAGATTTTGTCCATTAAACGACGGCGGCGTAGTGTATTTCTCCCGTCGCAATCCATATAGTCGAGTAGGGGGCGTGAATCATTTAAATTAGGCGCGTTCCCGCGGCGATCGATCTGCGCATGCTCCGTTCCCAAATTTCCCGCCGTGCATTGCACGAAATCACGTCGTAATGTCATTCGTTGTTTAGGTAGCGTCGTTTACGGGCGATCCTAGTCCCGAACGAGTTACGTAAACAAAAAAAAAAATTAAATAAATTCGAAGCGGGAACGACGGCCATACTTAACATGGGCTACGTAACGTTAGAGCAGCAAAAAGCTGCTCTAACGTTACGTACAAAAAAATAGACGAAAGTGATTGCGACGACCACTCGTATCTTCGGGAATCGCCGTAAAAAAAACATTTGCATATCCCGACGCATCAAAACGACGCAAACTCCTCCCAGCGGCCGCAAATAGATGGCAGCGTAGATCCGAAGGCTTACGAAGACGTAAGCCTCTCGGATCGAAGCCCGAAGCCGCCGTATCATGGTTTGAGGATTCAAACTAGTGATACGGCGCGCAAAATTTGAAATTACTCCTGTCTAACACCAGTTAGACAGGCGTAATTGCTTTCTGAATCTGGGCCAAAGACTGCAGAGGTGATCAAATACCACCAAAAGAAAGCTCTATTTGTGGGAAAAAAAGGACGCCAATTTTGTTTGGGAGCCATGTCGCACGACCGCGCAATTGTCAGTTAAAGCGACACAGTGCCGAATCGCAAAAACTGGCCGGGTCCTTTAGCTGCCTAAAGGTCCGGGTCCTAAGTGGTTAAACAGACCTCAGATCATATTACAGACAGTTTGACTAGAAAAATCTGAGAACTGGGCCAATGCACTGCAATTCTTGAAATGCGGGTTGACTTGAAAATAACACCCAGACTTATGCAGTTGAATTTGAAAACCTCAAAGTGGAAAAAATTGTCCTACAATCTGCTATGATATGCCTATTTCAAGAACTACAGCCTTCCATGCCAGTCGAACAAATAGAGATTGACAGGGTTCATAGAGCCCTTAGACTTCACAAAGCTGATGGAGCCCTGAGCAATATTATCACCAAATTTCATTATTTTCATTCCAAGTAACAACTTCTAGCTGCAGCTAGAGCAAAAGATTTACTTATTTTCAAGGGGCATACCTATCAGCTTTTTACTGATCTATCTCAGCTCACCATCTCTAAACATCAGGCTTTGAAGCCAATTCCTCAAGTTTTACAGCGACATCAAATCACCTATTAATGGGGCTTTCCATTTTGAATTTGCTTCACATACCAAGGATCTAAATATGTCTGCCATTCTGCTAAAGAGCTCCAATCTTCTTTACAAAACATCCAGCTCCTAGAATGCCCTCTCAACCAAAGTAATGCACAAAATCAAATGGTTCTCCATTTCCTGCAAAAATTAGCTTGTGCTAAAGGAAATAAAAGTCATCAGGGGCAATCAAAACGTGGTAATTTTTCTTCTACTACGTCAACTCCCTATGGACTGACTTTTTTCTTTTTGTTTGACTTGATGACAGGTATTCTTATATCTTTAACTTCCAACTAACCAGATGTTTGGTAAACCCCCCTTTTTTTTCTTACCAGTTTAGAACTCACTCAATGCAAACGTATTTCTATTGTTTAACTCCTTACTTTTCTGCTGGTGTGTATATATATATATATATATATATATATATAATTATTTTTTGTCATGCATTTTGTTACGTGTATACACCTTAACCCATCCCTTCCATCACTCTTCATATGATTTCTTAAGACACATTGATGGGTATGGAACTTAATGAGACAATGGTATAATTTCTATGTATGTATTACTTTTTATTGTTGGCAGTATTCCCCTTGGTGGTGTTTTTGCGCATCCAGTTTGCTACACTCAAATCCACATTATTATGTGGGCTTCTGACGGTAGCTCTTTGACCTCTGGTGGACAGCTTGTCACTCCCCCAGTACGCCGATCTGTTAACCAGGACCGGGATCGCGGGATTCGCGGACCCGATCGCCGCTGGAGTGCGGCGATCCGTCCCTGGAGCGGAAGAACGGGGAGAGCCGTGTGTACACACGGCTTCCCCGTGCTTCTCTGTGGTCGTAGCATCGATCGCGTCATCCCTGTAATAGGGGGACACGATCGATGACGTCATACCTACAGCCACACCCCCCTACAGTTGTAAACACACACATTAGGTCACACATCCCCTACAGCGCCACCTGTGGTTAACTCCCAAACTGCAACTGTCATTTCCACAGTAAACAATGCAATTTAAATGCATTTTTTTGCTGTGAAAATGACAATTGTCCCAAAAATGTGTCAAAATTGTCCGAAGTGTCCGCCATATTGTCGCAGTCACGAAAAAAATCGCTGATCGTCGCTATTAGTAGTAAAAAAAAATAATTAATAAAAATGCAATAAAACTATTCCTTATTTTGTAAACGCTATAAATTTTGCGAAAACTAACCGATAAACGCTTATTGCGATTTTTTTTAATCAAAAATACGTAGAAGAATACATATCGGCCTAAACTGAGGAAAAAAAATGTTTTTTTATATATTTTTGGGGGATATTTATTATAGAAAAAAGTTAAAAATATTGCATTTTTTTCAAAATTGTCGCTCTATTTTTGTATATAGCGCAACAAATAAAAACCGCAGAGGTGATCAAATACCACCAAAAGAAAGCTCTATTTGTGGGGAAAAAAGGACGCCAATTTTGTTTGGGAGCCACGTCGCACGACCGCGCAATTGTCATTTAAATCGACGCAGTGCCGAATTGCAAAAAGGGGCAAGGTCCTTTACCCGCATTTTGGTCCGGGTCTTAAGTGGTTAAAGGCTCTCTTTATTATTTTACAAATCTTAATAATATAGCTCGACAAAAGCCAATTCCTTTCCTTTTCTTCCAGACTTTCTTTTTCCTATACTGAATTGTATGCAATTCTACTGGCCCCCTTAAACATGTTGACCCTAATTGTCCAAGCTCCTAATATACCACAAAAATGCACTAAGGCAATCCATTCATTTGCCGCAGCTAAAATCCACATTCTTTGCCTACAGGAGACCCATTTTACTGAACAATGTACTCCTACGTTTTTCAGCTCCTCTTATCCACAAGTATATACAGCCTCGGCAGCTACTAAACAACAAGGGGTTCTTTAAGATAATCACTGTACAACCCCATTTGTACTTTCATCTAAAATTAAAGAACCTGAAGGCCGCTACCTCATTCTTATTGGCAGAGGCGTAACTAGAATCTTCAGGGCCCCAGTGCAAGAAAGCATGAAGGCCCCCCCCCCCCCACAGGCATTGCTAGGTCTAGGGCCCATAGCAGTGTAGCAAGTAAATAATATATGTGTGTGTGTGTTTTATATATATATATATATATACACATAGGGCCAGATTCACGTAGTCCAGAGCATCTTTGCTCTGGAGTAACGCTTCTCATTTGCGTTGCGCTGCCGAAATTTTAGGAGCAAGTGCTGTCATTCACGAAGCACTTGCTCCTAAAGTTGCGGCAGCGCATCACAAATGAGCCGGCGGAATTCAAATGTAGCGGGTACGGGGCGTGTAGTATGCTAACTACGCGCGATCCCGCCGCCAACGTACTGCGCATGCGTCGAGTGTCAAAACATCCCCGTGCGCATGCTCCAAAATCTGTGAATGAACGTCAATGACGTCACATTCCCATTCATGACCGTTTTACGCAAGCGACGTTTTTTTTTTTTTTTCCGACGCGATGACGACGCCTATACCTAACATAGGATACTCCAACCCCATGTAGGTATATCTATGCGCCGCGTATCCCGTCCGGAAACGTCGTATCATCATTGCGTCGCGCCGGATTTCGATCGTGAATTGCCGATTTCCGCTCATTAACATATTTTTTGAGCGTAAATCGGCGGGAACGCCCCCGGCGCCATTTTTAAGTTGAAGTAACGATGCGATGGCGAAACTCAGTTACGCTGCTCGCATCGGAACTTCAACCCGGCGTTTCTTGTTTTCTGGTTACAGAAAACAGAAACGCCGGCTCAAAGCCACAGTTAGGCTGGCGGATCACTCGATCCGCCAGCGTAACCTTTCCTGAATCTGGCCCTATATATATATATATATATATATATATATATATATATATATCGTTAAATATCTGAGTGCGGATCCTCCTTGCATCAGGGTCCCCAGAGAGCCAATTCCTTACATAAAAGTGCCCAAAGAGCCTCCAAAGAGCCTCCACCACTTACATCAGAGAGCCTCCATACATTAAGAGTCCCCAGAGAGCCCCCCACCTACATTAGGGTCCCCAGAGAGCCTCCATACATTAAGGTCCCCAGAGAGGCTCCCCCCCATACATCAGGGTCCCCAGGGTCTCCAGAGCCTCTCCCAGAGAGCCCCCCATACATCAGGGTCCCCAGAGAGCTTCCCCCATACATCAGGGTCCCCAGAGAGCTCCCCATACATCAGGGTCCCCAGAGAGCCCCCCCCCCATACATCAGGGTCCCCAGAGAGCTTCCCATACATCAGGGTCTCCAGAGAGCCCCCGCATACTACAGGGTCTCCAGAGAGCCCCTCCATACATCAGGGTCTCCAGAGAGCCCCTCCATACATCAGGGTCTCCAGAGAGCCCCCCATACAGTAAGGTCCCCAGAGAGCCCCCCTTACATCAGGTTTCCCAGAGAGCCCTCATACTTTAGGGTTTCCAGAGAGCTCCCCTAAACACCATGGTTCCCAGAGAGCCCCCCCTTACATCATGGTTCCCAGAGCCCCTTCCATACATCAGGATCCCCAGAGAGCCACCCCCATACATCAGGGTCCCCAGATAGCCTCCCCCCATACATCAGGATCCCCCAAAGAGCCCCCACTTACACCCGGGTCCCCAGAGAGCCCCCCTTACATCAAGGTACCCAGAGAGCCTCCCTCCATACATCAAGGTCCCCAGAGAGCCTCCTCCAATACATCATGGTCCCCAGAGAGCTCTTTATACATCAGGGTCCCCAAAGAGCCCCCCCCATACATCAGGGTCCCCAGAGAGCCCCTCCTTACATCAGGGTCCCCAAAGAGTCTCCCCCATACATCAGGGTCCCCAAAGAGCCTCCCCTTACATCAGTGTCCCCAGAGAGCCCCCATACATCAGGGTCCCCAGAGAGCCAACCCATACATCAGGGTCCTAGGAGAGCCCCCCCATACATCAGGGTCCCCAGAGAGCCTCCCCCAAACATCAGGGTCCCCAGAGAGCTCCCCATACATCAGGGTCCCCAGAGAGCCCCCCCATACATCAGGGTCCCCAGAGAGTCCCCCCATACATCAGGGTCTCCAGAGAGCCCCCGCATACTACAGGGTCTCCAGAGAGCCCCTCCATACATCAGGGTCTCCAGAGAGCCCCTCCATACATCAGGGTCTCCAAAGATCCCCCCCATACAGCAAGGTCCCCAGAGAGCCCCCTTACATCAGGGTTCCCAGAGAGCCCCCATACATCAGGGTTCCCAGAGAGCCCCCCATATACATTATGGTTCCCAGAGAATCCCCCTTACTTTAGGGTTTCCAGAGAGCTCCCCTAAACACCATGGTCCCCCTAGAGCCCCCCCTTACATCATGGTTCCCAGAGCCCCTTCCATACATCAGGATCCCCAGAGAGCCCCCCCATACATCAGGGTCCCCAGAGAGCCTCCCCCCATACATCAGGAACCCCCAAAGAGCCCCCCACTTACACCTGGTCCCCAGGAGCCCCCCTTACATCAAGGTACCCAGAGAGCCTCCCTCCATACATCAAGGTCCCCAGAGAGCCTCCCCCAATACATCATGGTCCCCAGAGAGCTATTTACACATCAGGGTCCCCAAAGAGCCTCCCCCCATACATCAGGGTCCACAGAGAGCCCCTCCTTACATCAGGGTCCCCAGAGAGCCCCTCCTTACATCAGGGTCCCCAAAGAGCCTCCCCCATACATCAGGGTCCCCAAAGAGCCTCCACCTTACATCAATGTCCCCAGAGAGCCCCCCATATATCAGAGTCTCCAGATAGCCAACCCATACATCAGGGTCCCCAGAGAGCCAACCCATACATCAGGGTCCCCAGAGAGTCCCCCCCCCATACATCAGGGTCCCCAGAGAGCCCCCCTACATCAGGGTCCCCAGAGAGCCCCCCTTACTTTAGGGTTCCCAGAGCACCCCCATACATCAGGGTTCCCAGAGAGCCTCCCCCATACATCAGGGTCCACAGAGAGCCCCTCCTTACATCACTTACATCAGGGTTGCCAGAGAGCCCCACCATACATCATGGTTCCCAGAGCCCATTCCATACATCAGGGTCCCCAGAGAGCCCACCATACATCAGGGTCTCCAGAGAGCCCCTTCCATACATCAGGGTCCCCAGAGAGCCCCACCATACATCAGGGTCCCTATAGAGCCCCCCATACATCAGGGTCCCCAGAAAGCCCCCCACATACATCAGGGTCCCCAGAGAACCTCCCACATACATCAGGGTCCCCAGAGAGCCTCCCACGTACATCAGGGTCCCCAGAGAGCCTCCTACATACATCAGGGTCCCCAGAGAGCCCCCCTTACTTTAGGGTTCCCAGAGAGCCCCCCATACATTATGGTTCCCAGAGAACCTCCCCTTTACATCAGGGTCCCCAGAGAGCCTCCCCTTTACATCAGGGTCCCCAGAGAGCCCCCCATACATCAGGGCCCCCAGAGAGCCTCCCACATACATCAGGGTCCCCAGAGAGTCCCCCCATACATCAGGGTCCCCAGAGAGCCCCCGCATACTACAGGGTCTCCAGAGAGCCCCTCCATACATCAGGGTCTCCAGAGAGCCCCTCCATACATCAGGGTCTCCAGAGAGCCCCCCCATACAGCAAGGTCCCCAGAGAGCCCCCTTACATCAGGGTTCCCAGAGAGCCCCCATACATCAGGGTTCCCAGAGAGCCTCCCCATATACATTATGGTTCCCAGAGAGTCCCCCTTACTTTAGGGTTTCCAGAGAGCTCCCCTAAACACCATGGTGCCCCTAGAGCCCCCCCTTACATCATGGTTCCCAGAGCCCCTTCCATACATCAGGATCCCCAGAGAGCCCCCCATACATCAGGGTCCCCAGAGAGCCTCCCCCATACATCAGGAACCCCCAAAGAGCCCCCCACTTACACCCCGGTCCCCAGAGAGCCCCCTTTACATCAAGGTACCCAGAGAGCCTCCCTCCATACATCAAGGTCCCCAGAGAGCCTCCCCCAATACATCATGGTCCCCAGAGAGCTATTTATACATCAGTGTCCCCAAAGAGCCTCCCCCCATACATCAGGGTCCACAGAGAGCCCCTCCTTACATCAGGGTCCCCAGAGAGCCCCTCCTTACATCAGGGTCCCCAAAGAGCCTCCCCCATACATCAGGGTCCCCAAAGAGCCTCCCCCTTACATCAATGTCCCCAGAGAGCCCCCCATACATCAGGGTCCCCAGAGAGCCAACCCATACATCAGGGTCCCCAGAGAGCCAACCCATACATCAGTGTCCCCAGAGAGTCCCCCCCATACATCAGGGTCCCCAGAGAGCCCCCCATACATCAGGGTCCCCAGAGAGCCCCCCTTACTTTAGGGTTCCCAGAGAGCCCCCCATACATCAGGGTCCCCAGAGAGCCTCCCCCCATACATCAGGGTCCACAGAGAGCCCCTCCTTACATCACTTACATCAGGGTTCCCAGAGAGCCCCACCATACATCATGGTTCCCAGAGCCCATTCCATACATCAGGGTCCCCAGAGAGCCCCTTCCATACATCAGGGTCCCCAGAGAGCCCCCCCATACATCAGGGTCCCCGTAGAGCCCCCCCATACATCAGGGTCCCCAGAGAGCCCCCCCATACATCAGGGTCCCCAGAGAGCCCCCCACATACATCAGGGTCCCCATAGAACCTCCCACATACATCAGGGTCCCCAGAGGGCCTCCCACGTACATCAGGGTCCCCAGAGAGCCTCCTACATACATTAGGGTCCCCAGAGAGCCCCCCTTACTTTAGGGTTCCCAGAGAGCCCCCCATACATTATGGTTCCCAGAGAACCTCCCCTTTACATCAGGGTCCCCAGAGAGCCCCCCCTTTACATCAGGGTCCCCAGAGAGCCCCCCATACATCAGGGCCCCCAGAGAGCCTCCCACATACATCAGGGTCCCCAGAAAGCCTCCCCCATACATCAGGGTCCCCAGAGAGCCCCCCACTTACACCCCGGTCCCCAGAGAGCCCCCCTTACATCAAGGTACCCAGTGAGCCTCCCTCCATACATCAAGGTCCCCAGAGAGCCTCCCCCAATACATCATGGTCCCCAGAGAGCTCTTTATACATCAGGGTCCCCAGAAAGCCACTCCTTACATCAGGGTCCCCAAAGAGCCTCCCCCCATACATCAGGGTCCACAGAGAGCCCCTCTTTACATCAGGGTCCCCAAAGAGCCTCCCCCATACATCAGGGTCCCCAAAGAACCTCCCCCTTACATCAGTGTCCCCAGAGAGCCCCCCATACATCAGGGTTCCCAGCGAGCCAACCCATACATCAGGGTCCCCAGAGAGCCAACCTATACATCAGGGTCCCCAGAGAGCCAACCCATACATCAGGGTCCCCAGAGAGCCCCCCCATACATCAGGGTCCCCAGAGAGCCCCCCCATACATCCGGGTCCCGAGAGAGCCCCCCTTACTTTAGGGTTCCCAGAGAGCCCCCCTTATTTTAGGGTTCCCAGAGAGCCCCCCATACATCATGGTTCCTAGAGAGCCCCCCTATACATCATGGTTCCCAGAGAGCCCCCCTTACATGAGGGTTCCCAGAGAGCCTCCCTCCATACATCAGGGTCCCCAAAAGGCCTCCCATACATCAGGGTCCACAGAGAGCCCCTCCTTATATCACTTACATCAGGGTTCCCAGAGAGGGTCTCCAGAGAGCCTCCCACATACATTAGGGTCCCCAGAGAGACCCTCATACTTCATGGTTCCCAGAGCCCCTTCCATACATCAGGGTCCCCAGAGAGCTCCCCCCATACATCAGGGCCCCCAGAGCCACTTCCATACATCAGGGTCCCCAGAGAGCCCCCCATACATCAGAGTCCCAAGAGAGCCCCCCATACAGAGCCCCCATACATCTGGGTCACCAGAGGCCCCCGCCTCCATACATCAGGGTCACCAGAGGCCCCCCATACATCAGGGTTCCCAGAGAGCCCACCAAATACATCAGGGTTCCCAGACTTAAACACCCCCACAGAGCTTCCCCTTTACCTGGCTGGCTGTGCACCTCCAACCCCCAGCACAGGGGGAGGTGGGAGGCGGCGATCGGCAGCTCTATGATGTCCCTTGGGGCTTGTAATTCTCTTACTGGGTCTGTACAGTGGAGAGGGGAGGGGCCTCTGACCCGAGCAACTCACTTGTACACTGAAGAGTGAAACTTGAAGCTGCCCGGGTCAGAGGCTCCTCCCCCCTTCACTCATCCACTGTATACACGCTAAAGGAGAAATACAAGCCCCAGGGAGATGCCGCGAGCACCATACAGCTGCCGATCGCCGCCTACCACTCCCTCCCACTACATCCCAAACTAAAAGCCGGAGATGCAGAGGGAGATGCCGGTCTTGGGGCCCCCCACAGCGACAGAACGGAAGGGCCCAGTCGCAACTGCGACTGCAGCGACCCTGAAAGTTCCGCCACTGCTTATTGGGCACAATTCTGATGTTGCTGTAACCATTGTATTATATTATGTTATATTATGTTCCTAATAAACATTCATTATCATTTATTTCTGATCTTTTCCTTGTAATTGATTCACACATGTTAGGTATAATGATATTATGTGGAGACTTGAACCAAGCCTTTTTTTTCCTTCTTGGATAAATCTCACCTTCTCACATCTCCTGTTCCCCTAAGCTTTAATTTCAGCAACTTATCTCTAAGCATAACATGTTAGACTCTTGGCATGAGCTCAATCCAGCTCGTAAATGCTTTACATATTACTCTCATCCTCACAAATTGTTTTCTAGGTTCGATCATATCTGTTGGCATGGCCCAAGAGATCCTCTCATCAGTTATTACGTCCTTTACCTGGTCCAATCAGTGCAGTTTGTACCATCTTCTTCCCTATCCGAGATCCCAGGATTCGTCTTGGTGCTAGTTAATGATTTTATTCAAACTCACCCATCCCATTGTCTAGATATTAAACATGCTCTCAATGACTATCTCATTAATAACACTTCTGCATATATTTCCCCTCTCCCTCTTTGGGAAGCCCATAAACCTGTAATTCGGGGTACGCTTATCTGGAAAGAATAATTTCTCAAATGTGAGAGTAAGCTCCTTAGAAAATAAAAAAATAAATTAGAAAATGACTTTATTCTGTGTCAAAATTCTCCCTCCCCTTCTAAGCTAAGCTTGATAGAACCTGCACAACACCTTTATTACCTCAAAGCAAACAAATCAGATACCCTATTAGCTTCAACCTTACACTTACTGCAAAAACCTAAGACATCTGTGCGACTCAAACTAAACCCTGATTCATACACAAGAAACTCTGTCAAAATTTTACACACATTCCACTCAAATCTTGCTAAATTATATTCGCCAAACCATAATTTTGACCATGCTATTGCAGATTCCCTTTTTTCACAAATTACCCTTCCAACACTCTTACAAACCCACTGTGAACGATTTGAGTGTCCCATCTCTGCAACAGAAGTCATCATGGCTATTAAGACTTTAAAACGTAATAATGGTCCCGGCCTAGATGGATTTTCTGCTTTCCACTACAAGAAATGTTATCCTAATGCCCTGTACACACTATCGGTTTATCCGATGAAAACGGTCTGATGGATTTTTTCATCAGATATCCGATGAAGATGACTTTCATCAGTCTTGCCTACAGACCATCAGTTAAAAAAACTATCGCGTCAGAACGCGTAACACACCTACACACCATCAGTTAAAAAAACGATCGTGTCAGATGGCGTAAAACACAACAACGTGCTTAGAAAAATGAAGTTCAATGCTTCCGAGCATGCGTAGACTTGATTCTTAGCATGCGTTGATTTTTAACCAATGGATTTCCCCACAGACAATGTTTTTTTTTCTATCGTTTTTTTAACCATCAGATAATTTTAAAACAGGTTCTAAGTTTTTTCACCGATGGAAAAAAAACGATGGGGCCCAAACACGATCGATTAGTCTGCTAAAAATGGTTTGTTTTCATCAGACGAACCGATCGTGTGTACGCGGCATTAATGAGGCCTTCAATATATATATAGGGGGCACTCTTCGTTCAGAATCCTTAATGGCCATAATTTCCATGCTTCTCAAATCTAAATCTGATACAACCTCTTGGACAAATTACTGTCCTATTTTGCTTCTTAATATTAACAATAAACTTTTAGCTAAAATACTCGTAGCCCGCTTGTAATAGGTAAGTAATAGGTGAACTTGTCCATCAAGATCAAGTTGGGTTCATACCATCACAAAACATACTTTATCCATCTGGGACAGATTATAAACTTCTCTTGGCCTTTATTTATCCTCATTTATCGCTCATTTCTTTTGTTAAATATCCCACTTTCTACCCTGCCTGGATTGCTCCTAATTATTTCAAAGCATGGAATACCGCTAATGTATCCTGTTTATGTAATTTGGTATCTGGCTCCTCCATAATACATTATTTTCCTACTTTGTGTGATACGTTTGGACTTCCTCAATCGGAATGGTTCCAATATTTGCAAATCAATACTTGTTTCCAACCTTATCTCAATTCCAACTCCCAACTATCCCAGACGTCACATTTTGAACGCCTATGTCTTTCTGACCTGCATGCTAGAGGACTTGTTTCATTTCTCTATAAGCTCATTTTAGATAGTACTAACACTGGTCCCTCCTCATATGTCTCCAAATGGGAACTGAATGGTCTACTATATGGTGCACCACTAAGTCTGCTTCTTCTAATGTTGTTGCTGTGGAAACTAACTTTAAAGTGCTAACCCCTTGGTAATTTGTCCCTGCTAGAATATCAAAATATGATTCTGATTACCCTGGAGCTTGTTTTCATGGCTGTTCAGAGCCTGACACTCAGGTTCATATTTTGTGGGATTGCACAATTGGCCAAAAAATTTAGAGGGCGGTTTTTGGCAGTTTTTGACTTGGTCTCCAAAATCTTTGATACACATATACAACCCAATCCTGCTACAGCCCCATAAAACCCGAAAACCTTATGGGATCACACAGAATCAATTTAGCCTTATTTTACAGCTCCTGAGTCCTAACAGCCACAAAACAAACCATTGCTAAGGCATGGAAAACTCAATATTTAATTCTAGCTGAAGCCATACACGGAACTAATAAAGCTCCCTTTGATGCTAAAATGGAAGCAGTCAAAAGAGATTGAATCTTTCAATTTGAGAAACTCTGGCTTCTTTGGGTTAAGCATTGTTTACCTCCAGACTTTGATGACACTCCCCCCCCCCCTATTTTCTACCCTCTTCTCTCTATTTACTCCTATTTTTTTGTTTCCTACCTTTCTTTTAATAATAAACAAATAAACACATTATCTCTTCTGTCTATAATATATGCCTATTAGATTGATCTCCTTATTACTGCTCTTGCAAATTGAAACCAATAATCACTAGCTTACTTTTTTCCTTCTGATGGCATTTGCTTTTAACCCTCCTGGTGGTATTCCCGAGTCTGGCTCGGGGTAAGATTTCAGTACCAAAAGTGGTATCCACGAGCCTGACTAAGGCTCGCCTCGCAACAGCCAGAGACAAAGTTACTTACCTTGTCCCTGGATCCTGTGATGCCTCCCCACTGTGTGAGCGAGCAGGTCCTCGCTCGATTCACACAGTTTCCCTGTGTGCCGCCGATCTCCGTTCCCTGCAACGTTACGATGCACGGGGATGGAGAACGGCGCCAAATTCAAAAAAGTAAACAAACACATTACATACAGTATACCGTAATCTTATAGATTACAGTACTGTATGTAAAAAATACACACACCCTTTGTCCCTAGTGGTCTGCCCAGTGCCCTACATGTACTTTTATACTGTATAATAAAAACTATTCTTTCTGCCTGCAAACTGTGGATTGTCCATAGCAACCAAAAGTGTCCCTTTATGTCAAAAGTGGTTTTAGAGCAGCAAGAAAACAGCGATAATAAATTATAATCACTTGCAGAATTGAGCGATAGCGATTTGTGGGGAAATTCGTCATAAATAAAAGTAATGACAGCAACAATTCTGCAACTGAGCAAATTTCAGTGATTTTGAGTTGATTACATTATTGAATATATTTGTATTATAATTATATTATTATTTGTTATAATTATTTATAATTATTTATTATATTATAATTTATAATTTTGTTTTTCAAACTTTTTCATACCAAGGATGCCTACTAGACTCTTGTTTGGTCAGATTTAAGTGAGTTATTCCTAAGAATTACAGGCCTACAATATAAAACGGCAAATTTCCTTGCAAAATAATGGTACCGCTTTCAGCACCTAAAATCTGAAATAATCATACCGCAAGGGAGGTTAATATAATAATTTGGTTTATTCGTTGCACTACTTGTTACATTTTTACATTGTTATGTACTCATCCTGTTTATAAATCAATATGTTTAGCTTTATTGCTATTTGAATATTGTGCCACTGTCCTTGTATGTACTCAATTTGTCAATCTTTATTATATTTAAAAAATAATAAACAAATTTGATGTGAATGGGAGTCCTTTTGAAATGTCCAAATACTTGTGTTCAAAAGCCTAAGGTAAAACAAATGTTGTTGTCAGAATAGTTAAGTCACCATTAAACACCAACCTTTGAGTTATGTCCCGTACACACAATCGGAATTTCCGATGGAAAAAGTCCATCAGATTTTCCGATCATGTGTAGCCCCATCTGAGTTTTTTTATGGGAAATTCCAATGAATTCCATCAGAGTTTAGATATACTGTAGAACATGTTCTATTTTTTCCAATGGAATTCCATCTGAATTCCGATGGGATTTGGCCGGGCAAAAGCCTGATCCTGTGTACGTGGCATAACTCTCCACGCATACCTCTTCACCTATCCTTTTGAACGTGTCACCTTTTTTACCATGTTTTTCTACCCCAGTTCCTCAAGCAATATTTTCTTCTCAATACCTAACCATAAAAAGTCCTACAATATAATTTAATAGAAGTATCAACACAAATTACCCATCAATGAGGAATGGAAATTGGGATATGGGTATACAGCCTCTACATTCAGCTCTTTGTACTTAAAGTGGAAATCCTGGCTAACCATAACTTTTGTTAAAATGTCCCTTCTCTTCTTCTGCTACCTATCTTTTCTAACTTATGTAAAAAAGAACTATACTTACCTTTTTCAGTCCGCTGTGGTCCAGTCATGTGATCCTGCAGTTCTGGCTAACCTGTGTCAGTTAGTGGCCGGCTGCAAGTAAGCTGCAGGGCTGAGGAGGGAGTGCCAACAATAGCTGGGCTATGGGAGTCGTCCACTGGTGATGTCACCTCTCCTGGAATTTCCAGTCAGTGTTAAGCGCTCACTCCTGTCCCTTGCAGCTGGCCACTTACCGACACAGGGGATAATTTCACCCAATCAGACAGAAAAAAGGTATACAGATCTTTGTTACATTGGGTTGAATAAATAGGCATTTTTAGAAATGGTTATGCCTAAACAGGAATTCCACTTTAATAATTATAAAACATGTATTTGTTTTAGATGTATTTATCTGTCACAAACGTAACACTGTTGTTTAGTAATTAAAAAATTTGACACATAAATTAGTCACATGGCTAACACAAACAGCCTTATCTTTGTGTTAAAGCCTTTTATTGACCCTAATAGTAGTTATTTCACTGTGATCATCAACGTTATTATAGTATTGCTTTTATTAATTAAGTATAGTAAAGAAAAAAAGGCAGGTCCCAGCTAGATAGTGGAACACTTTCAGTGAGCTTGGGTAAACATTTCCAACTGGAAGAATATCGTTCTGTGAAGAAGGGCCGTTTTTTGTGGAGTAAGAGTGAAATATGTGCTGGCAAAAGAGTTGATGAAGTGAAATAACTGACAGTATTCATAGCAGCTGGAGGTGTCCATGGCCTGATATAGTAATGTGCTTCAGGCATACAATTAACCTTAACATCTAGCTAAGTGCATGCACTGTACAGGCCCTCTCCATGTGCTGGGTCGATGTGTTCTCAGGGCCTGATGATTGTGATGATTTGCACCTTTTCACTACACGTCTCTTTTATTTACGCTGTGAGAACAGAATTATTGTAATCTAGACAGAAGGTAAACAAATGGAAACCATTAATAAAAGTTACATATGTTCAGCAGCTTTTTTATTCAAGGCAAGCTTGTTTTGTTTGAGAACACACGGGATTAAGGGAAAACTTCTAACAAGTGATTTCAGTTTATAGCTAATGTCTTATATTTAATGGGGTAGACCTGAACATGCATACATTTAAACACATTTTATTTAATGAAATCAAATGTATACAGCATATATTTATTCCCAATCAAGTTTATTTAACAAATATGTGCAAATATACATTTTTGTGCAGTGTTCAGTAATGCATAGCAACAAAATTACTAATTTAATCAGTTTAGAATCACAGAAGGAAATATGACTACTGATTGGTTACTTTTTTCTCTTCTGTATAATGTTGGTGTGTTTTGGAAGTATTTTAACCACTAGCCGACCAGCCGCCGCAGTTATACGGCGGCAGGTCGGCTCTCCTGCGCGAGAGCCCGTCATCCTACGTCGGGACTTTCGCGGGCACTAGGGGGCGCGTGCGCGCCACCGGCGGCCCGCGCGCGCGCCCCCCGCTCGCCCCCGAGTCCCGCGCGCGTGCCCGGCGGGCGCGATCGCCGCCGGGCGCGTGCGCTCGTTCGTTACAGAGCGGGGAACGAGAGCTGTGCGTGTAAACACACAGCACTCGTTCCTGTCAGCGGGGGAAACGCTGATCTTCCGTTCATACAATGTATGAACGGAAGATCAATGATTCCCCCTAGTGAGTTCACCCCCCCCCCACACAGTAAGAACACACCCAGGAACACACTTAACCCCTTCCCCGCCCCCTAGTGTTAACCCCTTCACTGCCAATGGCATTTTTATAGTAATCCAATGCATTTTTATAGCATTGATCGCTATAAAAATGCCAATGGTCCCAAAAATGTGTCAAAAGTGTCCGATGTGTCCGCCATAATATCGCAGTACCGAAAAAAAACACTGATCGCCGCCATTACTAGTAAAAAAAAAAATATTAATAAAAATGCCATAAAACTACCCCCTTTTTTGTAAACGCTATAAATTTTGCGCAAACCAATCAATAAACGCTAATTGCGATTTTTTTTTACGAAAAATATGTAGAAGAATACGTATCGGCCTAAACTGAGGGAAAAAAATGTTTTTTTATATCTTTTTTGGGGATATTTATTATAGCAAAATGTAAAAAATATTGCATTTTTTTCAAAATAGTCGCTCTATTTTTGTTTATAGCGCAAAAAATAAAAACCGCAGAGATGATCAAATACCACCAAAAGAAAGCTCTATTTGTGGGAAAAAAAGGACGCCAATTTTGTTTGGGAGCCACGTCGCACGACCGCGCAATTGTCAGTTAAAGCGACGCAGTGCCGAATCACAAAAAGTGCTCTGGTCTTTGGACAGCAATATGGTCCGGGGCTAAAGTGGTTAATAATAACATAAAGATACACTCTAGATAATTAAAGCACAAAATAAAGTTTCCTATACAGAGGAAGTTAAGCTATTTTGGTCATTCTTCTCTTCGGGCACGGTTGAACCAAACCATGCCCGACTTTAATTGACCCCCCTCCCCATGCCCTCACAGTGGGCTATGTCAGTACTGGATCCCTCTAGGACCCAGCGCACTCACCTGACACAGCCTTGGCTGGGAAACACTGATTGGCCAGCTCTCCTTTAAAACACCTGTGTTTTCACCCAATCAGTGCTCGTGATAGAGTTACTCTGCTTGCCTTGTGAGATCCAGCCTGACCTGTTTATCTGTAAACCTTGTGTATGACCCGGCTTGTTTGACCCTGCTTGTTGCTTCCGATTTGGTACCTTTCGAACTCTGATTATCCGTGTATGACCCGGCTTGCTTAGACCACATCCATTGCAGTGGTGCACTACTAGCACCAGCAACACCACCAACATCCACACCTGCGGTGAACTACAAGTTCCAGCTTTCCTGCTCATCAAAACACCTACTTCAGCAGTGAACTATAAGTGCCAGCTGTCCCGTTCGTCTCAACCCTGCATCCGTGGTGAACTACAAGTCCCAGTGCTGACCTGCTTCTCAAGACCTGCTCATGGTATGTGGTCTTGTTATTGAACTATAGGCATATTAGCACACCTGAACTGTTGTCTGCTGCTAGCCTGATATGAAACCTGACATTATCACGAGCCATACATAAAAAGGGAAAACCCATCATGGATTCTGAGCAGGCTCAGATGTTTGCACAAGAACTTTGCCGTTTATCCCATCAAGTTCAGCAAATGGCCACAGAGCTCACCAAGGTGCAATCCCCTACTACAACTGTTACAAAAACTTTATCTGAACCAAAAATTCCTTTGCCTGACCGTTTTTCTGGCGACCGTAAGGGATTCTGCAACTTTAAAAACAGCTGCAAATTATATTTCAAATTAAGGCCATCCTCTTCTGGCTCTGAAACTCAGAGAGTTCAGATCATTATCTCTCTGCTACAGGGTGACCCCCAGGCTTGGGCCTTTAACCTTGAACCAAACCATCCAGCCCTGCTAACTGTAGATGCCTTCTTTGAAGCCCTTGGATTGCTGTACGATGATCCAGATCGTATGGCTACTGCAGAATCAACCCTGCGTAACTTAAAGCAAGGAACTACCACAGCTGAAATGTACTGCTCAGAGTTTCGCAGGTGGGCCCCAGAATCTGGCTGGAATGATGCAGCTCTCCGCAGCCAGTTCAGAATAGGTCTTTCAGATGCAATTAAGGATGCTCTGGTCAACTTCTCCTATCCACCCTCACTGGAGGAAGCTATGTGTCTAGCCATTAGAATTGAGCGAGAGAGGGGGCGAGAAAAAAATATGGCTGTGGCAAACTGTATACCTCCCTTACCACCTGACCATCCAACCTCCAGTGCCAGTTCAGTGGAAGAACCTATGCAGCTAGGCTCCACCCGGCTATCTGCCCAGGAACACACACGCCGGCGTAATATGGGACTTTGCCTGTATTGTGGCCTCAGGGGTCACATGCTCCGTTCGTGCCCTACACGTCCGGGAAACTCCCGGACCTAGGTGATTATGGGGAGGTCACCTTAGGTCTGCTTTCATCTCCCCAGGGGGACAGTCGTATACTTCTACCCAGTGTTATTCACTTTGGGACAGGGACTCATGAACTGCTGGCCTTGGTAGATTCTGGAGCTGCTGAGAATTTTATTGATAAGACTTTGATTACCTCCTTGTCCCTGGAAACTCATATGCTAGATTGCCCAGTCCGCCTAATTTCTGTGGATAACCGGCCTCTCTCACAAGACCTTGTGCTTCAGTCCACCAATCCCTTCCAGTTACAATTGGGGGTCCTGCACTGGGAGAAGATTTCATGTCTTGTCATTGACTCTCCATCCACTCCTTTGATCCTAGGCCTTCCTTGGCTTCAGAAGCACAATCCTGTAATTGACTGGCGAACAGGAAATATTCTGGCTTGGTCCAATCAGTGTAAAGAAAGTTGCATCCAGCACCCTGTTCGACTTGCTGCTTGTCAAGTGGGAATGGAACAGATTCCGCTTTGTTATAAGGACTTTCAGGATGTGTTTTCTAAAGGGAGTGCTGACACCTTACCACCTCATCGCAGTTATGACTGTCCCATTGACCTTTTGCCTGACACTACACCTCCGCGAGGGAGAGTCTTTCCATTGTCCGAACCAGAGAACCTTGCTTTGCAAGAATACATCCAGGAAAACCTAGCTAAAAGTTTCATCCGTCATACTTTTCCCGCAGGCGCAGGTTGCTTCTTTGTCCCAAAGAAGGACGGGGGTCTAAGACTTTGTGTTGACTACAGAGGTCTAAATAAAATAACCGTTCCCAATCGGTACCCTCTCCCTCTCATCACAGAATTGTTCTCCCAAATCCAGGGAGCAAAGATTTTCTCCAAACTAGACCTAAGGGGAGCCTATAATCTAGTGCGCATCCGTGAAGGAGATGAGTGGAAGACAGCCTTTAACACCAAGGATGGCCACTACGAATGTCTTGTCATGCCTTTCGGTCTCAGGAATGCACCAGCTGTCTTTCAAAACTTTATGAATGACATTTTCCGTGACCTGTTGGGTCGCTTTATGCTTGTATACTTGGATGATATTTTGATATATTCTCCCAATCTTGAAACGCATCAGAGACACGTCCGCTCAGTGTTGGCCCGATTAAAGGCTCATTCCCTTTTTGTTAAGCCTGAAAAATGTTCATTTCATGTCAAACAAGTACCTTTTCTGGGCTACCTAATCTCTGACACAGGCCTAACCATGGATCCAGCCAAGATTCAGGCCATTCTAGACTGGGCATCACCTTCAGACCTGAAAGCAGTTCAGCGCTTCCTGGGCTTTGCAAATTTCTATCGGAAATTCATTAGGAATTTTGCCACCATTGCACATCCCATCACCTCTCTCACCAGGAAGTCTCAGTCTAAGTTTAAATGGACTACTGAAGCCCAGACAGCCTTCACTCAGTTGAAGAAAGCCTTTACCTCTGCACCAATTCTACGCCATCCTGTTCCTGAGCTGCCTTTTATTGTGGAGGTAGATGCATCCGAAGTAGGGGTGGGGGCGCTTCTGTCACAAAAGGACCCTGTAACTGCTGCCATCCACCCCTGTCCCTTCCTGTCCCGTAAATATTCCCCAGCAGAGCGCAACTATGATATAGGCAACAGAGAACTGTTAGCCATAAAGCTAGCTTTGGAGGAATGGAGACATTGGCTGGAGGGAGCTCGCTATCCATTCATAGTTCTGACTGACCACAAAAACCTTAAATACATCCGTTCTGCTAAAAGACTGAACTCACGTCAGGCCAGGTGGTCATTGTTCTTCTCCAGATTTGACTTCACAATTTCTTATTTACCAGGGCCAAAAAATGTTAAGGCCGATGCCTTGTCTCGCAGTTTTTTATCAGAATCCCCACCTCCGCTTCCTCCACTATCCATTATCTCTGAGGACAGGATTTTGGCTTTCACCCAGACTGACATCTCTGAGGCCTTACTACCTGCACAGGCTAAAGCCCCCCCTTCCACTCCCTCTGGTATGCTTTTTGTGCCCTTGGCTCTTCGTTTGCAGGTTTTGCAGCAGGTACATGCGTCAAAGCCTGCAGCGCATCCGGGGTTTAGACAAACTTATGAGATTATCTCTCGCAACCTCTGGTGGCCATCGATTAGGCGGAATGTGCTAGCCTTTGTCCAGGCTTGTGAGGTTTGTGCCAGAAGCAAGGGCAGTACCTCTAAGCCCTCCGGTCTTCTACGTCCTCTACCAATACCTACTTGTCCCTGGACCCATTTATCTATGTACTTTATAACTGACTTGCCTCTGTCCCAGGGATGTTCCACGATCTGGGTGGTGGTAGACAGGTTCAGTAAGATGGCCCACTTTGTTCCACTTCCGAAACTGCCGTCTGCTAGAGATCTGGCATCTTTATTCATTAAACATGTTTTCAGGCTCCATGGGGCACCAATTAACATTGTCTCAGACCGCGGCTCTCAGTTTATAGCCCAGTTTTGGAAGGCCCTTTGTTCTCAGCTAGGGATTAAGTTATCATATTCTTCAGCCTATCATCCCGAGACAAATGGCCAAACAGAAAGAACTAATCAGACTCTGAAAAAGATGGTACGTTGTCTGATGGCCAATGATGAGGTGGAGTGGGTCAACATCCTTCCATGGGCAGAGTTTGCCTTTAATAATTGTGCCAGCTCTTCTACAGGGACCTCTCCCTTCTTCTGTGTTTACGGGTTGCATCCTCGTGTGTGCTCCTTTGATCTTCCACCCTCTGATGTTCCAGATGCCAACACCACGATTGAAAATTTCTCCAAAATCTGGTCTGACGTCAATCGTGCTATTTCTCGTTCGGTGCAGGCTTTTAAGAAAACGGCTGATAAGAGGCGCTCAAAGGCCCCTGGATATAAAGTTGGTGACAAAGTGTGGCTATCATCCAGGAATCTGTCCCTGCATGTTCCATCCAAGAAACTTGGCCCAAAATTCATCGGGCCCTATGAGATTTCGGAGATTGTTAATCCTGTGTCCTATAGATTAAAACTCCCCCCGTCCATGCGCATTCCTAATGTCTTCCATGTTTCTTTATTGAAACCTGTTCACTCTAGTCTCCAAGTAAATGAACCAGAACCTGTAGATGTGTCGGATAGCCAGGAATATGAAGTGGCATATATTCTTGACTCCAGACGAGTACGCAATTCCTTACAATATCTAGTTCATTGGAAAGGTTTTGGGCCAGAGGATCGATCCTGGATCCCAGCTCGCGATCTCCATGCTGATCGCCTTAAGAAGAAGTTCCATCTTCGATATCCAAGTAAGCCTGGGTGTGCAGGAGCAACCCCTCGAGAATGGGGGGGTACTGTCAGTACTGGATCCCTCTAGGACCCAGCGCACTCACCTGACACAGCCTTGGCTGGGAAACACTGATTGGCCAGCTCTCCTTTAAAACACCTGTGTTTTCACCCAATCAGTGCTCGTGATAGAGTTACTCTGCTTGCCTTGTGAGATCCAGCCTGACCTGTTTATCTGTAAACCTTGTGTATGACCCGGCTTGTTTGACCCTGCTTGTTGCTTCCGATTTGGTACCTTTCGAACTCTGATTATCCGTGTATGACCCGGCTTGCTTAGACCACATCCATTGCAGTGGTGCACTACTAGCACCAGCAACACCACCAACATCCACACCTGCGGTGAACTACAAGTTCCAGCTTTCCTGCTCATCAAAACACCTACTTCAGCAGTGAACTATAAGTGCCAGCTGTCCCGCTCGTCTCAACCCTGCATCCGTGGTGAACTACAAGTCCCAGCGCTGACCTGCTTCTCAAGACCTGCTCATGGTATGTGCTCTTGTTATTGAATTATAGGCATATTAGCACACCTGAACTGTTGTCTGCTGCTAGCCTGATATGAAACCTGACAGGCTATAAGCTCCCAGACACACTTACGTCCACCAGATCACAGTGATCCCTGCTCTTGTGCTCAGTCATCTACGAAGAGTTCTGCACAGTTTGCATTCACACTGAACCAAACTTTAAGGCACCACAAATGAACAATTGATGGACACAGTTCCGATCATACACTACACAAAATAGACCAAGGGGGTGAACCCTTCTCAGTTAAAATTTCCAATGTGGGTGCACCTTAAGAGCAGGTTCACACCAGAATGTATGTATTTAAGCACACATTTTGTACACTCCATTTTTTACAACCCATTAATTTCACTGGGCTGCCAAATTTCTCTGGAATGCAAAAAAAGTACAGCAGACTCGACTTTTAAAAATTGCACTGCACCAAACCACATGGCACTGCAGTACCAAGTGGTTTTGTGGCTGCAAGCACACTGCATTTTTTAGATGTGTTTTGGGTGTCATTAACAATTAAAGGTATCTGCTTGCATCTAACAAAGGGAACGCATCTAACAAATGCATTGCATTCCCATGCGGTGCAGGAAACGTCCATGGAAAACGACTTTTTTGTGCATCATTCTGGTGTGAAAAGGCACAAAACAATTCCAGGAGTGTTGATCTCCTGTTTCCCCTGCAGCACTGGATGCTGACCTTCAGTGTGCTAACCTCCATGTCACTGTTGAACAGGAAAAAGGGGTGCTCAAGCTTTGGCTACTTTAAGCATATTTAATGATGTCAATCATGTTAGTCTCATGCAGAAAATATAAAAAGGGGATTTCAAAGAACAACCAAAATCAAGTAATTAACCATCACTGTTATTTTTGGCTGCTGGCATGCATATGCCTTTCTAGGTTCCTCCATACTGGTAGCATTGTTTTTAAGATGACGGAGTCTCTTTTACATGTGCCAGCTCATGACTGCGCTTACCATCATTCAAATGCCCAGACTAATACATCAGCTAGTATGGACAGTGAAAGATAATCAACCCCTAAAGGTGAGTGCAGTGGGGGCTTGGGATGTGAGGAGGGTGTTGTGAGTTAGTTCACCTTTTCATGTTTTGTGAGAAAATGAGCTCCTGTCTCCTCCTCTTCTCTCAGTGCCTCCATATCAAGCCACTTTCTATGGTGACAGTCGTGCATGCTTGCTCCTGAGCCCAGCCCCACACTCCTCATTGGCTGTGCTTGACAGGCTTGCAAGCAGGTTCAAAATGTGTATACAGTTAGTTGTCCAGCAGCCAGCACGGGCTGGGGAAAGGGTTAAACATTTGCAGCTTAGTTCTAGGGCTTTTGGTTCTGGCCTGCCTACCCGTTCGGGGGACAGCCAAGATCTGTGGGCTCTGGAGAACAGGAACTTGGATACAGGTGTATCGCAGACTCTCCTGCAGGCACAAGAGTGGTTCTATAGAAACCAGAGATTACAGACAGCAATCCAGCTGTGAACAATGCTATTATGGACTCTCACCTCAGTGCCTGTCCACTTGGAGAGCACAGCGCAACTCATGCATTTGCAATGCGTGCCCGGCCATTAAGCCACAAGCTGTCACGGCCAGGTGTCTACAGTTTAAATGGAGGTGACACAGAGAGGGGAGGGAGAGGAGCGAGGCTCCATGTGGCCACATAACTGGATTATGGGACAGATGAATGGCCGTTTATTAAAAGTCAGCAGCTAAATTTTTTGTAGCTATTGACTTTTAATAAGCAAAAAAGAAATCCTGGAACACTGCTTTAAATCAGACTGCTTCTCTGGCATTCCCTGAGAATCTCAAATCCTTCTTACCTAATGCACATTGGCATTGGCCACAGTGAGATTCCACTAGTCATAGTGATGGGCCAATAAGAATATACATTAGGTAGAAAGTGGCAGCAAATCTTTGGGTAGGCTTCTTTAGGTGCTTGTACTTTATACCTAAAGAAGTCTTTTTTTTATTTAGATGACAGTGTCTCTTTAACATTTAGGCTATGTTCACACTGATCTGACACAAGCGTCATACGACTTCTGATCCAACTTTGCCCTGCGACTTCATGTCCTACTTTAATGCATTTCAATGAACAAGCTCCAACTTTGATCCGACTGTATCAGTCCCTTTGAGAAAAAACTGTGTTGTGTTCCTCCCCCCAGAACCATACCAGGCCCTTTGAGTCTGGTATGGATCTTTAGGGGAATCCCCACTCCACAATACAAAAAAAAAACAGCGTCTTCATGTTGATGGGGACAAGGGCCTCCTCCCGTCAACCCTGAGCGGTGGTTATGGGCGTCTGGAGGCAGGGGATTATCGGAACCTGGAAGTCCTCTTTAACGAGGTGATAAACATCGTATTCCTACCCATTCAACCGAAAAAAAGAAGTGTACTGTAGTGTACAAAAAAACAAGAGACGGATTTATAAAAATCCTTTATTAAAAATGAATTATGTCCCCCGTCACAGCTCCATGTCTTCCTCTGGTCTTCTCCCTCTGGTTCTTCTTCCTCCCGTCTTCTCCCTCAAGTTCTTCTCCTGGTTCTTCTGCATCCGCTTTTTCTCCCTGGCCTTCTCTCTCCGCCGACCTGGTTCTCCTTCTTGTATAGCAGTGGCCATCCAAGGATGTCACCCAGAGACCCCACCCCTCATGACACCTTGTGACAGGGGGCAGGGTCTCCGAGTGATGTCACAAGTGGTGGGGTCTCCATACGATGTCCCCGGATGTTAAAACCAATGGGCTGAAATCTTGCCAAAGTCAGACCAAAGTAGAGCAGGAAGCAATTTCAAAGTTGGACCAGTTAAAACCACTCTCATAGGGGAACCATTGATTTTGACATGTCATGTAACTTGTACTGCACGCATGTTGGACCAATGTGAACCGCCCCCTATGGTGGAGAGAGCACAAGTACAAAGGAACATTTAAAGGCTATTATTCTATAATTATTATTATTAGTAGTATATTATTTGAATGGAGTGTTTGTTAGTACAAACTACAGAGAAATGTCACAATTATGATAACATGAACCAATCGATCATATTTTTCAAAACAAAATCAATTAAAAGGAATTACAGGAAATGTTTTGAGGCATTTTTTTAAAGTTTAGGTAGAATTTCCCAGAAACAGAAATGGACCAATCTATTATCTGATCAGAGTAAATAAGCTTTGTTACTGTGCAAAATGATTTTGAGTTTTCTGCAGTTTGATTCATTTAAATACTTTTTAGAACAAAACACTAAATATTACTCTGAAGATACAGCAAAATGACGGAAAAAAAACCCACTTAAGAATAGCTGGAGATAAAAGTGATAAGATGGGCCATGTGTTGTTTAGGACATTTTGAACCAGACTTGTTTCTTTGAGCTGCCTGTCTCCATATCATGCGTTCTTGCTCCATCAGGAGGTTTAAAGAATAGCTACGTATGCATTATATATAAACTGTGTGCGTATATATATATATATATATATATATATATATATATTTTTTTTTTTATCAGACAATAGGTGCTCCCCCTTTCCAAGTCACCCCTTTTCTCCGCCCCCTACCCACCTCCTAGTACCATCCCTTTTAGACAATATAGAACCAAGTATCATTTGGTATCAATAAGTAATTTGTATGGAATTTGGTAATGATATCAAGAAAAGCAGTAAAATAGATCCACTGCAGCCAGCAACAATAGATCCCCCTAACAATGAACCACCCACAACAACATTTCCCCCCAGCAACAATAGACTTCCGGCGGCAGCATCAACAGATCTCCGCACAGCCAGCGTTAATACTGTTGACTTTCTGGCTGCCTTCAACAATAGACCCCTCCCCCAACAGTAGATCTCTTTCAGCAACAACTGACCCCCCCCCCCAGCAACATAAGACCCCCCCAGAAACAATAGGTCCCCCACCAGCAACAATAGACCTTCCCAGCAACAACAGTCCCCACGGCAAAAAAAATCCCCAGCAATAAGCATCAATACCCTGCAGCACACCGCAGCACACCGCAGCACCCCTTGCCATTACATACAGTCAGTTCAGGAGAAACCGGAACTGCGTTCCCCTGCGTTCCCACTCCAGGTGAAGGCTTGTGCCATTTCCGCCTGAGGATTTGGGATGTATGTGGCAAAGCAAGCGGCCTAGTTTCTTGATTACGTGGTCTGGTACTCCCTGCTGGGATGCAGCTGAATCTGCTCCAATCCGGAATCACTGACTGGGGTTGAGAACAAAGTTGCTTAGGAGAATCCTGACATGCCTGATAAACTGGCTGCCTCTCAGGGGGCTGGTCAGAGAGTGTAGCAAAAGGCTACCATCATATTGGCTAAGTAGATAGGACAGTAGCCGATCGAGCATAGTCACTGGACACCAGGCATTGTTAGTCTGAAACAGGTTGATGTTAACCCAGTTTAATGTAAACCCAGCTGGTTTGTTGCATTTTGGAGACTGTAAGATAAAGGGTTGAAATGTTTCAGAAAGTGAGTCAGGTGGCATCGAAGCAGTGCCTGACTGCCGGAGATGTTGATGGTAAATTCACTAGGATGTAGGAAACCGTAGAAGGCCAAGTAGATGGTCGCTTGGATGACTAGGCTGGGCAATGCCCCAAAGGGAGAATGAGTAAGGATTTCAGACATGTCCCTGAAGATGGCACTCGTGATAGGTAGGCATTTGCCACTGGCTACAGGTATGTGCTTCTGTATCCCCCATTGAGGGGACCTAACTTCATGGGCAGAGAATACTGATGGTTTACTGGTGTCCTGTAAGGACAAAAAATGCTGGACACTGGCTAGGTAGAGCCTGATGGTATTGTGAGAAAAGGGCTAGCTGAGTATGGCAATATGATATGAAGGCTAGGACGTGTTTAATATCACCTATCGATGACCCAGGGGAAGAGGCCAAAAACTTGCGGTAAGTGTTCCAAACGGTGCGATAGGCCTTCAGTGTGTTGCATGCCAAGGATTGGTTGATGAGCTGGGTTGCGTTTGTCGAGGTGCAATTTTAGTCTATTGTCAGCAATGACCAGGGTGGGACAGGAGTAGTCGTTGGGTTGGCCCCAGGCTCCTGCTGGAAAAACAAAGTAAGGTTGAAACGGGACAGCGCATCAGCTGCGATATTGCATTTGCCTGGAATATGTCTACAGAAATAATTAAACTGATGACGGAGTGACAGCTGCATGAGCCTGCGCAAGAAGGACATGATGGGGAGTGACATGGATCTACCTTTATTTATGATGTTGGTCGTGGCTTTATTGTCCATAGTGATGTGCACTATCTGTCCTGTCCAAGTGTGGCCCCAGACCTGGGCAGCTGCCATGATGAGATACAGCTTGAAGAGTGATGAAGACTGGGTGAAACCAGGGATTAAGAGGATTTCTGGGGGCCAAGGTTTGGCAGACCAGTGTCGGACGAAAATGTCCGCAAAGCCCGTTGAGGCTGCAGCATCGGTGACCGCCCGTGGTGACTCAGCTGATACTGTTGGGATGACCATTGAAATGCCGTTCCAGCTGGTGAGGAACTTGTTAAATCTGCTACTGCTGCTTGGTCTAATTTGAGAACTTGGTTCGGATCTTGCACTGGTGTGAGAGACTAAAAGCCGTGATATAAAGAACCGTCAATAAGGAATAATCCTTGTCACAAAGTTCAGCATTCCAAATAAAGATTGCAATTGCCTCCTGGTGCACCCTTGCAACCGGGTGAAGTTGTGGATAACTGATACAGGCTAGTTTGTCAGGAGGCAGGCTAGCTTGCATGGTACGCATGTCCAGAGTGACATCTAGAAAGGTGATAGACTGTGCCAGGTCTTCCACTTTGTGCTCAGCTATGGGTACATTGAGGTTGTTGAAAACTATACTTAACTTGTCTAAATGTGCTGGGGGGTGTGTCTGATTGCTCGATAAGCAGACAGTCATCAAGATAGTGGATGACTGTGTGACAGCGGGCCTGGTGAGACAGAATTCATGTGAGGGCCTGAGCGAAGACGTTCAACAGACACAGGCTACTCTTGGAAGGTTAACTTGGTGGCAAAGAAGTAGGATTCTCTCCACTTAATACTGTGCCACCAAAAGAGGGACAGTTCAATAGGGAGGAGTTTGAACGCATCAGAGATGCTTTAGATAGCCAGACCTATCCCAATGATGGCTTGGATGGCTAGGTCAAATGAGGTGTACTTGAGGGAAAATTCCTCAAAGGGAATCAGAGAGTCCACCTGGTGATGTTAGAAGAATTAGATTCCCACAAGTCCAATAGGGCTGACTCTCCAGACTGGGAATGGGGTGATAATAAAGCCTTTATCCACTTCTGACTGTAGTAAGGAGTCAATTGCTTGTATGTCGATGGCCGCTGACTGGAGGTACCTGCATTTGAGGATAGTAAGGGGTAAAGTGAAGAGACCCATGTGACAGAGATGCTAGATTTATGTACTTGCCCTCCAAGATGTCCTTAACCTCCCTGGTGGTATGATTCTTTCAGATTTTAGGTGCTAAAAGTGGTACCATTATTTGCAAGGAAATTTGGCGTTTTATACTGTAGGCTTGTAATTCTTAGGAATAACTCACTTAAATCTGACCAAACAAGAGTCTAATAGGCATCCCGGGTATGAATTTTTTTAAAAAACAAAATTATAAATTATAATATAATAAATAATTATAAATAATTATAACAAATAATAATATAATTATAATAAAAATTATTCAATAATGTAATCAAATCAACATCACTGAAATTTGCTCAGTTGCAGATTTGTCGCTGTCATTATTTATTTATTTTTTATGACAAATTTCCCCACAAATCGCTATCGCTCAATTCTGCAAGTGATTCTGATTTATTATCGCTGTTTTCTAGCTGCTCTAAAACCATTTTTGACATAAAGGGACACTTTTGGTTGCTATGGGCAATCTACAGTTTGCAGGGAGAAAAAACTGTTTTTATTATGTAAAAGTACATGTAGGACACTGGGCAGACCACTAGGGACAAAGGGGATGTGTATTTTTTACATACAGTACTGTAATCTATGAGATTACAGTATACTGTATGTAATGTGTTTGTTTACATTTTTGAATATAGCGCCGTTCTCCACCCCCGTGCGTCGTAACGTCGCAGGGAACGGAGCTCGGCGGCACTGTGTGAATTGAGCGAGCACCCGCTCGCTCACACAGCGTGGATGCATCGCTGGATCCAGGAACAAGGTAAGTAAACACTGCCTGTGGATTCAGCAAGGCGAGCCCGAGTCTGACTCGGGGTTACCGATCGCAGCATTAAAATTTAACCCCGAGTCAGACTCAGGAATACCGCCAGGGGGGTTAATGAGGCTGGCAGGGACAAGGTGAGCAGGGAGGACGGTAGAAGTGGATTCTGGCGTACCTGCATGAAGGGATGCCAGTGCGTGTCTATGACTGGATGTCATGAATCAGACTGAGACAGAAGTACAGTTAAATTAAAATAATAGATAATAATAATAAAAATAAAAAGGCAATCAGAGTAAGCGTAGTCAAAACATACCCAGAGTTCAGTAACCAGATCAGGTAATCGGCCAAGCCAATGTCCAAGAGCCAGAGACAAAGGTAGTAGTATAGCAAGCAGGATCTGTAGCCAGAGGGAATGTCAGTCAAGCAGGTCTTCAACAGGAATGCAGGAGAAAGTCTCTTGTGACGTTAACACAGGCGATGACAAAGAGCAAATGAACCGGACGGCTTTAAGTAGGCAGAGCTGACGAGCAGGATGATCAACAGGTGGATCACTGTGGAGAGATGGGAGATGGCAATTAGCTGACAGCTGAGCTGCCAGCACAGAGAAGGAAGAGCTGAGCCCAGCCCTGACAGTACCCCCTCCTCAATGACCCCTCCCACTCGAAGGACCTCCGGGCTTAAGGGGAAAACATCTATGGAAATCACGAAGGAGGCCAGGGGCATGTACGTCCAAAGGATGAGACCCAAGAGTGTTCCTGCGGACAGTACCCCTTCCAATGCACCAGGTACTGTATGCACCCACGGAACCTACAGGAGTCAACAATGGACTGTACCTCATACTCCTCATTATTCTCAACCTGTATAGGGTGAGGATGTGGCACCAAGGTGGTAAAACGGTTGCAGACCAAAGGTTTTAATAAGGAGATATGAAACACATTGGATATACGCATACTAGAAGGAAGGTCCAATGCTTAAGCCACTGGGTTTATCCTGCGAAGGATACGGAACGGCCTAATAAACCAAGGTGCAAACTTCAGAGAAGGAACATGAAGTCGGAGGTTGCGAGATGACAGCCAGACCCTGTCCCCGACCTGGTAGGGAGGTATAGGCAGGCGTCTGCGGTCAGCATGGAGTCTGTATCTCTCGTTAGCCTGTCGCAAAGCCTCCTAGTACCCAAGTGGAATGAGGACCACGGAGATATTCCTCTAACGCAAGAATACTCTGAGGAACAAACGAGTCAGGCAACATGGAATGTTGAAAACTATAGTTCCCCTTAAACTTCTGCTCACTCCACCAGCCTGGGGACACCCAAGGGCATCTTTAATATTGATTGGACCCTGGGCAAACATTTTCCTGCCCCCCTGGTCCCCACTCCATACCTACCAATTTCCCTCTCCATGCCAACATCCCAAAAAACAAACACGCACATAGACTTATCTAGAAAAAAATAATAAAAAAACTGGCTCACACTTACTGATTGCTCCAGGCTCACTGATTGGTTGTTAGTGCACATCATTACCACTCACTGATTGGTTGCTAGAGGTTACCACACAATATTAACACAAGATATTTGGTTGCTAGAGGTTACTGCACATCATTATCCCTCACCCATTGGTTGCTAGAGGTTACTGCACATCATTACATTTTACCCATTGGTTGATAGAGGTTACTGTACTTTTTTACAGCTCACTGATTGGTTGCTATAGGTTACTGCTTATCATTACCATTCACTGATTTGTTGGTAGAGGTTACTGCAAATGTATTCTGCTCACTGATTGGTTGTTTTGTGAAGAAGAGTCGAAGACGGAGAACAGAAGGGAGTAGACTCGTCCAAGCATCAGAGTCAAGACCGCGTCCAGAAAAAGGTCAAAGTCTAGTCCACCTTGTACTTAATTACTAGTTGTTGGAAGATTTCCATCCTCTAGGGTTGGAGAGAATTACGGACCCTGTAGAAGGTCCGCCTCTAGGAAGGGAATCCTATATCCCTCATCCAGGGCCCCACACTCTTTCAAACCTTTTGTGGTTCCCTTGTTTAATAAAAAGCCGCCCTTACTCCAAATCAGAGTATTGATAGTTTCAGCCCAATTCTTAACAGAATGGGGGGCATGTGCTTGCCATCTCTGTGCTATTAGCTTACTTGCCTGGAATAGGCCTCGTAGTACGCCTTCCAGGGCTCCCGGTGGAACTCTGTGGTCCTCCATATACCCTAGAAGGCAGGTTCTAGCATCTGGCTCTAGAGAGGTCTTAAAGGTATTGTTGAGTTTGTTAATGACTTCTGTCCATTACCTGAAGAGCTTGGGGCATCTCCAAAACATGTGGATAAGGTCGCCTGTTGCCTTACATCTCGGGCATTCGTCACTCTGGTCCCAACCTAATTGAAACATTTTTTTAGGGGTGTAATAGACACGGTTTAGTAAAAATAAATGGGACAGTCTCTGTGCTGGGGAAATAGATACCAGAGCCCCTCTATTTAGGATCTTACTCCACTGCCCTGAGCGTGCCGGATTGATTTATGGCGCTGGCCCCTAGTTTATCATATAGCTCTGAAATTAAGCCTTTCGTAATATTAGTTTTGGTTATTTTAGTGAGGACGGGAGTCTGGACCCTGACTATCGGATGGGACTTAAACTGGGTCTGGATGGCATGCCCGATCTGTAAATATTTAAAGAACGTTTTATTTGGTATGTTAAATTTATGTCTCAAGTCCGAAAACGTTTTCATAAGGTTACCCTCATACAGATGGAATAGCCGTGTAATTCCCCGTCTCTCCCAAATTTTAGATTTTTCTACGCCCTCAACTTCTGTTAGGTTTTGCGATGTGTTGTAGCTGGGACGCCAAGAAATATATTCTCGGGTGTGGAACCGCCATCCCTCCCTCCTTGACAGGGAGCTGCATGGTCTGCATCCCAAATCTGGCCTGGCCTCCTTTCCACATTAGTTCTTGAAATAGTGTTTCCATTCTTTTAAACCATATTTGGTTTACCCAAATCGGGGAATTGTGGAGTACATATAATATCTGGGGAAGCCAGATCATTTTAATTAGGTTACATCTCCCAGCTACAGAGAGAGGGAGGCGGCTCCAAATGTCTTTTTTTTGCTTCAGTTTTAATAATAGTGGAGCTATATTTTTACCAATGTACTCCTTAACCAGGGGTGTATTTAGGATTTGTGCTGCCCTAGGCCTGACTAAACTTGTGCACCCCCTAATTTAAATATGACCCACCCCTTCCTGTCAAGGCCACACCCCTTGCGGTTTAAAACCCACCCTGAAATTTTCAAGTGGGGACACTAGTTCTGGTGGCCTGGGGGGGGCAATGGATTCCCTTAATTTGCATAGATTTCCTCTCACTTACTGTTTGGCTATGGTACAGGAAGTAAAGGGAAATTTCTGCAATGGGACAGGGGTGGTAAAAAATTTGAAGTGACCCCCCCCCCCCACAGTTGAAGAATGCTGACCGCCCACATAATGGAAGCAGTGCGTCCGATTTATGGAGGCGCTAAACTAATTTGCCTAACAGTGTAGTGCAAGGCGGCGGGGACACTGTCCGTGCTGCCCCCCTGCAAAGTGCTGCCCTAGGCCTGGGCCTTGTTGGCCTAGGCCAGAATACAGCATTGTCCTTAACATCGCGGGTGATCCAAACCTACAGATATTTTAATTTTGTGGGAATTTTCAGCTGGGGCATTTCAGCTATCGTCTGGTCTCGTAGTGGGTCTATTGGGAGCAGAGCCGACTTATCCCAGTTAATGATCAATCCTGAGAACCCACCAAACTCCCTGACCATTTGGACCACTCGGGCCAACGATTTATCAACATCGCCTATAAAAAAGAGGATGTCATCCGCAAATAGCGATATCCTATCTTCCCCCGAGTAAGGCCACTCCAGGCTGTCGAATGCCTTAGCTGCATCCAAGGCCAGCAGTGCTCTAGGGCCCTCATTATCGGTAGGGATCTGTATATTTAAGAAGACCCTTCTTATGTTAAGGCTTGCTGACCTGTTTGAAATGAACCCTGACTGGTCAGGATGAATAAGGCTCTCGATACACCCATTTAAACGAGTTGTCAGGACTAGAGATGAGCCGAACACCCCCGCGTTCGGTTCGCACCAGAACCGTCGTACAGACCAACCGTTTGCGCGAACATTTAGAACCCCATTGAAGTCTATGGGACTCGAACGTTCGAATTCAAAAACGCTAATTTTAAGGACCAATATTCAAGTTATTGTTGGAAAACGTCTTTGCCCCAGGGAACATGTATCTATGGAAAAAAGTTTAAAAAACGGTCATTTTTTTCAGGAGCAGGACTCCTGAAAAAATGACCGTTTTTAAAACGTTTTTTTTTTCCATTGATACCCGGGATCTAAAAGACGTTTTCACAGGCAAACTATAGACACCCAGCAGGTACAATATTTAAAGGAATTTTTCATTTTATTGATGCTTAAATAAAAAAATAAAAAAATTCCTTTAAATATTGTACCTGATGGGTGTCTATACCTGTGATAACGTCTTTAAATAGCACAATCACCTGCCTGCCAGTAAATTAGGAAGAACTGATCTATCTAAGCTATACAGTGTATAAATATATGTACAACTCCTAGGGATGTATATATATTCTCTACACACTGTAAATTAAGCTAAACTGACTAGCCTGCCTGCCTGCTCTATCTAGCAATCTAAAAAGACAATCTCTCTGTCTCTCTGACTGCTTTCATTAACCACTTAAGGACCGCCTACCGCACATTTACGTCGGCAGAATGGCACGGCTGGGCACATCAACGTATATATACGTTGATTTTTGTACCCAGCCGTGGGTCGCGGGCGCGCGACCGTGACCTGGTCCGAAGCTCCGGGAACGGGACCACGGGACTCGCGGACCCGATCGCCGCTAGAGTGCGGCGATCGGTCCCCGGAGCTGAAGAACGGGGAGAGCCGTGTGTACACACGGCTTCCCCGTGCTTCACTGTGGCCGCAGCATCGATCACGTCATCCCTGTTATAGGGGGACGTGTTCGATGACGTCACACCTACAGCCACACCCCCCTACAGTTGTAAACACTCACAGTCAACACACAAATCCTACAGCGCCCCCTTGTGGTTAACTCCCAAACTGCAACTGTCATTTTCACAGTAAACAATGCAATTTAAATGCATTTTTTGCTGTGAAAATAACAATTGTCCCAAAAATGTGTCAAAATTGTCCGAAGTGTCCGCCATAATGTCACAGTCACGAAAAAAATCGCTGATCGCCGCTATTAGTCTTAAATTTTTTTTTTAATAAAAATGCAATAAAACTATCTCTTATTTTGTAAACGCTATAAATTTTGCAAAAACCAACCGATAAACGCTTTTTGCGATTTTTTTTACCAAAAATAGGTAGAAGAATACGTATCGGCCTAAACTGAGGAAAAAAAAAATTATATATATTTTGGGGGGATATTTATTATAGCAAAAAGTAAAAAATATTGTTTTTTTTTTTCAAAATTGACGTTTATAGCGCAAAAAATAAAAACCGCAGAGGTGATTAAATACCACCAAAAGAAAGCTCTATTTGTGGGGAAAAAAGGACGCCAATTTTGTTTGGGAGCCACGTTGCACGGCCGCGAAATTGTCAGTTAAAACGACGCAGTGCCGAATCGCAAATAGGGGCAAGGTCCTTTAGAAGCATTTTGGTCCGGGTCTTAAGTGGTTAACAAGCCGGTACACACTACATGAGGCCGCCCAGCAGGCGGCCTTATATAGTGTGGGGCATGTGCTTAAGCCCTGTGCCATAATTGGCCAAAGCCACCCAGGCTTTGGTCAATTATGGCTCTTCGTTTTTTGCGCGCTGTGATTGGCCAAGCATGCGGGACATACAGCATGCTTGGCCAATCATCAGCGCACAATGCCGCAGTGAATTATGGGCCATTTTGCGTCACTCGAATTTGACGTGAACGACCGTTTTTGTTTGAATTTCGTCGAACGTACGAACAGACAATGTTCGAGTCAAGCTCATCCCTAGCCAGAACTTTAGCGAGGATTTTTACGTCTGTACAAAGCAGTGAGATTGGAAGATAGGAAGAGGGATCAAGTTGATCTTTTCCCTCTTTGTGGATAACAATAATCATTGCCTCCATCATGGAGGAAGGAAGATGCCCCTCGGAAAAGGCGTATTTCAATGTCTGCAGCAATTCTGGTAGCAATATGCCACCATATCGCTTGTAGATTTATATTGGGAGCCTATTAGGGCCTGGTGATTTGTGGCTGGACATCCCCGTCACAGCCAGCTGTAATTCTTCCAGTGTGATAGGGGATTCCATTTTTTTTTTGTCATTATCTGACAAATTGGTTGCTTTGGGTTACTGCTTATCATTATCACTCACTGATTGTTTGCTAGAGGTTACAGCACATCATTGGTGGCAGGGCAGTATTGTGGTGTGTAATGCAAATGTTGCGTTACCAGGGCTTTTTTTCTGGGGGAACTTGGTGGAACTCAGTTCCACCACCTTTGGCTCAGACCCTTTGGTGTCCGCTCACCACAATCACTTGTGAACACAGAAGTCTGGTTTCTGTGTTTACAAGTGACTGCTTTGTAACCCCCTGAACTCTGCACACTGTATGTAATGCAATTCTGGTATTTAATGCCCCTTTAAGACCCTTCTACTGTTTGTGAAATCTGAACGGGTCGTGGTTGAGTTCCTGCACCTATTTTCTGAGAAAAAAAGCTCTGTGCGTTACAGTTGGTTGGATGACAGGATGCAGTTTGGGGTTATGTGGCAGCATTGGGGTGAGAGGTTGAGATCATATCTCCACTATAATTATAGGGAGTAGGGTGATAGGATAGGATGCTAGAGGGGGGTACAGGAGGGATGAGGATGATAATGACAGGAAAAAACAAAAACACAAACCGCAGACTTCTTAGGCTCTGAGGAAAGGGGTGCACTCCAGAAACGTTATCCATTCTGTCGTTAAAAGGGTACCATTGAATCCTCGGTATCATCTTTATTTGCTAGCTGGGACCAAGATGACTAGTATGACCAATTTATTAAGCTTAGTTTATGAACACCGATGGTTCAGAGGAGGGCTGCAAGACCTGCAATGCTATCTCACAATTGGACTACAATACCCCATAACAAAAACACCAGAGTGCAGGAGAATTGTTTGTATTGATAATGACAGGAGGCAGGGTGGTAAGGTGCCAGAGAAGGGGTACAGGGGGATGATGATGACAGTGGGTGGAGTGGTAGGAGGCAAGAGGTGGGGTAGAGAGAAATGATGGGGATATTGATGACAATGGGTGGAGTGGTAGGATGTCAGCAAAGGGGAATGATGATGACATTTGGATGGTGTTGATAGCTGGTCCCACACATCGCAACTGAGTTATGACAGCTGGACTTTCTCTCAGTAAGCAGTTACATTATCTGACAGTTTCACACACTGAGCAGCTCTAGCATGCCTCACTATCTGCTGCCTGTGAAACTCCCCCTCTCCCATATCAGTGCCAATCAGTGCTACATATCTGTGCCAATCAGTGCCCATCAGTACTGCCAATCAGTGCCCATCAGTGCTGCCAATCAATCAGTGCCCATACGTGCTGCCAATTTTAACAGCAAAGGTATAGAAGGTCTCAGATTCCTCTTAAAAATAAACAAAGAATGACCAAGCTTATAGAACAACACATTGAAGAGATAAAAACTAAATTATAGAGAAATAATCTGCAGACAAAAATCTGACCAAGTTTTTAAAATAGCAGAGCAAAATGGAGAAACCACAACCATTATCCACATACTCAACACCAGAAAGAGAGGTCAGAATTCAAGATCTGGCTACATCATACCTATTGAACCCACCAAGATAGGAAGATAGGGGGACACATAGAAAAGCGCCAAGATCACAATATGACCAGAAAAACAATAGTAACCATTGGTAACATACTCTGAAGAATCCTTGGAAGAAACCTTTTAAGAAACGGTTTAAGAAACCTTATAACAACTGGCATCACAATAAAAGAAACCAGAGAGACAACATAGGTCCTCCCCATCAACAAGATTATTATGTGAGATATGATAGAAGCCCTATACTGTACCTACTCATAATAGATTTGAAACTACAGTATTAGGAATTACCATGATCAACCTTACCATCAGAACAACTATGGATATGAAACACAGAGGTCTTTTTTAGACAGAGAGAGAAGAGATCACTTTCTCAGGAGACAACCACGCAAACAATATTGGTCACCCAAAGGAAAACCTCAAGAAGCATACTATTCACCCAGGAGATGACCACAAGAAGGCAGAACAAGACACAGCCCAGAAAGAAGAGAGGCTGCAGAGTGGGAAAGAGACTCCAAGAGAAAAAGAGAGTAGTGGGAGAAGGTGTGAGAAAATAATTACCACTTAAGAACTTGCAGTATTGGATAAAGGACTCAAACACGCACCTGTGAAAAATCTTAACAAATTTTATACTTATATAGGGTTACAGAAATATGTGAGAAAAATAAATATTAAAAAGTCCATCTTAAGTAGCCCTTTCAAATCTCAAGGTGGGCATTATAATGGCCATACAATGCCTCAACACAGTACACTACGTAACAACTCTCTGTATAACCCTCTAGTATCTGATAATCAACACAGGTCTTTAAAACATTTGTTTTACAGGACTTAAGCCCCATAGGCCGCGTACACACGGCAGAGAACCTCGACGGGCAGAACACATCGTTCCGCCCGTCGAGGTTCCCTGCCGGCCGTCGAAATCGGCGACCCGCCCGTCGGGAATGGCAACCAGCCATTCTTCCAGGCGGGCCGTCGAGCAAATAGAGAGCGTGCTCTCTATTTCTGCTCGACGGGCTTCCCGACGGGAAGCTCGCCGAGAGTGTACACACGGCCGAGGTCCTCGCTGGAATGCAGCTTCCAGCGAGGTTCTCGCTGGTTTCCAGCGAGAACCTCGGTCGTGTGTACACGGCCATACACACCATCATTTTTACTGCAGGCTTTTCTCTTCAGGCTTACCAAAACCATCTAATATAAGGTCAAACCTTAATGCCCTGTACACACGATCGGTTCGTCTGATGAAAACGGACCGATGGATTTTTTTATCATATATACGATGAAGCTGACTTTCATCAGTCTTGCCTACACACCATCCGTTAAAAATCAGATTGTGTCCAACGCGGTGACGTAAAACACAACGACGTGCCGAGAAAAATTAAGTTCAATGCTTCCGAGCATGCGTCGACTTGATTCTGAGCATGCGTAGATTTTTGACCGATGGATTTCCCCACAGACGATCGTTTTTTTTTCTATTGTTTTTTTTTTTAACCATAAGAGGGGCCCCCACACAATCGTGGTCCATCGGTCTGTTTTCATCAGACAAACCGATCGTGTGTACAGGGCATAAGAGTTTCAATTTGTATGCAATCAGGCAGGCCCTTGCACTACATGGTTTTGGTAAACCCGAAGAGAAAAACCTGCAGGAAAACTGATAGTGTGTATGGGGCTTTAGAATTCTTGAAACCTAAAAAAGTTTCTTATCTGATTCATCTGAAGAAAAGTATAAGATCATTAATGAAAAGAAACAATATCGTAATATGCCCAGCAGACTAGGGGGGAGCTGCGGTAATCCAATCAAAGGAGCAATATCAAGGAGAATTAAATCGTCAATTGCAAGATGAAGACACTTATGTTAAATTATTAGGTAATCTAACTATTAAATACAAAAAATAATTGAAATTACTAGTCAATCTAGGAATTAAGAAAGATATATTGAACAAGAAAGAATCAAAATACCTTATATCTGAGTCTTGTAGAATTCCAGTGATATATACAATTCTAAAAATCCACAAAGATAAAGATTAACCACCGGTAGGGATGAGCCCAATGTTCAACTCGAACATCGAGTGCTCACCTGTTCACCGAATAGCGAACAATTTGGGGTGTTTGCGGCAACATATTTCTTGCCGGATGTAATGGATATATATTAGAGATCGCTTTCATTTGAATCATCATATGCACTAGAATTTATTTTAAGTTTATGTTTATCATCATTTTGAGATTCTTTTTTATTCATTTTTGCAAGTTATTTATTTAATTTGTTAAATGATAATATATTACTGCGCAAGATCACTTATTATTTTTATTTTATTTTGTGTATTGTGAACACTATTAGGTTTTGCAGCTGGTTGTGTTTTATTTATTATCACAAATTATTTACACATTTTCACTATTCTGTATAGTAGCGTGAAGGACTCTTTATATATGAACCTCCAGAGCTGTTGCTACGGTCTGCATGTCAGTAACTGTTGCGGACAGGGAGGAGACCATACAGTGCAGCTGAGAGATGGCCCCAGATATGGACTGCAGGGATGCCTGATGGGCGATGGGTCCTGCAGTGGTTGTCGGCAGGAAGATTAGCCTGAAGAGCTCGGCCTTCCTGGCTGTAGCACGGTAGGGGATGCCCTTGCGTCTAAGCTCAGCTATGAGCTTGGGAATGGTTCATGTGCGGAGGGACTGCACTCTGCCACTCTCTGAGCCCATGAAGGATGACAGAGGGGCAGGTGTGAGGTTGTTGCTGCCAGCCTGCGACATGACTCCGACAAACATTTGGATTGTGTTGATAGCTGGTCCCCCCCATCTCGGACATCGCAGCAGAGTTATGGCAGCTGGACTTTCTCTCAGTAAGCGGTTACATTATCTGACAGTTTCACACACTGAGCAGCTCTAGCACGCCTCACTATCTGCTGCATCTGATACTCCCCCTATCAGTGCCAACCAATGCTGCCAATCAGTGCCAATCAATGCTGCCTATCAGTGCCAATCAATGCTGTCAATCAATGCTGCCAATCAATGCCAATCAATGCTACATATCTGTGCCAATCAGTGCCCATCAGTACTGCCCATCAGTGCCCATAAGTGCTGCCAATCAGAGTCCATCAGTGCTGCCTAATAGTGCCCATCAGTGCTGCCAGCCAGTTCCGATAATCAGTGCCAATTAGTGCTGCCTATTAGTGTCACCTATCAGTGCTACCAATTAGTGCCAATAAGTGCAGCTTTTAGTGCCCATTAGTACGGGCTATCAGTGCCAATCAGTCTCCATTGCTACCAATCAGTGCCCATCAGTGCTGAAAATCAGTGCTGAGAATCAGTGTCCATCAGTGCTACCAATCAATGCCTATCAGTGAACATAAGGGCTGCCTACCAGTGCCAATCAGAGCCCATCAGTGCCCAACAGAGTGGCCTATCAGTACTGGCAATCAGTGCTTCCAATCAGTGGCAATCAATGTTGCCTAACAGTGTTCACTAGTGCTTCCAATCAGTGCCAGTCAGTGCTAACAATGTGTGCTGCCTATCCATGGACATCAGTGCTGCCTATCAGTGCCCATCAATGTCACCTATCAGTGTCAATCAGTGGCAGCTATTAGTGACCACCATGATTGCTGCCAATCAGTGGCATCTATCAGTGTTCATCAGTGCTGCCGTTTAGTGCCCATCAGTCCCCATCCCTACACTCCGTGTAGGGATGGGGAGATGAACTCAGCAGCCAGACCCATTGTCAATGGGGGGGGGGGCAGCCTGGGGGACACAACTGAAATGCATGATGTTTATTAATGCCACATGTCAATCTTTAGTATAATAGGTAATCTCCACACTACTATTTACAATTAACTACTGGAGGTAAAATGAGTGTCAATAAAAGGCTTTCCTGCTAAGCAATGTTACACATGTTCCCACACCAAAAAGAAAAGAAAAGAAAGGAGTGTAGCGATAACTTACTGATTAATAACTTAAAGTGGATGTAAACCCCCCGAAAAAAATAAAATTTGATGTCACAATGTAGAGTATAATATTTCCTATCATCTGTGCCCAGTTTTGCCACCCAGAGTTAATCCAGCTCTGAGCAATCCTCTTTTATCTTCAGTGAAAATGAACAGCCTTCCAGATAAAACCCTGCCTAGATAAAAAAAGTCAGTTTTCTCTCTTCTTGCTTTGAGTAAGAGGTATTTACATATCTAGCTAGGACATGTTTATTATATATTATGTTTTGTTTATCATAATATGAGGTGATATAACATCATAACACATCCTAGTAATATACAATGAACTTTGGATCACCTCTTGTTATGATAAACATGTCCAAGCTAGATTTGTAAATAACCTGTCACTGAAAGCAATAACAGAGAAACAGACTTTATAATTTGGCAAGTTTTTATCTGGAATTCTGTTAATTTGCACTGAAATTTAAAAGAGGATTACTCAGCACTGGATTAACTCTGTGTGGCAAGACTGGGCACAGATGATAGGAAATCTTATACTCTACATTGTGACATAAATAACATTTTTTTGGGGGTTTAAATCCACTTTAACAATAATGGTGAAACCCTCTAATGTATGGAAATCTAAAAAAAACTTCAATAGTACCATAATACCGGTCTATGTAATACGCAACTTCACATATAATACATATCAAACTGAAATCAAGACATAACAAATAAAACTTAGCAGGGTTGGTGGAAACCCCTCTACAGATAATTGCAATACAAATAAACTTCAAGTGCAACAACTTTTTAGTTGGGAGGTACAGCACTTTGGATTTTTAATTTTTTTTAGATTGTTACACTTTTTATATGTTTTAGTTACTATTATGATGTGAAATTATTGCACTGCAAGTTATTTTTCCACCACCCCTGCTAAGTCCATTCTTTATTGACCTTTCTTTGTGCAGGGGCCATCCACAAACTATTCCCACAAAGCTTGGAGCAAGAAATTGTTCAAAATTTCTTGGTATACTGATGCCTTAGGAGTTCCTTTCACTGAAACTAACTTTAAGAGGGAAGTTTCAGAAAAAAAAATTTCCACAGCCCCCTGCGTATAACACGCAGGCACAGTTTACCCTCTATTTTCAGGGTAAAAAAAGTGAGTGTTATACACCTATAAATACAGTATATATACACACACATGCGTATGTGTGTTTGAGCTTTGGGGTGCACACCCTAATGCAATAGGCTGCGAATGCCAATGGCCATCAATGACACTTCACAGTCATGTCTGACTCAATCAGGGTAACATGTGACTTCAAAGCATAGTCTCTTAAAGATGAGCTCCAGGTTTGGGTTGAACTTAAAGCAAAACTAAAGTTCCACTGTAACAAACAGTGAGCAGGCAATATTTGTTTGCAGAAGAGACATGCAATGTCTCTTCTACAATACAATGCTCCTACCTGCCTGCTTGCTGTCTTCTCAGGTGCTGTAAATTGAGTTGTGCATGCACAGCTCAGCTTATAGTGCCAGGCCAGTAACTGTGTGATGGAATGATGGCCGCCTGAGCATGCGCAGGAGTAACATCATCCTGCACCACCCAAATAAGGTGGCCGAAGACCAGCACACAGGAGAAGATGCTAGCAATGGCAATAAAGCATTGGAAAGGTGAGTTTAACCCCTTTAGTTCTACTTTAATTTTGACCTAAACCTAGCCTGCTTGCAGTTTAGTGTACAGAAGAAATTATCCATATTTGACCAGTTTACCCACCCGAACCCCTAGCTAGGAACAGCTAGGGATCCTTTGTGTGGTGAAAAAATAAAGGTTGCGCTAACTGCATAACATTGGCACAACAAAGTGCATGAAAACGTTAAACGCCAAAGTGTATATGTGAATGGATGAAAGAACACAGTGAATAAATTACTATTGTGATTGAATAATAAGTGAAAAATTAATTCCACATGTATCACATACATCCAAGAATTAATCTGATCAAAAAATGCAATACCTAAAACACACAACTGGATTGATGTCTAGAACCGGTGAAATAAATATAAAAACACCCGTGCAAAAAGGTCTCTAATAAATTCTTCCATAGATTAAAGTTCTCTTGTAGGAAAGCCTTGTGAGATCCACCATCGAACTGAAAGAACTGTCTTGGTTACCAAATCTCCATGATCCCCCACCACAGAGGATCAGGAGAGACTTGAAATAAAGAGCCTGATCTGGTCAGGCCAAAACCCAAGCATATGTAGTCCAAGTCAGCACACTACAGGATTCACTCAGTATTTCCCAGATTAGGGTGCCATGCCAAAAAAACATATTGCTTCCATAGTGTAAAAAAGTTACAAAATATATTGGAGAAAAGATAAAAACACACTTACAATTAAGCAGTATAAATACAGCCTTAAACCTGCGCTGCCAGCCGGACACACACAGGTAAACCCGTTCCTGCTGGTAAGTGAGTATGGTGGGTGGTGACTAGGGATGAGCCAAACACCCCCGCGTTCGGTTCGCACCAGAACCGTCAAACGGACCGAACTTTCGCACAAACATTTAGAACCCTAAAACGTCTTTGAGAACCCGGGTCTTGCCCCAGGGAACATGTATCAATGGAAAAAAGTTTTAAAAACGGTTGTTTTTCAGGAGCAGGACTCCTGAATAAACAACCTTTTTTAAAACTTTTTGTCCATTGATACATGTTCCTTCGGGCAAAACCCGGGTTCTCAAAGACGTTTTCACAGGCAAATTATAGACAGCCAGCAGGTACAATATTTAAAGGAATTTTTCTTTTTCTTTTCTTTTTTTAAATTAAACATCATTAAAATCACTGCTCCAGGAGCAGTGATTTTAATGATGCTTAAATTAAAAAAAATGAAAAATTCTTTTAAATATTGTACCTGCTGGGTGTCTATACCTGTGATAACGTCTTTAAATAGCACAATCACCTGCCTGCCAGTAAATTAGAAAGAACTGATCTAGCTAAGCTATACACTGTATAAATATATGTACAACTCCTGGGATGTATATATATACTCTACACACTGTAAATTTAACTAAACTGACTAGCCTGCCTGCTCTATCTATCTAGTAATAAAGACACTGTCTCTCTCTCTCTCTCTCTAGGACTGATCTCTTTAACAATGCCGCAACACACTACACGAGGCCGCCTTGCAGGCAGCCTTTTATAGTGTGGGGCATGTACTAAACCCCTAAGCCATAATTGGCCAAAGCCACCCTGGTTTTGGCCAATTATGGCTCTCCGTTTTTTGCGCACTGTGATTGGCCAAGCATGCGGGTCATAGTGCATGCTTGGCCAAACTTTCTTGTTGTGGCACCGTTTTCTGTTCTTAACTTTACTAACAGTCACCTTGGGTGACTACAATTGACTGACATTGTTTACTTAACTAGTCATTTCCTTTTCTTAAATTGCAGAGGGGATAAAGATCCATTTATGTAAATATTTGCTGCAGGAGGGTCCCCCTGAATGTTTGGTCTTGTTGAGATGCAACTCTACTGGTAAGACGGAATTAAAGATTATAACCAGTGGACCTGTTCCTTTTTTGGTCTAGTAGGTACACCCCTCTCTTTTTGTTTAGGTTTGTACATTTTTTAGTTTTGACCACCGGGGGATAGGGGAGCTTCTGCGAGCTCCTTTAGCTGAGGCTTGGCTTCCTCTTATACATCAGCATGTCAGCTGCGCCCCCTAGGGACGCTGCGCTGCACATAGGTTCAGCCAACAGCCATATATTGTATTTTATTTTGCAGGGTTCCCTGTAAATGGTGATCCACACATGCGCGTGCGTCATTTGCATCGGTCCACGCGCATCAGTGCGCGCACGTGATGACGTCAGCACGCGCATGGTGACGACATGTGATCATCACCATGCTTAAAAAGAGCCATTGTGGGTGAGGAAACCCAGGCAACTATTGACTTTGGATAATGCCAAAACACACCTCACCTTTGGACTCCATAGGTAAGATGGGAACCTGGATATGCATGGAGATCTGGGCTGACTTACATGGCCCCCCTTACTTTGGGCCCCCCCCTTTTTTTTTACAGAGCCAGTGGGTCTAGCTAGACTCGAACAGGGATTTTAGCAGCGGTGGGATTTGGAACTGGGCAGGACGCAAGCCCGCTAGTCACATACCGGAAGGTCCTGGGCCCCTCTACTCTCCACTTCCCTGGTAACTATTCCCTCTTGTTCCATAGCTGGTATTTATATTTGATATTCATACCTGGTGATCACACAGATCTCTCAGTGGTTTTACCAACTTGTACACAAATTTAGATCCACTAGTTGTATGGTTAACCTTTTTGCCTTATTCTTATTAGCCAACTTTTTAAGTAAACTGATGGATAATAGTTTCCTTCGTATCCATTGGTCACTGCCACATGGATGTGATTTATAAGATCATTTTATGTTCCTTGATTCCAGGGCTCCCTGCATTGTGCCTGGTCCACCTACCTAGGGCCTTGTTTGTAAGGCTCCTTTTGTTTCTATCTCTCCCCCCTACAGATCAGTGGTCACTGTGAGGCAGTTGATTGGCCCCATTTGTATATTGGTGCCAACAGCTGGCGGGTGGCCACTAAGGCCGCGTATACACGATCGGTCAAAACCGATGAAAACGGACTGAAGTTCAGTTTCATCGGTCCAAACCGATCGTGTGTATGCCCCATTGGTCAGTTGTCCTTTGGTCTAAAAACAGAGAACTTGCTTTAATAATTGAACCGATGGATGCCTGACCGATGGGTCAAAACCGATCGTTAGTATGCAAAGGCATCAGTCAAAAGGCTGGCACATGCTCAGAATCAAGTCGACACATGCTTGGAAGCATTGAACTTCGTTTTTTTGTCAGCACATCGTGTGTTTTACGTCACCGCGTTCTGACACAATCGTTTTTTTAACCGATGGTGTGTAGGCACATCAGACCGTCAGTCGGCTTCATCGGTTAACCGATGAAAACGGTCCTTTGGACCGTTCTCGTCGGATGGACTGATTGTGTGTCTGCGGCCTTAGACTAAATATACTATATAGTAAAATCAATATACAAATATAGACACACTATGATTATTTTCTTATTTGTTTTTACAACTAGGACATGAGGGACGCTCTGACGTAACTCCTTCCCCACACAACTCTATAACCAAACAAAAAAAAGGGGGTCTACATCCAGTTTATTACATGGTTTGGTATGCTATCTGTCTACCTTATGTTGCATCAGTCCAACAAGTCATAACCTGATACCCACATTATATGTACAGCTTCTTTAGGACGTGACTTTTATCACTTATTACTGTAACACAGAACTACGATTTGCACTACTCTTCCTCCGTGGCCCCTGATGACAGACGACAACCAGAAACGCTTCGGGCATACACACTTCATCTACTAGGAGCGTGCTTTTTTGTCTATTTTGCCATCTGTTTGTGGCATATGTATTGTTTTATCATTACTGTTTTTTTATATTTGTCTATGTGTTGCTTTTACATGCACCATGGGTGGGTGCTGTGTGCATTAATAATAAGTGCCAGTTTTTAATACCAATTCCTATTAAAGATCACTTTTATACCTTGATACTTTGTGTAGCCTTTAAAGTCCCACCCAGGGGGAGATAGTCTCTGCAAGTTTAACGCCATATAGTTCTGTGCATTACTGCAAGTTTACCGCCATATAGTTCTGTGCGTTACTGCAAGTTTAATGTCATATAGTTCTGTGCGTTACTGCAGGTTTAACGCCATATATTTAATTGCGTTACTGCGTATTTAACACCATATATTTCATTGCGTTACTGCAAGTTTAACCCCATATAATTCTGTGCGTTACTACAAGTTTAACGCCATATAGTTCTGTGCATTACTGCAAGTTTAACGCCATATATTTTATTGTATTACTGCAAGTTTAACGTCATATAGTTCTGTGCATTACTGCAAGTTTAACCCCATATAATTCTGTGCGTTACTACAAGTTTAACGCCATATAGTTCTGTGCATTACTGCAAGTTTAACGCCATATATTTTATTGTATTACTGCAAGTTTAACGTCATATAGTTCTGTGCATTACTGCAAGTTTAACACCATATATTTAATTGCTTTACTGCGCGTTTAACGCCATATTTTTCATTGCGTTACTGCAAGTTTAACACCACATAGTTCTGTGAGTTTCTGCAAGTTTAACGCCATATAGTTCAGTGCATCACTGCAAGTTTAACTCCATATATTTCATTGCATTACTGCACGTTTAACACATTTATTCTTAAATGGGGCTTCCAGATTCTGATAAGCCCCCTACCTGCAGACCCCCACAACCACAGCCCAAGATTTTGGGGAAAAGACCCTTGTCCCCATCAACATGTCCAGATAAGGGTCTGGTATAGATTTTGGGGTAATCCCACAGCGTTTTTTTTGTTTGTTTTTTGGCTTCGGGAGTCACCTTAAAATCGGGTCTGGAATGGACTAGGGGGGACCCCCACACCATTTTTCCTTTCTTGGTATTTTTCTTTAACAAAAATATGTAGCAGAATACATATTGGCCTAAACCAAAGAACAAATTAGATTTTTTTTAACTTAATTTGATATATTTTATAGCAGAAAGTAAAAAATATTGTTAGTTTTTTCAAAATGTACTGCTCTTTTTTTCGTTTATAGCACAAAAAATTTAAACCGCAGAGGTGATCAAATACCATCAAAAGAAAGCTCTATTTGTTTACAGTGTCGCACAACCACGCAACTATGGCTTGGTCGTAAAGGGGGTAAACCTTCCGTGGCGGACGTGGTTAATGCCCCTTGTCCACATCCAGAGCCACTTTTGGTATTAACAAATACAGCCTACATGCAGATATTTCAGGCTTGTTGGCCAATATCAGTGCATGGCAACACTAGCTTCTATGGAGTAGGGCATATGAACCAATCAGTTTGGCTATAACATTACAAACAAGCATTGTGAAAAATAACTGACTATAATAAAGAAAAAAATAAATGACTATATTGTGCTTCAATAGCATAGGGCACAATATTCAGCTGTGAAATATGTGCCCATTGCATGTATAGTATATTTCTTGAGTGCTTGTGGACAATGAGCATAAGGGTTGATTACTAGGATATATATAAAACAGAACTTTCAGATGTTTGTCTTCTAACGTGAGTAGTTGGCTGAATATTTCTCTCTTTTGTATTGTAACAGTCAAAAGATCTGAGTGTGAGCTTAAATTTGGCTCTTCACCGCAGACCATCTGTTTTCCATGAACGTAGAGTGATAGAAAACATTTTATATTGTCACATGTAAATTTCAAAGTAAATGCTGAGCTCACCCATTGCTGTAAAGTGGAAAATAATAGACCTCACACTTTCTGCTGGAACCTAAACCTTGCTGTGTTGCCATTTGCAATGTTTATACCAATGCAGCCCAATTTGAAAACAGAAATAACATCCAACTTCATAATTTTACATATATTTAAAACATCTTTCTAGGTCTTTGCTCCTGATTCTTATTTTTTTATTACAATAATATGCTATTATAATAGCATTTCTTTTAAATGTTATATATGTATCGCTTTATTTCCCATTATTCCAGATTGTAGGTTGATTTACAAGTATGGTTATATAATGCACAAATAGATGCAATATACTTCACAGACTATACAGGCAGGTATGTTTCCTCTCCAGTTCTAATGATAAATAAACAGCAGGAAAAGATCTGCAAAAGTTCAGTCTTCTTTTTTTATCAATAACAATTTCTGTTGTGCATCATTTTGTGTATCTAAAGCCAAAACTTTTAATTTTTTTGCTTGTGTTCAGCAGTTAAAACCTAATTTATTCAATTACTTTATATTTCTCGATGACTGGTGGCAACATTCCTCTATCCATCAGAATTATTTTTAGCAATAATTTTGCTTGTGAAATGTCATGATACTTGTCATTATTTATGAAATGTTAATTAACCACTTCCATACAGGGCACTTATACACCTTCCCGCCCAATATTGGGCACTGATAGGCGGCACGGGTGGGCACTGATACTTGGCACGGATGGGCATGGATAGGCGGCATGGATGGGCACGGTTTGGCAGCACAGATAGGCGGCATGGATGGGCACAGATAGGTGGCATGGATGGGCACTGATAGGCGGCATGGATGGGCACTGATAGGCAGCACGGATGGGCATAGATGGGCACAGATAGGTGGCACTAATGTATGTGTTGTACTAATGGATGCCAATCAGTGCCAAACAATGCCTGCCAATCAGTGAGCACTGATTGGCATCCATTGCGGGCACTGATTGGCATCCATTATTTCTGTCATTGTCATCCCTGGTGGTCTAGGGTGGCATACCTGTGTTTTGCATCCCTGGTGGTCCAGTGTGGGCATCCTCGGGGGGGCTGTGCTGATAATCGATCAGCACAAACCCCCCCTGTCAGAGGAGCAGCCGATCGGCTCTCCTCTACTCGCATCTGACAGACGCGAGTGAGAAAAAGCTGATTACCGCCTTTTCCTGTTTACATCGTGATCATCCGTGATAGGACACGGCTGATCACGTGGTAAAGACTCTCCGTCGGAGACTCTTTATCTAGATCGGTGTTGCGGGGTGTCAGACTGACACCCTGCAACAAAGATCGCCGCAATGCGTTCCCCCGGGGGCACGCATCGGCTCAATATCCTGAGGACATCATATGACGTCCACTCAGGATATTAAAACCCCTTTGCCGACATCTTTTTGCATAAGGTGGGCGGCAAGAGGTTAAAATTCATTGGTTCAATAGTGGCACAAGTAGTGACAAAACTTAGTGTCAGGCCTACAGGAACTGAATTACAGTAAGGCTCCGTTCACACCTGAGCATAGTGCAGCGACACCTGCTGCACCACGTTTTTTTTTTTTTTTAGCTTTTTTTGAGGATTTTTTAGTGGTGTGTTTTTAGAACAACACCCTCTGCTCCAAAGAAGCTCATGTTCCAAATCTTGGCACAGAGCCAGAAGTGTTTGGTGTTGTGATTATTTGCAGCAATTTTAGCGCATTTTGTTGCTCAACAATCGCGGCAAAATTGCACTGCATTTGGGGTGCCATTTGGGCTGCATTCATACCTGAGAGTAGCAATTTACTGGCGCTTTTATTTGAGAGTTTTTGAGCATTTTTAGAAGTGTATTTCAAGCATTTTAGAATCTCATTACAAGCATTTTACAGCTTCATGCGTTTTCGTTTAGCCAATAGAAAGCACAAGGGGGGATGAGAGGAAATCAAGGGTGGATAGCTGCTGTTTGAGCAGAAAATATGTGGCAAAGTGCTTGTAAAATGCTCAAATCAGGAGTTGTTTTTATTGGGGTCTATGGGGCAAAAAAAGTTTTTAATCAGCCAAAAAAAAGCTTGTGTACTTTTTTGAGCAACAGCCATTTGCTAAAGGCGAAAGAATGCTCATATATGAACAGGGGTCATTGAAATTAATGAGATTTGGCTTGTTGAGCGTTTTAAAGCTACAAGCAGAAAGTCACTCATGTGTGAACGGGGCCTAAAAAATATTGCACGATTTCGCCCAGTATGCTCAGGTATGAACAGAGCCTAATAGTCCTCTAAACTGTGAAAAATGATTTGTAGGCAAAAAATTGGCAATCCTGTAAACACATGGGTCCCAAATGGGAGATTGTATGCAAAATAGAAGCAACAAACAGTCAATGTTACAACATGCAGGCAATATTTACATGTGGGAGCATAAAATTACCTGTTGTGACTACATGTAGGCAAAAAATTGTCAATCAAATTATATAGACAACAAACTGGCAACTTGACTATATGCGATCAACAAATGGGCAACTGTGACAATTTGTGGAGAACAAATGGACAATTGTTATAATGAACAGTCTCTTTCATGCCTGTGTGGCTGTATCTGAGATCTGACAGGGCTGCCTGGCACATTACTGCTATGCAAGTGGTCCTGCAGAGTCATGGACAATGTGTGTCGGGACTTTGCAGGAACCCTGCATAGCATTAGGCATGTAATGTGGTTCTAGAGTACACCCCGCATCTTCTCGCTGATGGACTATCCTGCACTTGACTTCCTCACCTAGAGATACACCACTGTTGTTGACCATTCTCACTAAGACAGATAGTATGGAAAGATAAAACAAATTAAGTTGTCACTAGAACAGAGATAGATATGAATGTGTTGAAGTGCTAAGGTATATTAACGTTAATCAGATTGATGCCTTCGTCCCATCAAAGTATTGTAGAGAAAGGGGAGGCTAAAATTGACTTTAGTGGCATCGTATGTGCAACTGATAGACAGTCAAAAATATAATATAAAATAATTGTTATTACAAAATAGAAAAAGTTCATAACATTTACAATAAAATATTGGTTGTGACATCCATAAATCAACTCATCATTGACATTCTGTTACCAATGATGTATCTAATCACCAATAGTTGTGCAGCATATAAAGACTATACATGTTTCACAGTTTACTTGGTAATATCTGCTTCCTCAGGAGCCATACATAGGCACATATTTTGTTAGAAGGTGTACATGGAATGTGTCACATAACTAAAAGTGGAAAAATATACATTAGTATACTCATACATTATGGAAATATGTTGTTACAATTTTGCATAAAAGAAAAGAGTACATCCATCTGCCAATGTAAACCCACCACTAAAGAGAGTCTCATTGTGGATGCTGTGCCAGGTAAGTGGCCAGAGAACTGGACCAGGGAGACAACCCACCTCAAAGGACACAGGAAATCACAGAATGACCCAAATAAAATGGTACAACCTAGATAAAATATTCTAAATATACATATGTCAGTATATTCATTATTTCACATTAGAGAGGGAGAGGAGTGCGAAGTGTATTACAGTGGGTAGTTTGTGCAGGAAAAGGAGTGAGGAATGTATAATTGTGGGTAGTATGTGCAGGGAGAGGAGTGTGCAGTGTACGGCGGTGGGTTGGATGCGCTGGGAAAGGAGTGTGAAGTGTATGGCGGTGGGTAGTATGTGCAGGGAGAGGGGTGTGGAGTGTAAGGTGGTGGGTAATATGTGCAGGGAGAAGGGGTGTAGTATACAGCGGTGGGTAGTATGTGCAGGGAGAGGGGTGTGGAGTGTATGGTGGAGGGAAGTATATACAGGGAGAGGTGTGTGGAATGTATGGTGGTGGGTGAAATGTGCAGGGAGAGGGGTGTGGAGTGTATGAAGGTGGGTTGTATGTGCAGGGAGAGGGGTGTGGCGTGTATGGCGGTGGGTAGTATGTGCAGGATGGTGTCAGTAGGGCAGTGGACAGTCTCAGTAGTTCTTAATTATTATTTTTTTAACAATTTTATTTTCTTTTTTAGATTTTCTTTTTTTTAATTCTTTTTATTGAAACATTTCACTGTGGAGGTACAAAACAGGGCCATTGGGGCATACCCCGGCCAGTTGGCGCACATAGCCATGTGCATAACAGCGTACAACTCACCATGCATCTCAAAACTAAACATATCTAACTATAGTTAATACTAACTAAGGCTGGGTTCACACTACGATTTTCCCATCCGTCAGCCGCATACGATTTATATGAAAAAACGTATGCGGCTGAAACGGATTGAACCGTACGTAAACGTATGCGTTTATAAAACGTATACGTTTTCAAAAAGTGCGTACGGTTCCATCCGGTTTTGATTAAAAAAACGCATACGTTTTTGGAATTAGTGTCATTTAATAAAAAAAGATTTTCTTGTTTTGAAAATGCGCATGCGCAGACGAAAAACGCATACGGTTTATACGTATGGAACCGCACATATGTGCGTTTTCCATTGACTTTAATGTTAAAAAAAAACCTATGCGTTTGCCATACGGTTTCAAAAACTGACTCAAAATCGTGGTCGAACACGGTTTTGTGTACTGTTAAAAAACGTTTTGCCAGCAAATCGTACGCACCCGGATGCATCTGAGTGCATACGATTTGCAATGCATTGTCTATGTATGCGTTTTCCCGTACGGGCCCGTACGTTTTCAAAACTGAAATCGTATGCGGCTGACGGACGGGAAAATCGTAGTGTGAACCCAGCCTAACAACATATCTAGTACCCAGTTTTCACATGGTGGGATAATGGTAGGAGATATATATTCCTGTAGGACCTTGCATCCCTTTTATCTGTCTGAGCCGGATGTTAAAAGGACAGCTAGGGTTGAGTGTGTTCACTCGACCTCTGGACTAACACCACCACTCACTTGTCTAGGGCCTGGACCGCAATATTCAACAGGGCCAAATAGTTATTAAGGGTATCTAACCAGCGCAGTTCCCAACAGGCTGATCGTCTGTCGTGGACTCATAAATAAATATGTTGCTTTGTAGAGGGGTATCATTGTATTAATCAATGTTTTCCACCATGACACGGTAAGGGGGTTGGCTGACTTCCATTTTAGTACTATGGCTTTCCTCGCGTAATATAGTAGGATACCTATTAGGGTGCGGATTGCTTTAGCTAACGCTAGCTGTTCCACAAGACCGAGGAGACAGACACTGATTGTCATAGAAATAGGTATGGTAGTCAATCCATGGATAAATTGAGTTACCTCCTTCCAATATTCTTGAACCTGTGGGCAATCCCAGAATATAGGAAGGTTGGATATATGCGTTGAGGTGTATATTATCTTCTGTACAGGATTTTGAACTGTATTAACTTGTCCCTAGTGGTTGAAGTGGGCAATCCAGGGGCGCTGATAGAAATCATGGGGCCCCGTACAGCCTACCTGACGGGGCCCCCTTCAGCTCCACCCCTGGTCCCTCCTTTAGCCCCACTCTGGCTTTACCCCTGGCCCCTCCCAGATGCCATATTGTGCTGCAGACAGTGCCACCCATTCCATGCCTCCTGCCAATGCCATATTGTGCTGCAGACTGTGCCACCCATGCCGCTAATGCCGTAATGTGCTGCAGACACTGCCACCCATACCGCCAATGGCATAATTCTACTGGCAGCATGGGTGGCACTGTCTCTGCAGGCAGCACATGCGTTATGACATTAGCGGCATGGGTGGCACTGTCTGCAGCACATTACGGCATTAGGGTCATGGGTGTCACTGTCTCCCATGCCGCAATGTGCTGCAGACAGTGCCACCCATGACGCTAATGCCATAACGTATGTGCTTCCTGCTGACAGTGCCACCCATGCCATATTGTGCTGCACACTGCCACCCATGCCGCCAATGGCATAATTCTACTGGCAGCATGGGTGGCACTGTCTCTGCAGGCAGCACATACGTTATGACATTAGTGGCATGGGTGGCACTGTCTGCAGCACATTACTGCATTGGCTGCATGGGTGGCACCGCTCCCATGCAGCAATGTGCTGCAGACAGTGCCACCCATGATCCCAATGCCATAACTCATGTGATACCTGCTGACAGTGCCACCTATGCTGCCAATGCCATATTGTGTGGCATGGTTGGCACCGTCTCTGCAGGCAGCACATGCATTATGACATTAGCGTCATGGGTGGCACTGTCTGCAGCACATTACGGCATAGGCGCTTTGGCGGCATGGGTGGCACTGTCTCTGCAGGCAGTATGTACAAAGCCACCTATGCCACAATGTATAGGTGCCATTACCAGAAACAATGCAAATAGAGTAACGCAGTGTTACTAGAGGTGCCATGCTACAAATAAAACATTGGTTGTAGATCTTTAAGTACCCCCCCCCCCCAAGCAAGCACACACCTGACCTGTGTAGTTGTTGGCTGGGCTGAGTCACGTATTCCTGGTGATCCTGCTGCTGCCTGGACTTGAGGTCTCCCACAAACGTTTCCAGTCAGATGATCATCATGGGATGCCTCTGCTCTGCCGATGCCGACATCCTTTGCCGCCACTGCTCCTCTTGAGTAGCCTCAATGCTATTTCTTCACGTGGAGCGAGAGGAATCAGAATCACTCTGCCGCGCCAGGAGCCAGGAGGTGACAGCTACAGAGGACGCGCTGGCCGGAACTTGAGACAGCATCAGCATGTCATGAGGAGGGCGCGGATGAGGTATTCTTCCGCGCCTGAAATATGAGAAATAGTCCCTCCCCTGCCGCTATATAAGAATGAACATAGGAAATAAAAAATTAAAAAAAACGTAAAGTGTATGGGGGGGGGGGGGGTGTGTGATTAAATGGCTGTTTGGTGCTGGACGATGTTAAGGGACCCTGTTCGGTAATTTTTCTAATTTTTTGTTACTTTTTTTTTTACTTTTGATGCCAGGGCCCGGTACAACTGGGCCAGTTGTACTGGCCTATCAGCGACCCTGGGGCAATCCCACATGTCTTCCCAGTCTTCACTGTCCAGCTCCTGCAACTCCACCCGCCACAGGTCCCGCAACCCATCCAACCCAACCTGAATGAATGGCAGATGTATATTTGAGATAGTGGCTTAGATAGTTTAGCATATGAGTAGAAGCAGCAAACTTCTAAACTATTCTGTTTATTAGCCGCCTCCACAAGGTACATTCAAGTGTTGAGCAAGCTGTTTTCCAATCATTCATGCATAGGTGGATTAAATTGTTTTTACAATACCATTCATGGCAACATTAAATCGATAGTTTTGTTTATAAATTTTTAGCCTGCTTATTTTCTCCGCACAAGAATTGGAGCATACAGCGCTTTTTTGCATGGTTGCTTTTGATTGTATCATTTGAGAACAGCCAGCTGTGGGCATTGCTGCCTAATAGTACATCTGAAAATCGGGGCAGGAAAATTCCCCCTGTGTCCAGGGCCTGCGTCAAATTTTCCTCCTAAATCTGGAAGGAAGGAAGCCATTGGGGAATCTAATTATTGGAAGAGGGTTTTAGGTATCTAGACTGGAGAATGCCTTGTTCAGCCCCGGAAGAATTTACCCCCTTCCTGACCAAAGTATTTTTTTGCAATTCGGCACTGCGTCGCTTTAGCTGACAATTGCGCTGTAGTGTGATGTTGTACCCAAACACAATAGACATCCTTTTTTTCCCACAAATAGAGCTATCTTTTGGTGGTATTTGATCACCTCTGCGGTTTTTATTTTTTGCGCTATAAACAAAAAAGGAGTGATAGTTTTGAAAAAAAGCAATATTTTTTACTTTTTGCTATAGTAAATATCCCCCCCCCCCCAAAAAAAAAAAAAAATTCTGTTTAGGCTGATACATATTCTTCTACATATTTTTGGTAAAAAAATCACAATAAGTGCATATTGATTGGTTTGCGCACAAGTTATAGCATCTACAAAATAGGGGATAGATTAATAGCAATTTTTTTTATAATTAATTTTTTACTAGTGAGATTTTTATCTGGACTGCAACATTATGGCGGAGACATCAGACACTTTTGACACTATTTTGGGACCATTGTAATTTATACAGCGATCAGTGCATAAATAGTCACTGATTACTGTATAAATGACACTGGCAGGGAAGGGGTTAAACACTAGGGGGTGATCAAATGGTTAAGTGTGTCCTGGAGAATGATTCCAACTGTGGGGGGGATGGGCTACCACTGACATGACAGCAATCACTGCTTCTGATCACTGGGAGCAGTAGATCACTGTCATGTCACTAGACAGATGCCTTGTTTACATAGGTACAGTATCACCCCGTTCTGCCTCTCTTCACTGCAATTGCAGGTCGCAGTGAACATCAGGTTTGCAGGACCCGCGAGCACACTCCTGTGGCACGTGGCGGGCGTGTGCACGCCAGTTAGGCTGCAAATTCAAAGGGACGTACAGGTACACCCATTTGCCTGCCCGTGCCATTCTGCCGACGTATATCGACGTATATCGGCTTGCGGGAATCGGTTAAAATATACAATAGAAATTGAAGCAGTTTCATTTTAACTAAATACATTTTTCCTATAAGTGTTAGTGGAAGATTCGACCAGGCCTTTAACTTAGATTTACACCAGGGGGAGATAGGGGTCCTGGTGCTTAATGGGGAGAGATAGAGGATCTTGGTGCTAAGTGAAGGGATATGGGGTGTCTTGGTGCTCAGTAGACAGAGATAGGGGCAGAGCTGTATCCTGTCCTAGGCCAACAAGGCCCAGGCCTATGGCAGCACTTTGCAGGGGGGCAGCATGAAAAGAGTCCACGCCGGCTTGCGCTACACTGTTAGGAAAATTAGTCTAGTGCCGGCATTCCACAACTGTGGGGGGGGGGGGCGCTTTCAATTCTGACTGTTTTGTCATCCTGGACCACAAACCTTCCTCACTGTGCTATATGTTTCTGCTGCACCATCTACTTAAAGTAGAACTATAGGCAACACTTTTACCATCCCTGTCCCATTTCTCTTCACTTCCTGTTCTATGGGCAACCAGGAAGTAAGAGGAAATCTAAGTAAATTAAGGGAATCCATTGCCCTCCCCCTCTCAGAACTAGTGTCACTCGAAAATTTCAGGGTGGGTCTTAAAAAACACAGGGTGTGGCCGTGACAGGAAGGGGTGGGTCATATTTAAATTAGGGGGTGCACGAATTTAGTCAGACCTAGGGCAGCACAAAACCTAAATACACCTCTGGATAGGGGTCTTAATGCTTAGTGGGGGAAGATTGGCTGGCATCGCCAGTCAGTGGGGGAGGGGGCACTGGTGCTCCTTACATGGCTACTTGATCAGTCTGGAATCCTGTGTAGAAGAATCCTCCCCTCTCTCACATTTCTTCTGGGCCAATTTCTCTCATCAAGGGAATGCCGGGGATGCCAGTGCAGTGATAGCTCAGATGATCTTACCAAAACAAAAGAAAATCTACTTTAGAGCCAAGCAGAGGAAGCCAGTGGTGGAAGTCTTCCTTTGCTGAAATTTTTTCTTTACTTGTCTGAGCTGTCACTGCACAGGCACCCACAGCATCCCTCCAGTAGTGGAGCAGTCAAACAGCTGTCAGTTCTGCTGTCAACAGTGGTGCCCCCTCTTCCTTCAATGCGGCGCCCAGGGGGTCCTCTGGGGGAACAGGTGGGCCCCCACCGCTGCACAGATCATCCCCGACAACCTGGATGTATCATTAATGTGTTCAGGGTGGCTCAGTGGCCCGTGTGCAGTTACCACCTAGCACACATGGATGATACTCCACTGGCTCTCTGTCTGTATTAACTTATCAGTTACATTGTTCTCAGTTACCTCTAAAGACTATAAACAGCCTTCTGTTAATGCGGAAGAGGAGAGGAGAAAGTTTCTTAAATTGTATCCAGTTTCTGTTGTCCTGATATAGTAAGGAGAATGAGCATCATCACCTTCTTACAGGAAAAGTCTTACTGATAGAATCACCAGGTGAAAATAAAGGAAAATAAAGGAAGTAAAGCTTGAAAGAAGATGAATGTGGGCATCTCATCTAATTCGTTTTTTTTCTGGGTTTAGATGCACTTGGAAATAGTCACAGTAAAACCAACCCATGAATCTCTAGTACATTTAATGCCCTGTACACACGATCAGTTCGTCTGATGAAAACAGACCGTTTTAATTGGACGAACCGATCATGTGTGGGCCCCATCAGTTTTTTTCCCATAGGTGAAAAAAAATAGAACATGTTTAAAAATGTTCCTATGGTTAAAAAAACAATAGAAAAAAATGATCGTCCGTGGGAAAAACTATTCGTCAAAAATCCACGCATGCTCAGAATCAAGTCGACGCATGCTCAGAAGCATTGAACTTCATTTTTCTCAGCACTTCGATGTGTTTTACGTCATCATGTTAGACACAATCGGATCTTTAACCGATGGTGTGTAGGCAAGAATGATGAAAGTCATCTTCATCGGATATCTGATGAAAAAATCCATCGGTTCTTTTTCATCAGACAAACCAATCGTGTGTACAGGGCATAAGAATGTACTGCCTAAGGCAGATGTGTGTTGTTACCTGTAGGTGTTTAAAGGGTTGTAAAGGTAAAAAAATGTTTTTCCTAAATAGCTTCTTGTACCTTAGTGCAGTCCTTCACTTACATCATCCTTCGATTTTTCTTTTAAATGTCATTATTTCTTCTGAGAAATGCTCACTTCCTGTTCTTCTGTCTGTAACTCCACACAGTAATGCAAGGCTTTCTCCCTGGTGTGGAGTGTCAATAAAATGTTTATATTTATTTTTTGGGTCTGATTACAATTTTTTTGTGACTTGTTTAATGGCACTGCTATAATCCCTCTTTTTACAACCCTACACCATTACCCTATAGGGATGAGGTTCCGGATTCAACAGAGGACACACCAATCACTCTTTTTCATAATTAGAGACATTTTGTTGATCCAAAAAAAATAACCTCCAAAAGTGTCCATCACAAGAGAATAAACATTTTCATTAGCAAATTATCATGTTATAAATGTGTAGTAGATACAAGTTTAGAATGTTGATACCCAAATATTGTAAATCATATTTATTGCTTGTTTGTTTTTTTAAATCAATTATTTAACACATGTTTGATTTCTGAAATTACAGTTTACCTGGTCACATTAAACAGACGTAAGTATTAAAACATTCTCCATATCTAAAAAAAAACGATGCATGCTGCAAGTAAAACAAAATGAAAGATTTGTGCTGCGTATATTGCATAGCTTAAAGTCAGATGCGGAGTCTCATGTTTTATTTTAAGTAATTCATTTTTATTTATGTGAATATAAAGCCATAAAAATGTTGTACATACATATATATAACGCTCACTGCTAGTGGCAAGAGGTGTCAGTGATTTATTATTTCATTTACCTTTGTCTGCCTTGAAAAAAAAAAGTGGCTGCTATTTTACATTTATCATAAATCTCCTATGAGATGGATATACAACTATGCATCAGTTCAGGCTTAGCATCTGGAAAAGAGAGGAGGGCAAAAAAAGTATTGATTATTTACATTTGTCATTATAGTATTGAAAGAAACATTAGGTCAGCATTGCACTACATGAATGGGTATATTAGTATATCTGTTGGTATTTGACTTTAGCTTTCACTTAAAATGAGTGTTATTATACAAGTGTGTTTAAATTTATCATTAAAGCTGTGAGTGACATAAAAAAAAAACTATTCGGTCCAACCTTATTTCTTCTGTGCAGTCAAAAATTGTAAGAACTGTTATGTTAGAATTGTTTATATATCTTTAAAAAGCTACCCCAGGTAGGTCATGTGTGATTCAAGAAACATTCATCGTTTGAACCAAGAAGGCAAGTAGGTGACTATTCTTATTTCTGGTAATTTATTTTGCGCTTTATCAGTAATCACACGATCATTTTTCGGCATTAAAAAAAAACGTTGTTTTTCAGCATGTCCAAAAAACAACGTTTTTCCAACGTCATCATTAAAAACGACATTGCCCCCACACCATAGTTTTTAAAAAATGATGAACAAAATGCCGTGACGTACAACACGTACGACGGCACTCTAAAGTTCTATTCAACTTTGGGCTGCTTTTAGCAGATTCCGTGTTAGTAAAAGACGATTCGGGTTTTTCTGTCTGTTACAGCTTGATGAATGTGCTTACTCCGTTATGAATGGTAGTTTTACCAGAACGAGCGCTCCCGTCTCATAACTTGCTTCTGAGCGCGCACGGGTTTAAAACGTCGTTTTAGCCCACACACGATCATTTTTTACAACCCGAAAAACGAAATTTTTCAGAACATGAAAAACGATGTGAAACCCACACAAGATCATTTTAAATAACGTTTTTAAAAACGTCGTTTTTTTTTCATGCCGAAAAATTATCGTGTGTACGCGGCATTAGAGCCAATCCATATGATCTTTGGGCATCCTTCCAAATTTGATAAGTTTGTGAGGTTGGAGTAGAAATATATTGGTTTTCATTGGCAGATACCTTTTGATCCAAAGAAAATATATTTTCATTATTAGCTTTTTTAAGTTCAGTAACCCCACCTATGTAGGAGCATCTCATAGTGGCCTTGAAGACATCCCACGTAAGGCTTTCTGGGACATCCTGATCATTTTCTTGCCAATACTGTTTCATATCATCTCATCGTTTATACAATACCATAATATCATTGAGTCAGAATGAACTCATTCGCCAGGTGCGAATGCCAGGGAGAGGCGTCACTCAAATAAGTTTTAAAGGAGAATGGTCAGATAACACTTTAGGCAAGTATTGTATACCGATAAATTGTGGTGAACAATATATCCAATCTAGACAAGGTTTTGTGCATGTCTGATTGGCAAGAGTATTCTCCATGATCAGGGTGTCTCCAGCTCCAAACCTCCACAAAGCTATAGCTCCCCACCCAGTCCCTAAATGCTGAGGTAGTAAATCAGGCACTGACAAGACTGTCAATCAAGGAATTCAACACTGTCACAGCTAAATTCAGCAGGCATAATGAGATAATATGCATAGTATACTAGCTCATTATGAAGTACTTACCTGAGATTGAAGCCCCCGCAGTGGTGCTCATTGCCCTCCTCCGTCTGCGGCATCTCTCCACGAGTGTCGTCCGCATATTGCGGCTCCAGCGCTGTGACTGGCCGGAGTCACGATGACGCCACTCCAGCGCATGCGCCATAGACATCGATGCCTTTCTTTTGCAAATATCTCCTAAACTATGTAGGTTTAGGAGATATTTGTTGCACCTACAGGTAAGCCTTAATCTAGGCTTACCTGTAGGTTAAAGTGGTCTGTAAGGGTTTACAACCACTTTAAGTGACTTGGTAATCATTATAGATACCCCTTTAGAGTAAGAAAGGCATGTGAAATATCTGGGTGCTTTAACACCATCAACCTGGAACCAGTCAAATGCTTCTCCTGGAGGAATATTATTTGGTACCCAGCCAGTTTCAGTTGAGTCTCTTTTAACTTTAGAGTTTAGACTAGCCTTCGGGTTTCTTTAGGGGTGCCTTGGCAAAATGCCTAAAACCTGCCCAAAAATTGTATACAAGTCAGCGGTGGATCAAGCCTGCCTGCCACAAAGCCACAGGTTTTAATTATGTACCATTACGACTATCTAGCCACATCCTAACAACCAATGATGTCATTGTTGGTAAGGAGGGCGTCAAGCATCTGCACAGGATCCTTGTTTACTCCTCCGCTGCCCCTCTCCGTCAGAACTGGGAGTCACATTAGCTGAGGGAAAGGAGAAACATTGGAATACTAGTCAGTGCCAGTGTGCAAAGGTACATTTGCTTTGGAAGAATAAATCATCTCTAATGATGGGAGTCCTACATGTGTAGATTTTGCTGCATTATGTAATACTATTAGTGTAGTTTTTTACATTACCTTGAGATTGTGAAGGATTGGGGAAAGAAAAACTAAGACCAAATAGTAGCATAAAAAAATTCAAGCCAGTGCATTTTGGTAGATGTTAAAAATGCAAATAATATGTATATTTTTACAATGTGTACTCATTTTTTTAACACATCATACATGATCATGACAAAAACATTTAAATTAATAAAGTGTATTAATCAAGTGGGTTGTGTCAGTCCACAAGTAATTTCCAATGAAAATAAGTGTATTTATGAATGGATTAAAAATAAGTTAGAATGCAAACATGACTAGCTGAATGTAATTTAGGAAGGTAAAATAAGGGCATAGTGAGTGACACCCTGTGCTGTCATTGAATGACCCTTTGTTGATACAAGAAATGTCCATTCATTCTGATTAGGAGTAATAGGGCTTTTACAATGCCAGATTGCAGATCCCACTGATGGCATGGATAGCCATCAGCACTTCAGTGGCCATTAGGAGCATACCTACTGGACAAGGCCCAGATAGACGGACAGACCTAAGAGGCTTATAAGTTCATTTCAAAATGGATTTTGTTAAAAGAATGTTGGACTGCAACATTTTCCATGCATTCAGTTAAGTAGAATATTATCTTGCACTTTTATATCCCCTACTTCACCAGGACAAAGTGCAATGTTGTAGGCATGCCCTTGCAGACCTAATAAAAGAAAAAAAAATCTGGTTTAGATAATTTGATAATGAGACAGTATTTTACTGTGAGCTTCATTTTATCTTTACATCAGACATTGTTTTCATAGCAAAAGTAAGCCATTGTGGTTTTGAGAGTCTTGATGTTGATGAGGTGTTGTTTGATGTTCACACTCACACATGAAAACAATATATTTGAGAGTACAAAATATAAACAATTTGTGAATTTCATCTGTGTTTTGTACCCTATACCATTAAGCAACATAAACTAATGAACTGCTATTTAGTTTAAATGATTGTCTATATAATTGTATATATAGGCATTGTGGGGGTGTGGCCTGAGCCTGCTAAGAGTGAGGACATGAAATTGGTAAGTTTCCACTCTCCCCAGGTCTACTGAAGAGGTTAGTAAGAGACAGGTCACTAGCCTTATGCACTGGCATGGCAAAGAGAAAGAGAGCTTCCTTCCAACCTCCCAGAGCTCACACTCACTCCAGTTCACTGTCCTCTTTTTTTTATTGATGGTGTTGAAAGACATCCCACTGCAGCCAAGATGGTAGGGGTGTGTTCAGCTGTATAAGCCGGTCTCCCTAATGCTGAAGGGGACACAGAGACACCAGACCACACTACCCAGGTAAGGGGCTTCAGCCCTGCACTCTCACTCTGGACTTCTGCACATACTGTAACTCTACCGATGACTGTGTACAGAGTGACTTGGCCAATGATTGGGACACTAGGGCACAAATAAAAACTCTCCCTGCTAAATTACTCTAAAAATGATTTCCTGTAATATCCATGGCCTCTGTTTGCCACATAAAAAAGGCCAGGTGTGGCATGAGTTTTGTCATTTAAATCCACACATAAAGTTGCTTTCAGAGATCAACTTCCTAGTGACATCTACTCCAAATTTACCACATTCCCTATTTAACAAAAGGTTCTTAGGCCAAAGTACTGTATTAAAGGCAAGCGGGGTGGTGCTTGCTATCCACCAATCTCAACACCTCTCATTCCTTATGTATAAAACAATTTTGCCTCAATGCTTGAAGCAAATCCCGCTCAAAGCAAAAGCCTAGAATTCACCTCCACCCAGCTACAAAAAATCATCATGCTTTTTTAGGTCTCCTCAATCAGCTCTAGGACTCAAGAGACACGTTATATGTTTTTTTTTTTCATGCTGGTATAGGACCATGTGAGGTTGGCAAAAATCTTCCCTGGCATGAGTCCTTCCTGTTGGCAGGGTTGCTTGAAGGAAGGCTCTTTTTGGAACAGTATATTGCCACTATGCAGTATCTATCTACATGGCACTCCTTTGAAGTTCTATGTATAAGCTACTGTATATACAGTATGGTTATACAACTTGCTGAAACTGTGCTCATTTGTTTCACCTTTTTCCTGATAGTTCTTTCCTTTCATGTGTCAATGATGCATTTAGACATTGGGGGTTATTTACTAAAGGGAAATCCACTTTGCACTGCAAGTGCAATGTGCACTCAAAGAATTGCACTGAAAGTGCACTTAGAAGTGCAGTCGCTGTAGATCCGAGGGGGACATGCAAGGAAAATAAAAAACAGCATTTTAGCTTGCACAGGGCTTCCCCTCATTTCAGATCTTCCCCCATCAGTAACTTGCAGTTTTGCTTTTTATATAATTTTATAAAAAAAAATCTTCATTATGATAATTTAATAAACAATTAATTATTCATTGTAGCACCTTAAGAAACTGCATTTAAATCAACAGAAAGTACTCCTGTTGATCTTACTTCAGTTAAGCACATTAGCAAATATTTTCTGCTTCATGTTATCCTGTATGCATATAAACAGGTGCTAAAATTAAGCCCTTATTACCAACATAAATACAACAAATATTGCTTCACTGATGTAAAACAAATGCACATCTTCTGTTATTAGTCATCTATATCAAGGGATTTTCATGTGAAAACTGAATATATTTGTACTTATACACTATGCTACTGATAGTTTCTTCATAAGTTCCTTCCATACGTTTGGTTTTTCAGGCGGACATGATCGGACGGTCCATCTACTCTTATGGACCGGTGGGTGTAAACAGATTTGTGTCTGTTTACACCTGCCTACCTCCCTTATGGTCCGCTAAGAAAAAACAGAAGGGGATACATTCTCCTCCGTGTAGGCAGATCAGATCGAAGGGTAGCCAGGTGTAAATGTGCCCTTTCTGTGCCCACTCTGCATAAAATTAACATATATACAGACCTGTCATCTGCCCACTCTGCTATGCTCAGCAGGAGATCAGGGGAAAGATCCCCTACTGAGCAAAGTGGAAGGTGCCCATATGAAGGGGGCCTAAATGAAATTCAGTTTACAGGCAGTTATGGTACCTGACATGTGGCTTAATATTATGCGTTCAGTTGAACTTGAATTGAGTTGAGTTTTTGATTCTTTAGAAGGGACGGTTTTTTAAACTAGACATCCATCTTCCTAGAAAGACTTATTGGAGGGGAAAAAGCTGCATATAGGCATCTTGCTGGAACCTCCCAAGAAACAAGAGATAAGGAGCTGCATATTTGTTAAGCTGGAGACTCTTGAGTGGTGCAGAAAAAAAAAACAATAGACCCACCGGACCCCCCCCCCCCCCCCCCCCCCCGAAAGTGCATCGCTAACATTTCTTTTGTGGCTATCTTTAGACCTATGAGTTGTAGTGATTTAAAAATGGCACCCTATTCGTATTTGTAGAATTTTTTAACATTTACACCCTAATGCACAAGTAAAGTAGTTGATTAGCCCATGCTGCAATGCACCACCACAAATATGCAATGTATTGTGGTGCACACTGTTGCAAACAAAAGTTGGAGGCCCAGTCTTTCTTCCATGGGCATGCATTGGAAGCCCATTCTACATTCAACGAATGTGTGAAATTCTACACATTAACATATGTGCAGCATTACTGCACCAAAATGGAACATGATTGTGTGTAGGGGGTCTAACATTTATCCAACAGGTTGTCTAATAGGTTGGATGCTATCACATGTTCTTCCTCTTTTCCAATAGCAGTAGAGAACGGTGGTTACTGCTGCACTGAATGATTGTTTAGTGCAGTAGTACTCAAAACCTAGGCTGTGTGATAACTCTGCTCTGGGGGTCCATAATAGCCAAGCTTTAAAGGAAATGTGGTTGAATGATGCTGGTTATCAATCAACCCAGAAGCCTAAGACAGCTAGTGCTAGAATCAATTACTGCTGGGAACAGCTTAAAGGAGTTGTAAATGAAAAAAATGTTTTGCCTAAAATTAATGTCTGCAAGGTAGACAGACAGAATAGTGTAATGATTCTGTTTAAAAAAAAAAACTAGTAAATACCTATTAAAATTCCTTCATCTATATCACCGTTCTAGCTTCTGTTCTCTCATTCACTTCCTGGTTTGCAGCGCTCGTTCATGTAAGAACTACATTTCCCAGTATGAATTGCGGCATGCCCAGTAATTTACACCTCCTTGAAATCTCTAACACGTAAAGAGCGTCCTGCCGCACAGATGTAGTTTCCAGGAGGCAAACACGTCACTGACCACCGCAGTAAAGCCTCCCTTCACGGTGGTGAGTAACAATCAGACAAGCAGGAAGTGAACAGAACAGAGAAGAAATGGAGCAACTTCTGAGCAAAAACGAACAATGAGGAAGTGAAAAGAGGAATGTCTGCAGGTAAAGGATGCTTATTATGAAAACATTGGCCCAGATTCACAGAGCGATTACGCCTGCGCAACTGGTGTTGCGCGTGCGTAAGTCTAAATGTGCGCGTGCGTTTAGATGCGCGCGATTCAGAAAACGATTTACGCCAGAAATCTACTTTTTTTTGTCCGGCGTAATTTCGTTAGACAGACGCATCCGTCCGCGCAAAAATGCGCTAGACACACCATTGATTTGCTAGTCAAATATGCTAATGAGGGAGTTGCGGGGATCCACAAAAAAACGCAGTTGCTGCGCAGGCTACGCGATGTGCGCAACAGCAAAATGTCCTGTCTAAAGTTAGAGCACATAAAAGCTGGTCTAAATTTTGAAAAAACGTCTACATCTCACAGAAAGCAACACCGTTACTGAGGAGCAGACCACACACACGTGTTGCACTACAATTTGACTGCCAACATGCCAGGGGCATCGTCGCTCATAGCTGCACTAGTGAATTTAGATGACCAAAGAAGGAGGAGGGCACGGAGGATGGCACGGGAGAGGGTATACCGCACACGCATAGACCTCTTTGGCATGAGTGATTCTGAGGTGTCTCGCATCTTCAGATTCCCCCCTCATGCCATCCTGGAATTAACCACAACCCTGCAGGAGGACATCACCAGCCCAACACAACGCTCACAAGCAGTGCAGCCACTGGTCAAGGTACTGGCAACACTCCATTTCCTTGCCAGTGGCTCTTTTCAGCGTACAAGTGGAGTGGTGGCTGGGATGTCACAATCCTTCATGAGCAGATGTGTGCACCAGGTTGTCCCAGCAATCCTCACACGCTTGGCCAACCTAATCATCAAACCCACCACTGAGGACCTGCGGCTGAAGGCAATGACAGATTTCTACAGAATTGCCAGATTCCCACGCACCGTGGGGGCCATTGATTGCACACATGTGGCACTCCAGCCCCCCCATGAGACAGAGCACATGTACCGCAATCGGAAGAATTGGCACTCCATCAACGTACAGGTGATAGTTGATGCCCAAGGACTCATATGGCACGTCCGTGCCAAACACCCCGGATCCACCCATGACAGCTACATCTACAATCAATGCCACATCCGAATGGAGTTCTATCAGAACCTGTATGGGAACACCTGGCTGGTTGGTGAATGACATGGGAGTCAGGCATGACTATCCCCTCCCGTGATGCACACCTCACAAGTGGCACATGCATGACTAACATTCTCCTGTCTTTTCCCTTCCAGGTGACTCTGCATATGCACTGGGACCCCATCTCATGACTCCTATCCGGAACCCCCAAACCCCAGGGGAGGAAAGATACAATCAAGCACACATCAAAACCCGAGCAGTGGTGGAGCGCACCTTTGGCCTCCTGAAGTCACGTTTCCGATGCCTGGATAAGTCTGGGGGTACACTGTTGTATTCCCCAAACTTCGTGTGCCATATCATCGTTGCATGTTGCATGCTGCACAATCTCGCAGTGAGGAAGGGCCTGCAGGTTGAGCTACGTGATGACCTGACCCCCCAACCAGACAATCAACACCTAACCGAGGATACCCCGTCTTCTGAGGGAAGAGCAGTCAGGAGACAGCTCACATTGGGCATCTTTGCACGTTAAACACACACATTAATCATGGCACAATGAGAATGCATGCATGCACACCACTGTGGTCCCTAGCACACACACCCCACATCCTCATCAAATTGGATTGGCACCAGTCCACCATGCACGACTGGTGAGCAGTAACGCCACGTCAAGGCTCCAATTATGTCACACCATTCACACGGACCTGGGAATCACTTCTCCCTGGTCCTGGGGAACCCTTCTCCACCAAAATTGAGGATGACACCCCTTTTCCAGCAGGAATGTCACCCCCACATTCAAACAGCATGCACAACCCAAAATTTACAAAAGATGTCAGCAAAAAAAAAAAAAAAAATGCAAAAAATGTCAGCCAAAAAAAAAAAAAAGGGGTAAAAAAAATTATTGCCCTCTGCGTGAGCCACGCCTGGGGTGCCCCCGGCCACGGCCCCGGCCCCTCAGGGGAGACTCATGGGGGAGGGGCAAACCCGGGGAAGGAGGAGCAGCCCCTGATATCTGCCCACCTGGCGGCCTGCCCTCCAAGGCCACGGCAATTCTGTCCAGGGAAGCACCAAGTGTTGCCGTGTTGGCCTGGATAGCCTGGGTAAGGGCCCTCACATCCTGCCCAACACCTGCTGCTGTAGTCTGCAGTTCATTTAGGCAGGTTGTGAAAGCCCGGGAGTGGGAGTCCAGGTTACCCAGCGTATCCTTCATGGAGGACAGGCTCTCCTCCACCCGCCCAAAAGTCTGGCAGAGCTGTCCCAGATGGCGGGTCTGGAGGGCCTGGTCCCTTCGCAGACTGGCGGGCAGGAGATTGGGCGCCCCCCTGGTGCTCTGGGATGACATCCTGCCTCCAGCTGATGGTTGTGGGCGGGGAGAAGGGGAGGCCCTTGTGAGGGGAGCCATGTTGGGGGAGGAGGGGGGGGCTCCCCCTTAGGGAGGGCAGGCTTCTGCCAGCCAGAGGGGAAGAGTCCGCACAAACCACTCGTCCAGTGCCTGACTCCTCCTCCTCATGATCGTCCTCCTCATGATTATCCTCCTCCTCATGATCGTCCTCCTCCTCATGATCGTCCTCCTCCTCTTGAACCTCCTCCGCGGACTGTGGCCTTGTTGGAATGGGGGCCTCAACTTCGCCTCTGGGCGCTTGTTGTTCCTGTCTCCTTTGATATCAAAAGGAAAAGTCTGCTTTTTCCTAAATGTAGGTGGTTCCTCCAACCGGGGTTGGAGCGTTCCATAGTCAGGCCAGGTGGCCCTGGAGCACTGATTCGTGGATCGCAAAACGCGATTTGGATTATGCCTTTTATTAATTCGCATAAGTAAAGGGGGGCATCTGGACACATCTATGGAAGACAGAGGGCTTTAAAAGACTGTCTTTACAAATGAAGGGCCATTGAGATGGATTCAGGGTTTTTTTCAGTCACAAGTTGGCGGCCGTATTCTGGATCCACATTTGGTATTTGGGGAGGCACGAGGTAAAGGGCATGCATAATCACATATTCCCACCACGACCGCTTTCAGGGATGAACGGAGTGAGTCCGTAGTAGGCCTAGATGGTGAGATCCCCCACACATGCTACATAAAGGAGTCAAAAATGACCTGGCTTTTGATAGAAAAAAAAACCACGCTTACCTGGCACAGAAGAAGTTCTGTTTTCGCTCCATTGAGTTTAAGATAACTCTTTGTCATCCAGGGAGAGGCATGTCTCTAGGAGGTGGTGATCTTCTATTGCAGATGCGGAAATCAGTTGCGTGTCATCTGCAGAGTGATAAAGCAGTTTTTGGCTGCTAATAATCTCAAAAAGAGGACAGGTAGATGTTGAATAGCCTGGTGACAGAGGCGATCCAGGGACTCCGCATGTTACTGTGCGTTTTTCAGACGTAAAAGCCTAACTTCACTGGTGGTTTTCCAAAGGGAGAACAAGATAAATCGCCTTCTGCGACCCTGGCTACTTCAGAAAGCCACAGTAACAGGTTGTGTCACAGTGCTCCGTCCAACAGCCAGGAGACAAGATTCTCCTTCGTCTGCGGCCCTTGAAACATCGCCTACTTTCATACGTTTCCGCATGGGGACGGAAGCCTGGCAATGGATCAAGTAGCTTGTGGGTATCCCTAGATGCAGTTGCTGTGCCCCTTTTTCCATTATCTTAGAGAATACGTTGATGTTATGGCGGCGGTGGATGCCTTGGGGTCCAGGGAGGGTTTCTTCAGGATGGGTTGGATTATACCCTCTTTCAACTGGAGGGCCAGCCTTCCAAGAAAGACTTTTAAGCTTTGGGAGGAGCCAGGATGTCGGCGCACCTGAGTTTTGTGGGGATAATGTCGCCGGCCAGATCATGACATTATGGACTTGGAGATTTTGTCAATCCCAGACCGGGTCCGTGTCTCTCCCTCCCCCGATGAATTCACCTGCTCCGTGATCCTATCCAAAATCTCCCTCCTCCTGGCCGGGGTGGTGGTGGCACTCTGCGGGCCGTGGAGAAAACGCCCATACTCGCTAATGGCCCGGGCAAGAATTCTTTTTTCCCCCACAGTAAAATTCAGCTTTCTTTTTCTCTCTGTCATACTTCCAAACAAACTCACTACCAGTCACCAAAAATCAGTCACAAATACAAGCACAACCAATCAGGCAAGAACACACACAAAGAGAAAACGAACACCCAAAAATCACACTAGCACTCAGCAAGAAACAGTCACAAAAAAAAAAAAAAAAAAAATAAAGCAAGAAAAACAAACGCTCAGAAATACAAGCACAACCAATATCAATCAAACAAACAGTCTCTCAAACACTTATCAAAAAACACTTTCACAAATATACAACAAGCACTTGATCACACAGAACACTAATCTGACAACTACAAGACACACTGCAACGAACAACAGGAACAAAAGCACTTGGTTAAATGGGAAGGGACACAAAGGGATGTACTTTTGCAATGCAAGTGCGTTTGTGTGTGTCTATTTATGCTGTCTGCGTAGTTCACAACGTTGCCCTAGTCCATTTCCAATTTCAATGATTGCGCCGCTCCCGAGTTGTGAGCATGCGCACAGCAGGGCTGACATGGTCTCCTTCATGCGCGCATGCGCGAGCCGGCCGGCCCTTCATTTGCATGGGGTCACGGCTCATTTCAATGTAACACGCCCACGTCCCTCCCAATTTGTATTACTCCTCCTTACGCCTCTTGAAAAAACCTTACACTTGCGCAATTTCCTGCGCAAAAGCTACGTGAATCGGGGGATTACGCGGCTAGATGGCGCAAGTCTAACGTAATGGCGGTGCGCTACGCCGGACCGATAATGCGCCGATGTACGTGAATCTGGGCCATTTTTTTTTTCCTTTACAACCCCTTTAAAGCCGGTGATGTTTTAGCAACTATTTTATTTATTTATAAGTATTCATTTTTTGTGAGGCGCTTCTTAAAAGTATCTCCGTTTTCTGGGAAACATATCAAACATAAACAATTGTGTGTGTATATCTACAATTGCAAGCCATGTTGTAATTTAAAGTTGTTCTAAAGCCTAAAATTTTGTAAAAGTATTTATCGCCTCCACACCCTCCAGTGCTGTGCCTGTTTGCAGTGGCTCTCCCCTTTTATTTCCTGGTCTCCCGGGCATTGTTAAGGCACCAGGATGCCTTGGGAGCACCATGCTGTCTGTGTCTATAGATACAGTTAGTGTGACTCATGATTGAACTCACAGGTGTGCCAGGATAGGAAGCAGCTTCCTATGGTGGCACATAAAGAATAGGAGAAGCCAGGAGTGCTGGCGGGGGGAACCCAAGAAGAGAAGGATAGGTGCCACTTTGTACAATGGAGGTAAGTATAAACTTGGTTGTCATTTTTTATTATTATTATTGAGTTTGCTATCATCTTAATGCTATTGAAAAATAAATGTCCCTTTTAATCTGCAGCTTTGTAATTTTCTTTAAAATTCAATGCAGTATGGCAACCCGGAGGCTTTCTGTATACAATTGGTGTACAGAACTTCCCCAGAAATGTACTGTACCTTGCAAAAGTATTCACCCCTTGGCATTTTTCGTGTTTTGTTGCCTAACATGGATTTTTTGAGGATTTGCATCATTTAATTTACAGAACATGCCCACAACTTTGAAGATGTTTTTTTTTCTTTCTTGTGAAGCAAATAACAAATAGGACAAAATAGCAGAAAAAGTCAATTGGGGCAGATTCACAGAGCGATTACGCGTGCGCAACTGCTGTTGCGCGTGCGTAAGTCTAAATGTGCGCGTGCGTATAGTTGGACGCGATTCACAAAACAATATACGCCAGAAATCTACGTTTTTTGGTCCGGCGTAATTGAGTTAGACATTCGCTTCCCTTCGCGCAAAACTGCGCTAGACACACCATTGATTTGCTAGTCAAATATGCTAATGAGGGAGTTACGGGGATCCACAAAAAAACGCAGTTGCTGCGCAGGCTACGCGATGTGCGCAACTGCAAAATGTCCTGTCTAAAGTTAGAGCCCATAAAAGCTGATCTAACTTTTGAAAAAAACGTCTACATTGTCAGAGAAAGCAACACCGTTACTGAGGAGCAGACCACACACACGTGTTGCACTACAATTTGACTGCCAACATGCTAGCCAGGGCATCGTCGCTCATAGCTGCACTAGTGAATATAGATGACCAAAGAAGGAGGAGGGCACGGAGGATGGCACGGGAGAGGGTATACCGCACCCGCATAGACACCTGTTGGCATGAATGATTCAGAGGTCTTTCGCATCTTCAGATTCCCCCCTCATGCCATCCTGGAATTAACCACAACCTTGCAGGAGGACATCACCAGCCCAACACAACGCTCACATGCAGTGCAGCCACTGGTGAAGGTCCTGGCAACACTCCATGTCCTTGCCAGTGGCTCTTTTCAGCGTACAAGTGGAGTGGTGGCTGGGATGTCACAATCCTCCATGAGCAGATGTGTGCACCAGGTTGTCCCAGCAATCCTCACACGCTTGGCCAACCTATTCATCAAACCCACCACTGAGGAGCTGCGGCTGAAGGCAATGACAGATTTCTACAGAATTGCCAGATTCCCACGCACCATCGGGGCCATTGATTGCACACATGTGGCACTCCAGCCCCCCCATGAGACAGAGCACATGTACCGCAATCGGAAGAATTGGCACTCCATCAACGTACAGGTGATAGTTGATGCCCAAGGACTCATATGGCACGTCCGTGCCAAACACCCCGGATCCACCCATGACAGCTACATCTACAATCAATGCCACATCCGAATGGAGTTCTATCAGAACCTGTATGGGAACACCTGGCTGGTTGGTGAATGACATGGGAGTCAGGCATGACTATCCCCTCCCGTGATGCACACCTCACAGAGTGGCACATGCATGACTAACATTCTCCTGTCTTTTCCCTTACCAGGTGACTCTGCATATGCACTGGGACCCCATCTCATGACTCCTATCCGGAACCCCCAAACCCCAGGAGGAGGAAAGATACAATCAAGCACACATCAAAACCCGAGCAGTGGTGGAGCGCACCTTTGGCCTCCTGAAGTCACGTTTCCGATGCCTGGATAAGTCTGGGGGTACACTGTTGTATTCCCCAAACTTCGTGTGCCATATTATCGCTTGCATGTTGCATGCTGCACAATCTCGCAGTGAGGAAGGGCCTGCAGGTTGAGCTACGTGATGATCCTGACCCCCCAACCAGACAATCAACCCCTAACCGAGGATACCCCGTCTTCTGAGGGAAGAGCAGTCAGGAGACAGCTCACATTGGGCATCTTTGCACGTTAAACACACACATTAATCATGGCACAATGAGAATGCATGCATGCACACCACTGTGGTCCCTAGCACACACACCCCACATCCTCATCAAATTGGATTGGCACCAGTCCACCATGCACGACTGGTGAGCAGTAACGCCACGTCAAGGCTCCAATTATGTCACTGTACATTCATACACCATTCACACGGACCTGGGAATCACTTCTCCCTGGTCCTGGGGAACCCTTCTCCACCAAAATTGATGATGACACCCCTTTTCCAGCAGGAATGTCACCCCCACATTCAAACAGCATGCACAACCCAAAATATGCCAAAAAAGTCAAACAAACAAAAATGCATCAGCAAAAAATGCATAAAAAAAAAATTGCTCAAAAAAAGCAGAGAACAAAAATAAAAAAGCTTTCAAAACAAACAAAAGGGGTAAAAAAAAATTATTGCCCTCTGCGTGAGCCACGCCTGGGGCGCCCCCGGCCACGGCCCCGGACCCCTCAGGGGAGACTCATGGGGGAGGGGCAAACCGGGGAAGGAGGAGCAGCCCCTGATATCTGCCCACCTGGCGGCCTGCCCTCCAAGGCCACGGCTAATTCTGTCCAGGGCAAGCACCAAGTGTTGCCGTGTTGGCCCTGGATAGCCTGGGTAAGGGCCCTCACATCCTGCCCAACGCCTGCTGCTGTAGTCTGCAGTTCATTTAGGCAGGTTGTGGAAAGCCCGGGAGTGGGAGTCCAGGTTACCCAGGCGTATCCTTCATGGAGGACAGGCTCTCCTCCTCCCGCCCCAAAAGTCTGGCAGAGCTGTCCCCAGATGGCGGGTCTGGAGTGGCCTGGTTCCTTCGCAGACTGGCGGGCATGGAGATTGGGCGCCCCCCTGGTGCTCTGGGATGACATCCTGGCCTCCAGCTGATGGTTGTGGCCGGGGAGAAGGGGAGGCCCTTGTGAGGGGAGCCATGTTGGGGGAGGAGGGGGGGGGGCTGACCCCCTTAGGGAGGGCAGGCTTCTTGCCAGCCAGAGGGGAAGAGTCCGCACAAACCACTCGTCCAGTGCCTGACTCCTCCTCCTCATGATCGTCCTCCTCATGATTATCCTCCTCCTCATGATCGTCCTCCTCCTCATGATCGTCCTCCTCCTCATGATCGTCCTCCTCCTCTTGAACCTCCTCCGCGGACTGTGGCCTTGAATGAATGAATGAATGAATGAGAACTTATATAGCGCGGCACATGCGAACTGAATCGCCTCTGGGCGCTTGTTGTTCCTGTCTCCTTTGATATCAAAAGAGAAAAGTCTTGACCTTTTTCCTAAATGCTAGGTGGTTCTCCTCCAACCGAATGCTGGTTGGTAAAGCGTTCCATAGTCTGGGACCTTGGATCGCAAATCTTCTTTCTCCTTTGGACTTGAAGTTGGCTTTCGGAACCTGGAGCAGGTTCTGATTCGTGGATCGCAAAACGCGATTTGGATTATGCGCTTTTATTAATTCGCATAAGTAAAGGGGGGCATTCTCATGGACACATCTATGCGTAAGACAGAGGGCTTTAAAAGCGATTCTGTCTTTAACTGGCAGCCAATGAAGGGCTCTCAGTGAAGGTGAGATGGATTCCCAGGGTTTTTTCCCAGTCACAAGTTGGCGGCCGTATTCTGAACGCTTGCAGACGAGCGATTTGGTATTTGGGGAGGCCGAGGTAAAGGGCATTTGCATAATCCAACCTGGAGTTTACAATAGCTCCCACCACGACCGCTAGATCTTCTTTAGGGATGAACGGAGTGAGTCTGCGTAGTAGGCGCAGTGATGGTGAGATCCGCTGACCACTGACCCTATTTGTGCGTCCATTGTCATAAAGGAGTCAAAAATGACCCCTAGGCTTTTGACTTTGGCGCTAGGGGTGATGAGCTTGCCCAAAATAGGTGGGGGAGACCACGCTGTTGAGGGTTGATTCCTTCGCTTGGCGTGAAACAGAAGAAGTTCTGTTTTCGCTCCATTGAGTTTAAGATAACTCTTTGTCATCCAGTCCTCTATCAGAGAGAGGCATGTCTCTAGATTGAGGTGGTGATCCTGTCTATTGCAGATGCGGAAATACAGTTGCGTGTCATCTGCATAAGAGTGATAAAGCAGTTTTTGGCTGCTAATAATCTCAAAAAGAGGACGAAGGTAGATGTTGAATAGCACTGGTGACAGAGGCGATCCTTGAGGGACTCCGCATGTTACTGTGCGTTTTTCAGACGTAAAAGGTCCTAACTTCACTGTTTGCGATCGGTTTTCCAAAAAAGAGGAGAACCAAGATAAATCGCCTTCTGCGACCCTGGCTACTTCAGAAAGCCGAGTCAGTAACAGGTTGTGGTCTACAGTGTCAAAAGCTGCACTTAGGTCCAACAGAACCAGGAGACAAGATTCTCCTTCGTCTGCGGCCTTGAGAACATCGTCCCATACTTTCAGTAATGCTGTTTCCGTCCCATGTCCGGGACGGAAGCCTGATTGCAATGGATCAAGTAGCTTGTGGGTATCTAGATGCAGTTGCAGCTGTTGTACCACTACTTTTTCCATTATCTTAGAGAATACGTTGAGGCTTGTTATGGGACGGCGGTGGAGTGGGTCCTTGGGGTCCAGGGAGGTCTTCAGGATGGGTTGGATTATACCCTCTTTCACTGTGAGGGCACTATGCCTTCCAAGCTGGTTGATAAGCCGTCCAGGATGTCTGGCGCATTCCTTCAGCAGTTTTGTGGGGATAATGTCATTTGGCGCTGCGCCATTGCGCAGAGTACAAATGACATTCTTAGTGGACTCGATGGAGATGGGTTCCAGGGTGAACTTACCTGATATCGGAGAATTACTATGGGTGCTGTGTGAGAGGCTACAGGGGGGGCTGAGGGGAGAAAAATTTTGCTGAATGCTTTCACGGATTGCCTCGATTTTATTAACGAAATAATCCGATAGCTCATTGCAAAATTTTTTTCCGAACTGGGGGCTTCAATGCATCTGGTTTCATGTCGGGTGACCATCTTGAAGAGTTCGCGGGGGCGGTTTTGGGCACCGTTGATAGCCTCCGAAAAATAATTCTTCTTGGCTTGGAAAATCCTTTGTGGTATTTTCTTGTAGTCGCCTTGTAGATGGATAGGTTTAGCTCAGAAGAACATCTTTTCCAGGCAGATTCTGCCCTTCTGCGTTCTTGTCAGTAACGACAGCTGGTTGTTAAACCAGCTCGGTTGTTTTTCCGAATGCCGGGTTATTCGTTTCGGCGCTACCAAGTCGGCTGACTGTAGCTGCCGAGTTTATGGCTTCCAATGTTTCAACGGCCGTTTGCTGCGGCTGGGTTGTTTCTATTTTTTTCCTTAAAGTCGTTTTGAAGAGTCCAGTGGAGCTTCTTCTGACATCTAGTCCAGTGTGTTGCTCCTGGATTTGATGTTTTTGTTGCAGGGGGGATGGTGGAAATACTGAAAATAATTGCCGGTGGTCTGTCCATGGCAATTTTTCATTTTCCCTAATTTTTATTTCCAGAGTGTCTGAAAATAAGATCAAGTGTGTGACTGAAGCATGTGTAGGCCCACATACTAGTTGCTGCAATCCTAATCCTTCCAGTGGTCAATACAGGCGTCGGCAATGGGTCTTGTGAGGAATTGGCCCAGAGATTGAAATCCCCTAACAGCAACAGGTGTTTGCTGTTGAGGGTATAAGTGGAGAAGAAATCCGTCCATGATGAAGCAGCTGCGATTTTGGGCCGGGTGGCCTATAGCAGGCAAATGTGGACGGTCTCCTTTGAACTTGCTTGCAGTTGCAGAGTAAGGGTCCATGAATGGAAGAGGGTTTTGGCGGACTGGTTTGTTGGGGGGGCCTCATTAGGCTGCTGTCCTGGGGTTGGAGCGGTAGGCCAATGGCCCTGCACCCTCCTGCACATCTGTGGATGACACAAACCATTCACAGGTTGGAGGATCCACACACTTGCCACATTTCCCTTTCACCCCCCTCCCCCACACATGCTACACACCTGTAGAAAAAAAAACCTTACCTGGCACCACGGGGACCGGACTTGTGTCAAAGCCTGGCAGGCCCTCCACTTCATGCCGGTGAAAGGTCAGGGCCACCACATGCTCCGTCGCTGTAAGCTAATACGGCAGGTGGGCCCCCTCCTGTGCCCCTGGCATGGGCCATTGCGGCCAGTTTTTTTTTCACCTGACGCCGGAGATCATTTATTTTTTTGTCAATCCCAGACCGGGTCCGTGTCTCTCCCTCCCCCGATAATTCACCTGCTCCATGATCCTATCCAAAATCTCCCTCCTCCTGGCCGGGGTGGTGGTGGCACCTGCGGGCCGTGGAGAAAACGCCCATACTCGCTAATGGCCCGGGCAAGAATTCTTTTTTCCCCCAAGTAAAATTCACTTTCTCTTTCTCTCTGTCATACTTCCAAACAAACTCACTACCAGTCACCAAAAATCAGTCAAAATACAAGACAACCAATCAGGCCAAAAACACACAAAGAGAAAACGAACACCCCAAAAATCACACTAGCACTCAGCAAGAAACAGTCACAAAAAAAAAAAAAGAAAGAAAAAATAAAGCAAGAAAACAAACGCTCAGAAATATATCAATCAAACAAACAGTCTCTCAAACACTTATCAAAATAACACTTTCACAAATATACCAACAAGCACTTGATCACACAGAACACTAATCTGACAACTACAAGACACACTGCAACGAACAACAGGAACAAAAGCACTTGGTTAAATGGGAAGGGACACAAAGGGATGTACTTTTGCAATGCAAGTGCGTTTGTGTGTGTCTATTTATGCTGTCTGCGTAGTTCACAACGTTGCCCTAGTCCATTTCCAATTTCAATGATTGCGCCGCTCCCGAGTTGTGAGCATGCGCACAGCGGAGCTGACATGGTCTCCTTCACGCGCGCATGCGCGAGCCGGCCGGCCCTTCATTTGCATGGGGTCACGGCTCATTTCAATGTAACACGCCCACGTCCCTCCCAATTTGTATTACTCCTCCTTACGCCTCTGGAAAAAACCTTACGCTTGCGCAATTTCCTGCGCAAAAGCTACGTGAATCGGGGGATTACGCGGCTAGATGGCGCAAGTCTAACGTAATGGCGGTGCGCTACGCCGGACCGATAATGCGCCGATGTACGTGAATCTGGGCCATTTTTTTTTTCCTTTACAACCCCTTTAAAGGCTGCAGGTGAGTGTTTTAGCAACTTATTTTATTTATTTATAAGATATTCATTTTTTGGACTGAGGCGCTTCTTAAAAGGTATCTCCGCTTTTCTGGGAAACATTATTGCAAACATACATACATATATATATAATATATATATATATATATATATATATATATATATATATATATATGTGTGTGTATATCATAAACAATTGCTACACAAGCCATGTTGTAATTTAAAGTTGTTCTAAAGCCTAAAATTTTGTAAAAGTATTTATCGCCTCCACACCCTCCAGTGCTGTGCCTGTTTGCAGTGGCTCTCCCCTTTTATTTCCTGGTCTCCCGGGCATTGTTAAGGCACCAGGATGCCTTGGGAGCACCATGCTGTCTGTGTCTATAGATACAGTTAGTGTGACTCATGATTGAACTCACAGGTGTGCCAGGATAGGAAGCAGCTTCCTATGGTGGCACATAAAGAATAGGAGAAGCCAGGAGTGCTGGCGGGGGGAACCCAAGAAGAGAAGGATAGGTGCCACTTTGTACAATGGAGGTAAGTATAAACGTGTTTGTCATTTTTTATTATTATTATTGAGTTTGCTATCATCTTAATGCTATTGAAAAATAAATGTCCCTTTTAATCTGCAGCTTTGTAATTTTCTTTAAAATTCAATGCAGTATGGCAACCCGGAGGCTTTCTGTATACAATTGGTGTACAGAACTTCCCCAGAAATGTACTGTACCTTGCAAAAGTATTCACCCCTTGGCATTTTTCGTGTTTTGTTGCCTAACATGGATTTTTTGAGGATTTGCATCATTTAATTTACAGAACATGCCCACAACTTTGAAGATGTTTTTTTTCTTTATTGTGAAGCAAATAACAAATAGGACAAAATAGCAGAAAAAGTCAATGTGCATAACTAATTACCCCCCTAAAGTCAATACTTTGTAGAGCCACCTTTTGCGGCTTTCACAGCTCTAAGTCACTTTGGATAAGTCTCTATGAGCTTGCCACATCTTACTACTGGGATTTTTGCACATTCCTCCTTGCAAAACTGCTTCAGCTCCTTCAAGTTGTATTGTTTGCGCTTGTGAACAGCAATCTTTAAGTCTGACCACAGATGTTCTATTGGATTGAGGTCTGGGCTTTGACTAGGCCATTCCAACACATTTACATGTTTCCCCTTAAACCACTTGGTGTTGCTTTAGCAGTGTGTTTGGGGTTATTGTCCTGCTGGAAGGTGAACCTCCATCCTAGCCTCAAATCACACACAGGGTGGTTCAGGTTTTGCTCAAGAATATCCCTGTATTTAGCACCATCCATCTTTCCCTCAACTCTGACCAGTTTCCCAGTCCTGACTGCTGAAAAACATCCCCACAGCATGATGCTGCCACCAGCATGTTTCGCTGGGGATGGTGTTTTTTGGGTGATCTGATGTCTTGGGTTTGCACCAGACATAGAGTTTTCTTTTATGGCCAAAAAGTAAAATTTTAGTCTCATCAGACCAGAGCACCTTTCTCCATACATTTTGGGAGTCTCCCACATGCCATTTCGCAAACTCAAAAAGTGCCATTTTGTTTTTTGCTGAAAGTAATGGCTTACTTTTTGCCACTTTGCCATAACGCCCAACTCTATGGAGCGTATGGCTTATTGTCGTTCTATGTACAGATACTCCAGTCTTTGCTGTGGAACACTGCAGGTCCTCCAGGGTTACATTAGGTCTCTGTGCTGCCTCTCTGATTAATGCCCTCCTTGCCCGGTCCATGTGTTTTGGTGTCCAGTTGGCTCTTGGCAGGTTTGCTGTTGTGCCATGTTCTTCCCATTTGGTTTTGATAGATTTGATGGTGCTCCTAGGGATCATCAAAGATTTGGATTCGGGGTGAGCTTCGTGTTCGAGTCAAACTCATGTTTGACTTGAACATTGTATGTTCGACCGTTCGTCGAATTACGAATGTTACGGTCCGTTCGCACAAAATTAGAGTGGCGTGTCAGGGTCCATCATTCACTGTGACATCGCAGTGCATTACTGGCTGATGATTAGCCAAGCATTCACTATGACCCGCATGCTTGGCCAATCACAGCTTGCAAAAAACAGAGAGCCATAATTGGCCAAAGCCAGGATGGCTTTGGCCAATTATGGCTCAGGGGGTTTAGTACACACCCCACACTATAAAAGGCCGCCTACAGGTCGACCTTGTGTAGTGTTTTGCGGTGGTTAAGAGAGAGAAAACAGAGAGAGAAATAGAGAGTGTAATTTTTTGTAGGTAGATAGAGCAGGCAGGCAGGCTAGTCAGTTAAAGTTACAGTGTGTAAAGGATATATATGCATCCCAAGTGTTGTATATATACTTATACACTGTATAGTTTAGTTAGATTCGCTCTTCCTAATTTACTGGCAGGCAGGTGAATGTGCTAGCTGCAGTACTCTGACGTGGTGTACTGCATGTGTCCTCTGCAGTGTGCACCTAAAGCTACATTGTGTGTGTACTTCCTGTGTCCTCTGCAGTGTGCACCTAAAGCTATGTGGTGTGTACTGCCTTTGTCCTCTGCAGTGTGCACCTAAAGCTACGTGGTGTGTGTACTGCCCGTGTCCTCTGCAGTGTGCACCTAAATCTACGTGGTGTGTGTACTGCCATTGTCCTCTGCAGTGTGCACCTAAAGCTACGTGGTGTGTGTACTGTCTGTGTCTGTGCTATTTTTCTCAACGATTTTTATCCATATTGCAGGGACCAGACATTACATTAAAGCCTCAAGCAGTTTTAAATTACTTTTTTCTTATAGTAATCTCATTTTGTGCAGGGACAGTTCTAAACATGTGCCACTACTATAGACACCCAGCAGGTACGATATTTAAAGGAATTTTTTTTTATTTTTTCACTTTAAGCATCATTAAAATCGCTGCTCCAGAAAAAACTACCGTTTTTAAAACTTTGTTTTCCATTGATACATGTTCCCTGGGGCAAGATCCGGGTTCTCAAACCCGTTTTACGACAATACATTGCATATTAGGCTTTAAAATTAGCACTTTTGAATTCGAACGTTCGAGTCCCATAGACGTCAATGGGGTTCTAAATGTTCACGCGAACAGTCAGTCGGTTCGAAGGTTCTGGTGCGAACCGAACAGGCGGGTGTTCGGCTCATCCCTAATTTGGATATTTTTTTTATAACCTAACCCTGACTTGTACTTCTCAACAACACTGTCCCTTGTTTGGAGAGTTCCTTGGTCTTCATGGCAGTGCTTAGTTAGTGGTGCCTCTTGCTTAGGTGTTGCAGCCTCTGGGGCCTTTCAAAAAGGTGTGTATATGTAATGACAGATCATGTGACACTTATATTGCACACAGGTGGACATTATTTCCCTAATTATTTGACTTCTGAAGGTAATTGGTTGCACCAGAAGTTTTTAAGGGCTTCATAAGAAATTTCATACATACTCACATGCCAATTATCAGTTTTTTTATTTCTGAAAAATTGTTTTATGTATATATATTTCTAATTTTACTTCACCACTTTAGACTATCGTGTTCTGATCCATCACATATAATTCAGATTAAAAAAAACATTGAACTTTAAGCTGTAGTGTAACAAAATACGTAAAAAGCCAAGGGGGTAAATACTTTTGCAAGGCACTGTAATTTCTTGCTCGTGTGATTGGCTCACAGATTTTCCCATAAATATACACTAAAGCCTCATACACACGATCGGACCTTTGTCCGACCAAAATCACATCGGAATTTCTTTGGAGTAAAAGAGAACATGTTCTCTATCTAAACTCTGATGGAATTCATTGGAATATGCAATGGAATTACTCCGATGGGGCATACACACGGTTGGAATTTCCGATGGAAAAAGTCTGTCTGACTTTTTCCATCGGAAATCCCTATCGTGTGTATGGGGCTTAAGTTAGTCAGGTTTTAGGCATCCTTTACAGAAAAAAATTAGGTTAGATTTTCCCAAAGAGTTCATTCTAGAGAATGTAGACCCTGCAATTTTCGACATAAGCATACTGAGAATGGATCAGCTTATTAACTAGGATTCACAACACACAGTGATTTCTTCAGAGCAGAAACAGGTAGTAATCTCCAACAATGTTTTCTAAAATCCATGCAATGTACATTGATTACCTAGTGGGGATTGTTTTTTTTTTTTTTTATCTCAACCAAAGTCGAGTTTGCAGCAAGCTACTGAACTAATACTTACTTTTTGTGGACTTATTTTAAAAAACCCAAATATGCTCTTTTATGGATACTTTGGGCCAGATTCACGTACATCTGCGCATTATTGGACTGGCGTAGCGCACCGCCTTTACGTTAGACTGGCGCAATGTAGCGGCGCAATCACCCTATTCTCGTCGGTTTTACGCAGAAATTTGCGCCTGCGCAGCGTTATTTCAGAGGCGCAAGACGGAGTTATACAAATTGGGAAGGACGTGGGCGTGTTACATTGAAATGAGCCGTGACCCCATGCAAATGAAGGGCCGGCCGGCTCGCGCATGCGCGCTTGAAGCAGACCATGGTCAGCACCTCTGTGCGCATGCTCACAACTCGGGAACGGCATAATCAGTGAAATTGGAAGTGGACTAGGGCAAATTAGTGAACTACACAAACAGCATAAATAGACAGAGACAAACGCACTTCCTTTGCAAAAGTACATCCCTTTGTATCCCTCCCTATACAGCAAGGTGCTTTTGTTCTGTTGTTTATTAGCATTTGTTTGTTTGTTTGTGACGTGTCTTTGAGATATTTGGGGACTGTTTTGCAGAGTGATTTTTGTCTTTTATGTGTTTTCTTTGTTGTTATTTTGTTTAAATTATATTTTTGCTGGGCATTTTTTATTTTTGCTGGTCAATTTTTTTTTGGTTCTGTTTGTGTATGATTTCGGAATGTGGGGGTGACATTCCTGCCGGAAAAGGGGTGTCACCCTCATTTGTGGTGGAGAAGTGATCCCCAGGTCCGTGTGTATCTCGAGATGTGCCGCCTAAGTCTAAATTTGCTCCGGAATATTTTTTGCACCGTACCCACAGAACTAGATACGCACCAAATTAGGCTACTCCCGACCGGCCTAACTTGCCTACGCCTGCACATCCTAGGTGCACATTTACTCCGTCCACACCATTGATTTCCTACGCAAATATGCAAATGAGGGAGATACGCCGATCCACAAAAGTAAGTTTGTGCAGTGCAGTCTACACAATGGGCCAGATTCACAGAGCGATTACGCGTGCGCAACTGCTGTTGCGCGTGCGTAAGTCTAAATGTGCGCGTGCGTATAGTTGGACGCGATTCACAAAACAATATACGCCAGAAATCTACGTTTTTTGGTCCGGCGTAATTGAGTTAGACATTCGCTTCCCTTCGCGCAAAACTGCGCTAGACACACCATTGATTTGCTAGTCAAATATGCTAATGATGGAGTTACGGGGATCCACAAAAAAACGCAGTTGCTGCGCAGGCTACGCGATGTGCGCAACTGCAAAATGTCCTGTCTAAAGTTAGAGCACATAAAAGCTGATCTAACTTTTGAAAAAAGTCTAATTGTCAGATAAAGCAACACCGTTATTGAGGAGCAGACCACACACACGTGTTGCACTACAATTTGACTGCCAACATGCTAGGGGCATCGTCGCTCATAGCTGCACTAGTGAATATAGATGACCAAAGAAGGAGGAGGGCACGGAGGATGGCACGGGAGAGGGTATACCGCACCCGCATACACCTGTTTGGCATGAATGATTCAGAGGTCTTTCGCATCTTCAGATTCCCCCCTCATGCCATCCTGGAATTAACCACAACCTTGCAGGAGGACATCACCAGCCCAACACAACGCTCACATGCAGTGCAGCCACTGGTCAAGGTACCTGGCAACACTCCATGTCCTTGCCAGTGGCTCTTTTCAGCGTACAAGTGGAGTGGTGGCTGGGATGTCACAATCCTCCATGAGCAGATGTGTGCACCAGGTTGTCCCTGCAATCCTCACACGCTTGGCCAACCAAATCATCAAACCCACCACTGAGGAGCTTCGAATCAAGGCAATGGCAGATTTCTACCGAATTGCCAGATTCCCACGCACCATCGGGGCCATAGATTGCACACATGTGGCACTCCAGCCCCCCCATGAGACCGAGCACATGTACCGCAATCGGAAGAATTGGCACTCCATCAACGTACAGGTGATAGTTGATGCCCAAGGCCTCATATGGCACGTCCGTGCCAAACACCCAGGGTCCAGCCATGACAGCTACATCTACAATCAAAGCCACATCCGAACAGAATTCGAACAGAACGTGTATGGGAACACCTGGCTGGTTGGTGAGTGACATGGGAGTCAGGCATGACTATCCCCTCCCGTGATGCACAACAGAAGTGGCACATGCATGACTAACATTCTCCTGTCTTTTCCTTTACAGGTGACTCTGCATATGCACTGGGACCCCATCTCATGACTCCTATCCGGAACCCCCAAACCCCAGGAGAGGAACGATACAATGAAGCACACATCAAAACCCGTGCAGTGGTGGAGCGCACCTTTGGCCTCCTGAAGTCACGTTTCCGATGCCTGGATAAGTCTGGGGGTACACTGTTGTATTCCCCAAACTTCGTGTGCCATATCATCGCTGCATGTTGCATGCTACACAATCTCGCAGTGAGGAAGGGCCTGCAGGTTGAGCTACGTGATGATCTGACCCCCCAACCAGAAAATCAACCCCTAACCGAGGATACCCCGTCTTCTGAGGGAAGAGCAGTCAGGAGGCAGCTCATATTGGGCATCTTTGCACGTTAAACACACACATTAATCATGGCACAATGAGAATGCATGCATGCACACCACTATGGTCCCTAGCACACACACCCCACATCCTCATCAAATTGGATTGGCACCAGTCCACCATGCAAGACTGGTGAGCAGTAACGCCACGTCAAGGCTCCAATTATGTCACTGTACATTCATACACCATTCACACGGACCTGGAGATCACTTCTCCCTGGTCCTGGGGAACCCTTCTCCACCAAAATTGAGGGTGACACCCCTTTTCCAGCAGGAATGTCACCCCCACATTCAAACATCATTCACAACCCAAAATATGCCAAAAAAGTCAAACAAACAAAAATGCATAGAAAAAAAAAATGCAAAAAAAAAAATGCATTAGAAAAAAAATAAATAAAGCAGAGAACAAAAATAAAAAAGCTTTCAAAACAAACAAAAGGGGGGAAAAAAAAATTATTGCCCTCTGCCTGAGCCACGCCTGGGGCGCCCCCGGCCACGGCCCCGGACCCTCAGGGGAGACGCATGGGGGAGGGGAAAAGCCGGGGAAGGAGGAGCAGCCCCTGAGATCTGCCCACCTGGCGGCCTGCCCTCCAAGGCCACGGCTATTCTGTCCAGGGCAGCACCAAGTGTTGCCGTGTTGCCCTGGATAGCCTGGGTAAGGGCCCTCACATCCTGCCCAACGCCTGCTGCTGTAGTTTGCAGGTCATTTAGGCAGGTTGTGGAGGCCCGGGAGTGGGAGTCCAGGTTACCCAGGCTATCATTAATGGAGGACAGGCTCTGATCCACCCGCCCCATAGTCTGGCAGAGCTGTCTCAGAAGGCGGGTCTGGGTGGCCAGGTTCCTTCTCAGACAGGCGGGCATGAGATTGGGCGCCCCCCTGGTGCTTGGGGATGACCTCCTGGCTCTTGCTGATGGTTGTGGCCGGGGAGAAGGGGAGGCCCTTGTGAGGGGAGCCATGTTGGGGGAGGAGGGGGGGGGCTGACCCTTAGGGAGGGCAGGCTTCTTGCAGCCAGAGGGGAAGAGTCCGCAGAAACCAAAGGGCCAGTGCCTTCCATGGACTCCTCCTCCTCATGATTCTGCTCCTCCTCATGATCGTCCTCCGCATGATCCTCCCCTCCTCTTGTTCCTCCTCTGCGGACTCTGGCCTTGTTGGGGGGGCCTCATTAGGCTGCTGTCCTGGGGTTGGAGCGGTCAGTCCAGATGGCCCTGCACCCTCCTGCACAGCTGTGGATGACACAAAACATTCACAGGTTGGAGGATCCACACACTTGCCACATATTCCCTTTCACCCCCTCCCCCACACATGCTACACACCTGAGAGAAATAAAAACCTTACCTGGCACCGCGGGGACCGGACTTGTGTCAAAGCCTGGCAGGCCCTCCACTTCATGCCGGTGAAAGGTCAGGGCCACCACACGCTCCGTCTCTGTAAAATCTAACCCGGCATGGTGGGCCCCCTCCTGTGCCCCTGGCATGGGCATTTATTGCGGCCAGTTTTTTTTTCACCTCACGCCGGAGGTCATTTATTTTCTTTTCTATCCCAGAGCGGGTCCGTGTCTCCCCCTCCCCCGATGAATTGACCTGCTCCGTGATTATATCCAATATCTCCCTCCTCCTGGCCGGGGTGGTGGTGGCACTCTGCGGGCCGTGGAGAAAACGCCCATAGTCGGTAATGGCCCGGGCAAGAATTCTTTTTTCCCCCACAGTAAAATTGAGCTTTCTTTTTCTCTCAGTCATACTTCCAAACAAACTCACTAGCAGTCACCAAAAATCTGTCACAAATACAAGCACAACCAATCAGACAAGAACACACACAAAGAGAAAAAGAACAGCCAAAAATCACACTAGCACTCAGCAAGAAACACACACAAAAAAATCAGATGAAAAAAAAAGCAAGAAAACAAACGCTCAGAAATCTATCAATCAAACAAACAGTCTCAAACACTTATCAAAATACACTTTCACAAAACTACCAACAAGCACAAGATCACACAGAACACTAATCTCACAACTACAAAACACACTCTAACGAACAACAGAGCAAAAGCACTTGATTCAATGGGAAGGGACACAAAGGGATGTACTTTTGCAATGGAAGGGCGTTTGTGTGTGTCTATTTATGCTGTCTGCGTAGTTCACAACATTGCCCTAGTCCATTTCCAATTTCAATGATTGCGCCGCTCCCGAGTTGTGAGCATGCGCACAACGGAGCTGACATGGTTTCCTTCACGCGCGCATGCGCGAGTCGGCCGGCCCTTCATTTGCATGGGGTCACGGCTCATTTCAATGTAACACGCCCACGTCCCTCCCAATTTGTATTACTCCTCCTTACGCCTACGGAAAAAACCTTACGTTTGCGCAATCTCTTGCGTAAAAGCTACGTGAATCGCCGGATTACGCGGCTAGATTGCGCAAGTCTAACGGAAAAGTGGTGCGCTACGCCGGAATGATAATGCGCCGATCTACGTGAATCTGGGCCAATGTGCTTATCAGCTGCACGGAAAGTCTAAAATTAGACCATATAAAAACAGGTTTAAAATTAGACAATCTGTCTACATGTCAGCTAAAGCAACACCGTTAGGGACGAGCTGAGCACCCACACTTGCAGGACAACAATCTATATGCCAACGTGCAGAGCTGCCATCAGGGGGGTACAGGCATTTCACCTGTAAGGGGCCCGGGGGTCCCCAGGGGCCCGGATGGGAACCTCCTAAAAAAAATAAAAAAAAAAAATTTTTTTTGTTTGTTTTTTTGTTTTAGGGGTCCGGAGTTAGATATTTTGATTTTATTTTTTATTAAAGGGCCCCGAGGTCCCTGGCTACCCCCCTTTTTTATATCTATTTTTCTTTATTCCTTCTTTTTTTTGTAAAGGCCCCCCCCGCTTCTCAATTCGCAGCAGCCCCCCCGCTTCTCAATTTCAGGCGGCAGCACCCCCCCAGTTCTCTGCTCCAGGGGGCCCATGCCTGAAGCTGTGTAAGGGGCCCCATAATTTCCTGATGGCAGCCCTGCTAACATGCCAGGGGCATCCTTGCTCATAGCTATACTACTGACTTTGGATGAGCACAGAAGGAGGAGGGCACGGAGGAGGGCACGGGAGAGGATATACCGCACACGCATAGACATCTTTGGCATGAGTGATTCTGAGGTGTATCGCATCTTCAGATTCACTCCTCATGCCATCCTGGAATTAACCACAATCCTGCAGGAGGACATCACCAGCCCAACACACCACTCACATGCAGTGCAGCCACTGGGCAAGGTCCTGGCAACACTCCATTTCCTTGCCAGTGGCTCTTTTCAGCGTACAAGTGGAGTGGTGTCAGGAATGTCACCCCCACATTCAAAAATCATTCACAAACAGAAAAAAAAAAAAAAAAAAAAATGCCCAGCAAAATAAAAAAACAGCAAAAAAAAAAAAAAAAACACAGCAAAAAAAAAAAAAAAAATCAGCAAAAAACACTCTCCAAATCACTCTCCAAAAATCTCAAAGACACGTCACAAACCAACAAACACTAACAAACAACAGAACAAAAGCACCTTGCTGTAGGAAGGGAAAACAATTGGATGTACCTTTGCAATGGAAGGGCATTTCTCTCGGTCTATTTAAGCACTGTGCATAGCTCACTAAGTCTGACGGGCCTAGTTACTATCTAACTGATTGCGCCGTGAGCATGCTCAGAGAGGTGCTGACCATAGTCTGCTTCATGTGCACATGCCCAGTCTGGCCGGCCCTTCATTTGCATGGGGTCACAGCTCATTTCAATGGAACACGCCCACATCCTTCCCACTTTGAATTACACCGCCTTACGCCTCTGAATTTACATTGCACCGGTGCAAATTTGGACGAAAATACTACGAGGATACGGCACTTGCGCCTCAAAATTAAGCCGGTCTAACTTAAAGGAGTTGCACTACGCCGGTCCAAAAATGCGCCGATATACGTGAATCTGGCCCACTGTAGATAAAATATCAGTCTGCTCTTGCCTAGTGCAATACAACTACTAATAAATGGCTTTCATTTAGCCAAAGACAGCTTCTGTAGGATATTTATGTATGCTGCTTTATTTATTGTATTAAGTGAATTGGTATGTACTTGTCCATTGTTAGCACAACTGATAATTTATTTTCACATTTATTAATGTTTCTTTATGTAAAAGTTAATTAAATGCCAGTTACATGACATCCAAACATTATTGAAAACTGGAACACTGAACATAAAGAAGGAAGAGCAGCGTAATCATGGAAATTACATCAATATAAATTAGATCTCTAATTCATGTAGTTAATGACTTTACCTAGAAATGAAGAAAAAATGTAAATGTGTTATGACCCGATATGGATGTCCTTGTATATACAAAAGTTATTTATCTAGACACTCAGAGTTGCTCTAGATAAGGTCTTAATCATGTTACTCGCTTATTGAAATGAAGAGGGATCGAGGACAGCATTAAGACATATCTGGTATTCTGAATATGTGAATATATTCTTTCATTTATGTATTCAATATGTAGTTACAATTATAAATAATTTTAAAGAGTAAGTTATATATTTGTAAAGATAATATACGATTTAATAAACCCAGTATGATAATTTAACCGGATACCAGATCCCCAGAGATATTTAGATGAAATGATTTTACATGATACATGGGACTTTTTAGGTACTAAACATACAAGTAAGTAAAGGGCAACATTTTTTTTTGTTATTGCCACAAAATATAAATTACAGAAGAAACTTATAACTTAAATATCTTGTCATAGTATAGTAGTATATCAGAATAACCATATTATGTCTCCTTATATAACCTCAAAAAAAAACCACTGTCCAGCTTGTTTATGTATTAACAGAGAGTTCTGTTTACTGCATACACCATTACATAATGGCAGGATTTATTCCTTAATAAAAAAGCTAAACCTTGCAGAGGCTTAACTAATTTCCCAAATTGAAAGGGGTTGTAAAGGAAATGTTTTTATTTAAAAAAAATAACAAACATGTTATACTTACCTCCACTGTGCAGCTTGTTTTGCACAGTATGGCCCTGATCCACGTCTTCTGAGGTCCCTCTGCGGCTGTCTCTGGTCCACCCCGCAAGAACTCCACACATTCATTGGAGCGAGCTTGCATGGTGTGGAGTCCTTGCGGGCACGCTCACGGCCATAGCCGCCGACTACATCATTCGGGCCCGCCCCTGGTGCACTGCGTCATTGGTTGTGATTAACAGCAGCGCAAGCCAATGGCTGCGCTGCTTCAATCGACCAATAAATGAGCCGGGAAGCTGGCGTGTTCACTGTGTGGGACTTTCAGTCAGGTAAGTAAACAGGGGGGCTGGGGAGGCCGGTATTGTAGGAAGTTTTACCTTTACAACCCCTTTAAAAGATCTGTTTCATCAGGGGATACAGTAAAGGAGGTATATCTATAATATACATATGAGATAAATATTAGTAATATACAATAATTTATTGATAATGTAAAAACAAAGAAAAAGATACATTAAATAGCGTAACAGGTATATAAGGACAACAAGTTATACTATGAACCTAAAAGAGAGTGCAGGGATACACTGGCATAGCGGGGGGGGGGGCTGTTGCACCGGGCGAAAAATTGCGGGGGGGCAAAATCCTGGCGTCCATGTCACAGATTCACCACCGCCGCCACCGCCTTAGGAAAGGCCGCGGCTTTGGCCTAGCTCCGGAGCGGTCGGCCATCTTGGTACACCCGGCGGCGGTGAGCGAAGAGTTTTTTTTTCAGCCCTTCAGCCTGGTTAGCTGGTGGAACTGTCTGTCTCCCTTGATGTGGGAGTGGCGGGAAACACCAGCCAACCAGGTGGAAGGGCTGGAAAAAAAAACAGGTAACGGCACAGGAGCACCGATTGGCGGGCGGTGGAGTGGGAGGCGCTGTACCTCTGTGCAGCGCTGATTGGCCGTGAAACACGTGTTTACAGCGCGGCGGCGGTGGCAAGTTTGATTTTCTCCATTGCCAGCAAGGTAAGCAAAACACTCTCCTGTACCGCAGGGGGGAGAGAGAAACGGGGGGGGGGGGGGTGTCGGTGTAAATCTAAAGGGGTGCACTGCCTGATCCCCACCTATCCACCTCAGAGCCTGTCATTTTAGTAAGACTGCTGGGACTTGTACTTCTCCATCTTCTCCTGGGGCTCATGGAGAAGATGGAGATTGGATAACTACAAGTCCCAGCAGGTTATACGTACAATAAGGCTGGATGGGTGTGGATTGCATGCACTGTGAGCCCAGGAGAAGATGGAGAACTACAAGTCCCAGCAGGTTATAATATAAGGCTCCGAGGTGGATGGATGTCCGGACACCCATCCATCTCATAGCCTTATATTATAACCTGCTGGGACTTGTAGTTCTCCATCGTCTCCTGGGGCTCAGGTGCATGCAATCCACACCCATCCACCTCAGAGCCTTATTGTATGTATAACCTGCTGGGACTTGTAGTTCTCCATCGTCTCCTGGGGCTCAGGTGCATGCGATCCACCATCTATGGGACTACAAGTCCCAGCAGTGAGAAAAACTGAACAAAGATGGTGGATCGCATGCACCTGAGCCCCAGGAGACGATGGAGAACTACAAGTTCCAGCAGGTTATAATATAAAGCTCTGAGGTGGATGGATGTCTGAACAGTGACAATTGATGGGCACAGTGGTGACAATTGGTGGCACAGTGGTGACAATTGGTGGCACAATGGTAACAATTGATGTCATAGTGATAACAATTGATGGGACAGTGGTGACAATTGATGGCACAGTGGCTCTGTCTGATGGCATGGTACAGTGACTGCATTTGATGGCATGGCACAGTGGCTGCGTTTGATGGCATGGCACAGTGGCTGCGTTTGATGGCATGGCAGAGTGGCTACGTTTGATGGCACAGTGGCTGCATTTGATGGCATGGCACATTGGCTGCGTTTGATGGCATGGCACAGTGGTTGCGTTTGATGGCATGGCACAGTGGTGACAATTGATGACACAGTGGCTGCATTTGATGGCATGGCCACCATTTTGCGGCAGATGGGGGCGAAAAAAAAAGTTCTGCCCCGGGCGCCCATAACTCTGGTTACGCCACTGCAGGGATAACAGGGGCCCAAACCACACAGGGCTTGAACATATCTAACAGGATCAATACATGTCTATTTTTAAAGTTATACCATGTCTCCTCCTGAATGCACTTTTAATTTTCAGCATATCAGGATTTTTTTTGCAACTTGCAACTGCAGCAAATGAGCCATGGCCCCATTCACTTGAAGAGAATACATCAGTATAATTTTTGCCTTCACCATGCGGCCATAGCAATATATACTATACCCATTGGCCTCCATGTTACAATTTAGGGGGTGAGGAAAACACCCTCTATCTACCTAGGCCTAAGATGTTCTGTTTAATGGTATATGTGTTGTAATGTTTATTTTCAACAAGATACATTCTCTAGGGCGAACACAGGATCGAATCTATCTGCTGGAAAATTTGATCGTGTGTACGGGCGGACAGACAGGTTTTTCCAGCAGACAGATTTTAAAGCATGCTTTGAAATCTGTCTGCTGGGAACCCGTCCATGCGACATGTCTGCTGGTTAGTACGCTAACCAGCAGACATATCTGCCCGCGCATGCGTCGAATGGATTCGACGCATGTGCGGAAGTGTTTTACTTCCTGGTGACGGTGACATGGCGGCGTCAACGTCACCGCCACGTCACCGCTCTGTCTGCCGGTGGGGATTTTGGTTTGATCATGTGTACACGATCAAACCAATATACCCCAGCAGACAAATCAGACCGATTTGATCGGATTTATTTGGTCGTGTGTACGCGGCCTAGGAGACAGATATGGATGTCCCTGTGCAAGTCCCAGTGATGGTAACAGAGGAAAGACTCCCTAGTGCCGCACATTCATGATGTCTGGTAGTAGTGATCAGAATTGTAACCTTAGCTTGGGCTCCTACCAGGCCACACCCTCAATGTGTTTCACCCCGCCCCCAGGGCTTAGTCATGTGATGTGCTCCACATGTATACAGAGGGTATATTCCTGTAATTTTCTGCTGATTGCCCATCTTTGCATGCCCTTGACCTTCTATGCAGCTGTGTGGGATCCACATCCATCTCCAGCTGGGCAGGGCATGGTCTTCAACAGCACACAATGTGCATGTGTCATTTGGCATTCATACACCACTTTATTTTCAGCAAGTGCCAAGGCACAGTGGAAATATTTAAGGGGGATCTTGGTTTCCCTTATGCTGATGGGGTCATGATTTCTCCCCTGTCTTTGAGAAAACTTTGCTATCTTCCTGGACTGTTTGGCAATGCTATTTTTTTATTTGATTTTTTTTTAATTATACATCTTTATGTTACTGTACTGCAAGTATTTAACCACTTCAATACTGGGTATTGTGTCTCCCAAACCAAATTGACGTCCTTTTATTCACACAAATAGAGCTTTCTTTTGGTGGTATTTGATCATCTCTGTGGTTTTTATTTTTCTGTGCTATAAACAAAAAAATACTGACAATTTTGTAAAAAAAAACACAATATTTTTTCTTTTTGCTATAATAAATATCCCAATTATTTTTTTAAAAAAAATTTTTTTCTCAGTTTAGGCCGATACATATTCTTCTACATATTTTTGGTAAAAAAATTTGCAATAAGCGTATAGTGATTGGTTTGCGAAAAAGTTATAGGCCCAGATTCAGGTACATTTGCGCATTATTGGACCGGCGTAGCGCACCGCCTTTACGTTAGACTTGCGCAATTTTGCCGCGTAATCACCCTATTCTCGTAGCTTTTGCGCAGAAAATTGCGCATGCGTAACGTTTTTTCAGAGGCGTAAGGCGGAGTAATACAAATTGGGAAGGACGTGGGCGTGTTACATTGAAATGAGCCGTGACCCCATGCAAATGAAGGGCCGGCCGGCTCGTGCATGCGCGCTTGAAGGAGACCATGGTCAGCTCCGCTGTGCGAATGCTCACAACTCGGGAGCGGCACAATCAGTGAAATTGGAAATGGACTAGGGCAACGTTGTGAACTACGCAAACAGCATAAATAGACAGACACAAACGCACTTGCATTGCAAAAGTACATCCCTTTGTCCCTTCCCATTTAACCAAGTGCTTTTGTCCTGTTGTTCGTTGCGTTGTGTTTTGTAGTTGTCAGATTAGTGTTCTGTGTGATCAAGTGTTTGTTAGTAGATCTTTGAAAGTGTTTTTTGATAAGTGTTTGAGTGACTGTTTGTTTGATATATTTCTGTTCGTTTGTTTTCTTGCTGTTTTTTTGCTGTTTGTTTTTGTGACTGTTTCTTGCTGAGTGCTAGTGTGATTTTTTGGGTGTTAGTTTTCTCTTTGTGTGTGTTCTTGCTTGATTGGTTGTGCTTGTTTTTGTGAGTGATTTTTGTTGACTGGGAGTGAGTTTTTTTGGAAGTATGACAGAGAGAAAGCAAAAGCTCAATTTTAATGTGGGGGAAAAAAGAATTCTTGCCCAGGCCATTAGCGATTATGGGCGTTTCCTCCACGGCCCAGACAGTGCCAACACCAACCCGGCCAGGAGGAGGGAGATTTTGGATATGATCACTGAGCAGGTCAATTCAGCGGGGGAGGGGGAGACACGGACCCGGTCTGGGATTGACAAAAAAATCAATGACCTCCGGCGTCTGGTCAAACAGAAGCTGGCCAGAATGCATGCCCATGCCAGGGGCACAGGAGGGGGCCCACCATGCCGTATTAGGCTGACAGCGGAGGAGCGTGCGGTGGCCCTGACCTTTCATCGGCATGAAGTTGAGGGCCTGCCCAGCTTTGACTCAAGTCCGGAGCCTGTGGTGCCAGGTATGGGCCAGATTCAGGTAGATCAGAGCATCTTTGCTCTGGAGTAACGCTTCTCATTTACGTTACTCTGCCGAAATTTTAGGAGCAAGTGCTGTTATTCATGAAGCACTTGCTCCTAAAGTTGCGGCAGCGCATCGCAAATGAGCCGGCGGAATTCAAATTGGGCGGGTACAGGGCGTGTATTATTAAAACTAAGCGCGATCCCGCGGCGAACGTACTGCGCATGCGTCGAGTGTCAATGCATCCCAGTGCGCATGCTCCAAATTCTGTGAGTGAACGTCAATGACGTCACATTCCCATTCATGAATGTTTTACGCAAGCGACGCGATTTGTTTTTTTTCCGACGCGATGATGACGCCTATACTTAACATAGGATACTCCACTAGGGGGCTGCTTTATCTATACGCCGCGTATCGCTTCCGGAAACGTTGTAAAGTCACTGCGTCGCGCCGATTCCCGCTCATTAACATATTTTTTGAGCGTAAATCGGCGGGAACGCCCCCGGCGCCATTTTTGAGTTGAAGTAACGATGCGATGGCGAAATTCAATTGCGCCGATCGCATCGGAACTCCAACCCGGCGTTTCTTGTTTTCTGGTTACAGAAAACAAAAACGCTGGCTTAAAGTGACAGTTAGGCTGGCGGATCCATTGATCCGCCAGCCTAACTCTACCTGAATCTGGCCCTAAGTATTTTTTTTTTAATATCAGGTGTGTAGCATGTGTGGGGGAGGGGGTGAAAGGGAATATGTGGCAAGTGTGTGGATCCTCCAACCTCCGAATGTTTTGTGTCATCCACAGATGTGCAGGAGGGTGCAGGGCCATCTGGCCTTGCCGCACCATCCCCAGGACAGCAGCCTAATGAGGCCCCCCCAACAAGGCCGGAGTCCGCGGAGGTGGTTCAAGAGGAGGAGGAGAATCATGAGGAGGAGGAGAATCATGAGGAGGAGGAGTCCATGTCAGGCACTGGACGTTTGGTTTTTGAGGACTCTTCCCCTCTGGCTGGCAGCAGGCAGCCCTCCCTAAGGGGGAGCCCCCCCCTCCTCCCCCAACATGGCTCCCCTCCCAAGGGCCTCCCCTTCTCCCCGGCCACAAGCATCAGCTGAAGGCAGGATTTCATCCCAGAACACCAGGGGGTTGGCCCATCTCCTGCCCGCCACTCTGAGAAGAGACCAGTTCCTCCAGACCCGCCATCTGGGACAGGTCAGCCAGACATTGGTGCGGATGGAGGAGAGCCTGTCCTCCATCAAGGATACGCTGGGGAACCTGGACTCCCACTCCCGGGCTTTCACAACCTGCCTAAACGACCTGCAGACTACATCAGCAGGCGTTGGGCAGGATGTGAGGGCCCTTACCCAGGCTATCCAGGCCAACACGGCAACACTTGGTGCTGCCCTGGACAGAATAGTCGTGGCCTTGGAGGGCAGGCCGCCAGGTGGGCAGAGATCAGGGGCTGCTCCTCCTTCCCCGGTTTTCCCCCTCCCCCATGAGTCTCCCCTGAGGAGCCGGGGCCGTGGCCGGGGGCGCCCCAGGCGTGGCTCACGTCAAGGGCAATAATTTTTTTTTTCCCTCTTTTTTTTTTTTTTTGCTGGAAATTTTTTGATTTTGCTGGTAATTTTTTTTTTGGGTTGTGAATGCTGTTTGAATGTGGGGGTGACATTCCTGCCGGAAAAGGGGTGTCACCCTCAATTTTGGTGGAGAAGGGTTCCCCAGGACCAGGGAGAAGTGATCCCCAGGTCCGTGTGAATGGTGTATGAATGTACAGTGACATAATTGGAGCCTTGGCGTGGCGTTGCTGCTCACAAGTCCAGCATGGTGGACTGGTGCCAATCCAATTTGATGTGGATGTGGGGTGTGTGTGCTAGGGACCACAGTGGTGTGCATGCATGCATTCTCATTGTGCCATGATTAATGTGTGTGTTTAACGTGCAAAGATGCCCAATGTGAGCTGCCTCCTGGCTGCTCTTCCCTCAGAAGACGGGGACCCTCGGTTAGGGCGGGATTGTCTGGTTCAGTAGGTCAATCTGCAGGCCCTTTCTTTCTGCGAAGTTGTGCAGCATGCAACATGCACCGATGATCTGGCACACAAAGTTTGGGGAATACAAGAGGGTACCCCCAGACTTATCCAGGCATCGGAAACGTGACTTTAGGAGGCCAAAGGTGCGCTCCACCACTGCTCGTGTTTGGGCATGTGCTTGATTGTATCTTTCCTCTCCTGGGGTTTGGGGGTTCCGGATAGGAGTCATGAGATGGGGTCCCAGTGGATATGCAGAGTCACCTGTAAGGGAAAAGACAGGAGGATGTTAGTCATGCATGTGCCCCTTGTGATGTGTGCATCATGGGAGGGGATAGTCATGCCTGACTCCCATGTCACTCACCAACCAGCCAGGTGTCCCCATACACGTTCTGATCGAATTCCATTCGGATGTGGCATTGATCGTATATGTAGCTGTCATGGCTGGACCCTGGGTGTTTGGCACGGATGTGCCATGTGAGGCCTTGGGCATCGACTATCACCTGTACGTTGATGGAATGCCAATGCTTCCGATTGCGGTACATGTGCTCTGTCTCATGGGGGGGCTGGAGTGCCACATGTGTGCAATCAATGGCCCCCACGGTGCGTGGGAATCTGGCAATTCTGTGGAAATCTGTCATTGCCTTCAGCCGCAGGTCCTCAGTGGTGGGTTTGATGATTTGGTTGGCCATGCGTCTGAGGATTGCAGGGACAACCTGGTGCACACATCTGCTCATGGAGGATTGTGACATCCCAGCCACCACTCCACTTGTACGCTGAAAAGAGCCACTGGCAAGGAAATGGAGTGTTGCCATGACCTTGACCAGTGGCTGCACTGCATGTGAGCGGTGTGTTGGGCTGGTGATGTCCTCCTGCAAGGTTGTGGTTAATTCCAGGATGACATGAGGGGTGAATCTGAAGATGCGAAACACCTCAGAATCACTCATGCCAAACAGGTCTATGCGGGTGCGGTATATCCTCTCCCGTGCCATCCTCCGTGCCATCCTCCGTGCCCTCATCCTTCTTTGTTCATCTAAAGTCAGTAGTATAGCTATGTGCGACGATGCCCCTGGCATGTTGGCATACAGATTGTTGTGCAACACGTGTGACTGCTGAGCTCCTCACTAACAGTGTTGCTTTATCTAACAAGTAGACTTTTTTTCTCTTTTTAGACCAGCTTTTATATGCTCTAATTTTAGACAGGACATTTTGCTGTTGCGCACACTGCGTCGCCTGCGCTGCCCCAACGTTCTTTTGTGGATCCCCGTAAGTCCCTCATTAGCATATTTGACTAGCAAATCAATGGTCTGTCTAGCGCACTTTTGCGCGGACGGATGCGCCAGTCTAACGAAATTACGCGGGACAAAAAAAAGTAGATTTTTTGCGTATGTCGTTCTGGGGATGCCGTGCATCGAAACGCATGCGCACATTTCGTCTTACGCACGCGCATCTCCTGTTGCGCAGGCGTAATCGCTCTGTGAATCTGGGCCATAGCATTTAAGGCAGTTTAGGGTTCATCTCACCTCACTATCCCTCTACCCCCAGAGATCCACATGGTTTGCTATCAATGTAGTTATATACTTGATGGTTTCTATATTTAAGAAAACTTGTTTGTTTATCTTTATATGAGAAGGTCTGTTGAACACACACATTGATGCATTACAGTGTGCAGATTGCATTTCTTTGACAAAATACTGTGGGATTTACAGTGTGCATGATAGATAGATGGGTGCAAAAACCACAACTGCTAATTGAGATATATGTTGCATCAAAATGTTTAAAACAAATCTGCAGCTAAAACATGACTTGTATTTCTTAAAAAGGTTGTTCATTTTTATTGAAGCTGGCTTGGGGCCCAAAGGGATCCCAACCAACTTCAGAGCAATCATAACACTAATGAAAACAGATGGGAATACATAAAAGAAGCCAAGGCATCATGACAGTGTGTCATATATGTGGGAGATTCTTTATAAACTGCCAAAAGTGAATTCCAATTGAAGTTTAAATCTAGACAATGTGAATTCGATGGATTAAATAGCTGAACAGGTGTGAGCCTTGGATAAACATTACTTTGTAGTTGTAACTATATTCAATCCCAGTGACTTAAGTCAATATCAAACACATGGACTGACCTGAGATATATAGTACTTATAAACCTGGTAAGACAATTGCCTTTATTCATCAAGAATATATAATACACATTACAGGCCCTTTAAAAGTGGAAATGTCTGGAATGCGTTATGTGCAGATTTTTAGGTCTGGTGTAGCTAACTGTAGTAACTATAAAGCAAATTTTGAAGTGAACTAGAAAGGTGCTTTATCTGATAATGTCAAGGTGTAATTATATGGACATATATACAAAAATAACTATGCCATGACCTGGCTGCCTTTGGACCCGTGTTTATATAAGAATTTAGCCAAGCCCATATTTTTACTTGTCATGCATCTTTGGGATATTCATTAAAAGCATTTATATGTTCTAAAATAAAAGTAACCAGGAGAGGATACTATATACCAAGCAATTATCAGTGATCATCATAGATCGACTAGTATGCATGTTCTTTGAATACCTCAGATCAGAGGAATCTTGTTTGAAACCATGTTTTCTTGCATTTGTAGTGACAGCCTCACTGTTGTGTAACTGTACACTTGCGATGTTAAGCAATTTGCACTAAACAAACTTTTACTCATGGAGTTATGCTTGGATCATCAATAAGATGCCTATTATATAGTATGGACTTGGGACATGTCTATTAAAATATATATAACATCAGTTGGAATTGTTGGCCATAACATTGTTTATTTTCCTGTGATAATACAAAGTCCTGATTGTGGTTGTTTCCATTCATGTCACCAGTTCAGAATGGGTTTAATGGGTTTTTAAATTGTATATGTTTTTTTTTTTTTTTAAACAGAAAAGTTGTTATCTCAAAAGGAAATAAACAATACATAGAAAAAAAAGGAAAATAAATGAACAAAAAAGAAAATAAACATTAAAAGGGTGTTCCAGCCAAATGTAATGTTTATTAAAAGTCAGCAGCTACAAAAAGTGTAGCTGCTGGCTTTTAATAAACAGACACTTACGTTCTCCACGTTCCAGCGACACGCCGACCGGGGCTCCGTTCCTCTCCCCCCCTCCCCGGCCGGCGTCTTCATTCCGACTGTGGGCACCCAGCCGTGACAGCCTTCGGCTTCATGGCCGTGCACCCACTGAGCATGCGCGAGCGGAACTGCGCATGCGTGAGTGGCGCGGCCCGCCGCTGATTGGACAGGCGATCGCATGGGACCTGTCATGTGTCCCATGCGATCGCCTACAGGGAGGGGCTGCTGTAGGCAATTAAGTTTTATCGCCTAACCAACCCCTCGGCGGAAGCAGGAAGTGGGACAGGAAGTCCCACTCCTCCTGAAGCCCTCACCCCCCCCCCCAAAAAACGACATGCCAAATGTGGCATATAAGGAGGTGAGGAGTGGGATTAGCGGAAGTTCAATTTTGGGTGGAATTCAGCTTTAAGTAAACAATAAAATGATTGTAAAATGTATATAAACTAAAGAATCTTGTTGTATATATTTATTTCCCATATATAGCTCTAAACCTAAATAGGGGTTTACTTGCCTAAGTATGTAATTAGAAGTTAGTAATTAATGTGTTTATATTGATATTATTAATTTCCTAGAAGAGATGATATTATAAAAAAAATCCCTCTTTACTAGATTGAGATACCTTATGATACCTTATGATAGTTCAGAGTAATTACTAATTCAGAGTTGATGACTAGAATAAAGAGTAGGGTTGAGCGAACCCAAACTGTAAAGTTTGGGTTCGTACTGGACTTTTTTTTTTGTACCCGGACCCTAACCCGAACAACTTACTGTAAGTTCGGGTTCGGTGTTCGGCAATGTAATGGCGCGCTGCAGGGCAGCCAATTACCATTTGTTTTACTCGTGTGACCTAGAAGCCATCACAGCCATGCCTACTAATGACATGGCTGTGATTGGCCAGTGCAGCATGTGACCCATCCTCTATATAAGCTAGAGGCACATAGCACAGCTCGTCACTCTGCTTTAGTTAGGGTAGGAAAAGGCTGCTGCTGCTGTTCTTCTAAAGGAGAGAATTAGATAGGAGTCAGACTGTCCTGCTTCAGAAATCACATTACTCAGCGATCTACATAGCATTAGTTAGTTACTTTAGTGAAAGGTTCCTGCTTGTGCTTGTAGGGAGAGAAATATAAAGGAGTCTGTCCTGCTTCTAAAATCGAATTACACCAGCAATGCATATGTTACTGCGAGATACTCTGCAAGATACTTTAGGGGAAGGTTCCTGCTTGTGCTTGTAGGGAGAGAAATATATAGGAGTCTGTCCTGCTTCTAAAATCGAATTACACCAGCAATGCATATGTTACTGTGAGATACTCTGCAAGATACTTTAGTGAAAGGTTCCTGCTTGTGCTTGTAGGGAGAGAAATATATAGGAGTCTGTCCTGCTTCTAAAATCGAATTACACCAGCAATGCATATGTTACTGCGAGATACTCTGCAAGATACTTCAGGGGAAGGTTCCTGCTTGTGCTTGTAGGGAGAGAAATATATAGGAGTCTGTCCTGCTTCTAAAATCGAATTACACCAGCACTGCATATGTTACTGTGAGATACTCTGCAAGCTACTTTAGTGGAAGGTTCCTGCTTGTGCTTGTAGGGAGAGAAATATACAGGAGTCTGTCCTGCTTCTAAAATCTAATTACACCAGCAATGCATTTGTTAATGTGAGATACTCTGCAAGATAATTTAGGGGAACGTTCCTGCTTGTGCTTGTAGGGAGAGAAATATATAGGAGTATGTCCTGCTTCTAAAATATAATTACACCAGCACTGCATATGTTATTGTGAGATACTCTGCAAGATACTTTAGGGGAAGGTTCCTGCGTGTGCTTGTAGGGAGAGAAATATATAGCAGTCTGTCCTGCTTCTAAAATCTAATTACACCAGCACTGCATATGTTACTGTGAGATACTCTGCAAGATACGTTAGGGGAAGGTTCCTGCTTGTGCTTGTAGGAAGAGAAATATATAGGAGTCTGTCCTGCTTCTAAAATCTAATTACACCAGTACTGCATATGTTACTGTGAGATACTCTGCAAGATACTTTAGGGAAGGTTCCTGCTTGTGCTTGTAGGGAAAGAAATATATAGGAGTCTGTCCTGCTTCAGAAATCTAATTACACCAGCAATGCATTTGTTACTGTGAGATACTCTGCAAGATACTTTAGTGGAAGGTTCCTGCTTGTGCTTGTAGGGAGAGAAATATATAGGAGTCTGTTCTGCTTCAGAAATCTAATTACACCAGCACTGCATATGTTACTGTGAGATACTCTGCAAGATACTTTAGGGGAAGGTTCCTGATTGTGATTGTAGGGAGAGAAATATATAGGAGTCTGTCCTGCTTCTAAAATCTAATTACACCAGTACTGCATATGTTATGGTGAGATACTCTGCAAGATACTTTAGGGGAAGGTTCCTGATTGTGATTGTAGGAAGAGAAATATATAGGAGTCTGTCCTGCTTCTAAAATCTAATTACACCAGTACTGCATATGTTACTGTGAGATACTCTGCAAGATATTTTAGGGGAAGGTTTTTGCTTGTGCTTGTAGGGAGAGAAATATATAGGACTCTGTCCTGCTTCTAAAATCTAATTACACCAGCACTGCATATGTTACTGTGAGTTACTCTGCAAGATACTTTGGGGGAAGGTTCCTGCTTGTGCTTGTAGGGAGAGAATATATAGGAGTCTGTCCTGCTTCTAAAATCTAATTACACCAGCACTGCATATGTTACTGTGAGATACACTGCAAGATACTTTTCTTCTATTGTGCTATTCAAAAAACATCCATTTAGGGCAAAAAAAAAAATTGCAGTGTTTCCTCAATATCTGTACGTGTGAGATAAACACTTTAGCTAGTGTTCTTCTATTGTGCTATTCAAAAAACACCCATTTGGGGCAAAAAAATATATTTTTCAGTGTTTCCTCCAGTGTTTTCCCTGTTTCCTCCATATCTGTATGTGTGAGGAAAAACATTTTAGCTAGTGTTCTTCTATTGTAAACTTCTGGGTCTCTAAATTGGGCACATGGCCTGAGCTTGCCTTTTATGTCTTGGAGGTGTTGGCCTGCCTTGCAGCCAGTGTATTATCTGAACGTGTATTTAGCACTGCAGGGGGCGTTATCACAGACAAGCGCAGCCGCCTGTCCAGAGCCAATGTGGACAAGCTCACGTTCATTAAAATAAACCAGGCATGGATCCCACAGGACTTGTCTGTACCTTGTGCAGAATATAAACGTATACTGGCCTTACCCAGCCATTCTTGTATTTTTGAACTTTCTCACTCTTTTGGGGTGTACCCTAATTTAACCACTTAAGCCCCGAGCCTATTTTTCAGATTCGGTGTTTACGAGACTAAAACTTTTTTTGCTATAAAATTACTTAAAACCCCCATAAATTATATATATATTTTCTAACACCCTAGAGAATAATATTGCAGCCATTGCAAAACTTTTGTTACACCGTATTTGCGCAGCGGTCTTACAAGCACACTTTTCTTGGAAAAAATTCACTTTTTTGAATTAAAAAATAAGACAACAATAAATTTGAGCCAATTTTTTTACATATTGTGAAAGATAATTTTACGTCGAGTAAAATGATACCCAACATGTCATGCTTAAAAATTGTGCCCACTTGTGGCATAGCGTCAAACTTTTACCCTTAAAAATCTCAATAGGCGGCGTTTAAAAAATTCTATAGGTTGCATTTTTTGAGTTACAGAGGAGGTCATGGGCTAAAATTACTGCTCTCGCTCTAACGATCGCGGCCATACCTCACTTGTGTGGTTTGAACACCGTTTTCATATGTGGGCTCTACTCACGTATGCGTTCGCTTCTGCGCGCGAGCTCGTCGGGACAGGGATCTTTAAAAAAAAATGCTTTGTTTTCATATTTATTTTTATTCATGTTATAATTTTTAACACTGAAAAAAAAATTATCACTTTTATTCCTATTAAAAGGAATGTAAACATCCCATGTAATAGAAAAAAGCATGACAGGTCCTCTTAAATATGAGATCTGGGGTCAAAAAGACCTCAGATCTCATATTTAGGCTTAAATAAAATAAAAATTGTCTTTTGAAAAAATGTAAACAAAAAAATGTCTCTTTAAGACGCTGGGCGGGACTGACGTTTTGACGTTACTTCCGCCCAGCCGAGCTATGGGGACGGGTGGGGGCCATGTTGCCCTCATTCGCATCCCCACACAGCAGCCGAGCGGACCCGATATATATATATGAAATGGCTTTACATTTGCAATGTTTGTCAAATGCTATATGAATTTTTCAAGAAGACAATAAATATGTTGTATTTTATAATACATTTTATAATTACTAGTTGTCTGTCGATTGGCTCACTCAAAGTCCCAATTTCCTTTTCGATTAGCGGTCAGCAAGTCTCTAATGACAAAAATAAATGAATAACTTTATGGTTCCCAATTCAGTGCAATTGATTTACTAAAACTGGAGAGTGTAAAATCTAGTGCAGCTGTGCATGGTAGCCAATCAGCATCTAACCTCAGCTTGCTCAATTAAGCTTTGCCAAAAAACATGGAGGCTGATTGGTTTCTTTGCACAGCTGCACCAGATTTTGCATTCTCCAGTTTTAGTAAATCAACCCCAGTATGTAACAAATAAATGTATCCCAGGTTCCCAGCACAATTCATTTTAATATAAACATTGCACATGTTTTTTTTAACAACATTTTAGTTTTGAACCACCTTTGAAGAAAAAAAAAAGGTATTACAGAGGGTTCTAACATGTAATTTGAATCTGTTGTATATGGATAAATGAAAGAAGAAGCAGACTGATCATGACCAATAGCAAAATGTTTTTATATTAGTCTCCTGTTGTGCTGTCTATAAGCAAAGTGCAGAAGGAAGTTAAAATGTCTTTCCGACATTCACCAGCTTCTTACTTATCTCTTAAAGGAAGAAATTGCTAATGAAAACATCTGTGCTCAATAATTTTCCTATGTTCTGATCTACATTCAGTCGCAGACTTGGCTTCTCCATCCACAAACTAGCTCATCATCATCTGTTCTACAAGATAGCTCCGGTCTCCAGGGAATCCTATGTGGCTATGTTCTCCAAAGAGCAGTTTGCTGTGTTAAAAATAATCTATGTATTTAACATTGCTATGTGTCTCACTTACTTTAACTGCAGTTTAAACCAGATTTTCTCAATCAAATGATCCATAGCAGGAGAATTGGACTTGTACAGTAACAAGATGTTTGTCCTTTACAGAGTTCATAGTCTACAGAGCATTAAAGGATTTAATCAGGAGAAGAGTCAGAAGGTTTTTCATCTTAATGCATTCTAAAAGGCCTTCTGTGTGAAGCAGCTACCCTAGCACCCCCTAATACTAACCTGAGCCCCATCCTTCTCCAGCGATGTCAATGAGTGCCTCGGCCATACGAGACTCTCCCTCCTGATTGGCTGAGACACAGCAGCGGTGCCATTCGTTCCCACTGCTGTCATTTAATGTCAGTCAGCCAACCTGCTTTATGTCCCCCCCCCCACCACAATTGACACATTATATTTTTGGGGAGAAAATGGGTACCTTATCTTAGTTCTGGTTTTCGCTCAAATCACCTATACAATCTGATTGGACATTCAGCCCCCTCTCTTTGCCTGCAGCCTTCTGTGACACGATTGGCAGCAGCGGGAGCCAATGGCCAATGAGAAGAAAGAGAGCTGAGAGTGCTCTCATGCACATCGCTACATTGAGAGCAGGCTCAGGTAAGTATAAGGGGTGGCGGGGGAGCTTTCATTTAATGGCTCCATCCACTGTCCTATGGGGGTATATTGGGATATGCGATGGAATGAAAATTATGAATACCCTCTGTTCAAGAAGGCACTTCTGTGCTATGCACTAAACTGTAAAATAAACAAAACAGCTTGCTTCTGATTTGTTATGGACACAACAGTTACAGTGGGGCAAAAAAGTATTTAGTTAGCCACCAATTGTGCAGGTTCTCCCACTTAAAAAGGTAAACGAGGCCTGTAATTGTCATCACAGGTATACCTCAACTATGAGAGACAATATGTGGAAACAAATCCAGATAATCACATTGTGATTTGGAAAGAATTTATTTCCAAATTATGGTGGAAATTAAATATCTGGTCACCTACAAACAAGTAAGATTTCTGGCTCTCACAGACCTGTATCTTCTTCTTTAAAAGGCTCCTGTGTCCTCCAATCATAACCTGTATTAATGGCACCTGTTTGAACTTGTTATCAGTATAAAAGACACCTGTCCACAACCTCAAACGGTAACACTTCAAACTCCACTATGATGAATCCCAAAGAGTTGTCGAAGGATGCCAGAAACAAAATTGTAGACCTGCGCAAGGCTGAGAAGACTGAATCTGCAATAGGCAAGCAGCTTGGTGTGATGAAATTGTCATGAATCAGATGTGATCAGAACTGTGTGGACTGCAACAGAGGGAACCCAGACGTGTTTTAAGTGAAAATATGGTTTATTAAGGATAGTGAAATAATATATTAAAATAACAACCTCCAAAAACACTCCAACCAACACCAACAAAAACCACAAATAATAACAGTAATATACCAATATGTACAAGTAATAGGGACAAACCGGAATCACAACAGGACCAGGCCAGGGTCGTCAACGGAAGGTCAGTAGCTGGGGAAACGGAGGACAAACAGGACTTGGAGAGGATGGATGGATGGGTAACAGGTAAAGGTACAAGCACCGGGTACAGGATTCAGGGTTCCAGGTTCCAGGTTCAGGTTCAGGTTCAGGTTACAAGAGAGATATCAAGGGAAGCCAGATTGTCAGAGCCAGGTATTTATACACATCCCTGCAATCAGGCTCAGGTGACACCTGATCGCAGGAGATGTCGGCCCCACACTGCCAGGAATCCCTGCTGGTGGATGCCAGTACTGTGGCCCAAAGATCATATAATACCACCAGGGAAGAGCTCCCCTGGCAGTTCCAGACTGCCATAAGACACCTGGTGGTGGACCACAGTACTGCACGGCACAAATCAGGCAGAACCGCCAGCGGTAGGAACCCTTCCTGACAGAAATCAACGGTGGGAGCAATAATTAGAAAATGGAAGACATACAAGACCACTAATAATCTCCCCCATTCTGGGGCTCCACGCAAGATCTCACACCGTGGGGTCAAAATGATCACAAGAACGGTGAGCAGAGAGCTGAGACCAACGTAACAAAGGCTACCATCAGCAACACACTATGCCGCCAGGGACTCAGATCCTGCAGTGCCAAACGTGTCCCCCTGCTTAAGCCAGTACATGTTCGGGCCCAACTGAGGTTTGCTAGAGAGCATTTGGATGATCCAGAAGAGGATTGGGACAGATGAAACCAAAGTAGAAATGTTTGGTAGAAACACAACTCGTCGTGTTTGGAGGAGAGAGAATGCTGAGTTGCAACCAAAGACACCATACGTACTGTGAAGAATGGGGGTGGCAACATAATGCTTTGGGGCTGTTTCTCTGCAAACGACGACATCCGTGTACATTAAAGAATGAATGGGGCCATGTATCATGAGATTTTGAGTGCAAACCTCCTCTTATCAGCAAGGGCATTGAAGATGAAACGTGGCTGGGTCTTTCAGCATGGCAATGATCCAAAAAAAAAACCCTGGGCAATGAAGGAGTGGCTTCGTAAGAAGCATTCAAGGTCCTGGAGTGGCCTAGCCAGTTCTCAACCCCAAAGAAAACCTTTGGAGGGAGTTGAAAGTCTGTGTTGCCCAGCGACAGCCCCAAAACATCACTGCTCTAGAGGAGATCTGCATGGAGGAATGGGCCAACATACCAGCAACAGTGTGTGACAACCTTGTGAAGACTTACAGAAAACACTTGACCTCTGTCATTGCCAACAAAGCATATATAACAAAGTATTGAGAAGAACTTTTGAGAACTTGCACAATTGGTGTCGGACTAAATACTTTTTTGCCCCACTGTAATTGTTTACATACATTTTATACATTGATTAGTAGCAGTGTTTGTGTTTCTCAGGTCACAATAATCCTACACATGAGAAGCAGAAATGACAAAAAAAAAACATAGAAATGCTAAGCAACATTTGTCATACTCTTTTGCAGATCTTGGGCTGTTAGATATTCTCATCTTGCTTTCTTGCCACATTGTCAGGACCGGGATCTGAACCTGGGACCTCTGCTGAGTCTGGCAGTATCTCTTGCTGAGCCTTGTTTTTCACAAACCTTGAACTATTTTCTCCTCCCAAGACCTTCCTAAATTAAGCCATGTCTCTACACTTACTATATGCCAGATTATTGTGCTCTCTCTAACCAATATCTTGCTCTAGTCACTCTTTCTGCCACCCCCATCTTTGCTACCATCCATTACCAGCCTTTGGCTTGTTCCTCAACTACACTTCTGCTTGATACCAACCTGCTATATCTGCTACTGGACCCTGGTGGGGTGGTCCTGGGGACCGCGACCTGGTACTAATATGCAGTAAAGCCCATCTTCACCATCAGGAGCTCTGGTGAATACTGATTAGTACTTAGATCCCACACCTTGGGTGAGCCTGTGTTATTTGCCAGGGTAGCTACTGGACTCCATACCATGACACACATGAAGCCAGTTGGGTAAACTGATAACAATGCCTCATTCCCAAGTTGGAAGCTCAAGTTAGCTATCTACCTTACCTTAGATATCTAACTATTTAACAAAGGGATTCAGATAAGTGGAAAATGTTGTCTAGAGGGGTCAAGTTCATGAAAAAGAGAGAAACAACATTAGGCAACATTCTATCCCCAAGGTTTCAGTCAAACAAATGTAACACTACATGGTTGATCACTACAGGTATGTATAGGTGTATGGGTGTATAGGTGTAATGCTAAAGGTTGTTCCAGTTGTAGCCTTTTAGGAGATCCACATTCAGTCATGTCATATATGACTGTATGGGGAGTTCTTTGAAATCAAAGAATTAAAGAATTAGTCAACTGTCAACTGAGATGTATAATATATATTATTTCCTGTAAAACAGTAAAAAAAAAAAACAATACCTCGGAAAGACAAACCACATGAGGGACTATTAATCAAACACCAAAAAAATACAACATAGCAAGGCACTTTTTAGAACACCATGAATCCAGTAAAGAATCCTTTAGGCCTTGTACACACGACGGGAAATATCCGCTGTAAACGGTCCCCGGACCGTTTACAGCGTATATTTGCGCCGGGATGTTTTGATCCGATGGCTGTACACACCGGACAGCGCGGTGACGCGGCGGTGACGTTGACGCCGCCACGTGACCGCCACGTCACCGCACCAGGAAGTAAACACTTCCGCGCGCATGCGTCGGATCCATTCACAGGATACGACGCATGTGCGGCAAGATATGTCCGCTGGTTTGCCGTACTAACCAGCGGACATATCTGACGGCCAGCTATCCGGCGGAATTATTTCAAAGCATGCTTTGAAATTTTTCCGCCGGATGAATCCGGCAAGAAGCGTCCGTTTGCCCCTACAGACGAGGGGATTTTTCGGCTGAAATGGTCCGTCGGACCATGTTCAGCGGAAATATCCCCTCGTGTGTACAAGGCCTCAGAGTACAACTTATTCAAGGGGTGGACCACCTCATTCAGGTAATTTATTTTCTGATGAGCAGAATAGAGGTTTACTGGAGATTCAGATGAGACACTGGCATCCCTTAGGGGATGAACTATAAATGGGGCATAACACATTATTATGCATGAAATCTTTCTCTCTCACTTCACTTCCCTTCCCTCCCTCCCTCCTCTTCTTTGCCATTCCTGTCCACTCCTTTTCAAACCTGTCTTCTCTCTTCCTTCGTTTCCCCTTTACCCTCCCCCTTCCTCCCTTTCACCTTTTCCCCACCCCTCCTTTTTTCCACACCTTCCCCTAACTTCTACCCCCCTCCTTACCTCCCTTTCTTGCACCCTCCTTTTATTTTTCTGAAAGGAATCCTTTGATGTTTCTTTGAGAAGGTCTTTCTCTTAAGCCTCATACACTCGATCGGATTTCCATCTGACAAATCCGTGTATTTTTGCTCGAAGGGCGTTGGCTATGAACTTGTTCTGCATACAGACGGCAGAACTTTGTCATCAAACATTCAAGAAACAATGTTGTTTTTCAGCTTTTTACCACCAATCTTTGGGCAACTTCTGCTAATATTGTCTGATGGTTAGCATTGGTTCAAGGCATGCATGTTTGTACTTTGGATTTTAGTCCGATGGATTTGTGTATACACGATCAGATAATCTGAAGGAACCCATTTGTTGTCGGACAATCTGAGAGCGTGGCTAAGTGTTGGATGTTCATGCTCTCAAATTCTCCGACAACAAATGTGTGTTGGATTATCTGATCGTGTGTACACAGGTCCGTTACTAAGACTAAAATTCAAAGTACAGACACGCATGCTCCGAACCAATGGTAACCATCAGACAACATTAGCAGAAGTTGCCCAAAGGGTGCTAACGAGCTGAAAAACAATGTAGTTTCCTGAATGTTGGCTGCAAAAGTTCTGCTGTCTGTATGCAGAACAAGTTCACAGCCAATGCCTTTGGACAAAAATCCACGGATTTGTCCGATGGAAGTCCGATCGTGTGTATGAGGCTTTAGAGTCAGAATTAAATGTTTGCATTCGTTTGGAACCTTGTTGATTTATCCACCTGTCTAAATGACACGTTTCAACTTGCTCTGTTAAAAAACAGACAACAGACTAAAAAAAAGAAAGCCTAAAAAGAAAACAAATGCAACTACTACATCTAAGGACTGGGAAAGCTGCAATATAATAAATATTTCCTTTTGGGTTCAGTACCACTCTAACATTGTTGCTGTGCCTAAGTAGGTAAAAACTGTGCTGAACAATGGTGGAATATGAATTTAGCCATACACTTGGCCTGCAAAAAAAGATTATGGACGTGAACATCAAAGTTACACATTTAATTACGAGCTGAAAGGTGATACAAAGGTACTATTATTTTGCTGATGATTACAGCTTGAGAACAGTCAGAGGTAACATGACTGTGTAGTCGCGCTTTATACAAACCCTACATATTGGACAGGAAAACTTTTATATTGCAGGGGCAGTAATACTGTTTCTCAGCAGGATACATTCTTATGTATAATAACTTTATGTCTCATGCTCCTGTATCACAGATTTTGTTATCTCTGCACATTTCTCTGTAGTTCAAGAGTGCAAAACCATTCACCGAGGCACTGAAGCCTACAGTTTATAGCTCTGTATCCACCCATAGTTCTAGATTACAGTGACACACTGTTCCGTTTTTATGTCTAAATCTGTAAATAATAACTCAGTAAAAACACACAAAATGCAATAATAAATATGTTCTGTGAATAGTTTTTGTTTCTTGATATATTTCTTGGATGTAGATTTATATTTACCTTCATAAGATTAATATTTCACACCAAATGGCTCTTGAGATCATTCCGTAAGCATGAAAGCACTGGTATACTGGGCTCACTGGCCACCAGTATACAGTTTGCATGTACAGCTGTGCTCATAAGTTTACAGAGTTTAAGATTTCTTGGCCATTTTTCAGAGAATATGAATGATAACACAAAAACATTTCTTATACTCATGGTTGGTGTTTGGCTGAAGCCATTTATTATCCTGTGTTTACCCTTTTTAAATCATAATAACAACAGAAACTACCCAAATTCCCCTGATCAAAAGTATACATACCCTGGTGATTTTGGCCTGATAACATGTACATAAGTTGACACAAAGGGGTTTGAATCAGCAAAATGAATATACAAAACAAATGGTAAGTGCAGCACAAAGAAACATGGGGAAAAGTCCATTCAACAACAGGAAGGGAGCTAGGAAAGATCCCAAAGATGAACGACCAGATCCCTCGTGATGAAAACTGAGGTATGGTCCTCGGATGGTAAAAGTGTGACAGGGTCCTCCACCACAAAAACCAATTGCGCTTACCAGATACGGTGGACCTCTGTGCAACAGAAGGTCATACACACGTATATCCAGAAAGGGATCAGGGTGGTGTCCAGCACAGCTGCGGTGTCTCCAATCAGGTAGGCTGGATCTCCAAGACTGACCTCCAGTGTCAGTGATCTCCAATGTAGCGGTGGTGGGCAGCGTGAAGATGGGAGTCATCCAAATAGCCTAAATGAAAGGAGATAATCTAAGTGTACTCCATAAGGTTTATTTAAATTAAAAGTTTGTAAAATCTAGTGCAATACAGTGCGATAGTAAAAGCCAATATACAGCAAGATCCTAAGATTGCGCTTAGAGAGATGGCAGTGGGTGACGTCCGTGCGGTAGCTCCTCACAGGGCCGGACTGGCCCACCGGGATACCGGGATAAATACTGGTTGACCACCTGTCCTGGGGCTGCTTTGTGCTGCGGCTGACTGCAGTTCTCCCCTCCCTCGCTCTCTTTCTCTCCTGCGTCACATATACACCATAGCTATGACTAAGCATCAGTTATTGATGTGAAACGCATCAGCATTGTTACCCCACTGTTTGCTTTTTTATTCCTGTGGAGTGTCATTTTTTTTACTGGTATTAAAGGCACCATTTTTTACATTTTTGGTATCGTGTTGGAGTGCGGCTGTCCATCTCCTTCTTTTCTTTGTTATTGCCTTGTGCATTGCCCGCACCCACTGGGTTTTTGGATCGTAACTACCACTGGGGAGCTCCTGTTTTGAGCAGCGTCTCTTTCTTCCTATACACCGGGCATCTTCCGCGGTGTGTGTGAGAGCTGGCCAGGTCTGTAGGAAGGTCCCGTCCCACCCCTCTAGACCTGATTGTGTGATAGTAGATGGAACACTGATTGAATAAGTGTTTCGCCTATCACACAAGCCGATCTAGGGGGGCAGGACCTTCCTACAGCACAGCCTCTCACAGACCCAGCCAGCTCTCACACACAGAGAAGAAGATGCCTGCTATTTGTGATCTAGGCAATGCCATGTGAGTATGTATTGATGGGCTCAGTAAGGCTGCGTCCATCCATGGTCAGGGAGGCTGAATTCATGCTCAGAGAGGCTGAATTCATGCTGAGAGAGGCTGCATCCATGCTCAGTAAGGCTGCGTCCATGCACAGTAAGGCTGCGTCCATGCTCAGTAAGGCTGCGTCCATGCTTAGTAAGGCTGCATTCATGCACAATAAGGCTGCATTCGTATGGACAGTAAAAGGCTGCATTCATGCGCAGTAAGGCTGCATTCATGGACAGTAAGGCTGCATTCATGGAAGTAAGTTTGCATTCGTATGCACAGTAAGGCTGCATTCGTATACACAGTAAGGCTGCATTCGTATGCACAGTAAGGCTGCATTCGTATGCACAGTGAGGCTGAATTTGATGGACAGTGAGGCTGCATTTGATGGACAGTGAGGCTGCATTCACAGGCACAGTGACGCTGCATTGATGGGCACAATGAGGGTGCATTGACAGGCACAGTTAAGCTGCATTCATGGGCATTCACGGGCACAGTGGAGCTACATTCATGGGAACAGTAAGGCTGCATTCATGGGCACAGTGAGGCTGCATTCATGGGCACAATGAGGCTGCATTCATGGGCACTGAAGAGTCTGCATTGATCTCTTGTACCATGTCTTCAGTCTTTGACCATCTCTTGTACCATGTCTCCCGTCTCTGACCATCTATTGTACCATGTTGCCAGTCTCTGGCCATCTCCTATACTATGTCTGCAGTCCCTGACTATCTCCTGTATCATTTCTGCAGTCTCTGACCATCTCCTGTATCATGTCTGCAGTCTATGACCATTTCTTGTACCATGTCTACAGTCTCTGACCATCTCTTGTACCATCTCTGCAGTCTCTGACCATCTCTTGTACCATGTCTACAGTCTCTGACTATCTCTTGTATCATGTCTGCAACCTCTAACCATCTCTTGTATCAATGCATGTCCGCAACATCTAACCATATCTTGTCTTATATCATGTCTGCAGTCTCTGAGGGAGTCTGGAGAGGGGTCAAGAGAGGGAGTGCTGCCGAGATGGGGGTCATTGGAGAAGTCAGAAATGTGTGGACTGTGGAGAGGAGAGTATAGGATAAAACCAGAGCCACCAATCTGGAGCCATCTAACTGAGTCCTGCACAGTTCACCTGACAGGAGGCCAGTGACAGTGCTGCCGGGCAAGTCTGAAGGGGTTCACGGATGTAAGGGGGGAGTGAATACAACAATGTAAGGGGCAATCGCCATCCTTCTCCATGCCCCCTCACACCCGCCATTGCCACCAGGGGCATGGAGAAGGAGGGCGATTGCCTCTGGGGGGAGGGTCTGCCTACTCCCAACTCCTGCAGTCCGGCTCCTCTCTCTCGAGTTCACGCACAAAAATACACTTAAAAAAAAAAAACAATGTAAGGGGGTACTGATATACAGGTTCCCTCCTATATTAGTAACCCCCCCACCTTAGTGTATTCTTTCTGCAGAAGGCGGTCTCTGGTCAACAGAGTTCTCGCCCCCCCCCCACCTCACATTCACAAAGTTCCTGGGGTCCCCCTTGATGATTGACCACTTTTAACTTGAATTTGCGTGTATACATATATAAGGCCCATATCTGTCTTCTCTATATATTAAACAATCTTCAAATGTGCTTTAAAATGCATGGTGTTCCCTTTCACGAACAAGAAAATAATGACGTTTGCTGTTGGGCTGGTATAAAAATGCTATGGCGCTGGTATGAATTTTTTTCCAGGGCTGGTTTTTTATCCCAGTCTGGCCCTGGCTCCTCCCCTCTTATGCTGCGTTACGTCCCAGCAGGACTTTGTGTCCACAGTTGATGTAGAGGAAGACAAATAAAAAGAACACCCAATAGAAAGCAATTTTCTTCAACCAGGAAAAATAAATTGCTTTCTGATCTCTTAGGCCTTGTACACACGATAGGATTTATCCGATGGAAACGGTCCGACGGACCGTTTCCATCGGATATGTCCGCCGGGCTGTTTTGATCCGATGGCTGTACACACCATCAGATCAAATTCCCCGCCGGCGGACAGCGTGGTGACGCGGCGGTGACGTTGACGCCGCCACGTCACCGCACCAGGAAGTGAAACACTTCCGCGCGAATGCGTCGAATCCATTCACAGGATTCGATGCATGTGTGGACAGATATGTCCGCTGGTTAGGCGTACTAACCAGCGGATATATCCGACGGGCAGCTCTCCGGCGGAAAAGTTTCAAAGCATGCTTTGAAACTTTTCCGCCGGAGAGATCCGTCCAAATCTGTCCGCCGGCCCCTACAGACGAGCTGATTTTTCGGCTAAAATGGTCCGTCGGACCATTTTCAGCGGATAATTTCCCTCGTGTGTATGAGGCCTTAGAATAAAGTCAGATATTCTCTGGATCGACAACCCCTGGTGTTATTATCTATACAAAACAAAACCAAAGAAATTCCGAGCTCAACTTATCGACCAGCCTGCAGTCAACTGAATTATCCTGTCTAACAGTATGCGTTAAAAACAGGGGTTTAGTTTGCACACATTTGCAAATATATGAAAAAGCTAGAGAGCCTCACCAAGGCACCCCATTATTTTCTGTAGCCCTAACTCAAAGTTGTTATCTATACCATATAAAGCAATATCAGCACTAGCTCCTATAACTTTTTCAATACAAGTGATACACCACCGAGGCTTGCACTTTGGCATAACTTGGGATCCTTGTCCCCATGCGTGGACACAATATGGTTGGTCGTTTCGGGAATCACTGCTGTTCCAGTCTCAGAGAGCAGAGCGCATCTTCTGCTTCCCATGGGGGGTGAGGTGGCTGGACAGCTTTAAAGAGACAGCACAATGGAATCCTCCGCCCGCCGTCATTTGACGGTGGGCAGTGGACAAGTGGTTAAACAATCTACTGTGTTGGCCAGAACTAGTTCTTGAGGGAGTCTATTGTACATTTTCACAGGCTTTACTGTGAAGAAGCATTTCCCTTATGTGGCAGTTAAATATTGGTTTCTCCAGACATAAAGGGTGCCCGTTATTCTTTGTGATGACTCTATGCCAAGTTCACTATATGGGCTGCTTATTAATTGCACATGGTAATCATATTCTACCTTAATTGCATCATGTCCACCTAGGAAACCAGAATATCATGTCATGGCACTGATGTAATTATGTAAGCATTCATTGTGAGTATTGGTAAAATATACAGTTCGAAAGCAAAAAAAATGTAAAGTAACATTTTGCTAAATGATTTCATATAAATTCCAAAATGCTTTTCAAAAAACTTTTTTTCAATCTTCAAAGAAAAAAGGCAATATAAGTCCTCTTTTATTCTATCTAAGACTTATAAATGTATATTTTAATAAATAAATAAATAAATATATATATATATATATATATATATATATATATATATATATATATATATATATATATATATATATATATATATATATATATATAATATATATATATATATATATATATATATATATATATAAAATATATATATGTAGTGCCGCCTTGCTTTTTGTATGGGCGCTGCGTTAAATCTAGTTGAACTAGGAGAGTTAAGTTGCTCCTAGTTGTGATTTGTTTAGGTTGTTGACCTATGTCATTCTGGAAGGATCCACTGGCTCGGACTGCATTCTGGGGATGTAATTTCATCCTTGGCTGGCGGATGGAGCCTTCCTCAGCAGCCAATTGGAGAGGGTTTTTCCTTGCTGGGCATGCTGGGGAGGGGTATATCTGGGACCTGGGTCAGGTCTTCGGGGTCCGGGACTCGGGGTGGGGCATCTACCTTCAGGGTGTGCGCGCCCATGGACCCCACTGGTGCGGCCCACCTGGCTAGGTTCCTGGGTCTTCCTGAGTCTCAGCCGGGGAGACAAGAATCAAGGGACCTCAGTGACCTACTGAGTTCCCGAAGCTTAAGAGAATTTCAGATGGGTACGCTGTGCTGCCACCCGGTGACTTATGCTGAGAAATTACTGAGAGGATTTGCTCTGTTCGCACATTTAATCTATCCAAAATAATTGGCCTGTGGTAGAGGCCTAGAGCCGGGTTTGTGAGAGAGACCCATTCCTCCCAGCTAAGATTCGAGGTGGCGCCTTGGCTGCCAGGATTGTGTGAGAGACACCTCTCCGGGGGCACCTTACCCACTCAGTCTCATAGGAGTGGCGACGTGTGGAAATTGGCGCTATTGAGGGCTGATCTGCCTTGTGTATATCCAGGCCTGACATCGAAAGTTTCTCTTCTCTCATCAACCTATTCTTCCTTCACCAAAGTTGATGTTGGCTAATGTTGGCCTGGAATTAAAACATTGAGAAAATCTTTATTGACTGTGTGGACCTCCGTTTACTACTTAGTTCTTCTGGTGCATCCCTAGACCAAGCTGGGGTAACTTAATTTGCCGATCCAAATCAAACCAGCGGCTCCTTCGGGGGTAGTGCTACATATATAATAAATGAAACTCAAAATGATATTTAAGACATATTATACAGTAAATGTAGACAAAGAAACCTGATTGAACAGTCTTTACGTACATGACACAGATGACTGATTTCCCTTTTTTTTTTTTATCACTAATTGCTTTAGGATAAAAAAAATGATAGACTCATCATAACACAAGCTATAAAAAGCCTTATATTGTTATGCTTCAGTAAAGTGCTAATTCTGCCGGATGTATAATTTCACACTTTACCTTGATGTGTAAATTAAGTGTGAGTCAGCTTTTAATAAGAAGAGTTATTTATTTATTTATTTATTTTACACTTCACTCCGTGGGTGGTATCTGATAAATGCATGATTTATTAGCTTTCCAAAATAAGTGAAAGGATTATTGTAGATATACAATAGATATATGTAGAGGGTGAGAGTATATATAAATAATATGCATAAATATATTTATATTTTATATATAGATATCTATCTATCTATATATCTATAAATATCTCTCTCTCTCTCTCTCTCTCTCTCTCTCTCTCTCTATATATATATATATATATATATATATATATACTGTATATATATTATCTGTCTATCGATAGATAGATAGATAGATAGATAGATAGATAGATAGATAGATAGATAGATAGATAGATAGATAGATAGATAGATAGATAGATAGATATAGAGAGAGAGAGGTTGAGAGGGAGAAAAGCATATTTTCACACTACATAATTTTAAGTAAGAAAAGAAAAAGTAATTTTTGTAGCCCTCACAAGTATAATGATTATGCCATATAAAATGTAATAACATAATCATAAAATGTGTAAATATGCCAATGTCTATCAGAATTGCTTTTCATGTCACAGTTTATATTTTGGGACCCTGAGCATATTGTATAGAAATCAGACACATATAATTTTAATTTAGTGCTTAGATGATTATTGTGTGCACATTTATTTTTGAGATCACTATTTTATTAGTATTTATAAAGAAATTTAAATATCTCACTGGTAACTCACTGAATAGTTAATTTTTATTGTAGTAGATTTGTGCAGGCATCCAGCATAACTGCAATTTTTAAAACAAAATTGCAAAAATATATGGTTAGGAAGAAACTGAACTGGGAAAGCTGTAAAAAAAATGCCAAGCAGAGGGAAAATGACTAGCCACTGCTATTGCTTGTAGTTTCTCTGCAACTGATCTTTCCCCCATTACTGACTTACCATTCCTTGTTCTGCACTCTTTGTAGAGACACAGGCCCGGATTCACAAAGCACTTGCGCCGACATATCTCCAGATACACCGCCTAAGTGCCAATATGCGCCGTCGTATCTGTGCGCCGGACCCACAAACGAAGATACGCCTAAAAATAGGCTTCATCCCACTGACGTAACTTGCCTACGCCTGCGTAGAGTGGGCACATATTTACGCTGGACGCATGTACAAGATTCTTTCGTTCATGAACAAGGGTTGTGTTTTGGTTTTATTCAGGGGCAGTGCAAATGGCCAAATACATGCCATTACAAATATGAATGTGCTATGTGTGCTGGTGCTCATCCAGCTTCCCGTTGTTACAAGAAACCTCTCTTCTAACAATATGGTTCATTTTAAAGATATTTTTTCCCTCTGGCAGCAACATCAGTGAAATTGGTCACATGCTGCCATTTCTCAACATTTGGCCAGATCAGCTGAAAGTGGCCCAGCTGTTTGATGGTTTTTCAGTTGGTTTTTCAGTTGGTTTTCTGTTACCCTTACTGGTTGTGCAATCCTGGGCTTCTACATCTGGAAAAAATCTGTAAATTAGTTAATAGGATTATTTGCAGATTTTTGCCTTCTATCCAATGTTTCTCTTTTAGGTATATCGACCTGGAAGGTGGAGAGCATGGTCTTTATCGTATTGATTTTGTCCATCTTTGCGAAATTCAAAATTACATTTTTGAGTCTCGATTTACAGACGTGTATTGAATTGGCCATGGCCCGGGTGGGGTGCCAGGCTTCGTAAAATGTTGACTGGCTTGTGGGAAGAGTTTTTAAGTGGTACAATTCTAGGTTGAGCTTTAATTGCTGAACTATTGATCAGTATAAAAGTTTTGTAAAAAGTTGGTATAATTATAAGTAATTGAAAGTCAGTTATAAGTATATATTATTGGTGTGATAAGTTATACCAATAACAAAGGCCCACAGTTAATTTTATCCACAATACAATGTTTAATGTTTATGGCTTAGTCATTGTTTTTATTTTTTTATTAATTGAATCTATTTGTGTTCGATCTCTTCTCCACATCCGTTAACCAAGAGGATGCAAGGGTTTGACAGGAGCATTAATAATACTCTGAAAGCCACTCAAATGATAAGGGAGCCACCAGATACCCCCCCCCCCCCAGGGGAGTAAATACATGGATATTAGTACCCCTTATCTATTTTCACAAAGAATTAAAAGTTAAAAAAAACAAAAAAACAACACTTAAATGTCCCCAGGTGCAAATTCACCTTGATTACCTCACCCATCAATGTCCAGCAATGTACTTGTCAATCACAACCACCCACCACTCAATGATGGTAACCCATTGCACTCCTGTCACTAAACGACAGATCACTGACACTGCAAGATTGTACATAGAGCAGCAGGGATCCTGCTTGATATCAGAATATGGCCACATCCACACTTGGTTGATGACATTGCCTAGGATCTGTTTTCTGTTTACATTACAAAAAAACAGGAATTTAAGCAGACTGGACGTACAGTATACATATTTCAATTAACATCTGCTATAAGCTAGTAGTGTGAACTAAAAACTATTGATTGTTCATATTTCTTCAAACAATATTCGACCCAAAAGGGACCAATATATTAATTGTTTTAAAACATAAACAATTACCATGTAGCCAAAATTAACAAATTCAAGATTAGATTTAGCACTAACAAACACATTCAAACTAACACATTTGCTTTCCATTCACACACGTGTCAATACTGACATATCTACTTAATGCAAACATTTAGTTTTGTGACATTCAATACTCAATAAGTTTCACACACCATCAACAGCATTCAATTTAGCACAATGCCAATGTTCACATTTAACTTTTAAAATAAATAACACACGGTAATAAAAATATGTTAAAAAGTTAATTTGTGATGTCTTTAATGTGAAAAATCTGATTTTACAGAATTAGAATTAAGGGAGTTAATAAATATTGTTCCTGTGGTTTATGAAATAATATTATCCTGCAAAAAATTGTGTTGGGATTGCCAGCAAGAATGGTCCTCCAGGATCTGCAAATACCTAATATAATGGATTATGCATATCTGGCATTGTGACCTAGTTCAATTTTAACTGCTACTACAAAACCTCTTAAAAAAGACAAAGTAGACATTAAAAGTCTAGAGAACCTTGAAAACAAGAAAGGTTATTTTATGGCTCTAGCCTCCGAAGCTATGTTTTCTCTGAACATTAAGTGCAACATACACGAACATAATAATCTGTTAGACAGAAATGGGTTTCCAAAAACATTTCTGTAGAGTGCAGAAATGTTGTTTCATCTTTAAACTCTTTAGTGAAATTGCAATGTTTGATTCAGATGAAGGCCAAGACCTCTTACTAAAGCCAATGCCATTTCCTAATGGAAGATATATAGCAGCTGACATAAGTTAAAGCACTTTGGGAAATAAAAAAGAAGAAAACTGCAAATTTTAATGAAAGAAATAAGTGTAGGTGCAAAGAAAAATCCTTAGTGTATCATTTGCAATGAAGACGACAGCCTCAAGCAAAGCAATTGACTTAATCAAAAGATGTATACTAAGTTTAATTTCACAACAACCCAGCAAGCAGAAGAAGAGTTTTGGATCTGGGAATAATTTAATGTTGTTTGAAAGGCTAATACATGGCAAAGTAGTCAATCTGGAATTAGATGTACAATTTCCTGTCTTTAATAGGACAATATGTTTTGAGATGGGATATAAGAGTCTACACACTAATGCTTTTTACATTTTACAAAACATGAATAAATGATGACTCAATAAGCAACCTGTATGAGTGCAGTTTTTAGCCTAACTTTTTTATACATTGTTACATATTTCTAATTCAAATGAGAACTTGACATTTTGTAGTCGACAATGTAAAACAGTAGGGACAATAGGCATTAGCCTTATTTTCAGCAAATTTTTATTATTTTTACATTATGATAATATGCACCACAGTCCCAAATGCTTAAAGCTGAACTCCAGCCTCACCATAAGTCTTGCACAGTTGTACAGATTCCTCTCCTGTACTGACACTGATTACTCTGATTTCACGCATGTAGCTGCAGCAAGTCAGACAGAGTCTGTGCCATTTGTTGATTGGGTGACAATCAAGCATCATCTCATCCTGTCAAGCTTTAGGCTTCTCATAAATGGATCAGTTTTTAAAATCAGCCAGTGATCTGAGACCAAAGAGCTCTGACCTTAGGACAATCCCATACCATATGTAGAAAGGACCCCATATTAGCCTGACAATTGTGCTACATTGCAAACTCTTGTTTTTCCATTTTAAAGAATCGTTGAGTGGTATAGTACATTTGATGTAGATTACGCAGCTGAATCATTTTTCCCTAGATGAGATCACCATGCCCACATATGTATCAAGAACTTCCAGCCATATTTCATCTATTAAGTCAACTACACTAACAGACCACCTCCAGCCATCTTTCATCTATTAAGTCAACTACAATAACAAACCACCTCCCTCGGCTACCTATGGCACTGCCTACTATCAATTAAAGTTAGTACTAAGTAGTAATAAGATACCAATTTAGCGTGCTGAGGCTGTAACAAAAGGGATTATAATTTGGTATTTGCAAGAGATACTACTCCATATTGACTCATCCCAGCATGTTTAAGCTGAGCATAATAAAAATACATGAATTAGGTATACCCCTTTCATTCCACAATTGGGTAAACTGATAGGCCTCATAAAGATGGTGAACTTATTTAATACCATAGTGTGCCCATCTGTGACCCCCCCCCCCCCTCCAACGTAGAGCCTCCCCCAGAATGGGATAATACCAGATAGAAGTGTTCAGGCATAAATACAAGGCTGTATCTAAACTTATAATAGCACATAGTTTCAAAATATTTCTAGATACGGAGAGGATAGCCCCACTCCCTTGTGAAGGAACCTCCCATCAATAAGAAGAATCAAATGAGACCCATAAGAGGTGGCCACTGCTGCTTCCACAGCCAGGGCTGCATTTTATTTATCTGTGGGAACATACACCATACATACATTAGTTGTGAGTCAAAATAGTACATATAATAAAGCTAAACCTTCTCTATTGACCAGTACTAGTAGAATTTTAAATGAGTCTCTGGGTGCCTTAGATCCTCATAAAAAAGAACTGAGTAGGGTGCTACATTTTTTCCTTTTAGTGGCACCTTCAATGCAGGGACATTTTTTTTATTTCAGTGACAACACCAACGCCGAGAATTTTTTTTTCCTTCCGATGACACCACTGTCATTTTTCTGTTCAGTGACACAACTGACACTGGAGCATTTTTTTCCAGCAACACCACTGACTCATGGACATTTTTTCATTACAGTCACATCACAAACTTCGGGACAGTTTTTCATTTTAGTGACACCACTAAAGCAGGGAATTTTTTTACCCCCATATTTGTGCACCAGTTTTTAGATTTTCACTTGTAGTAGTAGTATTTCATTGCATACCACGAACATAACAAACATTTTAGCAGTTGCCACTATTGGCCCCATCTTTTTACACCCAATGTCAGAACTAGTTTTATGACTGAAGGAGAAATTTATTTTGCACAATTGTGACTGTACATTCTCTAATGTCATAAAACAATGCTAGTGTTGTTTTTCTATCTAAGGCTTCAATGGAATACAAAGTGAATTGAAAAAGGACTGAATGCATTTTAATTAAGCTTAAAATGTCAAGAAAACGGGAATGGAGAAAATGCTTTTCTTGGCAATGGATTCTTTCCTAAATGTACATAATATAACTGGGTACTAACATTTATAGATAAAGTTTATGCAGGAAATATCTGGTTGCCTTTCGGGCAAATTGGATGATACTTTGCTGGGGTTTTTCTGCCTTCCTCTGGATCAACTGTGGATATATGATTGTGTATATGGGATTGTAAGATTTTTTATATTTTTTTTATTGATTGAACTAGATGTGTCTTTTTTCAACCTGCCATGTAACTATGCAATGTACAGTATCTCTTTATTGAATTATTTAAAAACAAGCTATGCACAGGATCTGAAATTTTGTATTTTTATTTTGCATACAGAAAACACTTATGATTGAAATATTAAATCTGGTTATTGTATTCATTTCACTTGCTAGTTATGGTGGGAAATAGGAATATGTCTAGCCACTCAAACTGGACAATATGGGTAAGCATTTGATGGAGGAGCACAATATTTTATGTATTTGTTTGACTTACAGTTAAAACATTCTACCTAAAAAGGACCAGAAATTAGTTACATTTTACATGCTACATTGAACATATTAAAAAAATAAAGTATAGTGTATTTTATGGATTAGGTCCTTTTGGAGGGTTGCTACAGGAAGCATGTAGTAAACAATCAGTTATAAATTTGTAATACTGTATTTCCTACAAAATGGGACACAGCTACTGGCTCACTGATGTTACTGGCAATCAATAACCGGTATAATCAAGTTAGGAGTTGTAATATCTTGTCAATGAGGCCTACAGAATTTCAACTTTATCATTAGGGATGAGCTTGGAGTCCCGCGCGCGTGCCCGGCAGGTACGATCGCCACCGGGCACACGCGATCGCTCGGTACAGAGCGAGGAATGGGAGCTATGTGTGTAAACACAAAGCTCCCGTTCCTGTCAGCGGGGAAACGCTGATCTCCTGTTCATACAATGTATGAACAGAAGATCAGTGATTTCCCCTAGTGAGTCCACCCCCCATACAGTTAGAACACACGCAGGAACACACTTAACCCCTTCCCCGCCCCCTAGTGTTAACCCCTTCACTGCTAATGGCATTGTGGGGATGAGGCCCTATCAACATGGGGACATCCTCCGCATGTTGATGTGGTCTGGTGCGTTTCAGGAAAGGGGGGGCCGCACTCTGTCAAGGTTAACGTCCTCGGATATATTTTTGGGGGAACATTGTTTTTTTATTTGGGGTGGAGTTGTCTTTAATTGCTTGCCGACCAGCCGCCGTATTATAATACGGCGGCAGGTCGGCTCTCCTGGGCGAGAGCCCATAGCTCTATGTCAGCACCTTAGCGGCTGCTAAAATCCCACGCGCGTGCCCGGCAGGTACGAACACGCGATCGTGTCAGAGCGAAGTGTCCGCTCAGCGGGGAAACGCTGATCTCCTGTTCATGTATGAACAGAAGATCAGTATTTCCCCTAGTGACAATAGTAGGGAGTGCAATCAGCGCAAAAATATCAAAAAAATATCAAAAAGATCACCTAATATATGTAAGAATGAAAAACAACTTCCAGAGTGTATTTCTATGGATGCAAGCTGGAACCAAAAAAGGACATTCACAAAATCCCAAATAAATACAATAAAGAAAGCAGTGCAGCGCAAACCAATAAAATGGATATACTATAAAGTGAAAACCAAGAAAGGAAAAATAGTCCAAAATTACAATATGTAAACAAAATGAGAAATAAATCCTGCGACCAGATAATAAGAGTATCTTCACCACGTGACTGGTAAACCAATTCAGAATGTGATCCCTTCACCAGTAAAGATGGGTACTCTCACCTCAAGGAAAGACCTTTGTTTTACCAAAGGTCTAATGAGCTTAGATCAATGGTAGGAATCCGGATGGCTCAGGGGTGTAAAATATTCAGCCGTAGGACCCGGAGATATGTAAGTATCCTCAGTGGCACCAACGAACAAGTATGTAACCGATGATATGCAAAGAAAAAACTAAATCTAAGAGCTTCCGTATAACCAGGTCAATTTATTACGTTTAAAACGTGCAGGTTACTCACATTTTTGATGAAAATAAAAGGCATGTAACACCATGAGAAAGGTAGCTCAGATGAAAATATGGGGCGACAACGAGTGACGCTGATCGCCGCCATTACTAGTAAAAAAATAAATAAATAATAAAAATGCCATAAAATTACCCCCTATTTTGTAAACGCTATACCTTTTGTGCAAACCAATCAATAAACGCTAATTGCGATTTTTTTTTTTACGAAAAATATGTAGAAGAATACGTATCGGCCTAAACTTAGGAAACAAAAAGGTTTTTTTATATATTTTTGGGGGATATTTATTACAGAAAAAAAGTTAAAAATATTGCATTTTTTTTAAATAGTCGCTCTATTTTTGTTTATAGCGCAAAAAATCAAAAACGCAGAGATGATCAAATACCACCAAAAGAAAGCTCTATTTGTGGGAAAAAAAGGACGCCAATTTTGTTTGGGAGCCACGTCGCACGACCGCGCAATTGTCAGTTAAAGCGACGCAGTGCCGAATCGCAAAAAGTGCTCTGGTCATTGGGCAGCAATATGGTCCGGGGGTTAAGTGGTTAAAATCCACACCAGACCCTTAAGTTCCCCTTAATATCCATATCAGACCTGAAGGGCCTGTTAATGGAATTTAGGTGGGACCCCCACGCTTTTTTTTTTTATTATGAATGAATTCTCTATGAATTGCCAGAGCCGACAATTCATTATAGCCGCAAAGTCGGTTTTAAATGATTTTTTTCTTTCAGAAATGACACTTTGTGCAGGGACAGTTCTATGTACGGGAAACATGCGCTTTTTCACATGCTGACTTTACACCCCCCTAGGTACGAAATTTAATGTAATATTACACTTTTATTGTTTCACTTTTAGCATTATTAAATTCACTGCTCCCGAAAAAACAGCCGTTTTTAAAACTTTTTTTTGCATTGATACATGTTTTCTGGGACAGGACCCAGGTCCCCAAACACTTTTTAGGACAATAACTTTCAAATTAGCCTTTAAAATTAGCACTTTAGATTTCAAATGTTCGAGTCCCATAGACTTTAACGGGGTTCTAAAGTTCACACGAACATTTGGTGTGTTCGCAAGTTCTAGTTTATCATGTGAAGCAGGCTAAAGGCCGGTACAAATGATCAGAAAATCATACAAAAAATACATTTTTCGAAGTGATTATACAATAATCTGATCATTAGTACACGGTTTTAGAGACAGTTCATCTGATTTTATCCGAAAGGGACAAACACGAAAATATTTCTTGTATGATACCAGATCGTAAGATTTTAGTTTAATCAATACAGTTTTCTACAGTTTTCTTCTGAAAATACAATACAATACAATACAATACAATACATAACATCACTTACGTATTTGTATTTAGTAACCTCTTCATATTCTAGAACAGCAGGAATAAAATATAATGCACACAAATTTTCAAAATCCCTATACGCATATTTTTCTGCATATCATTTAGATATGAATTAGGGATGAGCGAACTAGGGAAAGTTTGACAAATCCAGTGGGAAGTTTGCCCTTTTTAAAAGACTTTGGAAGCTTTTATTAAAAAAGGACATAATTAGCTAGGTACTACTATGAAGGACATGTACAAATCCTCCCACCTGAAAAAAATGTATAATAGTTCAGTGGCGAGATCTTATTTTAATGCTGTAACATTTTTTTTTTTTTTATCTTTATTTATTATTATATAGAAGACACAATGATAAATAAAAATAAAAAAAACAGTGCAATTCAATTGACTAAAATGAGAAGCTAAGCCCAATGAGGTGACATCTAGGCAAGAGCAAAACATATTATATTGTATGCAGTACAACAACTTTATAATCACAATGCTTTAATCTTTTAAACACTTCAATACAGGGCACTTTTCCCCCTTCCTGCCCAAGCCAATTTTCAGCTTTCAGTGCTGTCGCTGATGGGTACTTATGGGTGGCACTGATGGGCATTGAGCGGCGGCACTGATAGGTGGCACTGATGGACACTAATGGGCACTGATATGTGGCACTGATGGACACTGATAGATGGCACTGATAGGTATCACTGATTGGGAGGCACTGGCAGGCATTTATGATGGGCAATGATTGTCATAATTTATGGCCACTGATTGGCATAATTTATGGGCACTGATTGGCATCTCTGATGGTCATGGGTGGGCATACATAGTGGTCATGTGTGGACATCATTGTTGGGCATTCCTGGTGGTCCTTGGGGTGCATCCTCAAGGGGACACTGCACAGATAATCAATCAGTGCAGACCCCAGTCAGGAGAGCAGCAGATCGTCTCTCTTCTACACCGCTTTTCCTGTTTACACTGTGATCAGCTGGATTGGACACAGCTGATCGCATGGTAAATAGCCTCCTTCAGAGGCTGACACATCACACCACACCACCGTTTTGGTGCGATGCATGCCTCCAGTTAGGATAACTTAACCACTTCCCAGCCGTCATTCTGCTGTAGGCCGGACAGGAAGTGGTTAAAGGACAATATTAAGAATGCAAAAACCTTTCATGGCATCTACAGTTCATATTCAAAGAGTAACTCTGCTTTTGTTGAGGAAAAAAAAAACATTCCCCTCTTGGTGATCTATGTACATTGCAAGGATTTTAACAATCTTTGTTGCAGATTCCAACCCATTGTTATTCTGAAGAAATCCCTGTGTCTTTGTTAATGTGGAAAAATGAATCTAATGGGAGTGGATTCATAGTTATCAATTAGCTGCTGCAGTTGCAGGGCTCTAATGAGGAAAGCTGCTGGGCCTGCATCCCTTTAGACGTGATTTCCTATTGGGAGTATCTCACCAAAAATTAAATTTTTGTTGCAGGGGATGCCTGATGCCGCGTACACACGATCACTTTTTGTGATGAAAAAAAACGACGTTTTCAAAAACGTAATTTAAAATCACTGTGTGTGGGAAAAAAGTTGTTTTATGTCTTCAAAAAAACGACCAAAAAAAATTTGAAGATGCTTGAATTTTTTGTGTCGTTTTTCAAAACGTCGTTTTTTGTGTCATAAAAAGTGATGCTGTGTGGGCAAAATGATGTTGAAAACAACGGCCCAGATTCACAGAGCGATTACGCCTGCGAAACAGGAGATGCGCGTGCGTAAGTCTAAATGTGCGCGTGCGTTTCGATGCACGGCATCCCCAGAACGAGATACGCAAAAAATCTACTTTTTTTGGTCCGGCGTAATTTCGTTAGACAGGCGCATCCGTCCGCGCAAAACTGCGCTAGACAGACCATTGATTTGCTAGTCAAATATGCTAATGAGGGACTTACGGGGATCCACAAAAGAACGTTGGGGCAGCGCAGGCTACGCAGTGTGCGCAACAGCAAAATGTCCTGTCTAAAATTAGAGCATATAAAAGCTGGTCTAAAAAGAGAAAAAAAGTCTACTTGTTAGATAAAGCAACACTGTTAGTGAGGAGCTCAGCAGTCACACGTGTTGCACAACAATCTGTATGCCAACATGCCAGGGGCATCGTCGCACATAGCTATACTACTGACTTTAGATGAACAAAGAAGGATGAGGGCACGGAGGATGGCACGGAGGATGGCATGGGAGAGGATATACCGCATACGCATAGACCTGTTTGGCATGAGTGATTCTGAGGTGTATCGCATCTTCAGATTCACCCCTCATGTCATCCTGGAATTAACAACAACCCTGCAGGAGGACATCACCAGCCGAACACAACACTCACATGCAGTGCAGCCACTGGTCAAGGTCATGGCAACACTCCATGTCCTTGCCAGTGGCTCTTTTCAGCGTACAAGTGGAGTGGTGGCTGGGATGTCACAATCCTCCATGAGCTGATGTGTGCACCAGGTTGTCCCTGCAATCCTCAGACGCATGGCCAACCAAATCATCAAACCCACCACTGAGGACCTGCGGCTGAAGGCAATGACAGATTTCTACAGAATTGCCAGATTCCCACGCAGCATCGGGGCCATTGATTGCACACATGTGGCACTCCAGCCCCCCCAGGAGACAGAGCACATGTACCGCAATCGGAAGCATTGGCACTCCATCAACGTACAGGTGATAGTCGATGCCCAAGGCCTCATATGGCACGTCCGTGCCAAACACCCAGGGTCCAGCCATGACAGCTACATATACAATCAATGCCACATCCGAATGGAATTCGATCAGAACGTGTATGGGGACACCTGGCTGGTTGGTGAGTGACATGGGTGGCAGGCATGACTATCCCCTCCCATGATGCACACATCACAAGGGGCACATGCATGACTAATATCCTCCTGTCTTTTCCCTTACAGGTGACTCTGCATATCCACTGGGACCCCATCTCATGACTCCTATCCGGAACCCCCAAACCCCAGGAGAGGAAAGATACAATCAAGCACATGCCCAAACACGAGCAGTGGTGGAGCGCACCTTTGGCCTCCTGAAGTCACGTTTCCGATGCCTGGATAAGTCTGGGGGGACCCTCTTGTATTCCCCAAACTTTGTGTGCCAGATCATCGGTTCATGTTGCATGCTGCACAACTTCGCAGTAAGAAAGGGCCTGCAGATTGACCTACGTGATGACCTGACCCCTGAACCAGACAATCCCCCCTAACCGAGGCTACCCTGTCTTCTGAGGGAAGAGCAGCCAGGAGACAACTCACATTGGGCATCTTTGCACGTTAAACACACACATTAATCATGGCACAATGAGAATGCATGCATGCACACCACTGTGGTCCCTAGCACACACACCCCACATCCACATCAAATTGGATTGGCACCAGTCCACCATGCAGGACTTGTGAGCAGCAACGCCACGCCAAGGCTCCAATTATGTCACTGTACATTCATACATCATTCACACAGACCTGGGGATCACTTCTCCCTGGTCCTGGGGAACCCTTCTCCACCAAAATTGAGGGTGACACCCCTTTTCCGACAGGAATGTCACCCCCACATGCAAACAGCATTCACAACCCAAAAAAAAAAATTACCAGCAAAATCAAAAATTTTCCAGCAAAAAATAAAAAATAAAAAAAGGGGAAAAAAACAATTATTGCCCTTTACGTGAGCCACGCCTGGGGCGCCCCCGGCCACGGCCCCGGCTCCTCAGGGGAGACTCATGGAGAGGGGGAAAACCGGGGAAGGAGGAGCAGCCCCTGATCTCTGCCCACCTGGCGGCCTGCCCTCCAAGGCCACGGCTATTCTGTCCAGGGCAGCACCAAGTGTTGCCATGTTGGCCTGGATAGCCTGGGTGAGGGCCCTCACATCCTGCCCAACGCCTGCTGATGTAGTCTGCAGGTCGTTTAGGCAGGTTGTGAAAGCCCGGGAGTGGGAGTCTAGGTTCCCCAGCGTATCCTTGATGGAGGACAGGCTCTCCTCCATCCACACCAATGTCTGGCTGACCTGTCCCAGATGGTGGGTCTGAAGGGCCTGGTCCCTTCTCAGAGTGGCGGGCAGGAGATCGGCCACCCCCCTGGTGTTCCGGGACGAAATCCTGCCTCCAGCTGATGCTTGTGGCCGGGGAGAAGGGGAGGCCCTTGGGAGGGGAGCCATGTTGGGGGAGGAGGGGGGCTCCCCCTTAGGTAGGGCTGCCTGCTGCCAGCCAGAAGGGAAAAAGAGTCCTCAAAAACCACAAGTCCAGTGCCTGACATGGACTCCTCCTCCTCATGATTCTCCTCCTCCTCTTGAACCTCCTCCGCGGACTCCGGCCTTGTTGGGGGGGCCTCATTAGGCTGCTGTCTTGGGGATGGTGCGGTCAGGCCAGATGGCCCTGCACCCTCCTGCACATCTGTGGATGACACAAAACATTCACAGGTTGGAGGATCCACACACTTGCCACATATTCCCTTTCACCCCCTCCCCCACACATGCTACACACCTGATATTAAAAAAAATACTTACCTGGCACCACGGGCTCCGGACTTCAGTCAAAGCCGGGCAGGCCCTCAACTTCATGCCGATGAAAGGTCAGGGCCACCGCACGCTCCTCCGCTGTCAGCCTAATACGGCATGGTGGGCCCCCTCCTGTGCCCCTGGCATGGGCATGCATTTTGGACAGCTTCTGTTTGACCAGACGCCGGAGGTCATTAATTTTTTTGTCAATCCCAGACCGGGTCCGTGTCTCCCCCTCCCCCGCTGAATTGACCTGCTCAGTGATGAGGTCCAAAATCTCCCTCCTCCTGGCCGGGGTGGTGTTGCACTGTTTGGAGGAAACGCCCATAATCGCTAATGGCCCGGGCAAAAATTATTTTTTCCCCCACAGTAAAATTGAGCTTTCGCTTTCTCTCTGTCATACTTCCAAAAAAAAATCACTCCCAGTCAACAAAAATCTGTCACAAAAACAAGCACAACCAATCAAGCAAGAACACACACAAAGAGAAAACTAACACCCAAAAAATCACACAAGCACTCAGCAAGAAACAGTCACAAAAACAAACAGCAAAAAATCAGCAAGAAAACAAACGAACAGAAATATATCAAACAAACAGTCTTTCAAACACTTATCAAAAAACACTTTCAAAGATCTACTAACAAACACTTGATCACACAGAACACTAATCTGACAACTACAAAACACAACGCAACGAACAACAGGACAAAAGCACTTGGTTAAATGGGAAGGGACAAAGGGATGTACTTTTGCAATGCAAGTGCGTTTGTGTCTGTCTATTTATGCTGTTTGCGTAGTTCACAAAGTTGCCCTAGTCCATTTCCAATTTCACTGATTGCGCCGCTCCCGAGTTGTGAGCATGCGCACAGCGGAGCTGACCATGGTCTCCTTCAAGCGCGCATGCGCGAGCCGGCCGGCCCTTCATTTGCATGGTGTCACGGCTCATTTCAATGTAACACGCCCACGTCCTTTCCCAATTTGTATTACTCCGCCTTACGCCTCTGAAATAACGTTACGCATGCGCAATTTTCTGCGCAAAAGCTACGAGAATAGGGTGATTACGCGACAAAATTGCGCAAGTCTAACGTAAAGGCGGTGCGCTACGCCGGTCCAATAATGCGCAGATGTACGTGAATCTGGGCCAACGTTTTTAAACCCGCGCATTCTCAGAGGCAAGTTATGAGACGGAGCTTCAATGGAACAGAGTGCCGTTGAACGTGGTGTACGTCACCGCGCTTTACAAGAGCATTTTGGAAAAACGATGGTGTGTATGCAACATCGTTTTGGAAAATGAAGTTTGAAAAACGTCGTTTTGTTTCATCACATGAAACGTCGTTTTTTTTCAGCACAAATAGTGATCGTGTGTACGCGGCATAATATCTGACTTGTAACTTGTGGGAAAATCAGTGAGCCAATCACACAAGCAGGAAATTATGTTTCTGGGGGACGTTCTGTACGTATTCTGTAGCGGTAGCCATATTGCATTTTCAGAAAATTGCAGATCTGCAGATTGAAAAGGAAATGTAATTTTTAATGACATTCAATTACAATATGACTTGTGTCACAATTGTATATAACAACAAAACCTGGGGAATGCCCAGGGAAAAACCAAGCCTACTTACCGACCAGCTTGCAGAACAACTGTGACGGTAGTCGAACATATCCCCGTCAAGCCTTCCCTTCTTCTCCCATAAAAGAATTCACCCAATATTCCCCGACTAGGAATATCCCTGGAATCGCTGAATAATCCACACATGAGCCAAGGCTTAATGCTGGATGAACAGGACACACTTTAATGGCAAAACTCTGCAGATTTATATACACAGTTTACAAGCTTGTCATCAATCAAAGAACAATGAAATCTCCACCCCCTTTTCCACACACTGGGGGTTTCCATACAGAGGCATTTCGGCACCGCAAAGCTTGACACATCACATTCTTTTGAATTGAATTCAATTAACCTTTAGAATACACAATCACAGATCTAAAAGACATTTAGTAATTATCTCCCAGAGAGAGAAGCCCCCAGGGGGTAAGTACTACAATGAAGCAATCAGAATAACAATTAACACCTCTACACACTGGACAATGAAATGTATCTCACAAGCCCGACTCCACTTATTTCACTAGTCGGAGCCAACCATTGAAGGGTCATTCTCCTAGTGACCTAGTCAGGACAAATTAAGCCACTTCCAGTATCTCTTGCCATATGTACTCCACAATATCTCATCTTCTGTAATACATAAATTAGGATTTCATGTAGAAACACTTCAGTATTTCATGGTCCATGACATTACTCCCCCTGGGAAATAGTTCAACATCCGCAGTGGGACCCAAACGGGTCACTCGAGGATGTTGGGCAAGTAGTCTTAAGGTTCCAGGACTGTCTGCCAGGATAACCCATCCGCCTTCCTGCTTTGAGGCCCTGGCCCATAATTGGACGGCAAGAGGCTCGCATTCAGTCATCTCCAAAAGCCCCTGTCCCGGCTAGGACTGTCACACATCTCCCCTTTTGGCAGGGGACTAACCCAGTAGGAGACACCAGATGGGTTGTCTCTGAATTCAGTCAGTAGTTCCAGTCCCCCAATGCCGGTATCCATACAGTACCCCAAATCACTTGCTCCAAACCGAGCATTACTCACCCCGCCATCCTCTGCCTCTCTCAGGGAACACGTCTGCCGCTGGGGAGAGGCCTGGACTAGCCCTTCTCCCTGGAGTCCTTTCAGCCGCTGGAGAGATGACAGGGTGGCTGGGCTCAGTCCATCATGCTGTTGGGGATCTGGGCCAACTGGCCACCATTTATGGGGTATACCAGTGGAGACTGAAGTCCCATCCACTGGTGTGCGGTGAAAATCCCCCAGTGCTTGCAAAGCAAAACCGACATCCTCCTCTTTCAGTCCTGTACCATTTTCTGGGGTTGTGCCAGTGGGGACTGAAGTCCCATCCACTACCCCAGGAACCCCTTCTTCTGTTAGGTGAAAGCAGAGGCCTGGGGCACTCTGCTCTGTTGCCAGCTCTTCCACTGGGTGGCTGTGAGTGGAGACCACAGTCCCATCCACCGATATCCACTCAAGCTGTAGTGGGGTGCAGCCGCCAGTAGCATCCTGTCCTGCTGCCAGTGATTCAGCTGGGAGTAAGAGCTTTACCACCTCAGCTGGTTGCTGGGGAGGGGGGCCAACCGCCCCGGCTCCCTGGAACTCCACAGTTGGTCCCGGTGCTGGGCAGAGATGGCTGGCAATCTGCCCTGTTGCCAGCACTTCTGCTGGGGATGCATAATCCATAACATCCTCTGAACAGTCCATACATTCTGTAATCTGTGGCTGGGGAGTGATCGCCATCTTCTCACCCTGAGCCTCCAAAACTGCCACAGGGGTGGGGCAGAGGTCTTGAACCCTCAGTCCGGTGACCAGCGCTTCAGCTGGGGAAGTTCCTTGTAACTCCACAAATACTGCTCTTGGGGCTGGGCAGAGCACAGTGAAGTGTGGCCCTGATACCAGCTCTTCTGCTGGAGGCCCATCAGGTTGTTCTTCCTCAGCAGAGAAGTCTATCAGATCCCCTGTCTCTGCAACTGGTGTCTGGGGATAGAGGTTCACCATCTCCCGTCTTTCATTTGGTGCTGCTTCTTTAGGCGTTGTCACCGATCGTCGTATTTCTGCAATTCTCAGCTCATGTTGCCGCTCTCGTTCTTTCTCATCAAAAGCTTTAAAAGCTCTAAACGGAATCTTCCTTGTGTCTGCTGTGCTGTACTCACTGTTTGGAGAATGTGCGGCTGCTTGTTGAACTGCTGCCAGTTTTAACTGTAGTTCTGCGTTTCTTATTTGTTTAGCCTCCTCCGCTACCAGGGTCATCACTTTCAGCACCACATCCGCCGTTGGGTTCGGACCGAACCATGCTAATTTCTCTCTTATTAGCTTGTTAGCTGGTGATTCCTCATCCTGAATCACTGGTGTCCCCATCTTCTGTACTGCAGGCCTTGCTGCAACCGAGTTCTCCTGGTCTAGCTCCATTTATTCTGCTATGATGACACGCTCGGTTTTGCTGCTAGCAATCCTTCCACGAACTTCCAGTAGTCCTTTCCGTGTATTTCTTTTAAGCAGGGTGTATCAGTCTTCCATTCACTGTTCCCAGTGTCTGCTTGGAATCCTGGTGTAAAGGAAAGTAGAAGGGAAAATCCCGCTGCTGCCAACCAGTTGTGACGGTAGTCGAACATATCCCCGTCAAGCCTTCCCTTCTTCTCCCATAAAAGAATTCACCCAATATTCCCCGACTAGGAATATCCCTGGAATCGCTGAATAATCCACACATGAGCCAAGGCTTAATGCTGGATGAACAGGACACACTTTAATGGCAAAACTCTGCAGATTTATATACACAGTTTACAAGCTTGTCATCAATCAAAGAACAATGAAATCTCCACCCCCTTTTCCACACACTGGGGGTTTCCATACAGAGGCATTTCGGCACCGCAAAGCTTGACACATCACATTCTTTTGAATTGAATTCAATTAACCTTTAGAATACACAATCACAGATCTAAAAGACATTTAGTAATTATCTCCCAGAGAGAGAAGCCCCCAGGGGGTAAGTACTACAATGAAGCAATCAGAATAACAATTAACACCTCTACACACTGGACAATGAAATGTATCTCACAAGCCCGACTCCACTTATTTCACTAGTCGGAGCCAACCATTGAAGGGTCATTCTCCTAGTGACCTAGTCAGGACAAATTAAGCCACTTCCAGTATCTCTTGCCATATGTACTCCACAATATCTCATCTTCTGTAATACATAAATTAGGATTTCATGTAGAAACACTTCAGTATTTCATGGTCCATGACAACAACCAATTAACCTGTCTAACAGTATGCGTTAAAAACAGGGGTTTTGTCCGCACGCATTTGCAAACGCATGCGTGAGCCACAGAGCCGTGCCAAGGCACCCTGTATTCTGTGGTTCTAACACTAAACAATGAGCGTCCTCACAGTGGAGGCACATGCATTTTAATGGATAGATGAGGGCAGGTGGACTGAAGGGGAGCCACCCCTCCTTAACCACTTGATACCCGCCCGCCGTCAAATGACGGCGGGCGGGATACTCTATGATCCTGACAGGACGTCATATGTAGTCCTGTCACTTTAAGCTGCTAGGGGACACACCCGTCGCGTCACTTAGAACACTGTGCGTGTGCGGCCGCCGGGCACACGCGATTGCCGACAATTGAGCTGGGACGTGGAGCTCTGTGTGTAAACACAGAGCTCCACGTCACTTTCAGGGAGAGAGGAGACCGATGCTGTGTCCCTTGTACATAGGGACACAATCGGTCGCCTCCCCCAGTCAGTCCCCTCCCCCCACAGTTAGAACACAATGTAGGAGAAACATTTAACCCCTTCCCCGCCCCCTAGTGGTTAACCCCTTCCCTGCCAGTTACATTTATACAGTAATCAATGCATATTTATAGCATTGTTCACTGTATAAATCTAAATGGTCCCAAAAATGTGTCAAAAGTGTCCGATGTGTCCGCTATAATATCCCAGTCCCGAAAAAAAATCGCAGATCGCCGCTATTTCTAGTAAAAAATAAATAAAAAAATAAATCATAATTATGTCCCCTATTTTGTAGGCAATATAACTTTTGCGCAAACCAGTCACTATACGGTTATTGCGATAAAATTTTTTTTATTTTTTTTACCAAAAATATGTAGAAGAATACATATCGGCCTAAACTTTTTTTTTTTAAATGGTATATTTATTATAGCAAAAAACAAAAAATATTGGGCCAGATTCAGATACACTTAATATTGCGCTGCGTAATCGAAATACTCTACGCTGCCATATTTCACCAGGCTCTACACCGAATCCTGGTAGATTTTTGCCCGTACGCTACGGCGGCGTAGTCTATTTCTCGCCGCGTAATCGAAATACGCGATTGGGGGGCAATCGAACTGCGCATGCTCCGTTCAGAAATTTCCCGCCGTGCATTGCGCGAAATCACGTCGTTATGTCATTCGTTGTTTGAGTAGCGTCGTTTACGAACATTCCAATTCCCGGACGACTTACGTAAAAAATAATAAAAGGCGTCGGAAAACGTAGAAATTCGACGCGGGAACGACGGCCATACTTAACATGGGCTGTCTAATATTAGACCAGCAAAAAGCTGGTAAAGTGTTACGTAAAAAAAAGATGACTAAAGGTGCCGTAAGAGATTGCGATTGAAGATCGTAATTTCTGGGATCGCCGGCAAAAGCTCATTAGCATACCCCGACGCGGAAAACGACGGGAAGTCCACCCAGTGCAATTTTATTGCAGCGTAGATCCGAAGGCGTACGAACACGTAATCCAGTCGAATTGAAGCCCGCAGCCATCTATTCATGGTTTGAGGTTTCCGACTAGCTAAAAAACGTGCGTAATTTGAAATTACTCCAGTCTAACACCAGTTAGACAGGCGTAATTGCTCTGTGAATCTGGCCCATTGTGTCTTTTTTTTAAATTGTCGCTCTTTTTTTGTTTATATCGCAAAAAATAAAAACTGCACGGGCAATCAAATACCACCAAAAGAAAGCTCTATTTGTGGGGGAAAAAAAGGACATCAATTTTGTTTGGGAGCCACATCGCACGACCGCGCAATTGTCAGTTAAAGCAACGCAGTGCCGGAAGCTAACATTTTGTCTGGGCAGGAAGGGGGTGTAGGTGCACAGTAGGTTAAGTGGTTAAGGGTACAGGAGCACACCAAACACCCAGCATATAGCACAATGGCTGCAAAGGTGTTGGTGCACTGCTGACCAATATAAACACCACAGGTGAAGCATAAACCCTTTCCCCTGCCCCCATCCATGCGTTTGCAAATGCATGCGGACAAAACTTCTGTTTTTAACGCATACTGTTAGACAGGTTAATTGGTTGTTCTGCAAGCTGGTTGGTAAGTAGGCTTGGTTTTTCCCTGGGCATTCCCCAGGTTTTTGTTGTTATCTGCTTTAGCCTTCCAATGCTACTTACTGCTATGGCCAGCTATAGATGGGGCGGTGGACATGTCACAATTGTATACCCTATATTATTTTTTTACTATCTTTTTCCCCACTAAAGTGGAGTTACCCTTTAAGGAATTGATGATAGCATAGCTGGCAGTAGTAGATGGATTTCCCAATAATACACTACCACTGGTAAATTACAGATCTTCAGTCAGCTTCCGTTTGTAAAAAAAAAAAACAGCCAAGAACATGTTATTTAAAGTGGTTGTAAACCCTTGTTTACAACTTTATGTTACAGGTAAGCCTATATTAAGGCTTTCCTGTAGCAAACAAGGATATCCCCCAAACCTGCATGAGCCGTGATACCTGGAAGTCACTCCGGGACAAATGTCGGCGGCCAGAGGGGGGGACGTGGACCGCTGAGGGGGCCTCATTCTGAGGTAAGTAATACATAACTGTTGGCTCTATATAAATCCTGTATAATAATAATAATAATAATAATAATAATAATAATAATAATCAGTATGCTATGCATACTGGCTGATTATACCTTTGCCTTGCAGGGTTTTTTGTCCTTTCGGTTTCTTTCGGAGGGTTTACTTCCTCTTTAATGATGGCAGCACTACCACAGCTAAGTGACAGATCTCAGGCTGACTGCTGTTTGTAAACAAACTGGCTGGGAAATCTAAGTGAGGTCAATGACCAAATATAATCATGACCATATTTAATCAGGGACTTCTCCATAATAGAAACATAGAATCATAGAGGAGTGATGGCAAAATAGTACTTCGGGCCCCCCTGTACTACTCTCTCCTGGCCCACCTGTACTATTCTCTCCTCACAACTCTGTACTGTTACCTAATAGCCCCTCGTAATATTCTCTCCTGACCCCCTGTACTATTCTCTCTTGGCCCCCCGTACTGTTCTCTCATGGCCCCCCTGTAGTATACAGTTCTCTCCTGCCCCCCTGTACTGTTTCCTCCTGCCCCCGTACTATTTCTCTCTTGCCCCCCTGTAATAATCTCTCCTGGCCCCCTGTACTATTCTCTCCTGCCCCCCCCGTACTGTTCTCTCCTGCCCCCATATACTGTTGTCTTCTGGCCCCCTGTACTGTTCTCTCCTGGACCCCTGCACTATACTCTCCTGGCTCTCCAGTTCTCTCCTGGTCCCCCTGTTCTGTTCTCTCCTGGCCCCCATGTGCTATTCTCTCCTGCCCCCCCCCGTATTGCTCCTCCTTGCCGCACTGTACATTTTCCTCCTGGCCCCACTGTACTATTCTCTCCTTGCCCCATTGTACTATTCTCTCCTGGCCACCCTGTAATGTTCCCTCCTGGCTACCCTGTACGTCTCTCACCTGCCCACCCTGCAATATTAACTTCTTGCCCCACTGTACTATTTTGTCCTGGCTCCCCTGTACTACACAGTTCTCTCCTGGCCCCCCTGTAATGTTCCCTCCTGGCCCTAGGGCCGGCCTTTGGGGTGTGCGAGCTGTGCGGCCGCACAGGGCGCCATAGGCAACAGGGGCCCCGTGCGGTACACACAGCTCGCAGAATGTGAGTCACATCAGGGCCGATTCTAGACGGGGGGCAGTTCACCCAGGCACCACAGAGGTGGGGGCGCTCAAGTGCCAGAGTGCTCCCCTCCCTCCTCCTTCCACGTGTTGGTGTCTCTCTCGAAGCTCACAGCCACCGCGCTGTTTCCCAAGTCCGTCCTGGTCCCCGACCCCTGGCTTGGTGGCCGTGCGATGGGGGAGCTGCCTGCCTGGAACACTCCCCCATCTAATGCTGTCCCTCTGGGATCTTCAATGTCTCTGGAGGCAGCCTGAGTTGGTGGGCGTAGCTGGGGTTGTGCCTGCTACCTCCACTCCTCCCACAGACTCCCTCACTTTGGCTGAACCCACAGCTGAAGGAGAAAGAAATGAGGACACAGCAGCATCTCCGGGCATGCTGTAAGTTACTGCACTGCTGCACATGTCCCTACAAAGAGTCCTGACCTGGCACCATACCACCCCAGCCTGCCCTATGTCATCTCAGCCTGCTTTATGTCACTGCAACTTGCCCTATGCCACTTCAGCCTGCCCTATATCACCTCAGCCTGTGCTATAGCACCCCAGCCTGCCCTATACCATCACAAACTGCCCTCTACCACCCCAGCATGCCCTCTACCATCCCAGCCTGCCCTATACCACCACAAACTGCATAATACCACCCCAGCCTGCCCTATACCACCGCAACCTGTCCTATACCACCACAACCTGCCCCATGCCATCCCAGCCTGCCCTATACCACCGTAACCTGCCCTATGCCACCGCAACCTGCCCTATACCACCCCAACCTGCCCTATGCCACTGCAACCTTCCTTATGCCACATCAGTCTGCCCTATATCACCCCAACCTCCCCCTGCCACCGCAACCTGCCCTATACCAACCCAGCCTGCCCTATACCACCTCAGCCTGCCCTATACCACCACAAACTGCCCTATACCACCCCAGCCTGCCATATGCCACCACAACCTGCTCTATACCACCCCAACCTGCCCTATGCCACCGCAACTTGCCCTATGCCACCTCAGCCTTCCCTATGCCACTGCAACCTGCCCTATGCCACATCAGTCTGCTCTATATCACCCTAACCTGCCCTATGCCACCCCAGCCTGCCCTATACCACCACCACAAATTGCCCTGTACCACCTCATCCTTCCCTATACCACCCCAGCCTGCTCTATACCACCGCAACCTGCCCTATACCACCCCAGTCTGTCCTATACCACCCCAACCTGCCCTATGCCACTGCAACCTGCTCTATACCACCCCAGCCTGCCCTATGCTACCGCAACCTATCCTATGCCACCACACCCTGCCCTATATCACCCCAACCTGTCCTTTGCCACCCAGCCTGCCATATACCACCCAACCTACCCTATACCACTGCAAACTGCCTTATACCACCCAAACCTACTCTATACCACTACTCTATACCACCACCACAAATTGCCCTGTACCACCTCATCCTGCCCTATACCACCCCAGCCTGCTCTATACCACCGCAACCTGCCCTATACCACCCCAGTCTGTCCTATACCACCCCAACCTGCCCTATGCCACTGCAACCTGCTCTATACCACCCCAGCCTGCCCTCTGCTACCGCAACCTGCCCTATGCCACCACACCCTGCCCTATATCACCCCAACCTGTCCTATGCCACCCCAGCCTGCCCTATATCACCCCAACCTGCCCTATACCACTGCAACCTGCCTTATATTACCCCAACCTGCCCTATTTCGCCCCAGCCGGCCCAATACCACCCTATACTTTAATTTACAGGGGCCATTTGGGGGGGCGCCACAGGATTATCCCGCACAGGGCGCCTGAACACCTAAGGCCGGCCCTGCCTGGCCCCCATACTATTATCTCCTGCCAACTCTGTAATATTTACTCCTTCCCCCTGTACTATTCTCTCCTGCCCACCCTGAACTGTTCTCTCCTGGCCCCACTGTACTATTACAGTTCTCTCCTGGCCCCTGTACCATTTCCTCCTGGCCTTCCTGTACTATACAGTTCCCACCTGGCCCTCCTGTACTGTGCTGTTAAATATTAAAAAGCCCTGAAACATACTTCCTTCACTCTGGCTGATCCCACAGCTAAAGGAGAAAGAAACAAGGACACAGCAGCATCTCCGGGCATGCTATAAGTTACTGCACTGCTGCACATGTCCCTACATAGAGTCCTGACCTGGCACCATACCACCCCAGCCTGCCCTATGCCACCTCAGCCTTCCCTATGCCACCTCAGCCTGCCTTATGCCACTGCAACTTGCCCTATGCCACTCCAGCCTGCCCTATATCACCTCAGCCTGCCCTATAGCACCCCAACCTGCCCTATACCACCACAAACTGCCCTCTACCACTCTAGCCTGCCCTATACAACCACAAACTACCCAATACCACCATGGCCTGTCCTATACCACCGCAACCTGCCCTATACCATCCCAGCCTGCCCTATACCGCCGAAACCTGCCCTATGCCACCGCAACCTGCTCTATACCACCCCAACCTGCACTATGCCACCTTAGCCTGCGCTATGCCACTGCAACCTGCCGTATGCCACATCAGTCTGCCCTATATCACCCCAACCTCCCCCTGCCACCGCAACCTGCCCTATACCAACCCAGCCTGCCCTATGCCACTGCAACCTGCCGTATGCCACATCAGTCTGCCCTATATCACCCCAACCTTTCCCTGCCACCGCAACCTGCCCTATACCAACCCAGCCTGCCCTATACCACCTCAGCCTGCCCTATACCACCTCAGCCTGCCCTATACCACCGCAAACCTGCCCTATGCCACCCCAACCTGCCCTATACCACACACAGACTGCCCTATACCACCCCAGCCTGCTCTATGCCACCACAACCTGCCCTTTACCATGCACAAACTGCCCTATACCACCCTGGCCTGCCCTATACCACCGCAACCTGCCCTATGCCACATCAGTCTGCCCTATATCACCCCAACCTGCCCTATGCCACCGCAGCCTGCCCTATACCACCCTAGCCTGCCCTATACCACCACAAATTGCCCTGTACCACCTCAGCCTGCCCTATGCCACCGCAACTTGCCCTATACCACCCCAACCTGCCCTATGCCACCGCAAACTGCTCTATACCACCCCAACCTGCCCTATGCTACCGCAACCTGCCCTATGCCACCACACCCTGCCCTATATCACCCCAACCTGCCCTTTGCTATCCAGCCTGCCGTATACCACCCCAACCTACCATATACCAGTGCAAACTGCTCTATACCACCCAAACTTGCTCTATACCACCCCATCCTGCCCTATGCCACCCCAGCCTGCCCTATATCACCCCAACCTGCCCTACACCACTGCACCCCAACCCGCCCTATTTCGCCCCAGCTGGCCTAATACCACCCTATACTTTCATTTACAGGGGCCATTTGGGGGGGGGGGCACAGGATTATCTCGCACAGGGTGCCTGAACACCTAAGGCCGGCCCTGCCTGGCACCCATACTATTATCTCCTGCCATCTCTGAAATATTAACTCCTGCCCCCTGTACTATTCTCTCCTGCCCACCCTGAACTGTTCTCTCCTGGCCCCACTGTACTATTACAGTTCTCTCCTGGCCCCTGTACCGTTTAATCCTGGCCTTCCTGTACTATACAGTTCCCTCCTGCCCCCCCTGTACTGTGCTGTTAAATATTAAAAAGCCCTGAAACATACTTTACTGCCGAGTAAACACACTCTTTTGCCCTACCAATGAGCTATAAATCTCTTAACTTGTTACAAAGGTTTATCCCGGAAACCTTTCACTATTTTTGTTGTCTGTCTCTGGACTTGTCTAAACTTATCAATCTCTTTTGTAAATGAGATCCCCAGAACTGGGGAAAGTATTCTAAAAATCTATATAAGACAATCAGGACCTCCTTCTTCCCACTGGTGATGCCTATAGTGATATATCCTAAAATTATATTTGCTTTTCCCACGTGGTTTGCTCATTTTACAATCATCAGAAATAAGTAGCCCAAATCGTGTTATTTGTAAATGTCCCTATTACCTTGGCAGTCAATGTAAATTCCTGCATTACATTGTGATCACCATAAAGATACCTGTTACCCCTGGTCAGGGTAAATATCTCATATTTAATCAAAGACATACTTAGGATCTCCTGGTGATTTCCCTGGTGGTCATTGAAAATGTCCCATTAGTGGTAAGTGTAAATGTCATTGGTACATTAGTGTCAGTGCAAATGCCCCTTTTACATTGGTGGTCATTGCAAATGTCCGCTTTACATTGGTGGTCAGTGTACATCTTCCTAGCCACCCATTCTACTTATAGGCAAGGCATAGATTAAACGTCCCTTGTTGGTCAAAGTTAAATCCCCGTTACATTGTGGTCAGTGTAGAATTCCCCCTTACATTTGTGGTCAGAGTGGAGTCCCCCATAGGTACTTACAGACTGAATTTTTTTTATATTGCATCAGGTATTGCAGTGATAACAGTCAGGAAACTCTGCAACCAGCGCGCATTCCACAGAAACCAGAAGTGACGTTGTCTGGACTCAAACACCAGAAACGATGTCAATGTGTTTCGCCCTCCCGCAAGGCATCATCAAGGATCTCCACAATAAAGCATTTATTTTACTTCACTACAGTCTTTCCTTGCTTTTTTGGTGCCATCATTCACTTATCATCACGATTGGAGAAGAATTTTGGAGGATCCTCCTGTTATATGACATTTATGGCCAACGTTCAAGCTTGATTGACTCCTGGACTGAAAAGCTACTTTGTGTGCAACAGCTGCAATTTACCATATATACTCGAGTATAAGCCGACCCGAAATTAAGTGGAGGCACCTAGTTTTACCACAAAAAAACTGGGAAAACGTATTGACTCGAGTATAAGCCTAGGGTGGGAAATGCAGCAGCTACTGTAAGTGGAAAAGAGGGTCAACAATGCCCATGTGCAGCCTCACTTCACCCATTTGCAGCCTCACTGTGCCCATCTGCAGCGTCACTGTGCCCATTTGCAGCTTTACTGTGCCCATTTGTAGCCTCACTGTGCCCATCTGCAGCCTCACTGTGCCCATTTGCAGCCTCACTGTGTCTCACTGTGTCAATCTGCAGCGTCACTGTGCCCATTTGCAGCCTCACTGTGTCTCACTGTGTCCACCTGCAGCCTCACCGTGCCCATTTGCAGCCTCACTGGGCCCATCTGATCTCCTTTGATCTCCCTGCTGCTTCAGTCGGCGGTCGTCTACTGTGCAAAAAGCCCCGCCTCCTCCTCATCTGTGATAGACGGAACACTAAACACTGATCCCAGCATTGTATCAGTGTTCCGTCTATCATGGACAAGAAGGTGGCGGGACTTTGTTAGAGTGGATGGCCTCAGACTGCAGTTAAGACCGCATGAACAGCATGAAAGCTGTGAACTATCACTTACTCTTCTCAGTCTATCACTCAGGCCGCGTACACTCAATCGAACATGTCAGACCAGTTTCAGCGGACATGCTCGATCGTGTGTACGGCCTATTGGACCGTTTTCCAGCGGACAAAAGTTTCCAAACATGCTTAGAAACCTGTCCGCTGGAAACCTGTCCGTCGGACATGTTCGATGGTTAGTACACAAAATCATCGGACCAAAATTCCGCGCATGATCAGAATCAAGTCGACGCATGCTTGGAAGCATTGAACTTCGTTTTTTCATCACGTCGTTGTGTTCTACGTCACCGCGTTCTGATCCGAGGGGATTTTGGTCCGATGGTGTGTACGCACATCAGACCACTTCAGCCTTGTCCGATGAAAACGGTCCGTCGGACATGTTTCATCGGACATGTCTGATCGTGTGTATGCGGCCTCACTCTTCCCAGTCTTCTTCAAGTATAAGCCGCAGGGGGCTTTTTCAGCATCAAAAAATGTGCTGAAAAACTTGGCTTATACTCGAGAATATACGGTATGTATTTAATAATCACTTCTAGCGTGAGGTAATATATTTATACATATACACTTTCCCCATATTGACTGCCAATGTAACTGGAGGGTTTTCAGAATAACAGTTTGTAAAAAATAAAGTAAGGCACTCTTCCTCTCAGGCCGCGTACACACCACTAAATAAATCCGATCAAATCGGTTTGACAGACAGTTTTGATCGGATTAGTCTGCTGGGATATATTGGTTTGATCGTGTACACACGATCAAACCAAAATCCCCGCTGGCAGACAGCGCGGTGACGTGGCGGTGACGTGGCGGTGACGTTGACGCCACCACGTCACCGAACCAGGAAGTAAAACACTTCCGCACATGCGTCGAATCCATTCGACGCATGTGCGGACAGATATGTCTGCTGGTTAGTGTACTAACCAGCAGACATGTCGGACGGACGGGTTCCCAGCAGACAGATTTTAAAGCATGCTTTAACATTTGTCTGCTGGAAAAACCTGTCTGCTCGCCCGTACACACGATCGAATTTGTCTGCTGAAACGGTCTGTCGGACCGTTTTCAGCAGATAAATTCGATCGTGTGTACGCGGCCTTACTGGCCATGGATGTCTTCTTCCACTGTACACTGGTGTCAGGCATCCAGCCTCCCACTGGCCACAAACCACAGATATTTTTTCTGCCCACTGAAGCTAGAGAATTTATTTCTCTCACTGACCACTGCTGCTGGGTATTTTTCCTTCCACTGATGCCAGGGTATTCTGCTTTCTTCCACTAACCATACACTGTATATGCAAGTATATACTCCGTCCAACCCACTGCATTCTGTGCAATATATATATATATATATATATATATATATATATATATATATATATATATATATATATATATATATATATATAAAAATTATTCCTCAGTATAGGAAAATATATATTATTTTACATATTTTTGGTAAATTATAATTAGAAGTACAATTTGTTGTGCTAACATCTAGAGAAGTGTGTTGTAGTCCAGGATGAATGGCAGATAACTGGGAGCAGGGTTTAAAAATGTGTATACTTTAAATGTTATAGCTAACTAAAATAAACAGGGGGCTAGTAAAATGCACTGAAAACTAGCAGTTTGGTTTAGAAAGCGGTGGACTATCACTTACTCTTTTCAGTCTGGTGGCTCTCAGTGAGTCTTTCCTCTCCTCTCTTTTACTTTACTTCCCTAGTCTGCACACAAGATGGCCCTGGTCGGGGCATCGAGACTGGCGAGGAAGAGACCAAGTATCGGAGTGCGACTTGCAGAGGGGGGGGGGGACATTGCTGGGCATCAGGCCAAGCTGTGCTATTGCAGGCAGGGAAGATCTTGCCATCCCCCTAGGGAGGGCTCAATAGACTAGGCAGGCCAGGGTTGGTATTTCAACCCGTCCTAAAAGCCTCCTATTCACAGAATAGAATTCTGGAGACCAACAGTGGAGAACTTATTTTACAGTGTTCTACAAACAACTTGTTAATGATTTTTCTGGTGAACATCCTGTTGCTAGGCAGATTAGACTTGTTTTAATTTACCTAGCAGGTAGCAGCAGAAGCACAGCTAGAGAGAGCCAAAGAAAAAATAATCATAGTTTGTTATTAAAAAAATATTATTAATAATGAATGAATGAAAACTTGTATAGCGCGGCACATGCGAACTGAATCGCCTCTGGGCGCTTGTTGTTCCTGTCTCCTTTGATATCAAAAGAGAAAAGTCTTGACCTTTTTCCTAAATGCTAGGTGGTTCTCCTCCAACCGAATGGTGGTTGGTAAAGCGTTCCATAGTCTGGGACCTTGGATCGCGAATCTTCTTTCTCCTTTGGACTTGAAGTTGGCTTTCGGAACCTGGAGCAGGTTCTGATTCGTGGATCGCAAAACGCGATTGGGATTATGCGCTTTTATTATTTCGCATAAATAAAGGGGGGCATTCCCATAGACACATCTATGCGTAAGACAGAGAGCTTTAAAAGCAATTCTGTCTTTAACTGGCAGCCAATGAAGGGCTCTGAGATGGATTCCCACGGTTTTTTCCCAGTCACAAGTCTGGCGGCCGTATTCTGAACGACTTGCAGACGAGCGATTTGGTACTTGGGGAGGCCGAGGTAAAGGGCATTTGCATAATCCAGCCTGGAGTTTACAATTGCTCCCACCACGACCGCTAAATCTTCTTTAGGGATGAACGGAGTGAGTCTGCGTAGTAGGCGCAGTAGATGGTGAGATCCGCTGACTACTGACCCTATTTGAGCGTCCATTGTCATAAAGAAGTCAAAAATGACCCCTAGGCTTTTGACTTTGGCGCTAGGGGTGATGATTCTGCCCAAAATAGGCGGGGGGTCCACGCTGTTGAAAGTTGATTCCTGCGCTTGGCGTGAAACAGAAGAAGTTCTGTTTTTGCTCCATTGAGTTTAAGGTAACTCTTTGTCATCCAGTCCTCTATCAAAGAGAGACATGTCTCTAGATTGAGGTGGTGATCCTGTCTGTTGCAGATACGGAAATACAGTTGCGTATCATCTGCATATGAGTGGTAGAGCAGTTTTTGGCTGCTGATAATCTCAAAAAGAGGACGAAGATATATGTTAAACAGCACTGGTGACAGAGGCGATCCTTGAGGGACTCCGCATGTTACTGTGCGTTTTTCCGACGTAAAAGGTCCTAACTTCACTGTTTGCGATCGGTTTTCCAAAAAAGAGGAGAACCAAGATAAATCGCTTTCTGCGACTCTGGCTACTTCAGCAAGCCGAGTCAGTAACAGTTTGTGGTCTACAGTGTCGAAAGCTGCACTTAGGTCCAACAGAACCAGGAGACAAGATTCTCCTTCGTCTGCGGCCTTGAGAACATCGTCCCATACTTTCAGCAATGCTGTTTCCGTCCCATGTCCGGGACGGAAGCCTGATTGCAATGGGTCAAGTAGCTTGTAGGTATCTAGATGCAGTTGCAGCTGTTGTACCACTACTTTCTCCATTATCTTAGAGAGTACGTTGAGGCTTGTTATGGGACGGCGGTGGAGTGGGTCCTTGGGGTCCAGGGAGGGTTTCTTCAGGATGGGTTGGATTATACCCTCTTTCAACTGTGAGGGCACTATGCCCTCCAAGAAAGACTGGTTGATAAGCTGCGTGATGGGAGGAGCCAGGATGTAGGCGCATTCCTTCAGCAGTTTTGTGGGGATAATGTCATTTGGCGCTGTGCCATTGCGCAGAGTACAAATGACATTCTTGGTGGTCTCGATGGAGATGGGTTCCAGGGTGAACTTACCTGATATCGGAGAATTTCTATGGGTGCTGTGTGAGAGGCTGCGGGGGGGGCTGGGGGGAGAATTGTTTTGCTGAATGCTTTCGCGGATTACCTCGATTTTATTAATGAAGTAATCCGATAGTTCATTGCAAAATTCTTGTGTGTCTGAACTGGGGGCTTCAATGCATCCTGGCTTCATGGTCTGGGTGACCATCTTGAAGAGTTCGCGGGGGCGGTTTAGGGCACCGTTGATAGCCTCCGAAAAATAATTTTTCTTGGCTTGGAAAATTCCTTTGTGGTATTTTCTTGTAGTCGCCTTGTAGATGGATAGGTTTAGCTCTGAAGAACATCTTTTCCAGGCAGATTCTGCCCTTCTGCGTTCTTGCTTCAGTAACGACAGCTGGTTATTAAACCAGCTGCGGTTGTTTTTCCGGATGCGGGTTCTTCGTTTTGGCGCTACCAAGTCGGCTGACTGTAGCATAGCCGAGTTTATGGCTTCCAATGTTTCAACGGCCGTTTGATGCGGCTGAGTTGTTTCTATCTTTTTCCTTAAAGTCGTTTTGAAGAGTTCCGAGTGGAGCTTCTTCTGACATCTAGTCCAGTGTGTTGTCACTGGACTTGATGTTTTTGTTGTAGGGGGGATGGTGGTAATACTGAATATAATTGCATGGTGGTCTGTCCATGGCAATTTTTCATTTTCCCAAATCTTTATTTCCAGAGCTTGTCTGAAAATAAGATCAAGTGTGTGACCTGAAGCATGTGTGGGCCCACATACTAGTTGCTGCAATCCTAATCCTTCCAGGTGGTCAATACAGGCGTCGGCAATGGGGTCTTGTGAGGAGTTTGCCCAGAGATTGAAATCCCCTAGCAGCAAAAGTTGTTTGCTGTTGAGGGTATAAGTGGAGAAGAAATCCGTCCAAGATGATAGCAGCTGCGATTTTGGGCCGGGCGGCCTATAGCAGAGCAGAATGTGGACGGTCTCCTTTGAATTTGCTTGAAGTTGTAGAGTAAGGGTTTCCATGAATGGAAGAGGGTTTTGGCGGACTGGTTTGGTGATCGTAAGATGAGTCTTATAGATCACCGCCAGGCCGCCTCCTCTTTGCCCTATTCTGTTTTCTGTAATAATACAATAGTTTTCTGGCACCAGTTCTCCTAGAATGGTGTTACAGTCGGCTGTGAGCCAGCTCTCTGTAATAAAAAGACAATCTAGATCCCTTTGTTGAATGAAGTCGCGGATTTCTAGTCGGTGTTTTACTGCCGATCTAGTATTGATCAGAGCACATGATATGTGCTTGAGCTGGGGTAAATGACTGAAATGTCTGACCGTCGATCTATGATCGATTCTCAATAGTCGCTCATTTCTTAGGGCTTTTTTGGTGATGGCTGGCAGTATTGCGGCGCATTGCCTCAAACTCCAAATGGTTTCGGCAGAATATTGCCTACATGCCATAATCGCCAATACACCAGGGGGGGGGTGGATTTTAGGGCAGTGGGGAGAGGTATTGGCTAAACTCCTCTCTCCCGGCTTGGTCCAGAGGAAGGCAAAAAACCCTGGCGGAGCTCGGCCAATATGCTCCGGTAGGGAAAAAATTCCTTCCTGACCCCTGTAAGAGGCGATCGGGTGACCCCTGGATCAAGCTTCTGTATGTTGAAGGACAGGGGGGGAGGGGGGCTGGGGCTAAGAGGGTGACCCTGTTGCTGGGATGGCTGTCTGCACAGGCGGTGGGATGAGGACTGACAGGGTGCTGCTTTAACTGAGTGGGTGTAAGGCAGGGCAGGGTAACTGTCCTTCTGTCTTTCTGGGGTAAGGGGGGATCCCTGGAGGCTGGGTGAGGACCACAGAGGCGTGGGGAGCGGCGCGCCGTTAGGCCGCAAGTGAAGCCGCGGTCTTTCCTAGACCGCGGCCCCGCGATTCAGAGCGGCCTGGCGCGGTGCTCTCAAAAAGAGCCCCGGAACGGCGCAAATTTTCGGGCGGAGGTTAGAGAGGATAGAGAGGGGGGCTCTTGAGGATGATGAAGGTGTGGGAGTGCAGGGGGACACAAAAAAAAGGAGAAAAGGAGATCTGTATTGCTGCTGCGGCTTTATCCTGAAAAGGACGGCCGTCAGCAGCACTGGTAGAGGGCTCTTACCTGCAGAGAGCCAGGGAGCTGTGCTGGAGGAGAAGAGAGATCAGGGGCCCAGGATTTCCAGGTTAGGAACTGGAGGGAGGACTAAGCTTGCAGGGCTGGGAGGGACTCTGCCTGTCTGCCTCCTAAGCCTGCCTGGAGCTATAGCACACACGCTCCTACTCTAGGAGACGTGCGCCGTGTGGAGCTCCTGTGGCTAATCCCCTGCCTCACTGACTTGCTGCAGCATCTGAATGTATGTGAAGGATAGATGGTGCATTAATAATAATATTATAATATATATATATATATATATATATATATATTTAATTTGCTTATTTATTTATTTTTTACTTATTTATTTTTTTCTGCAATAAACCTGGTGGGGCGTTGACCCAGCAGTCCCTATGTATGAGCCTCCACTGCTACACACATTCTCACACACTTTAAAGGGTTGAGAAACATTTTTGATCCAGGGGTTGATCCATTCCAACAGATTTTTTTTACCAAAAATATGTAGAAGAATACGTATCGGCCTAAACTGAGGGAATTTTATATATATATATATATATATATATATTTTTTTTTTTTTTTTTTTGGGGGATATTTATTATAGCAAAAAGTAAAAAATATTGAATTTTTTTCAAAATTTCGCTTTATTTTTGTTTATAGCACAAAAAATAAAAACCTCAGAGGTGATCAAATACCACCAAAAGAAAGCGCCGAATCGCAAAAAGGGGCCAGGTCCTTTAGCTGCATAATGGTTTGGGGCTTAAGTGGTTAATAAATATTAAGCACAGCAATCCCATCTGGCTTTTTCTATTATTGTATCATGTACAAAATCAACCATTATTTCATTTTGCCAGTATTATTGGAAAATGTAAAGAAATACAAATTGCTCTGCCTCGTAAGGTAAAAAATGTAGGCAAGGCCTGACAACAAAAGAATTAAAAAGGATAGGTAACATTCGTCCTCCCACCTTTGCAGTATTAGTATTTCACTCCACATGTTGGCCATTGTCTGGGAACTGGAGATACTTATATCTGTCACCTGAAGGAGAAAGAGGAGAGGGGTTGCAAAGAACGGTAGCACTTTAGTTGGGAACGGGCAAAACAGGAGTACTTTCTACAAATAATTATGATTCACTTTGGTAACACTACACATTATCAGGTTGTGAATCCTATATTATATTCACTTTCATATGCAAAGAAACTTGTAATGTATTCAGTTTTCTATGGCTTGCATTAGATTTGATGTGTATGACCTTAGTTGAAAGTTAGTACCTTGTGATGATTATATCAGAAATTCTAGAAAAAAATAATAGGCCAGATGTAACTGCTTGTGGGTTACTTGTATGCCCTTATAGACCAAACAATTTCTAAACTGAAATTATTAGCCTGTTTATTGAGTGATAGTTTTGTAATAACTTAAGGTAACAAAGTAACACTACATCATTTTATGGGACAAATTGCTTTTTTTTTGTCAATATTGTCTTTATTTTCAATTAAATCTATTTCTATTTTGACCAGTGTTATTATTATTTTTTTTTTTTTCATTTAAATTTAAGTTTATTATAATAAAATAAAGAGCATACAGAGTAATAAACGTAATACAATAAATGCATCAGGAAACATCGTGTTGACAATTATAGTAGTAAACAATAGATTACATTTCTTAACTAGATTTCCCCTCTCCCTCCCCCCCCCCCAATGTCCCAACTATATACCTGGTAAGTTTAACATGGGAGTGTAAACGTGTATAATCAGGAGGGATGGGAATCAGTAGAGGTAGCGACAACATTTTAGGGCTAAAATTCCCTGTTTACTAAGCAATCTATAAAACTTTTATTATAAGCTGAGATCATAAAACTAAAATATATGTAAGGAATAAATCATACCGAACCGTGGAGAGGATAGGCTTCCGGGGACATCCCCTCCCCCCAACACCCCCACCGGGAGCTATCTGTGTCGAGGAGGGGGGGCAGCCCCCCCACCCAGCCCCCCCTTGATGACAAAAAAATTGGATCCAAATGTTGTCCAGAGAAACATCTCTCAATCAACTCTTAACTTATAAACCTAAAAGGAGACAAGGAATTTAATACATACATCCAGTTAAACTAAATCAGCACTACCTGAGACCAGTGGAGAATATGATATGTAATGAATATCTCCTGTTCAAGAGAAAAAATAATAATAAAGAAAAGAGAGGGGGAGAAGGAGGAAAGAGGAAGGAGAGGAAAGGGAAAGGGAGGGTGGGCCTACCTGCCATAGGATTACATCAGTCTGAGTCCAGAGCCAAAACTAAACTTACATGTTGTGGGAGATTCCCATGTAAATCAACCAAGGTTCCCAAATTTCAGTGAACTGGGTAGAGGTATCTAACATAGAGTTAATTCTTTTTTCCTGTTCCATAATCCATGTAACCTTTCTCTTCATGTGTAAAATGGAAACAGGCGGTTTCTTCCATGCAGCCGCTAAAGTGATTCTGGCGCCAGTCAGTATAAATAAAATCAGCTGTCTAATGGCCTTGGAACTCTGTGGTATTAGACCATTCAATAAGGCTATTGCAGGAGATTGATGGAGGTTACAACCGGTAACTCTCCTGATAATCTGGAATACCCTGTTCCAGAATCCCTGTATCCTAGGGCACTCCCACCAAGTATGGATCATGGTGCCTATTCCTTGACAACCTCTAAAGCATAGTGGTGAGGATGACGGATACATGGTGGCCAATTTGAATGGGACCAAGTACCATCTAGTGAAAATTTTTATATTAGCTTCAATGAGGGATGGACTCTTAAAACCCTTAAGAGATCTAGAGTAGTTTTTTTGCCAGTCCACCAAGTCCCAGTCCTCTTGAAGCTCTCTTTCCCAAGCTAGCATATGAGGTAATTTTATGTTATTTGATGCAAGAGATTTGTAGATGATAGAGATAATACCTTTCCTATTCTGAGCTTGTTCGCATTTGTGTTCATATGGGGTCAAAAGGCCAGAAATTGTTTTATCGTTCCAAAGTTTCTGAGCAAAGGTATGTATTTGGTGTAATCTGGATCTTTCAGAGGGGGGGGGGGGGGCAAAGGTTGTCTATAAGGAATTGCTCAGGAAGAGGACCTGTGTGTTGAAAGAAACGACCAATGCGGTACACCCCCCTATCAAGCCACCATTTGAAGGAGTCCACTTCCGTTTTGGGGCAGAAAGATGGGTCGAGAAAGATACTTGACAAAGGTTTGCCTCTAGAAATTAAGAGTGGATTGCTTTTAAGTGAATCCCATAATACCAATGCTTGTGATAGGGTGGGGGATAGTATAGGGGGTCTACTTTTAGGAGTGCGCCACATGAGTTCTTCGATTGTGGATAATGGGGAAGCCTGTTCTTCTATTTCTATCCAATCTGGGTGATCATTTCCAAGGTAAACCTCCGATAATTGCGCTAACCTCGCGGATTGATAATACCATAACAAGTTTGGCACTCCTAGACCTCCCTGTTCAGGTAAGTTAAACAGACTACGAGAGGGAAGACGGGGTCCCTTTTTGTTCCAGATAAACTTGGTGATTTTACCTTGAAAGGATTTTAGATGGCTTTTTATTATCGGGATCGGAAGGGATCGAAAAAGATATAGAAGTTTCGGGAGGAGAGTCATCTTGGTAGAATTAATTCTGCCGATCCAGCCTATTTTCTGCGCTCCCCATTCGGTAAGGTCCTTCTCGAGTTTCCTATACATAGGAGGGTAATTGGCTAAGTATAAATTCTGGAAATTTGGGGTCAGGTTGATACCTAAATAGTTAGTAGACGTAGAGTCCCATTTGAAAATATATTTGTTTCTCAAGAGGGACACTGTGGGTTCTGAAAGAGAAATATTAAGGGCCCTAGATTTAGGCATGTTTACCGTGAGACCCGAGACTTTAGAGAACTCGTCTAGCAGGGAGAACATTTCCGGAAGGAAGGAGATGGGAGAGGTCACGAAGAGTAGCAAATCATCTGCGAATAATGCGCATTTGTGTTCTTTTTTATTACAATGAACTCCCCTGATATTCGCGTTATCTCGGATGGCTATGGCCAGAGATTCAATAACAATAGCGAATATCAGAGCAGATAGAGGGCAGCCCTGTCTTGTGCCTCTTTGGATATTTATAGAGTCCGAGAATATGCCTTGTAACCGGATTTTAGCTTCAGGGGAGGAATAGAGAGCGGAGATGATTCCTAAAAATTTAGAACCAAACCCCCAACGATTCAAAACAGAAAACAAAAATGGCCAAGATACTGAATCAAAGGCTTTCTGGAGATCAAGTGAGAGAAGCATACCTCTTTGTCTAGTGCTTCCAGACCACCCCGAGTACATTAAAGAGATAAGATCAATAGCTCTCCTGATCTGGTCCGGGCCTTGTCTCCCTGTGATTAAAACCTACTTGATCTTTGGATATGTATTGACCTAAGAAGGCAGACATCCTATTAGCTATTATTTTAGTAAGTATTTTTAGGTCGTTATTAATGAGGGATATCGGTCTATAGTTCTCTACTAGGCTATGATCTTTATCGGGTTTCGGTATCAACGAAATATAGGCCAAATTAAGTTGTTTATCTATAGGGGAGCCCTCAGTCAAATGATTGTAAAATCGTGCTAGGTAGGGTGATAGAATGATAGGAAATGTTTTGTAGTAAGACCCTGAGAATCCATCAGGGCTAGGAGCTGTGTTTAATTTTAAGTTTTTGATCACTGACATAACTTCCTCAGCTGAAATGGGTGCCTCCATCAACTCCTTGTGAACTTTTGTCAACCTGTGAAGATTCAGGCTGTTCAAATATTCACCTATTTTGTCCGAAGAAAAGTTACTATCCTTAGCGTAGAGCTTGGAATAGAAGTCGTGGAAGGCCCCCATCGCCCGCCGAGGATTTAGGGTAAGGGTACCATCTGCCATTTTTATCTTAGGGATGGTTCTCGATTTAAATCTGGGAGATAGTTTGCGTGCTAGCATTGGACCTATTTTATCCTTTAAATGGTAGAACCTGGCACCTGTCCATTTTAGATCATTTTCTGATTTTGCTGTCAGAGCTAGGTTTAAGGCCGATCTAGCAGCATCAAGATCGTGGGTGGGAACACTGAGAGGGTCTAATTTTTGTTTTCTACGTAACTCTGAGTAGGTCTCTTCCAATTTCTCTATGGTCAATTTCTTTTGTCTTCTAAGTTTGGCTGCAATTTGTATTATTTTTCCCCTAACTGTAGCTTTATGGGCAGCCCATAAGGTTTCGGGGGATATATCTTTAGTATCGTTAATTTCAAAATATTCCTTTATGGATTGTTCAATTTCTGCCATGAGAGTGGGATCTTTTAAGATCGACTGGTTAAGTGTCCAGTGAGACATTTTATGAGTTGTGTCCTCTTTTCTCAAGGTTAATAGAACCATGGAGTCGTCTGACCAAGAGACATCCTTTATAGTGGATTTAGAGGCTGCTGGGACATGATGGTTGGATATTAATATATGGTCTATGCGGGAGTACGATTTGTGAGGATTAGAATAGTGGGTGTAATCTTTAGTTTTCGGATTTAATTCTCTCCAAATATCGGTCAATCGGGATTGATGAAGCATGCGAGCTACTTGTGTGCTAATTTTGGTTGGCCTTATGAGTTTATTATTATTATTTGGTTTGGATTTATCTAAGCCCGAATCGAAAGCCAGGTTGGAGTCTCCTCCCATGATAATGATGCCCTCCATAAGAGGATGGAGGACCTCAAGCATCTGAGAGAAAAACTTCTTCTGTCCCCTATTGGGGGCGTAATAGGAGACAAACGTGTATAGCTTCTCGTCAAGAGTTCCTTTTACCAAAATAAATCTGCCTTCCGAGTCTCCATATTCCTTTAGTAAATTAAAATTACAAAATTTGGATAACAAGATAGCCACTCCTTTCGTCTTGTTTTCCGCGTTGGATAAATAGAATACTGGGAAGTGGGAGTGTAGGAATGAGGGGGAGTACCGCCTTGGGAAGTGTGTCTCCTGCAGGAGCACTATATCTACATGAAGCGCCTTGTATGCCTGGAGGGCTTTTCGTCTTTTAATAGGAGAGTTCAACCCCTGGGTGTTGTGTGTCACAACACGCAGGGGTTTAGTAGTGTTATTTGAGCCAGCCATGGGTCGTAAAGAGTGTTATGGACAGATCGTGTCTTGCAGACTGAGTCCATAGCTCAGAAGAAACCTGTGATGGCAGGTAGGCCGGGAGGGAGGGTGGGAAGGTAAAGGGGGAAAAGAAGGGGAGAATAGATACATGGAAATAAAGGCAAAAATGGTAACAACAAAGCAAGATGTAGTATTGCAAAAGGTCAAACCATGACCCAGATTGAAGGAAGGGAAGTTTGCTCCTTCCTTCAATCAAACAGAATTTATTAGAGTAGTCCATTTAGAGGACTAACTTCCTACTTGTCAGGGCGACAAAGTGTCGCTCCAAGAAGTAGGTTGAGGCTCTGGGCCTCACCGCCAGCTGTCAGCGACAATCAAAAAGTTCATGAATGAAATTTTGAAAAACAAAGGGTTGATCCCCCAAAAATAACAATTGAAGAGATAGTACCTTCCCCCCAAAAAAAAAAAAAATGTTTTAATACCATAGGAAAAAATAAAAATTGTAGAACCATATGGGTAAGTAGATATTGAAAAACCACAAGAATAAATAAATAAATTATATAAGTGAGCCAGTAAATATTAACTCTTACTCTACCAGAAAACCTTATAAGTAATTTGATCAAGAATTGAGAAACAAATCATATTAAAAGAAGGCCTATTGGGGAAGAAAAAAAAAATACACAACAACTTATATGAATGGGGGATGGACACCACCGGAGCTAAGATTAAATCATTTCAGTTCATGTTTAGTAGAGTTATTTTAGACTTTCCTGTGTTTGACTCTATTCCAGGGATTTGAGGTTGGACTATTGGGTGTATTTCTTTTAGCTGAGGTTTGTTGCGGTGGTAAAGTGTCCATGGCTGGTTCATGTGAAATAATTTTCAGGTCTAGTAATAGTCTTTCACCTTCTTGAAAGTTGTGTACTATGTGGAGTCTGCCGTTATAGTTGAATTTTAAGGCGAATGGGAAGGCCCATTTGTATTTAATGTCTTTTTTCATGACGGCAGAAAGTAGTGGTTTCATCGCTCTCCTCTTCTGAATGGTGTAGGGAGATATGTCTGAAAATATTTGATTCGTTGCACCTTGATATTGAAGGTTTTCTTGTTGTCGAGATTTTTTCATCACCTCGTCTTTGGTGGAGTAATAGTGAGGCTTTACTATCACATCTCTCGGTAAGCCGTCTTTTCTTGGTGGGCCTAGGGATCTATGTGCTCTGTCTAATTCCATTTTGTGAATAGGCATGGATGGAATCAGGATTTTTATGATGTCCTGTATAGCTGAGTGTACATCTGTGATGGACTCAGGTAGCCCCCTGAGCCTGAAATTATCCCTCCTTGATCTGTTCTCCAAATCATCTATTCTGGCCTGGGCCGCCTCCAGTTGTTCTTACAGGTGTTGTATGTGGTCAGTATTTTGTTCGATTCTAGAGACATTAAGATCCAGTTTCCGTTCTATGGATTCAATCCTGTTTCCAAGGCTTTGGAAGTTGGCCCTGATGTCCTTAGTGACTCTTTCAGCGTTCTGGGCGAGGCCCCTATCTAGCATTACCGATATCCTGTTGAATAAGTCAGTAACATTGAAGGGGGCTTCAGGGGAGCGTTCAGTATTAGAATGGATGTAGATAGGGTTTTGAGAAGGGGCCTCAGAAGGGGTTAATTCACCCGACATTGTGGATATTATTCCTTCTTTAACAACAGACGAGTATAGCGCTGTATGTGATGTAGAGTCTGATGAAGGGGGTGGTGAGATGGCTAACAGGTGAGATGAGATTTGTTTGACAGACATAGAATTTTCGGTAATTTCCAGCGTATGTGTCTGGAGTTTGGAGTCCATGTTTTTAAGAGATTCCTCGACGGCTAAAGTTTTAATAGTATTCTTGTTCTTCTTGTTTCGCTTTCCCTTCATGTGTTGAATGTGTAGCAGAATATTTGCACCCACGTGAGTCAAAGCTAAGTGAATATTAGGGTCGGCAGATTTATTAAGTATCCTGAATCAACCATTGGGAGGAGCATGATATTTTAGTGCTCAGTTCATACCTGCGTACCAGGGCTTGTAGTCAAACTGTGAAAACTGACAAAATCTGTTATAGGTGGAGTCCCTGTTTAATATAATAAGTGGGTGTCATTACTGTAGATGGGGGGGGATCTAAGATCTTCAAAAAAAATTTGTCATCAGACACCCGACGGTGAGTGGTGGGTCTTCCCTAAGTCGCCACCTTAAATAGTATCCCTGAAATGAATTATAGTAAGTGACTTGCGATTATTGCAGATTAAGTAAGATATTGTTGAATGAAAGTTTTCCTCTTAAGATTGCAGCCTTAAAATTATGTGGTGTATATTTCTTCAGGTGGTAGACTTAATCTGAGAGGCTGTAATGTACTCTGACAGGGGGGGGGGATTATGGACTGAGGGTCTTGAGGAGCGATGCTGAGGTAACCACTAGTCCCCTGTCTCTGTGTATTGTATCCACTCAGATTGAATTGCTGGGGAGGCCTCAGACAAGGAATGAATCCTATTGTGTAAAGTCTATTGATGAAAGATAAAATATCAGATGATATTAATCCTTTATGCTGTCACCTTAATCTAGCCAGGTGTGAGGGCTAGTCAGGGGTTCTCAGTGTCCTTATTATTTTTTTTAAACAGTATTTCTACTGTCAATGAAAAGTTTACATTGTATTCTATATTTTTAGAAGGCATGCAGGTAAAAAACCTTGTGCCTTTACAACCACTTTAATGATAAACAATTAGGACTGATTAGTAAGGCTTAAAAATGAAGTATGGCCAAAGCTTCTTTGGCAATACATATCTTTTAGGCCACATGAGTCCACTTACCTTTGCACTTCAATCACCCAGAATCAGCAGGCAAAAGGCCCCTGTTGGCTGACGTCATAGAGCCAGTCCAGGCTTTGGAATGATCCCAACCATATTGTCAGGATCCACTCAGCTGCCTGCCTCCAGCTCTCAGCATTCAGCACTATGCTCTCAGCTGGGAGCTAGAGCCAATTGTTTCCACTCCCTTTCCTGCCCAGTGCTGGAGGGGCAGAGCAGAGAGTGGTGACTGATAGTCACCGACCTCTGCTCAGAGCTGACCAAGAAATGAGCGATGACCGTATCATTGCTCAGTTTGTAGGCTTAGAGCTAGTTTGGAGGACAGCATTGGTGGAGGTGAGTATGTATGTTTGTTTTTTATTTACTCCATATGTCTCCACTATTGTATGACTGTAAATGAAACATCCATGAAAGAGAGACAGCACTCCTAAAAGTAGTTGCTGCATTGTAAACATCAAAAGTTTATTTATGTAATTACAAAAAAATGTATATACAACAATACAAACAATACACCCTAGCCCATAAAACAATCAAAAACAAACCCAGTTAGGCCTCGTTCACACATAGCCGACTCCGTCTCAGTCCTTTCCGACGGAGTCCGCCTGTGTCTGCCAGCTCAGCGGGAGATCAGTCCGCAGATCTCCGCTGAGCCGACGGATGACAAGCTCCTCTCTGCTCACTGAGCGGGGAGGAGCTTGTCGAGTCCCGCTGTCCTCTATGGAGCGATCTGATGAAAACGGACAGCATGTCCGTTTTCATCAGATCTTTCCCGATCCGATCCGCATGGACGGATGGGGACGTGAGCCCCATACGTTTGTTTTTAGCGGATCGGATCAGGTCGGATGTCAGCGGACATGTCTCCGCTGACATCCGACGCTCCATAGGGGTGCATGGAGCGCCCGTTCAGGTCCGCCTGAAAAACTGACAGGCGGACCTGAACGGATCCATGTGTGAACGAGGCCTTAAAGTCTTAATGAAAAACCCACAGTTAACAGTAACCTACCTCTGTAACACACAGGGGTGTTGCTAGGGGGGGGGGGGGAAGACCAGTGGCTTCAACCCAAAGGTAAATTTAATAAATTCTCCCACATTTTAAAGTAAGTCCAGCCCAAGCCTGGCATCATGGGGGGGGGGGGCGTTAGGCTCACTTGCTGTTTGCTGCTTGGCTCACCAATGCAGCCTCACGAGTGCCCATCAATGCAGCCTGACCAGTGCCCATAAATGCAACCTCACTAATCCCCATTAGTGTTGAGTGGAATACACCATATTCGATTTCACGATATTGTGCGAATATATAGAAGAATATTCGCGAATATTCGCTAATATCGAATATTCGTGATATTTTATCCAAAAAAAATTTTGCAAAATTTCGCTAAGGCGAAATTTCGCTAATGCGAAAATGATTGCGAAATTCTCATAAACGGAGATCATTTCCTATATTACTAAACTAATATGCACTAAACACTAACTCTACACTAACTCTACTTAAAAGAAAGGAGAATAAGGGGGCAAAAGAAGGGCGGAGAAGATAATCGCGCAATATTCCTATTGCGCGATTATCTTCTCCGCCCTTCTTTTGCATCAGAGCCAATCAGAATAACTCGAATAGTCGGCAAAAGGAATATCGCACAATATTCCTTTTGCCGAATATTCGAGTTATTCTGATTGGCTCTAATGCAAAAGAAGGGCGGAGAAGATAATCGCGCAATATTCCGTTTGCCGAATATTCGCCCTTCTTTTGCATCAGAGCCAATAAGAATAACTCGAATATTCGGCAAAAGGAATATTGCGCGATTATCTTCTCCGCCCTTCTTTTGCATCAGAGCCAATCAGAATAACTCGAATATTCGGCAAAAGGAATATCGCGCAATATTCCTTTTGCCGAATATTCGAGTTATTCTGATTGGCTCTGATGCAAAAGAAGGGCCGAGTAGCTGATGCGATTCTTTTATGTTGCCGAAAATTCGCAATGAGAATTTTCGGCAACCTAAAAGAATCGCATCAGCTACTCGGCCCAGGGTCTCTCTCTAATCATACCAGCAATGCTTTTAGACGTCGATGGAGATCACTAGGATGTGATCTGTTTTAAAAATAAATTTGAAAAAATACGAATATTCGCCATAGCGAATATTCGCCGCAATATTCAAGTTATTCGCGAATACTCGAATATGCAATATTCGTAGCGAATATTCCCAATGCGAATATTCGTGAGCAACACTAATGCCCATCAATGCAGCCTCGCCAATACCCATCAATGCAGCCCCACTAGTGCCCATCATTGTAGCCTCACCAGTCCCCATTAATGCAGCTTCATCAGTGCCCATCAGCTCAGTCTTACCAATGCCCATGAATGCAGCCTGACCAGTGCCCATGAATGCAGCCTTATCATAACCATCAGTACAACCTTACCTATGCCAATCAATGCAGCCTGATCAGAGCCCATCAGCTCAGCCTCACCAATGCCCATCAATGCAGCCTCACCAGTGCCCATCAATACAGCCTCTCCGGTGCCCATCAATGCAGCCTGATCAGTGCTTATCAATTCAGCCTCATCAGTGCCCATCAGCTTAGCCTTGGTAGTGCACCAATGCAGCCTGATCAGTGCCCATCAATTCAGCCTCATCAGTGCCCATCAGCTTAGCCTTGGTAGTGCAGCCATGGGGAGAGGAGAGCTGCTATTTTACACAGAGCAGGGAACTCCTGCTTACACGGCACTCACAGTCACACAAATTCCTGCCTCCTGGACCAGCTCCTATGATGGACGTCACACGCATTCTGGTATTGGACCAGTGTGATGTTCATCATAGGAACCGGTCCAGAAGGCAGGACTTTGAGGCATCGGGTAAGTAGGAGACCCCCGCTCTGTGTAATGTGGCAGCGCTCACCCCTCTCTTCTCTTCAGAGGCAGCCCGTGTACCCCCAGCATCATCCCTGAAAAGCAACCCCAGGGCAGTCTGGCCCTGTATAGCCCCAAATCTCCAGGCCAAACCCAGGTCTCTGGGCTAATAGTCCTGAATGAGAAATATGAGACCCAGGCTTTTTGACACCGAAAAGGCAGGATAGCACCTCCAGCAAAAGGGGCAGGCTAGCATTTTAACCCAGGGTTGAGTTTATGTCTGAAATTGGGGGACTGAGTGTTTTTTTGCAGAATGGTTAAGGAGGTGAGGGTCAGGGATCCCAGATACCATCGTAGATCACTTACAGACTCTTCAGATCAAGACCAATGTCCACAGTGTCAGAACCTTTAAGACGACTTGGCAACACTGTAAGCATGTTCCCAAATTTCAGTGTGTCCTCCAAGTCACCAGGCTCTTCAGAAATCTTAATGGCTTCTTAATGGCTTTCTCCAGCAATGTGCCTCCCCTGAGTCCTTCTTGGCACAGCTTCCTCCAGACCAGACAAGAGAGCTTCAGGACCACTTTAGTACACATTAGGCCTCATAACAGACTATTGGATCTAACACATGTTCCATCCAGCAGCACCTTCCTGGGCCTCAGCCCAGCACATGGCCTGTCCCAAATATTTACATCCTCCCACAGAATGCACTAGTGGCCAAAACCTACTGGAGAAAATGTAAATGTTCATAGTTTTTTCATAATTTTTTTTTGTAAAATCTCATACTATGACCAGTGATAACAGTGACATCTACTGGTGACAGTGAGAAATCACAAGCCAATTTAAAGGGATTGTAAAGGTACAATTTTTTTTTTCCTAGCTTCCTTTACCTTAGTACAGTCCTCCTTCACTTACCTCATCCTTTCATTTTGCTTTTAAATGTCCTTATTTCTTCTGAGAAATCCTCACTTCTTGTTCTTCTGTCTGTAACTCCACACAGTAATGCAAGGCTTTCTCCCTGGTGTGGGATACTCACAAAATGAGTTAAAAAACAAGCCTTGAAAGACAGTTCAACAGCGCCAGCAGAACAGGACGGTTGCTTCAGTCCAAAGGTATCTAACCGATATTGAAGCTAGGCTTACGCGTTTCGGGGGCGTACCCCTTTCCTCAGAGCCCCGGTGGTCTGCACTGCTCCCTCACTGTACAGCTTGTCAGAATATATACACACACAAAGAGGTAGAAAGAGCATGTGCTGGAAGGTCACAGGTCATCCCGCCCACAGGGAGGACTCTTGGGTATCCCCCAGTCCAAAAAAACCACCAATCTGCAGATTCGTGATTCTTTGGACTGGGGGATACCCATTGTTGAGACTATGTCAAGCCTGAGATATAGAGGACTGTATATACAAGGGTTAATTCAAAAATGGGGGGAGTCTCGCCAAGAGTCCTCCCTGTGGGCGGGATGACCTGTGACCTTCCAGCACATGCTCTTTCTACCTCTTTGTGTGTGTATATATTCTGACAAGCTGTACAGTGAGGGAGCAGTGCAGACCACCGTGGCTCTGAGGAAAGGGGTACGCCCCCGAAATGCGTAAGCCTAGCTTCAATATCGGTTAGATACCTTTGGACTGAAGCAACCGTCCTGTTCTGCTGGCGCTGTTGAACTGTCTTTCAAGGCTTGTTTTTTAACTCATTTTGTGAGTATAATCATTGATTTTAGTATTTAAATAAAAATCGTGTTACAGTATCACACTAGGTCGGTGCGCCCTCCATTCTCTTTTCTCTTTTAGTTCCTTTTGAATTCCCACGATTCTGAGGAAGGCTGCAAGACTCTGGAAGATACTTTTTAATTGAACTGTATGACCCCCACAAGTAAGAAATACCGGAGCGCAGGAGAATCATCATTGTTTTGCCATTTTCCCTGGTGTGGGATGTCATGCTTGCCCCCTCCCTTGGACTACAGGAGAGTCAGGACGCCCACTAACACACAGCTTCTTTCTCTATCTGCAACATTTAGAGCGTCCTGACTCTCCTGTAGTCCAAAAGAGGGGGCGAGCATGACATCTCACACCAGGGAGAAAGCCTTGCATTACTGTGTGGAGTTACAGACAGAAGAACAGGAAGTGAGGATTTCTCAGAAGAAATAAGGACATTTAAATGCAAAATGAAAGGATGAGGTAAGTGAAGGAGGACTGCACTAAGATAAAGGAAGATATTTAGGGGTAAAAAAATGGTACCTTTACAACCCCTTTAAGCATAGGAAAAAACAGGTGAAAATCCATACAGTCTGAGCTAACTAGACCCTGGCTAAAAACATAGGGCCAGATTCAGATACACTTAATATTGCGCTGCGTAATCGAAATACTCTACGCTGCCGTATTTCACCAGGCTCTACACCGAATCCTGGTAGATTTTTGCCCGTACGCTACGGCGCCGTAGTCTATTTCTCGCCGCGTAATCGAAATACACGATTGGGGGGCGTGAAGCATTTAAATTAAGCGCGTCCCCGCGGCGATCGAACTGCGCATGCTCCGTTCAGAAATTTCCCGCCGTGCATTGCGTAAAATCACGTCGTTACGTCATTCGTTGTTTGAGTAGCGTCGTTTACGAACATTCCTATTCCCGGACGACTTACGTGAAAAAATAATAAAAGACGTCGGAAATTCGACGCGGGAACGACGGCCATACTTAACATGGGCTGTCTAATATTAGACCAGCAAAAAGCTGGTATAGTGTTACGTAAAAAAAAAAAAGATGACTAAAGGTGCCGTAAGAGATTGCGATTGAAGATCGTAATTTCTGGGATCGCCGGCAAAAGCTCATTAGCGTACCCCGACGCGGAAAACGATGGGAAGTCCACCCAGTGGCCGCAATTTTATTGCAGCGTAGATCCGAAGGCGTACGAACACGTAATCCAGTCGAATTGAAGCCCGCAGCCGTCTATTCATGGTTTGAGGTTTCCGCGTAATTTGAAATGACTCCAGTCTAACACTAGTTAGACAGGCGTAATCGCTCTGTGAATCTGGCCCTAAATGTACATAGTAGCCCTTGTTTAAGACAAGGAGGCTACGTAATAGTAAAAAATTAATTTTTACTGGTCTTTATTGAAGTCCCAGGTTCTAGACCAAATCAAAATTGAGATTGATAAACCAATCAATACTAACTTCAGACTCAGTAATAGCAGAGAGTGTACAGAGCAAAAAAAAAACACAGTTCTCAGCTATATAGACAAAAGTGTGCGGGCAATGGCTAGGGCAGAGGTGAATGCAAATCCCAGAGAGATGGGTTACATACTTCTTTGACTGACTAATCCCTCTTTTCCTTCTTGTGGTTTACATTTACTTCTAACCTAGCCAACGTATGTATATTATTTTATTTAGCTCAGCTGTGGTATTCTTTTAGACCTTGTTTACATGGGCGATGATGCCAATTTTTGCACACTGTCTGGATTCAGGTCTGCTCACACACCCCCACATGCCTGTCACATTATAACCAGCAGCTGAGCCTGTGCTGTGTCCTAATAGACTTCAATAGGCTGCCTGCAGGCAGTTCCTAAAAGGTGAGAAATGTCATGTTTACACTATATGGGCATCACACCTGCATAACTCTGATTTTGAGGGACCGTCCCTGATTTGGAACAAAGTCCCTCTGTCCATTCTTCCTCCTCATTTGTTCCTCATTTGGGTATGATTTATACAGTTCCATATAAAATGCGCTATTTATCTTTCAAAAAGTGTTTTCCAGTGCAAAACCTTTCATTCAATTTCTAAATTGCTGCATTTGTAAATTCCAAAAGGCAGTATAAAGTAATAGTAGTGGTAAAAAAACAATGATTTTTTTTTTTTGCACAATTCACCTTTAACCACTTAAGACCCGGACCTTTAGGCAGCTAAAGGACCCGGCAAGTTTTTCCGATTCGGCACTGCGTCGCTTTAACTGACAATTGCGCGGTCGTACGACGTAGCTCTCAAACAAAATTGGCGTCCTTTTTTTCCCACAAATAGAGCTTTCTTTTGGTGTAATTTTATCACCTCTGCGGTTTTTATTTTTTGCGCTATAAACAAAAATAGAGTGACAATTTTTTTTTAAATTCAAGATTTTTTACTTTTTGCTATAATAAATATCCCCCAAAAATATATATATAAAAAAAAAATGTTTCCTCAGTTTAGGACGATACGTATTCTTCTACCTATTTTCGGTTAAAAAAATCGCAATAAGCGTTTATTGGTTTGTTTGCGCAAAATTTATAGCATTTACAAAATAGGGGATAGTTTTATTGCATTTTTATTAATTATTATTTTTTTACTACTAATAGCGGCGATCAGCGATTTATTTCGTGACTGCGACATTATGGTGGACACTTCGGACAATTTTGACACATTTTTGGGACCATTGTAATTTTCACAGCAAAAAATGCATTTAAAAAGCATTGTTTACTGTGAAAATGACAATTGCAGTTTGGGAGTTAACCACAAGGGGGCGCTGAAGGGGTTATGTGTGACCTCATATGTTTTTCTAACTGTAGGGGGGTGTGGCTGTAGGTGTGATGTCATTGCTTGTGGTTCCCTATATAAAGGAACACACGATCAATGACAGCGCCACAGTGAAGAACAGGGAAGCTATGTTTACACACGGCTCTCCCCGTTCTTCAGCTTCGGGGACCGATTGCGGGACTCCAGCAGCGATCGGGTCCGCGGGTCCCGCGGTCACGATCACAGAGCTTTAGACCGGATCACGGGAGTGCGCTGTGGGCGCGGGTACCCGACCCACGGCTGGGCACTTAACCACTTAAGGACCGCCTACTGTACATATACGTCGGCAGAATGGCACGACTGGGCACATCAACGTATATATACGTTGATTTTAGTACCCAGCCGTGGGTCACGGGCGCGCGCCCGCGGCGCGCCCCCGTGACCCGGTCCGAAGCTCCAGGACCGGGACCGCGGGACTCGCGGACCCGATCACCGCTGCAGTGCGGCGATCCGTCCCTGGAGCTGAAGAACGGGGAGAGCCGTGTGTAAACACGGCTTCCCCGTGCTTCTCTGTGGCCGCAGCATCGATCGCGTCATCCCTGTTATAGGGGGACGCGATCGATGACGTCACACCTACAGCCACACCCCCCTACAGTTGTAAAAACACACACAGGGAACACTCAAAGTCACAGCGCCCCCTGTGGTTAACTCCCAAACTGCAACTGTCATTTCCACAGTAAACAATGCAATTTAAATGCATTTTTTGCTGTGAAAATGACAATTGTCCCAAAAATGTGTCAAAATTGTCCGAAGTGTCCGCCATAATGTTGCAGTCAAGAAAAAAATCGCTGATCGCCGCTATTAGTAATAAAAAAAAAATAATAATAATAAAAATGCAATAAAACTATCCCTTATTTTGTAAACGCTATAAATTTTGCAAAAACCAACCGATAAACGCTTATTGCGATTTTTTTTACCAAAAATATGTAGAAGAATGCGTATCAGCCTAAACTGAGGAAAAAAAATGTTTTTTTATATATTTTTGGGGGATATTTATTATAGCAAAAAGTAAAAAATATTGATTTTTTTTTTAAATTGTTGCTCTATTTTTTTTTATAGTGCAAAAAATATAAACCGCAGAGGTCAAATACCACCAAAAGAAAGCTCTATTTGTGGGGAAAAAAAGGACGCCAATTTTGTTTTGGAGCCACGTCGCATGACCGCGCAATTGTCAGTTAAAACGACGCAGTGCCGAATAGCAAAAAGGGGCAAAGTCCTTTACCTGCATTTTGGTCCGGGTCTTAAGTGGTTGAAAAAGGACATACCTGTACATGCTTAGGACCAGCCGTGATATTCGTATATGTGGGGAGACGGTCCTTAAGTGGTTAAGGAAGGCGTGGCAGGTTTTGGGTCCTATGCCCAAATACTTTTGCTAATAGGTGTCCTTTATTTCCATCTCAGAAAATTGGGAGGTATGCACTTGTATTGTTTTTTTTATTAATTGTAATTTTTATTTTGCACTGGAGACTTGGGTGTACTACAGACACCTGAGAAAAAAAAACCTTTTCACCAGTGTATGTGTTACAGAGGCAAGTTAATGTACACTGTAGGCATTATTTAGCTATTTACAAGTTGGTTTTGTTTCTAGTTGTTTTTATGTATTGTTTATATTCATGTGTACCAAAGTTTTTTGTAATTGCATAAATACACTTTTGATGATTACTGTGAAAAAAAATTGTTTATGGCGCTCTTTTTTTCTTTTGTGCTTGCATAAAATTGTGCTCCTTGCTGGCATGCCAGAGTGATGTGATCCATAAAACATCTACAAGTTCTGTACATGCAAGTGTGCACATTTCTGACAAACAATTGCACCAAAACCTCAGAACATAATAGAATGTATTGGAAAGCACAGCCAACTCACACAAAAACTGCAGGTACACTGTGCTGCACTTATGCCACAAGTAAAGCGCAGCAGGGCAGTGCGAAAGAGCCCTAATATTAAATAGCAGAGCTGCATGTCTTTTTTTCTAAATTCCCCTATTGTGTGCACTTTTCCAGATAAACATCCTTATTTTTCAGTTGTGAATACAGCAATTTAATTACTAACATTTAAAAGCTCAGAAAAATGTGTTTCACGCCATAGTTTAATAACCTCAGATTTCTGTTCACCTTCACTGAATGCTTTCAATGTTGTTAGGCTTAATGTCACTAGCTGGCATAATCACATGAAACATCTGGATGCTCACATGCTATTATTATCCTTTCTGTCTGTTGCTAAAAACCCTAGTGACAAAAGAAAAGCATGGCTAGATATAAAAGAGCATAAAAAGACACTAGACCATAACCAAAATTACCGCTGGATTGCTTAAAGTGAATGTTCCTCCTTAAAACACTCATATGGATTAATGGCACTGCTTTTCAACCTTTTGTAAAGCCTTAACCACTTAAGCCCTGGACCAAAATACAGCAAAAGGACCAGGCCCCTTTTTGCAAATTGGCACTGCGTCCCTTGAACTGACAATTGCGCGGTCGTGCAACGTGGCTCCCAAACAAAATTGGCGTCCTTTTTTTTCCACAAATAGAGCGTTCTTTTGGTGGTATTTAAACACCTCTGTGGTTTTTATTTTTTGCGCTATAAACAAAAATAGAGCGACAATTTTGAAAATAATGCAATGTTTTTAACTTTTTGCTATAATAAATATCTCCTAAAAAATATATAAAAAAATGTTTTTTCCTCAGTTTAGGCGGACAATTTTGACACATTTTTGGGACAGTTGTTATTTTCACAGCAACAAATGCATTTAAATTGCATTGTTTATTGTGGAAATGACAGTTGCAGTTTGGGAGTTAACCACAAGGGGGTGCTGTAGGGATTATGTGTTCCCTGTGTCTGTTTACAACTGTAGGGGGGTGTGGCTGTAGGTGTGACGTCATCGATCGTGTCCCCCCTATAAAAGAGATGACACGGTTGATGCTGCCGCCACAGTGAAGCACGGGGAAGCCGTGTTTACCCACGGCTCTCGCCGTTCTTCAGCTCTGGGGACCGTTCGCCGCACTCCAGCGGCGATCGGGTCCGCGAGTCCCGCGAGTCCCAGAGCTTCGGACAGGGTCAAGGGTGGACGCTGCGGGCACGCGCCCGTGACCCACGGCTGGGTGCCATTCTGCCGACATATATGTGCAGGAGGCGGTCCTTAAGTGGTTAAAGCGTCTTCAAGTTATGCAGCCATTATTAATGAAAAATATACACATAAAGCCACGTACACATGATCCGACATTCCAACATCAAAACCGTGGATTTTTTTTTTCTGACGAATTGTTCGCTCAAACTTGTTTTGTATACATGCGGTCACACGACTGTTGTCAGAAATTCCAAACGCCAAGAAAAATGAAGTTCAATGATTCCGAGCATGAGTAGGATTTTTGTGCGTGGGAATTGGCTACAGACAATCGGAATTTCCAACAATAACTTTTGTTGTCGGAAAAATTGAGAACCGGCTCTCAAACATTTGTTGTCGGAAATTCTGACAGCAAATATCCGATGGAGCACACACATGGTCGGATTTTCCGACAACAAGCTCACATCGAACATTTGATATTGGACATTCCGACCATGTGTACGCAGCATAAGAGTTCTTAAGTGCAAACATTGGTAAAACAGTCATTGGTGTCCGTCTATGAAACTGTGAACAGCGGTGATCCCAGGGATCGCTGTGTCTTTTTGTCCTTAAAGTTATCCGTGGAGAAGAAGGGAAACTACTGGGAAATATAGTCCACCCAGAAAGGATTCGATGTACCGTAACATGCTTTGTACTCTAATGTCCTGTACACACGATCGGAAATTCCGACAAGAAAACCATGGATTTTTTCTGACGGCACACAAATCTTGTCAGAAATTCTTACCGTCAATAACGCGGTGACGTACAAGACGTATGACGAGCAAAGATCAATGAAGTTTAATAGGCAGTTCGGCTCTTCTGCTTGATTCGGAGAATGCGTGTTTTTTTTTGCGCATTGGAATTGCATTTAGAGAAACAGATAGAGAACCTACTCTCAATCTTTTATTGGCAGAAATTCCGACAGCAAAAGCATACACACGGTTGGAATTTCCAAACAAAAGCTCACATCTGACTTTTCTTGTCGGAACTTACGATCGTGTGTACGTGACATTAGTTTTAGTCAGTTAACCTATAATAGAATGCATTTGAATAATGTTTAACATCAGTGAGTATGACTCCAGACAGACATGGGGTAGAGGGGCAAATACGTCAGCAGTGGAAGTGTCAAGTGACAGATAATTTGATGCAATTAAGACTGTTCTATTGCACATGAGCGTAACAGCTACTGGAAGTGGATTATTACCCAGGACTTCTCCTAACAAGGCAGCAGCAGCATTGACATGGACACTCTAGCTACACTATAAGCAATACGCCAAAGTGAAATGTTAGGCTTACCCAAGAAGGGTTGGCCAGCAGCCAGTCCACATTAAAGCAGGGTAGCATAGGCAGATCAATCTTGGGAGTAGGATCAGGACTCACAGAAGTAGGCAGATGGCCACAGGTGAGAGCAGGTAATGTGGAATGTCTCACTGTGTAATGTTAAAGAGCCAGCCATAATTCTCAAGAGCTTCTGATGGGGAAATAGATGTTGTTACTAAAGGCTTACAAACTGGCCCTGAAATATGTCAGAAAAAATGAAGATTTGGCTCTCATAGATGTCAATGCTGTTACATCCGGGGGTCATGAATTTTTTCCTTTCTTGGTGAGTGTCCATTGAACCGACTTTGCTTGATTCACTAATCACTACCTACCCAATTAAAGAGGCAATTGTAAAAGAAGGACACCCTAAGGCGAATAATAGCAAGTGTGTCTATATTGTGTTAACAGTGGGAGTGTCTAAAAAGAGCATTGATTATTAATAAAACCACATGCCTGACGAAGGGGCTCTACGTGGCTCCGAAAAGTTGCACTTTCTTTGTGTTGTGATCATGCAAATAAACATCCATTTGGACGCTATTTACATCGTTCCATGGTGTGCTGGCAAATATTTCTACTGTAACGTGTACCAGTATCCAGCTGGTTGTTGCTACGAGCACCCAAACCCAAGAGCGGATCCAGGAATGTGTGCAATGGGAATATAAAGTAGGATTATTAACCACTTGTCCACCGGGCCTATTTTGACACTTCTGTCCTTCATGTAAAAATCTAAATTTTTTTGCTAGAAAATTATTCAGAACCCCCGAACATTATATTTTTTATTTTAGCAGACACTCTAAGGAATAAAATGGCGGTCATTGAAACTTTTTTTCTCGCACGGTATTTTTTAAACGGTTTCATGAATTAAAAAATAACAAAACAGTAAAGTTAGCCCAATTTTTTTGTATAATGTGAAAGATGAAGTTACGCCGAGTAAATAGATATCTAACATGTCACGCTTTAAAATTTGGTGCACTCATGGAATGGTGCCAAACTTTGGTACTTAAAAATCTCCATAGGCGACGTTTAAATTTTTTTTACAGGTTACTATTTTCGCGTTACAGAGGAGGTCTAGTGCTAGAATTGTTGCACACGCTCTAACGCAAGCGACGATACCTCACATGTGGGGTTTGAATGGTGTTTACATATGTGGGCGGGACTTGTATGCGTGTTCGCTTCTGCGCGCGAGATTATTTAATTATTTTTATTTTACTTAATATTTTTTATTTTTACACTTTTTTTTTACATTTTTATTTTTTGGATCACTTTTATTCCTATTACAAGGAATGTAAACATCCCTTGTAATAGGAATCCGTGTGACAGGTCCTCTTTATGGAGAGTTGTGTGGTCAATAAGACCTCACATCTCTCCTCCAGGCTTACAAGCATGAAATCGGTGAAAAAAAATCACTGATTACATGCCTACAGCCGCGATTGCGGCTTTGTTTACTTCCGGGTACCGGGCGTGACGTGGTCACCAGTCATCTCTATGGATCTGCTACAAGCGCCGGCCGATTCGTTTTTCGGGCCCCCAAAGGCACGGGAGAGCCCGGAGAAGCACCGGATGGCGGCGGGAGGGGGGGACGTCCCCTCCCGCTCCCTAGAAGAACGATCAAGCGGTGGTTCCACCGCTTTGATCGTTCTTATGGTGCACAGAATCGCCGGCTGAAGATATCCCCGCACAAATTGGAGGACGTCATATGACGTCCATGGTAGGCAAGTGGTTAAGACCCTTTCACTGTATTTACTGTATGCACATATGGAATTATTTATTTATTTTTGCTCGTAAGGGACAAATCAGACACCTTATTGACACTTGTGACAATTTTTTGGGGACCAGTGTCACTGTACTAACGACACTGGCTGGGTTAACATTTAGTCAATCAAAGGGTTAAATATGTGCCTAACAAGTGTTTTCTTACTGTGGGGAAGGTGCTTTTAGGCATAGATCCCTGTCCCTGCTTTGCAGGAACACAGAATGAATATCTTCCATAGGGTCTACAGACAGAACAGCGATTTGCCTTGTTTACATAGGCAGACTGCCTAGACAGATCAAGTATATACAGTTGTGCTCATATGTTTACATACCCTGAATTTATGATTTCTTGGTCATTTTTCAGAGAATTTGAATAACACAAAAACTTTTCTTTCACTCATGCTTAGTGTTTGGCTGAATCCATTTATTATCAATCAACTGTATTTACTTTTTATATCATAATGACAACATAAACTACCCAAACGACCCTGATCAAAAGTTTACATACCCTGGTGATTTTGGCCTGATAACATGCACACAAGTTGACACAAATATGTTTGAATGGCTATTAAAGGTAACCATCCTTACTTGTGATCTGTTTGCTTGTAATTAGTGTGTGTGTAAAAAACGTCAATGACTTTCTAAACTCCTGAGGCCCCGTACACGACCGAGAAACTCGTCGGGCTAAACTCATCGTTCCGCCCGTCGAGGTTCCCGTTCAGCTGTCGAAAAGCTCATCGAGCTTTCTTCCCTTTTTTATAAAAGCTCACCATAGAACAACGAGGAAAAAGAGAGCATGCTCTCTTTTTGGCTCGACGAGCTTCCCGACGGGATGCTCGGCGAAAAGTGTACACACGACCGTTTTTCTTGGCAGAATACGTCTCCCATCGAGGTTCTCGCTGGATTCTGCCGAGAAACTCTGTCGTGTGTACAGGGCCTTACAGAACCTTGCATCTTTCATCCAGGGCTGCACTGACATTTCTGGATTCTGAGTCATGGGGAAATCAAAAGAATTGTCAAAGGATCTGCGTGAAAAGGTAGTTGAGTTGTATAAAACAGGAAAGGGATATAAAAATATATCAATCAGCAGTGTTCAAACGCTAATCAAGAAGTTGAAAATGAGGGGTCCTGTTGAAACCAAAGGTAGACCAACTAAAATTCCACAACTTCCAGGAAAATTGATTGTGTTGCAAAGAAAAATCAACAAATAATTTCAGGTGAAATACAGTGCTCTCTGAATACATGTGGTGTGGCTGCTTCAAGATGCACAATAAGGAGGCACTTGAAGAAAGATGGGCTGCATGGTCAAAACACCAGAAGAAAGTCATTACTATGCAAATGTCACTAAGTATCCTGCTTACAATATGCCAAATAGCACAGAGACAAGCCTCAAACCTTCTGGCACAAAGTCATTTGGAGTGATGAGACCAAAATTGAGCTTTTTGGCCAGAACCATAAACACTACATTTGGAGAGGAGTCAACAAGGCCTATGATGAAAGGTACACCATTCCTACTGTGAAACACGGATTGCTGATGTTTTGCTGATGTGTGAGCTGCAAAGGCACAGGAAATTTGGTAAAAAATTCTGGAAAGATGAATGCAGTATGTTATCAAAAAATATTGGAGGAACATTTGCATTCATCAATCAGGAAGCTGCGCATGGGACGTAGTTGGACATCCCAACATGACAATGATCCAAAACACAAGGAGAAGTCGACCTGTCATTGGATACAGCAGAATATGATCCACTTGAGCCAGATCTCAAATGTGCAGTTCATGCAAGACAGCCCAAGAATTTAATGGAACTGGAAGCTTTTTGTCAAGAGGAATGGACAGCTTTACCGCCTGAGAAGATTATGAGCCTTGTCCAAAAATACCACAAAAGAATGATGTTAAAGTGGGGAATACATGGTATTAAGAACTGGGGTATGTAAACTTTTGATGAGGGTTTAAAAAGAGTAAAAACAGTTGATTGATAATAAAGGGCTTCAGCCAAACACTAACCACGAGTGAAATAAATGTTTTTGTGTTACCATTCATATTCTCTGAAAAATGGGCAATAAATCATACATTCTGCCAGGGTATGTAAACTTAAAAACACAACTGTATACATGTAGCAGTAAATCTGCTATGGGGTGGTCGGCAACTGGTTAAGATTATCAGCATTATGATAACACATAGGCAGCAGGTGCTCTATCATGGCTGACACTGTCACAGTGTGTCACATGACATGGCTTTTGGCTGCTGACCTTGTTAGCTTTTTACTAATAAAATCAGCACCCAACAGCCATGTCATGTGACAGTGACACACTGTGACAGTGCATTGCCAGCCAGAGCCTACTGCCTGTGTGTATGGTACCATCTATGCCATAATGTGCTGCAGACAGAGACAGTGCAATGTACAGTATTATATTCTGAATTACCCCCTAACAAAGCAAGCACACCTGTGTTGAAGGCACTGACAGTCCCATGAATCGCTTCCCCTCTGTTTCTGCCTGGACAAGTCTGTCAGCTGAGCTGCCTCCTTTGATGCCGTCATTCGCCTCACAGCCTCTGGCAGTGTCACTTTTTGTCTCAGGCCGAGTGTGGAGCAGAGCGGTGAGGAGGAAGATAGATCACTCCGCCAGGGAAGGCAAGTAAATATGCAGGCAGGTGGCCGGTCGGGACTTGAGCCAAGCCAAGCAGGCGTGGAATTACCATGCGCCCAAAACAGAAGAAATAGTCCTTCCCACTAACAAATCATCAGAAAGGGGCCCAGAACATGTTTGTGTAATTCATAAAAGCATTTTTTTTATTCTGCACTCTGTTCTTGAGATTGACTGATCCCCCTGCTGAGCTGAGGACAGCAGGCCCAGTACAATAGGGCCGTTTGTACTGACTTATCAGCGGCCCTGTGCACATATACCACAGTTATTGTACTGATAAAATATGTTTTTTTAATTGCAGTTTCACATGTATGATTTTCAAGATAATCATTTTCAAGAAGTGAAACACTTTCATTACAAATGCTTCTCTGCACACTAAAAATACAGATAGCTAACACTTGGTCTGAGCTTAAACATCATTTAAAATAGTCACTTTGGTCAGAAGTAAGTAGTAACCAATATAATGTATACAGTATAGGGCAGGGATTTGTAAAGCACAGAGTGCAGAGAATGAGGGTATGTAATGCAGGGGGTCGGACATGTGCAATTTGTTTCGGTCCAAATACAAATTTTTGGTTGTTCAGAGATTCGGATGTATCCGAATCGCCGAATGGATTAGTAACTAATATTGAGATGTATTTGAATCTCCAAATTAAATAGTAACAAATGAATTGCATTAAAATCTATTAAAATTTGTTTAGTTCAGATCGGTCGAAAAATGATGGATTGATTCTAATTCTGTTTGAGGAAATAGCTGGTTGTTAAGCAGTGGGCCAGAAAGCACTTCCCCACTGACAGATGAATGTGAAGATAAAGAATGCTGGCAATAGAAAAATGTTTTAAAAAACGTCATTGGCCCCCCAAGTCTATACCAGGCCCTTATCGGAGCATGCAGCCCAGCAGGTCAAGATAGGAGAAGGGATGAGTGAGCGCCCCCTTCTTGAACCATACCAGGTCACATGCTCTCAACATGGAGGATGGGCACTTTTGGGGCCACAGGAAACAGTTTTTGACAAGTTCTTTTTTAACCACTTCACGCAAATCGCCATACCCATATGTCGGTACTTTGACACTAAATACCAGGGTTATGGCAGCAGCTAGAAGGGTCTTTCTGAAACAGCTGAGAACAAAACACAGGCGCCACTTAATTTCACAGGTGAACAAAATGGGTACTCACAAGGGAACATAACTAAGTAACACACATTTAGGCATAATGTGCCATACATCCGTGGAAACGATTTATCCAAGGGTCTGCTTGATGCACACAGAGCAGGCTGTGCCAGTGATTGCTGGCACTTCCTGGGTCTGACACGCACACAGAGGGAGCTGAAGGATGTCGTCACTTCCGGGTGAGAGAAAAGAGACAATTGGTGACGCGTTTACGGAGCATGCGCTTCTTCTTCAGGCCTCCATAAAGTGACGTGATGCTTCGGCTCCCTCTGCACGCGTGTCAGACCCAGGAAGTCTGTAAACTCTGTACGTTCAGCATCAAGCAGACCCTTGGGATGAATCGTCTCCACGGATGTATGGCAAATTATGCCCAAATGCCTGCTACGTATGTTTTTCTTGTGAGTACCCATTTTGTTCACCTGTGAAACTAAATTTACAGTCCTACTGCACTTATGCCGCGTACACACGATCATGTTTTGTGATGAAAAAAAACAACGTTTTCTGTGAAGTAAAAAACAACGTTTTTGAAACGTCACTTTTCAAAGACGATGTTGCGTACACACCATCGTTTTTTTTCACAAAAAGCGAGGCTACGTTCACCACTCTTTTCCATTGAAGCTCGCTTCATAACTAGCTTCTGGGCATGCGCGGGTTGAAATACGTCGTTTTAAACTACGTTTTTGCTACACACGGTGACTTTTTGTGAAACAAAAAACGACGTTTTGAAAAACGACACAAAAAATTCAAGCATGTTGGAATTTTTTTTGGGAGACAAAAAACGACGTTTTGCCCACACACGATCAATTTAAATGACGTTTTAAAAAACGACGTTTTTTTTTCATCGCAAAAAACGACCGTGTGTACGCGGCATAAGAGTGGCTGCCTTCAAGTTGCTTACTAAGCAAATTATATGGACTTTTACATAAGTCATTTGTAAAATACATTTTAATCATTCCCTTCCCCTATGAGCAACTAGGTTGGTGGGTGCATTTTGTGTCTACGGCAAGCGCTGACCTATTTTATATGAGTAGTAAGTAATGCACCTAGTGCAGGTGTCAGGAGCACATAATGTAAATATTGCAGGACTTAGGAATGTGTATAGCAAAGAATGCAGGGGTCTGAAGTATGTAACACAGAGTAAAGAGGGTGAGGGGTATGTAACACACAGTGCAAATGTTAGAGGTACACAATGCACAATGTGCAAAGGTCAGGAGTATGTGATTCACAGAGTACAGTAGTCAGGAGACTAATACTGGGGGTTATCAGAAGTAAGTAATGCAAAGAGTTCAGGGATCAGTACATAATGCACAAAATACAAAGATTAGAATATGTAGCACACAGAATATAGGGTTTGGTAGTGTATAATGTACAGAGTGCAGGTGTAAGGCGTGTGTAATGTGTACAGAGCAGAGGTTAGGGGTGTGTAATTCACAGAGTGAAGGAGGCAGGGGTGTGAAAACTACAGAGTGAGTCAAGGGAGTCAATAATTCCCCTTGAAAGCAATACTATTGTCTGCTTTCCCAATCTTTGAAAAAAAACAACCTCTCAAGCATAAATTATGTCTGCAAGACAAGATTTTATCTCAGCAAAAATGCCCCCCTCTCCTGAATAGTGTTGCTCACGAATATTCGCATTGCGAATATTCGCTACGAATATTGCATATTCGAATATTCGCGAATAACTCGAATATTGCGGCGAATATTCGCTATGGCGAATATTCGTATTTTTTCAAATTTATTTGTAAAACAGATCACATCCTAGTGATCTCCATCGACGTATAAAAGCATTGCTGGTATGATTAAAGAGAGACCCTGGGCAATATTTCTTTTTGCCGAATATTCAAGTTATTCTGATTGGCTCTGATGCAAAAGAAGGGCGGAGAAGATAATCGCGCAATATTCCTTTTGCCGAATATTCGAGTTATTCTGATTGGCTCTGATGCAAAAGAAGGGCGGAGAAGATAATCGCGCAATATTCCTTTTGCCGAATATTCGAGTTATTCTGATTGGCTCTGATGCGCCCTTCTTTTGCATCAGAGCCAATCAGAATAACTCGAATATTAGGCAAACGGAATATTGCGCGATTATCTTCTCCGCCCTTCTTTTGCATCAGAGCCAATCAGAATAACTCGAATATTCGGCAAAAGGAATATTGCGCGATATTCCTTTTGCCGAATATTCGAGTTATTCTGATTGGCTCTGATGCAAAAGAAGGGCGGAGAAGATAATCGCGCAATATTCCTTTTGCCGAATATTCAAGTTATTCTGATTGGCTCTGATGCACCCTTCTTTTGCATCAGAGCCAATCAGAATAACTCGAATATTCGGCAAACGGAAAATTGCGCGATTATCTTCTCCGCCCTTCTTTTGCATCAGAGCCAATCAGAATAACTCGAATATTCGGCAAACGGAATATTGCGTGATTTTCTTCTCCGCCCTTCTATTGCATCAGAGCCATTCAGAATAACTCGAATATTCGGCAAAAGGAATATTGCGCGATTATCTTCTCCGCCCTTCTTTTGCCCCCTTATTCTCCTTTCTTTTAAGTAGAGTTAGTGTAGAGTTAGTGTTTAGTGCATATTAGTTTAGTAATACAGGAAATGATCTCCGTTTATGAGAATTTCACAATCATTTTCGCATTAGCGAAATTTTGCAAAATTTTTTTGGATAAAATATCATGAATATTCGATATTAGCGAATATTCGCGAATATTCTTCTATATATTCGCGCAATATCGCAAAATCGAATATGACGTATTCCGCTCAACACTACTCCTGAATACAAATCTTGCCTTCTGCTAAAATCCCCCCATTCGAACAATACTGTAGGTAGCAGGTGAAAGTACTTGAGCTGCATTTTGGTTGCATTTCTAAACCTATAAACCCTGAGCTTGCAGCATAATAAAGGTATGAGTAAGTGTATTATGGTGCATGCCTTTAGGACCATATCATATTTACTTGTCTTCTAATATAATGATAGCTTTGCAGTATACAAAAAATAAATAAAAAATCTGTAAAAGTGGAGCAAAAATGCCCATTCATTTCTTTAGAAGTTGATAATTTTCTAAATGTTTTTTTATCAAGGAATCTGTAAAAATGAAATAGTGTACATCTCTCCCTGGGGTGTTGTAGAGAGCGTGATTTATTTCATAAACTGGCCACTTTCCTTGATCCTGGCTTCATTTCATTCACTGAATGTAGCAGCTATAAAACACTTTAGGTAATAATGTTCTTTAAAATTCTTTAAAAGAGCATCACAATATATTTGCAAGCTACAGTTAAACATGAGAATCTTTTACCATTTATGTACATTGTAAGTGATACAAAACAAAGTGTAAACACTGATAAATAATTGAACTAGATTATTATTATTAAGAAGACGGAGAAAAAAAAATATTATTTTTTGCAACCATATTGGGTTAATACTTGAATTTTTTGAAAAAGTACCTTGAAATACCATATATATCTATCTATATATATATATATATATATATATATATATACAGTATATAGATAAATAATATATAAATATAAATATATATATATATATATATAGATAGATAGATAGATATAGATAGATATAAAGATATATTTATTCATTACAGGTTTACTATATTTGATATTTGATATCTTTCAGATATGATTTGGGTTGAATGAGAGTTCTTTGACCATGAGTAAAAGCTTTAACACAATAACAAAACTGTATTGGTGAGTAGTAGAAAGTCTAAACTAATACACAGCAATATATCTATTTGTACAGGAAAAGGGTAAAAATCATAGACTACATAAAGAAATACAGATTATATTCCTTAAAATATTAATCTACAAACAGTAGGACAGAAAAGACATAAGACTAACATATTTAGTTACAAAAGTTACCAGACTATGGTCCATGAAGGTTCCATTTAGGTGACCACTCTACCAGTATGAGCTTCTCCCCTTCCATCTAGTCTGTGTATATCATTACAGACTGGTGCCTCATTGGTTGGCATAGCGTGGCACTTATTGGTAAGCCTCCCTACTCCTGGTTAGGGATTGGCTAAATCGTTAAGCCCTATACTTTGCATAAGTCAGCCACCTTTATTGCAAATCATTGGCACAGAATATATTGAGCGGGAGATTTAACTTGTCGGTACCTGACCTTTCCAGGGACATTAAGTATTCATGAGGGGCTGGCCACCTTCATTGCATATCCTAAACAAGAGATTCTTTGAAGTGAATATTTGTAAAACAAAGAGGTTTGGGTCCCATTGTTTAGATACACAAGCTTTGGCACCGAATCGTCTGTATAACAGAGACTTCTATGACACTATCTAACACACCCACATTGATACAAAGCTAAATGAAATATTTTCATAATTACAATATTTTACAGCTATTAATGGAGATTTCGCATAAACTCATAAGGCAACATTATATAGCGCTTACAATTTGCACAACAGTTTACATATACTGTATTTTGTACATTCACATCAGTCCCTTCCCTCTGGAGTTTATATTCCAAGGTCACTAACTCACATTCATACATACACATACATATTGTGGCATGGCGAGCCCCTGCCACTGTTTAAAATGGTAGTTTACATCTGATTTTGTAATACGCGAACAGTAATGACACGGGTGTGTGCTGGCTTTAAATGAGAGCCAGAGTTAGAGCTCAGGGACTCACCTTCCCGAGAGGGTCAGTGTGTGAAGTGAGTTTAGAGAGGCGCTCGTATGCACCGTAATGTCCTGGTCAGGACAGACCAAGACCCAAGCCTGAGGGACATGAGGGACAAAGCAGCAGGGAGTTGCCAGGAAAGACACAGAGCTGAGGTACAGCGCCTGTACATGAACACTGGAACGTGTGTGATGGTCAGGAAGACTAAAAGGTACTAATGGGAAGGAGTACCAAGAGGTTTTAATTGGAGCAGTAAAGCTGCAAAGAGAGCCAGGAGGCTAAATGTTATGTTTTGTTCATATTGATGGTGAGAACCCCCTGTCTGAACTTTACTTTCATTTAAATAAAAGTGGGCAGGAATTGGGGGATTGCGTGCTTATTCGTATAGCACCCCTTATGTGGACCTGTAAAAAAAACCTTTTAGTACTTTTAGTACTTACAGTTTTGGTGTCTTGCGCGGCGTCCATCGGCGTCCATCGTCCGGTCCAGCGTCCGTCTTCGGCTCCAGTGGTGTCCTCCCGGCTTCTCCAGCGATGTCTCGAGTCGAATCCCCGCTTCCCGCGCTCAGTTTGAATGCCCACGCCGACATATACCGAGTGTAGTACACTCGGCTACATTCGGCCAGGCTCGGTTTCGCTCATGCTCACGCTTTGTGACGTTTATGCGTGAGCACGAGCGAAGCCGAGCCTAGCCGAATGTACCCGAGTGTACTCCACTCGGTATATGTCGGCGGCTCAGTTCAAACTGAGCGCGGGAAGCGGGTATCTGCGTATATCGGCGTATATCACGCACCCACGATTTTCCCCTTATTTTAAGGAGAAAAAAGTGTGCGGTATACGCCGATAAATACAGTATTTCTGACGTGGAGTAAACTCACTGTTTTAGTGCTACCACTGTGCTACAAAATGCCAACATATAAAATGTTTTGGGTGCACTGCCCATGTATCAATACCATAGACTATAATATATAAAACAAGTTTTATTCAAAAATATAAAATGTATATAAAAGAGAGCTACTGTATATCCATACTGTAATATGTATTAAAAAAAATCCCAAACTTCACATATCTTTAGAATTACGCAAAAATGCCCACTGCTCACTATCCTAAAATCCCTTTGCAATCAGGCATAAAGTCACTGTTAGCATTCAGTTGACAAGGGTAAAAAATATTCTCAACACATTACCCATAGATCTGCTCTTGATGAGCAAATATAAAAGGTATATATCTATTAAAGAGTCCAACAATTTTGGCAATTAACCAGGTGTTTTTCCCTACCAAAGGGGACACACCATAATTGGTAATTTTTATAGTAGGTCTGTGTAACTGGAGTCACTTTTGGGCACAGGGTGACCAAGAAATTAATGAACACTGAGAATATGATTGGATTACTTCAAATGGGATCGTAATATTCATTAACAATATCTCTCAAGAAATATGAAGATTTTATCTCCTGTACACTGTGAGGTCTATGACCAGGAAGTATAACTCCTAATATGGGCATTCCAGGAAGTTTCTTGTCTCATACTGTACTTGGGGCAGAATTATTTGTATGGGTTTCTTGTTAGGCTGATTGAAGTGTTCGGTAGCTGCCTTTGTGTTTCGATAATAGAATGTACTAAATGACTTTAATACCTTTCATACATGGGGTGTCATTACAGTCTTCTTTACACAAAAAGTAATCCTAAAGTGGTTACTATCACCCAGTTGATCTCAGTTGGTGGTCACTGGTCAGAGTCAGATCATATACACGCTAGCAATGCAAAGATGTACTGTATATATAGAGAGCAAGCTCCCAGATAGGGATAAACCGAACACTCCCCCGGTTCGGTTCGCAGCAGAACAGGCAAAAAAGTTGTTTGAACACACAGACACTGTTAAAGTCTATGGCACACGAACATGAAAAATCAAAAGTGCTAATTTTAAAGGTTAATATGCAAATTATTGTCATAAAAAAGTGTTTGGGGACCTGGGTTCTCCCCAAGGGGACATGTATCAATGCAAAAAAAAAGAGTTTTAAAAAAGGGTAATTTTTTGGGAGCAGTGATTTTAATAATGCTTAAAGTGAAACAATATAAGTGAAATATTCCTTTAAATTTCGTACCTGGGGGTGTCTATAGTATGCCTGTAAAGTAGCACATGTTTCCCTTGTTTAAAACAGTCCCTGCACAAAATTACATTTTTAAAGGAAAAAAAGTCATTTAAAACGACTGTGATTTTTTTTTTTTATATTATAGTCTATGGCAGCCCTCAAAATTTCCACTCGCCTACTAGCATTTGGCGAGTGGATTTAAGCTGGGGGCGAGTGATGACAGGGCTGCATGACCAATCTCCCTCCAATCTGTGCCTACACTTAGAGTCCCGTTGAGATTGGCGGCCGAAGAGGAAAGGTGCATGCTCAGGAAAAGTAGTCTGGTGAGCCGCGCACAGGCAGAGCAGTACACAGGTGCTCTTCTTACAATTCTCATTAAGCCATGGGACCTAACAGTATGACCTCTCTGAGTCTGCCCCCCTCCCCCCGACCAATGTAGCTGGAGAGCAGAAAGTAGAGTGAGGTGGAGGATTGCAAAAATTACCCCTCCGGTGCAGCACTCACTGAAAGTTGCCCTGACATGAGAGTGGCAGCCTTCCAGTTTGTGCAGTTTTCTTCTCTTTGTGCTCTATGTAAGTGTCCAACAGTTCAGCCTGAGCACTGTGAACAGACTGGTCTCAATGTGTGCTGTGCGGTGTCAGTGTGCGCTGTGCTATGGTGTCAATGGCTTTGCAGTTGTGTGGATCTCAGGGCTGGATTGTACTCCCTCCCGCTATGCTGCAGCTCCTCTCCTCACTGCCAGCCTGAATAAAAGGGAGAAGTGGGGACATGCAAGCGTGGAGCCGCACACACAGGTTCCTGATGATGAGATGAATGGGAGAGGGGGAGAGAGAGAGAGGATGGATGGGAGTTGCAGAGGAGACAGCAAGAGAATAGGGAAGAGACCCAGTTCTAGTGCCATGTCCCCCTGGTCTGCCCCCAGTGCCCTGCCCCAATTTGTTAAAGTTGTTGTTGGTAACATTTAATTTTGTAACTTGATTATGCATAAAACATTTAACAGGGTCATTCCATGAGATAATCTACGAGGGTGTGTTTACAGGTGAAATTGGGCGCAGGGCAGTGTATGAATTAGGTGGGGCAACTGGTGGCGAGTAACTCTTGAGGCCTGGCAAGTAGCTCAGGACTTGAAATTTTAAGCCCTGGTCTATGGTATTAATAAGTGAACAGCTCACCTAAAAAAAAGTGTATGCTATGTATTTGCTATACAAGACCTTATGCATTGAAACTATGTTTATTTTCTCCATTGCTAAAAATGTTTATGTGCATGATGAACCTACTTGGCCTGTTTCTGCTGTCCCTGTCCCACGCATTGTTTACTGCTGCCACAACCAGCTGAGACTGTCCTCAAAATGAGTGACTGAATGAATGAAGTTGCTTGAGCAGTACCTGAAACAGATAAGTCCTGGCAATATGTACGTAGTACAGGCTATTACAGTGAATTTCTGCATTCCCAGTGGCCCTCCGGAAATGTGATATAAAGAATTAGATGTAACCCTTCACCTAAATATAGTAAAACCTTGGATTGCAAGCATAATTCCTTCCAGAAACATGCTTGTAATCCAAAGCCCTTGTATAGCGAGAGACCTGCCAGGGGGGCCCCAGAAAAAAATACAGTTTGGGGCCACTCTGTGCAAAATGAGCTGCACAATGGAGGTAAGTATGACATGTTTGTTATTTAAAAAAAATAAAATGCAAACTTTAAGAATATTGCAGCTTGTCAGTGTGCTGATGGCATGTTTTATCCATGTTGTACACCATGATTAGTCGGAGGTCACCGCAACACCCTTTTAACCGCTGGCAGACTGGCTCACACAGATTTAAGTTGACAGAATGGCACGGGCAGGCAAAACAACGTATATATATATATATATATATATATATATTTATACGTTGCTTTGGATCCTTCCTTTTTTTTTTCAAAATTGTCGCTCTATTTTTGTTTATAGCGCAACAAATAAAAACCGCAGAGGTGATCAAATACCACCAAAAGAAAGCTCTATTTGTGGGACAAAAAGTACGTCAATTTTGTTTGGGAGCCATGTCGCACGACCCCGTAATTGTCAGTTTTTTTTTTTTTTTTTTTCCCCCGCACATCAGTCGTGTCCGATTGGGTTGGAAGTGAGGGTTGCTCACAAAATTTCCGCCCTTCGCATTTCCTCCTCGGTCTCGCATCATTTGTGGTTTATTCTTCCATTTGTTCCCTTTTTTTTTTTTTTTTCTTTTTTTTTCCCCCTCTTCTCTTGTTATGATATATACATGTTAAGGGATTATACAAAAATAAGCAAACTGTAGGAAGGAGAGAGAAAAAAAAGAACAACAAAGAAGAAGCGCGTATCCCCCCCATTCAGCGCCCCTCTGTCCCATATCTTCCCTTTGTCCCCGTCCTACACCCCTTCCTCCCTTGATTCTGCCTTTCCCTTTTAATATTTGATATGCCCCCCCTCCGCCCCCCTCCCTTTTTCTGGGTTCGTTATACTTAGCGGTTCTGTCCCTCTCTTTCCGACCTCTTTTTCCCCTCCTACCTACTGTTTCCTTGGTCTCCACTATCTATTTCTATCGAAATCTGAGCAAATTTTTCTGTTGTTTTAAATAATCTCCATTTGTCCCAGATCAGTCTACTACTGTCAGTCTCTTTGTCGCCCTGGTCTAACCTCCTTAGATTTTCCATCTCTGAAACGTGGTTGACCCGTTGTATCCATTCATTTAACGTTGGCTCTTTTGGCTGCAGCCAAAATTTAGGTATTACTCCCTTTGCTGCGTTTAGGAGGATCGGGACCAGTGTCAGCCCGTAATTTTCTATTTGTTTTCTCGACCCATGGAATAAACATGATAGGGGATTATGGGGTACCCCTATCCCTGTTATTTCCTCTATACTCTCTAGGACCTCTTGCCAATATTCTTGAATCTTCGGGCACTCCCACCAAATATGTTTTGTAGTACCGAGTTGGTTGCAATTTCTCCAACAAAGAGCTGAGTTAGTTGAGCATATTTTGTTCATTTTGACAGGGGTCAAATGCCAGCGCATCATGCATTTATAATTGGCTTCGATGGTTTTTATGTCTTGTGCGTATTTATACACCGCGCCTATCATAGAGGTCTCCTCAATCCTTTCCCCCATGTCTTGTCCCCATTTCTCGATGTTTTCCAAAGTTCCCTTAGACCCTATATCTGTTAATATCTTATAAAGCTTAGTGATGCCGTGTTGTAATGGTATTGTGGTGGAGCATAGATTTTCTATCGGGTTCTGTGCTTTATTCTTACCTATTGACAATGTGCTCACAAAGTGTTTTAATTGTATGTACTCCCAGTCGCTTAACTGTTGGTGTCCCTCTCTTACTAATATTTCTTTTTTTTTCTTAATTCTCCCTAGTGAAACTATTTCCCCTACTCTTTTATTTTCTAATTTCCTTCCTAATTTTGTCCTGTTTCCTGGTGGAAAAAATTTAGTGTTCGCTAGTGGGATTAATAGGGAGTTATATTCCCATTTTTCCCGCCTATACAACGTATCCCATATTTTAAGTGCATTTTTTGTTATACTGTGCGTGTCAGTGTTCACTATTCTAAATTTGGGTGGGATCCACACATTTGTGTCTAACTGTGCCAAACCTATTTCTCTCTCCATCTGTGCCCATTTTTTTTCCGTGTTGCTATTTGTCCATTCCACCAATCTATTTATTATTGCGGCATAGTAATATCTTTTTATATCAGGGAGCGATAGTCCTCCTTTTTTTTTTACTGCGGGATAGGATTGAGTAACTTATCCTTGGTTTTTTGCCCTGCCAGATAAATTTTGAAATTATAGTTTGTACTAACTTAAAAAAGCTTTGTGGGACATTTACTGGGACCATTTGGAATTTATAGATTATTTTTGGGAGGACCATCATTTTAAATACATTAATCCTCCCTATCCAGGAGATCTGTCTTTTTGTAAAATTTTTTAAATCTTGTTTTATCTCATTAACTAACGAGATATAGTTGGCCTCGTATAGTTTATCTACTCTTGGTGTAATTTTTATCCCTAGATACGTTATTGATTCTTTTTCCCATGTGAAGGGGAATGCTTCCTGTAAAGCTATTTCTTCTGTGGTCTCTATACCCAGGTTCAATATTACTGTTTTTACTGGGTTTATTTTAAAGTTGGAGAGTTCTCCATATTTTCTTATCTCATCTATTATTATTGGGATAGAAAGTCTTGGTCTAGTAATGTATAAGAGTATGTCGTCGGCATACGCTGCCACCTTGTGTTCATTTTCTCCAACTCTCACCCCCCTATATCTGAGTTATTTCTTATCTTGTTTAGCAATGGTTCGAGCGCTATTACGTACAGGAGAGGTGAGAGTGGGCAGCCCTGTCTTGTTCCATTATTCATATCTAAAGAGGATGACATATTCCCGTTTACTTTTACTCTTGCTGTAGGGGTGTTGTATAGGTGTCCGACCCATTTCATGTATCTTGGGCCCAGTCCTACGCTCCGCAGTGCTTCCATCATAAACCCCCAGTCAACCCTGTCAAAAGCTTTTTCAGCATCAATTGACATGAGTATGACTGGGGGTTTCTTCTGCTTGTCTTGCAGTAACAAAATCGTTTTTAGGCTATTATCTCGTCCTTCTCTCCCTTTAATGAACCCAGTCTGATCTTCATTGATTAGATTCGGCATATGGACTTTTATCCTCGTTGCCAATATTTTTGCATAGGTCTTAATATCTGCATTTAATAATGCAATTGGACGATAATTAGAACATATGGTATTGTCTTTTCCTGTTTTGGCGATAATTGTGATATTGGCAAGGAGGGATTCCTTTCTAATTTCTTCTTCTTCTCCCAATTTATTGAAGTAATTACACATCACCAGGGCCAGCGGGTCCATAAATTTTTTATAGTATTTAATAGGGAGCCCGTCCGGTCCTGGACTCTTTCCGCCTGGTGTTTCCGAAATTGCTTGTCTTATTTCCCCCACTGTTATTGGTTCTTCCAGAGATTCTACAGTTTCTTGCGTTAATTTTGGGAGGTTAGCTTCTTCGATATATTCTCTAATTTTTTTTAGCCTAATGTCCTTCTGTTCCTGTGTTTCTCTTTTCCTAATTGAATACAATGTACTATAAAACGTCCGAAAGGCCTCTGCGATTTCAGTCGTCTTATACCTCATCTGTCCCGCTTGATCCTTAATTTTTCTATGTAGTTTGTATTCCTTTTTTCCTTTGAAATCCTGGCCAGGTATTTCCCAGGTTTATTCCCCCAGACATATCTTTCTTTTGAAACGTTTTTAAATATGTTCCGTGTTTCAGTTGCCATTAAATCTCTTAATTGGGCCCTTTTTGTTACTATTTCCTTATATAATTCGATTTCTTTTGTATTTTTGTGTTTATTTTCCAATTCTTGGAGTTCTCTAATTAATTGCTTCTTTTTGGCTTCTCTTGCTTTTTTCTTCCCAGCCCCCAAGGAAATGAGCTTTCCCCTAATATATGCCTTATGGGCTTCCCATACAGTTGCTGAGGTCACTCCCGGTGTATTGTTTATTACAAAATATTCCTCTATGTCTGCTTTTATTGTATTGCATATTTCTGGGTCCTCTAGTAGTTCCTCGTTTAGGTTCCAGCTGCCCTTTCTCTCTTCAATGTCTGGGAAATGAATTCTAACCAGGGCAGGGGCGTGATCGGATATCGTAATCGGTCCTATCGAAGTTTTATTTACATATTCCAATATTTCCTGGTCCACCATTATATAATCTAATCTTGCGTACATATTATGCACTGTCGAATAATATGTATAGTCTCTTTTATTTGGATTGGCAATTCTCCAGGGGTCTATTAGTTGTTGTTTGAAAAAAATTTTCTTCAGCAACTGCTGTTGCTTAGTGTTTGTTATATGAACCCCTGATGCCCTATCTAACTGATGTTCTAGCGTAAAATTAAAATCCCCTGCTAATATTACATGTCCCTGTTTGAAGTCCATTAGTATATTTAGAATCTTCTTTAAGTATTTTTGAGGATGCTTGTTGGGACAGTATACATTAACCAAGGTATATTTTTCCCCCTGAAGAGTCCCTCTCAGAAACACATAACGGCCCTCTGGGTCAACTTTCCTATCTTCAACTTTGAAGCTGATATTTTTCCCTATCCCTATGGCGACTCCCCTAGATCTTTTCTGAGGAGAGTCGCCATAGTACCAGGTTGGTATCGCTCGAGAGTAGAGCCTGATTCCTGAGTCAGCCGTTATGTGTGTCTCCTGAAGGAAGACTATGTCTACGTCATGTCCTTCGATCTCCTTTAACACCATATGTCTTTTCCCCGGGGAACCAAGGCCTCTTACGTTATATGTTAATAGATTTACATTAGACATACTCCTTTTTTCCTCTTTTTTTTACTCTTGCCCTTACCGCTCTCATTGCACCTTTCGGACAGACCGCTAATCTTAAAACTCTTTCCCATCCCTTCCCTCCAGACCTCCCATTCCATCCCTCCACCCCTCCCTCCCTTCCCATCCCCACTCCCACTCCTCCATCCCTCCTCCCCCTCTCTCCCCTCTCCCACCCCTCCCCCCCTACCCTTTCCTCCCCCCCTCTAACCCTGGATGTTACCGTGACCCTATGGTCGTATTGGGGAACCTCTCGCCTTGCACCTCCTTGTGCTCTTGTGTTCCCTTCCCTGAGGCGGAATTCCATTCGCCATGCCCTCATTCTCCCTGCTTCCAGGGGGATTGCCCCAAGGTGGTAGGTCACTCCCACTCCTAGGTCTCACCATAATCTTTCACCTAATTAGCTTATTCCCTTATTTACTACCCCCCTCTCCCCCTGCCCCCCCCCTCCCCCCCACCCCTCCCCCCTCCAGCCTCCCCCCCACTCCGTATTTTCATGGTACTGGGATCTCCAGTTTTTGACAAAATTCTGGTATTTCATCTATGAATCTTAGTCTTGCGGTAACCCCATTTTTTCTACCGATCAGGCATGCCGGGAAGCCCCAATTGTATTGTATTTCTCGTTCTTGTAACACCTGTAGTAGAGGTTTTAAGTTTCTTCTTCTTCTGAGTGTCTCTTGAGATAGATCTTGGAAAATTTGGATGTTATATTCCTCAAATTTAATCGGGGACTTTCCTCTCAGATTTTTCCATAATTGATTTTTTTTCCTCCCAATTTTCAAACCTTATAATAATATCTCTGGGGCTCTCCCGGGGAATTTCTCTAGGTCTCCTAATCCGGTGTGCCCGCTCGATGCTTAATGGAGAGGTTATTTCTCTGTCTAGGAGCGGGTTGCAGATTTTCCGTATGATTTCTGGTAGATTTTCTGACTGAGACGAGTCTGGTACCCCACGTATTCTTATATTTTTCCTTCTGTCTCTATTTTCCTGATCTTCTACTTTGTACGCCTGTTCCCTTTGTTCTTTTTTAATTTCTTTGATTTCTTCCTCCAGTTTCTTAATAGTATTAGAATTGTGGTCTACTTTCTTTTCTACTCCCTCTAGTCTTTCCAGCATAAAGCCCATATTTCTCTCCATTCTCTCCATTTGTGCTGTTAGTGATCTTTCTAGCGCCGCAAACATTCCCTGTATTTCCATTTTTGTTGGTAGAGCCAGTCTGTCTTGCTGATCATCAGACATTCTTTTATCATGTATCAGGTCCATATCCTGTTCAGTCACCATCACCATCCCGAGTATAGTTTCAGTGTCTATTGAGTTGTTTGATACCGCTTTTGTCTTGTCCTTTTTTTTCTCCGCTTGAGGGCCTCTGCCCCCCTGCTGCTTCTCGCTTACTGTTTTTTCCCCATTGGCCCCTTGAGTTACATGAGTTACATGAGTTACGTATTTACTCATGGGACCCGGGCCTGAGCCCGAGCCAGGGCCAGGGCTTTGGCTTAAGCGTGGAGCTGAGGCTGCTCCTCCTCTTGCTCCCCTTGCTCTTGTGCTCATAATTATATCCCAGCTGAGCCTAGTTGTTTTCCCAGTAATCTCGTTTTACAATGTGTGTTTCCCTCTATATTTCACTCTATGTTGTACTCAGTCAGGCGGCTGAATACTGTTAAATATAGTTAAATACCGTAGTTATACTTGGGTACAGGGGAGCTCATCCGTTTTACCGAGCCGATCTCAATCCCTAGATCAATCAGTATAGGGAATTCCTATGTATACTCGATCTATGGTATACTATAACTGTATTTAGTTCTATTCACATCTATTAACAGTTATTCATCAGATATTCATCAGTCTTATATTACTATTCAGGTCCCGCTTGTTATACTTCCATATTTAATTTTACAACCTGGTGAACCTGGTGGAGCTCAGACACAGCACAGGGAACTCTGGAAAGTCAGACTCCTATCCCTTAAACAACTCTTAAATATTAAATATTCTCAATCCCTTCCATCAGCATGATTAAAGCGTGATTTAGGGCATTCCAGCCTGAGGCTTCGGAACATCAAAGGCTTGTTACATTTCACATTTCACTTCAAATGTCAGGTATCCAGAAACCATAGCAATAGTAGTGCAGCAAGGTTTTACTCACAGTTACCATCTGATGTTCTCTTCAGCAGCCCTCATTCAGCGTCGCCTTCTAGTTGTCACACTCTTTACTTACATGCTATTGTTGTTATAGATGTAGCGGATGTTGCTCCTGGTTCAGCTTTATCCAAGCGCAAGTCAGAGAGAGAGGGAAGAAAAAAAAAAAGTATCTCTGGTATCTCTGTGCTTTGTATTATATGATGCCTTACATTGCGCTATATTGCTGCTATTGCTATTGCTATTGCTATTGCTATTGCCTTTAAGTAATACTTTTCTGGCTATGCCCTGTAGGGGACCTTCAGTGTTAGTAGTGCAGAGCTGCGGGTAGGGGGGGGGAGCCGTGTTTCCCTTGTCCTGGGGGTTCATCAAGGGTAAACACTGCAAGGCGCAACCCCGTGCTGGGCACCCGACACTAAGTGTCTCTCCTAATCTCTCAGTCTCCCATCTCTCCTGGCGGAGCGGAGCGGGACATTGACAGGGCAACAAGCTTCGGCCGTGGGCGGGCTTCCTTATCTCCTCGATAAGCACTTGTGTCTCTTATCTCCACCGCCGACGCTGCAATCGCCTCCACAGTCTCAACAAGAGGGGACACTCGAGGGGAGCTCACGCTCACGCTCACCTGTATCGCCGCGATCCCGTCCCAGCCGCCATCACTCTACACGGTAAGCGCGCTCTACGTGCCTCTCTCAAATCGAGCGATGCACACCAGGAGCGAGGCAGCGCCGCAGCGGGGCTGTCCGAGATTCGATCCCGCTTCGGACCCGCGGCTAGCGTTGCGTGCAACGAGGCGGGAGAAGGAGGAGGAGGAGGAGGAGGGGGGGAGGGAATCCTCACAGGGGGGAAGCCGGGCGAGCAGGAGGAGAGCCGTCGGATAGTTTAGTCTGCATCCCGTGGCGAGACCTGTCGGCTGGGCGCTCCTCTAGCCTCCTTGACGTGCGGGACGCGCCATCTTGGACTCCTCCCTCTGACTGCCCCGTAATTGTCAGTTAAACCAATGCAGTGCCAAATCGCAAAAAGTGGCCCGGTCATTTGCCAGCCAAATGGTCCGGAGCTGAAGTGGTTAACCATTTGAGAATTCCAGTATGGTTTGTAAGAACCATATGTTCTGGGTAGTGTATACCTCTGCTCATTCAGAAGGAAGCCAGTAACCTGAGACCATAGGTGTGCGTAGCCTATTGCGTTAGGGTGTGCACTCCAGAGCCCAAACACACACTACTGATCCCTCACCGTGTTCATTTAGAAAGGGAAGGGGCCGGTAAATTACCCATTTACTGCCCCCTCCCCCACTCTTAAAACATCCCAGCAGCAAAAGCCAATACGAGGGGAGGGAAGCAGGCAGGACTGCAGGTGTAAAGTTGGGAGCCAGGGCAGTAGGAGTATCTGTGCTGCACAGGGTGATTAGGGTGTGCCTGGGCACACCCGGCACACCCTGTGCGCACGCCTATGCCTGAGACAATCCAATGCGCAAGAAAATCCAATGCACAAGAAGTCCCATTGGCTGCCCAATGGCATGAAAGATGTCTGACCCAGAAGAAGACTGGCAGGTATTGGGGAAAGGGACTGTTGGGGATGTTTTTCTAAGTGTACCATAATGTTTAAGCGTGCTGCTTAACCTTATTGCAAAAACCCACTAATACCACAAAAACATTCAAATCCCCTACTGATTTAAAAAACATTAAAGCCCTGTATACACGATCGGATATCTGAGTGAATCTAATCTGATGGATTTTTTCGTCGGATATCCAATGAAGCTGACTTTCATCAGTCTTGCCTACACACCATCGGTCAAATACCGACCGTGTCCAATACGGTGACGTTAACCACTACGACGTGCTGAGAAAAATTAACTTTAATGCTTCTGAGCATGCGTCGACTTGATTCTGAGCATGCATGGATTTTTGACCGATGGACTTTCACACAGACAATCATTTTTTCCTATAGTTTTTTATCCATAGGAAATTTTTAAAACATGTTCTATTTTTTTCACCGATGGAAAACAAACCGATGGGGCCTAAACACAATCGGTTTGTCCGATGAAAACGGTCCATCGGTCCATTTTCATCGGACAAACCGATCGTGTGTACAGGGCTTAAGATCCCCCAATGTAGCTGATTTTTTCAGCTTCATAAGAAGATTTTTTACAATACAAGTTAAATCAAGTGTTAAAAACAACCTAAAAAGTTTGTGAATAAATCAAAACTAAATCCATCTTCCCCACTCACTTTTTAAAAGCTTTTATTTTCTTAACTATTCATGGCAAGCCCTAGAAACTGTAGTGCATGAAATCCCAGGAAGGCAGCAAAAAAAAAAAAAAAAAAGCTGCAACTGCCACCTCGAGGACCAACAATCATTCCATGGTCAAAGTTGCTTAGATGGTGTGCACTTCATTTTAACATCTGCTAGCTATAGATATTGAGTTGCAGTGACATGATTTACTGCTTGCTGCTTTGCGTAAATGTGCAAGTAAACAGCACATGATAACATGTCCACTGAGTGTATTTTTGCTGGAGTTCCATAATAATTCACAATCCTTTCATATTGCCGGAGAGTGACTAAGGTACATTTATGTGATATTTTCTCATTTGGGAGAAAGAGCTGAATCTGTTTTTGGCAAACTTTGCCGGTTGGATTTGTCAAACATAAAAACAACTCAAAATACATCTGTACTGTAAAAACCCATTTTCCAATTTTAATTTGCATTTGCACTTGTACTGAGCAAAATATAGTTTCTGGTATTTGTCATTGTAGCTAAACTAGCTATATATGAACAGCCTAGGGTTTCATACACACATAAGATGATATTTGGGAAAAAGTTGGTATTATACAACATAACGACTGACTGTAAAATCCTGGTTTGGTGTGAAAATACCACAATGTAACACTTTAAAGTGGATGTAAACCCCCAAAAAAATGTTGATGTCACAATGTAGAGAAGGGATATGCAATAAGCGGACCTCCAGCTGTTGCAAAACTACAAGTCCCATCATGCCTCTGACTCTGGGTGTCATGCTTGTGGCTGTCAGAGTCTTGCTATGCCTCATGGGAATCGTAGTTCTGCAACATCTGGAGGTCCGCTAATTGCATATCCCCGATGTAGAGTATAAGATTTCCTATCATCTGTGCCCAGTCTTGCCACACAGAGTTAATGCAGCTCTGATCAATCCTCTTTTATTGTTCAGTGAAAATTAAAGCGGAGTTTCACCCTAAATATAAGTCCTTCCCATGTGATCCAGCATACTGGCGTCAGAGCCAGTATGCTGTTTGTTTTTTTTAAATCCATGTACTTACTGTCTTATTCAGAATTTTATTTTTTTTTACCCCGCGGTGGACGGCGCCAGTATAGCGCGTCACATCTTACGAAAGTACCCGAAAAGGACTCGGGTAATCGCGGTGAAAATGCGGCGCCTGCGCACAGACCTAGGAGCTGACTGCGCAGGCGCCGTATTTCTCCGAGTCCTATTTCGGCGTTTTTCGGAGAAATACGGCGCCTGCGCAGTCAGCTTCTAGGTCTGTGCGCAGGCGCCGCATTTTCGCCGAGATTACCCGAGTCCTTTTCGGGTACTTTCGTAAGATGTGACGCGCTATACTGGCGCCGTCCACCGCGGGGTAAAAAAAATAAAATTCTGAATAAGACAGTAAGTACATGGATTTTAAAAAAAAAAACAGCATACTGGCGCTGACGCCAGTATGCTGGATCACATGGGAGGGCTTATATTTAGGGTGAAATTCCGCTTTAACAGATTTCCAAATAAAAACCTGTCTAAATAAAAAGTCTGTTCTCTCTTCTTGCTTTGGGTGACAGGTTATTTACATATCGAGCTTGGACATGTTTATCATATGTTATGTTACGTTTATCACAATATGAGGTGATCCAAATTTTATTGTATATTACCAGGATGTGTTTTGTGGGGGAGGGGTGGATTTCTCACTTTTTATACTTTGAATCACCTCCTGTTATGATAAACATAACATAACATAACATATGATAAACATGTCCAAGCAAGATATGTAAATAACCTGTCACTCAAAGCAAGAAGAGAGAAACTGACTTTTTATTTAGACAGGTTTTTATCTGGAAGTCTATTTAATTAACTGAATAATAAAAGAGGATTGATCAGAGCTGGATTAACTCTGTGTGGCAAGACTGGGCACAGATGATAGGAAATCTATCACAATCGTTTTTACGGCATGATTTAAAACAACGTTTTTAAAAACGTAATTTAAAATGATCGTGTGTGGGCTTTACAAAAATTTGAGCATGCTGCATTGCCGCCACGTCACTGCACCAGGAAGTAAAACACTTCCGCGCATGCGTCAAAACCATTCGGCGCGTGTGCGAGAAGACATGTCTGCTGGTTAGCGTACTAACCAGCAGACATGTCGGGCAGACGGGTTCCCAGCCGACAGATTTCAAAGCATGCTTTGAAATCTGTCTGGTGGCCAAATCCTTCGGCTCGCCCGTACACACGGTCGAATCTGTCTGCTGGGATGGTCGGGCCGACCGTTCCAGCAGATAGATTTGATCGTGTGTACGCGGCCTGAGCAAAATGACAAAAAAAGTTTTGCCTATAATTCTACTTTAATGAACAGAATGCATGTAGGTTAAAAAACATAAAACTTCTTCCTTTAGAACCACTTTATTATTTGCCGTTTCCATTTAATTTAGGTTATGGAAATCTCACGTGCTTCATTGTCACTTATTCTAATGTATACAGATATTCATCGTTTAATGACTTACCTGTTAAACGACCACTCAGATTTACAACCAGCCCTCCCCACCTTGACGCTCTGTACATCATTGTATTGTACAGTACAGAATTTTCGTTTGTGTTCTGTATTTATGCAAATTAAAACAAAGTTATTGAGCTGGAGTTTTGTGTTTAGACCTTTTTTTTTTACAATACAGTACAGTAGTTAATAATGGTTAAAATATTAATTGGCTCCTAAATAGCTTACTTTACCTTAGTGCAGTCCTCCTTCACTTACCTCATCCTTCCATTCTGGTTTTAAATGTCCTTATTTCTTCTGAGAAATCCTCACTTCCTGTTCTTCTGTCTGTAACTACACACCGTAATGCTAGGCTTTCTCCCTGGTGTGGAGAAAGCCTCTTGAGGGGGGAGGGGACAAGCAGGAGTGTCAGGACGCCCACTAACACACAGCTCCTTTCTCTATCTGCAAAGTAGAGAGTGTCCTGACACTCCTGCTCGCCCCCTCAAGAGGCTTTCTCCACACCAGGGAGAAAGCCTTGCATTACTGTGTGTAGTTACAGACAGAAGAACAGGAAGTGAGGATTTCCCAGAAGAAATAAGGAAATTTAAAAGCAAAATGGAAGGATGAGGTAAGTGAAGGAGGACTGCACTAAGGTGAAGGAAGCTATTTAGGGAAAACATTTTTTATTTTTTTGTGCTAGAAAATTACTTAAAACTCCCAAACACCCTAGATAATAAAATGGCAGTCATTGCAATACTTTTGTCACACTGTATTTGCACAGCGGTCTTACAAGAGCAATTAAAAAAAAAAAACATTTTAATAAAAAATAAGACAACAGTAAAGTTAGCCTTTTTTTTTTTTATATACATATATTGTGAAAGATAATGTTACATGTCAATCTTCAAAATTGTGCCTGCTCGTGGGATGGCGATAAACTTTGACCCTTAAAAATGTCATTAGGCAACATTCAAAAATTTCTACAAGTTACCAGTTTTGAGTTACAGAGGAGGTCTAGTGCTAGAATTATTGTTCTTACGTTATCAATCGCGACAATACCTTACATGTGTGGTTTAATCACCGTTTTCGTATGCTGCGTGACTTACATATGTGTTTGCCTCTGCAGGCGAGCTCGGCAAAATGGGTGATTTAAAAAAAAAAAAATGTATTTCTTATTTATTTTACTTTTAATTTTTTTATTTTGACACTGTCCTTTGAAAAAAAAACTGGGTCACTTTTATTCCTTATATTTATTTCTATTTTATTCCTATTCTTATTTTATTCCTATTACAATGACCTGGTCATTGGAACAGAACCTGGTCATTAAGTGAGGAGTATATGTATACACACCTCTCTTTTCAATTTCCCTCTGTATTTAGATTAGTCTGCTTAGGAATATTGTTGGGTCCATTTAATATTCTGCCATGTGGCTTAGGTATATCTGTTTCATCTACTTTGGGCCCTTTCACACGAGCGAACGAACGGTCCGCTTTTCATAAGTCCGTTTACGGACTATTAATGCTTCCCTATGGAATTGCGGACGTTAGCGGATTGAGCATCCGCTAACGTCCGCAAACATCCGCCTCCGTCAAGATCCGTTTTTTCGGACGGAAGAAAATCCTATTTTTCTTCCGTCTGGTGGATCGGATCGGATGAATATGGAGTTACGGTCCGTATTAATCCGATTCCCCATAGGGCAGAGCAGAGAAAAGACAGGGCGGTCCCCGCACACAGTGCAAGAACCACCCTGTCAGCCGACAGCTCAGCGGGGATTTATGGATGATCCCCGCTGAGCAGACGGACACACATGGGGCGGATCAATACGGATCTGCTCCGTGTGAAAGAGCCCTAAGTTTTAGTTATACATATCACTTACTTACTAGAAGTTTATTTGTTTTATTGAACATAGTTAGTTTATGCCAAGCCCATTTGTTTAGTAATAGCTATTTTGTATGTCGTTGTTTTTGTCTCACTGCAACCAGCTATGTTTCCATCAGTGGAAACATTTGTATCCTTTTGGCCAGATTGCATCCAGCCATACAACAGCGGAAACACTTTGGTTAGGTTTTGTTACACTGTAATCTTTGCGATCTGTGTTTGTGATTTTGAATGTTGATAGCATCTCATGTGTTGTGTCTCTAAAGGAAGCCAGTAGCATCTTTCAATACAGTTTGTGTCCATACAGTTTAATGTGTTTTTTAGTGTGAAATGTGTCTTCCTTTATTTTCATTCTTTATATATAGTTAATGTGATTGTAAAGGCAGAAGCTTTTTTTTTATCTTAATACATTATATGCATTAGGATAAAACACCTTCCGTGTGTAGCAGACCCCCTCAGCCCCCTAATACTTACCTGAGGTCCATCTAGATTCAGTGATGAAACACGACAGACACCTTTGGCTCCCGCTGCTGTCAATCAAAGTCAGTGAGCCAATGAGGAGAGAAAGGGGGCAAGGCTGCGCCACAGCTCAGTGTTTGAATGAACACAGGGAGCTGCGGCTTGGGCGCCCCTAACGTAAGCCGCTTGCTCTGATGGAACCTAAGAAGAGGAGGATCCGGGCTGCTCTGTGCAAAACTATTACACAGAGCAGGTAAGCATAACATGTTTGTTTTTTTTTAACGGGGAAAACTGTTACTAAACCTACAACCGTAAAATCAGTAGGTAAATGCAGTAAAGCATGCTTGTTGTACTCACTGTGAAACCTAAAGGGTTAATGCTCTGCATTGTGTAAAAAGGCTGTTTGATCCTGTCTGCTCTAATTTTCCCCTTCTATTGTCCCCAATCCACCTCCTGTTAAGACAGGGCCTTTGGAGTCGCTCTGCACGTGCTCAATTTGGTGTGTATTGCTAGAGAGTTTTTTTTCTTGGGCGGGTGCATGTGATCAGCACAGGGCCAATCAGCACTGTCCAGACAGAGGGTCAGGGGTCCTGCAGCCTCATAGGACAGACATAGTTGATGTTATTATTATTTATTTTTGTCTTGTACATGTGTATTTTAGTAGCAATAGTTATTTGTTATCTATTTTATGTGAGTTATTTCAAACTTTTCCTCCCGCCCTGATGAAGGAGGATTGTGTGACCCCAGAACCTGTTGGAGGTTATTTCCCTGTTTGTTGTAAGCAGCTGAACAATAAAGGCTTTGGACTTCTAAGGATTTTTCGTTTGGTACTCTGACTCATTACACTTAGGCCTTGTACACACGATCAAATCTGTCTGCTGGAAACGGTCTGCTAGACCGTTTCAGCAGACAGATTTGATCGTGTGTACGGGCGAGCAGACGGATTTGGCCACCCGACAGATTGGAAAGCATGCTTACCAATCTGTCGGCTGGGAATCCGTCCGCCCGACATGTCTGCTGGTTAGTACGCTAACCAGCAGACATGTCTTCTCGCACACGCGCCAAATGGTTTCGACGCATGCGCGGAAGTGTTTTACTTCCTGGTTCGGTGACGTGGTGGCGTCAACGTCACCACCGCATCACCTCGTCGTCTGGTGGCGGGGATTTTGGTTTGATTGTGTGTACACGATAAAACCAATATGTCCCCGGCAGACAGATTTGTTCAAATCGGTCGGCCCAACCGATTTGAACAAATCTGTCTGCTCGTGTGTATGGGGCCTTAGATTTCTTAACTCAGGTGATTGTCCCCTCTTTGGGATTCCTGTCTTTGCAATGAGCTGCTAAATGCAAGTCAATTGGGCTTAAGCAATGACTTTGTCCATCTTTTGATAATATGAAAATCTGCTTCCAGAGCCCCTCTACCAATAAGTTTTAAAGTGTTGGCATGGCCAAAGAGATATACACCAATCAACCATAACTTTTTGACCATCCACCTAATATTAAGTAGGCCCCCCTTTTGCCCCCAAAACAGCCATTTAAGGCATGGATGCCACTAGACCTCTGAAGGTATTTTGTGGTATCTGGCACAAAGCCTTAAGTAGCCTCTATGGATCAAACTTGTTGTTCCAACATATCCCACAGATGTTCGATTGGATTGGGATCTGGATAATTTGAAGACCAATTCAACACCTCAAACACGTTGTTCTTTTCATCAAACCATTCTTAATGCCTTTTTGCAGTGTGGCAGAGTGCACTATTTTACCGAAAGTGGTCCCTGCCATCAGGGAATACCATTTCCATGAAGGTTTGTACTTGGTCAGCAACAATATTTAGGTAGGTGGACACAAGGTTTCTCAGCAGAACATTGCCCAAAGAATAACAGTACCTGCACAGGCTTATTTTCTTCCTATGCTGCATCCCGGTGCCAACTCTTTTCCAAGTAAGCAGTATACATGCATCTGCCCATCCTCATGATGTGAAAGACATGAATCATCAGACCTTCTTCCATTGCCCCATAGTTCAGTTTAGTTCTGATGCTCATGTGCCAACTGTAGGCACTTTTGGGTGTAGACATGGGTTAGCAGGGTTCCAAATAAGGGAATGCATAACATGTGCATCCACACATGTTGTATATGCCTTAGAGTGCCCATGTGGCCTGATGTATATCGGCCGTACCAAATGCACCTTGGGTAAGAGAGTGTCAGAGCACATCTACAATATAACTACGGGCTATAAGGAACACAGCCTGTCCTTGCACTTACGAGAAAAACATGATCGTAATCCCATTGGGTTAACATTTTGGGGGATCGATAAAGTGTACCCCAGATGGAGGGGGGCCAACATGGTGCGAGAAATCTCCAAGACTGAAACCAAATGGATTTTCTTGACCAAAACACTCAGTCCAAATGGGTTGAATATAGAATTAGATCTAAATTGCTTCATTAGTAATAATTAATTTTATAAGCAATACGGTGTCAGAAGTATAGTTTTATGCTTTTTTAAATATTCTGATAATGGTGAGCCAATAGCACTAAGAGAACCTGAATATATAGATGTTCTGTGAGGTTTCACACTGAGGAGGTCATGACCTTTTCTAATTTTAGTTATATATCAGACAGGAGGCTCATATCTTGCATTAACCTTTCTTTATTTAATGCCCATAGCAGAATGTTTTCTTATCTATGTAATTCCTCAGAACTTTTTCACCTAAAATGGTGGAAAATGAACTACAATTCCCAGCAGTCTCAGCAACTGTTAACCACACCTCCAGATGTCCTGTATATATATGACTGCATAGGTGTACTCCCTCCTCTTTCTTTCTGCTCATGGCAGAGATAAGTATATTTTATTATATGTCTTTTTTCTTATTGTTTAAAATATTAATTCATTCTGTAGTCTCTTTACTCGCACATCTCTGGTGCGTTTTTCTCTCATTTATTTCCTGAAATTTCACTTGCAGCCTCCCTGCACAGTCTTTAACCTCCTTCTCTATTTCTCAATATTGTTATATCCACCCTTAAGAACGCTACAGTCCCTCCTCACAGGAACGCGGTGCTAGTCTTCTTCCCACGCCCGGACTTTTTCCCTTCTCTGTCTCTAGTTCAACAGACTCTTACTGATCGCTCCTACCTACGGGCGCCATCTTTCCCTCTCTTACATTACTGCCTTCTTCCTCACCAGGCCGTAGCTTCGCGCCTGTCAGCGGAGGAGGGGGCGTGTCTACATGTGGCGCGCTTCCTTCTCCCGCCCCCCCTTCAACATTCTCGACCAATTGTTGAACTCCAGCGACGTCTCGCGAGAATACGGCCGTGTTCTGCGATCGATACTACCGTATTCCTCACCACATCGCCAGTCGGCTGCCTATCGGTGAGGAGAGCGGTACTGTGCCATATATTCAGCTTATATATATTTATATATATAACACCTCGGACTGTAAACGGAGCACTCATTGTCTGGAGTGGTCTGTTGTCCCTAGGATCTTTAGCTAAGTTTCTTTCATAACTAGAACCCGCCCCCCCCTTTTTCTGATAGAATGGCAGAGGAATCTGGAATCCATAAGAATAATATGACAAGTCCAGGCTTAACCCCTGAGACTCCGCAGCTGCTCACTGCTGCCCAGATTCAAGAGCTCATAAGTAGCTCTATCCAGGCTGCCTTGGCATCTAATATTAACCGCTCCATGTGGTGGTGGTTAAAATGGGCAAAGCCCCTTACAAACATAAGCATCTAACTGCTTATCTCGACTCCCCGGCAGGGGAAGTAGAATCAGTGCATGAGGCAGGACCCTCCTCGGCCTGCCGCCCCAGCCATCCTAACAGTGAACGACCTTTGATACCCAAGGAGATTCCCCGTAAGAAATTTCAATCTGCCTGCCGGGTTAAACCGGATTCATTTAACGATGAATCAAATGAGGAAGCATCTGAGGGATCGCTGATAGTAGCATCCGATGATTTCGATTCTGAACAAGAGGAGGCTGGGCAAATGGCTACTGAAATGGAAGCCAATCCGGAATTGCCATCTGAAGCAATCTTGGACTCCCTAGGGGAACCATTCTTTAGTCCAGAACACATATCACACCCCAGATCAGGGGACTGGGCACCCCTCCCACAGGTGTCCCAATACGTGGAACACTGGACAAGAAGGATCCTGGACAGGACAAATAGGAATAAGTTGAGAGCGGAGTGCCCCAGACCGTTCATTCCTAAAAAGGTAGCAACTACACCTGAAATTGACCCAGTGCTTCTCAAGTACTTGACTAAATCGGGCAAGTATACGAAGAAAGGCATAGAACGCTCTTTTAAGACGATCCAGGATCGTGTCTTAGATCTCTTAGGTCCTTTGACCAAAATTTTGAATTTATCTGAACAGGCAGCCGCCACGGAAGAACCCATAGATTTAGTACAATTGTGAGGATGGGCACAACGTGCCATCTGTCTATTAGGCTCAGCCAACTCAACCTGCGCTATTGAACGACGCAGGTCGATTTTAATGAGACTCGACCCGCAACTCTCACATTTGGCGGAGTCAGAACCAGGCCCCTCAGCAGTAGTGTTGCTCGCGAATATTCGAATCGCGAATATTCGCTGCGAATATTGCATATTCGAGTATTCGCAATATAACTCGAATATAGCGGCGAATATTCGCTATTTCGAATATTGTTATTTTTTTCAAATTTATTTTTAAAACAGATCACATCCTAGTGATCAATGATCGCCTTCAAGGTCTAAAAGCATGCTGGTATGATTACAGAGAGACCCTGGGCCGAGTAGCTGATGCAATTCTTTTATTTTCCGAAAAATCGCATTGCGTTTTTTCGGCCGAAAAAACGCATTGCGCTTTTTCGGCAACATAAAATAATTGCATCAGCTACTCGGCCCTTCTTTTGCATCAGAGCCAATCAGAAATCTCGAATATCGCGCAATATTGCTATTGCCGAATATTCGAGATTTTCTGATTGGCTCTGATGCGCCAATCAGAAAATCTCGAATATTCGGCAATAGCAATATTGCGCGATATTCGAGATTTCTGATTGGCGCATCAGAGCCAATCAGAAATCTCGAATATCGCGCAATATTGCTATTGCCGAATATTCGAGATTTTCTGATTGGCTCTGATGCGCCAATCAGAATTCATGCAATATCGCGCAATATTGCTATTGCCGAATATTCGAGATTTTCTGATTGGCGCATCAGAGCCAATCAGAAAATCTCGAATATTCGGCAATAGCAATATTGCGCGATATTGCATGAATTCTGATTGGCGCATCAGAGCCAATCAGAAAATCTCGAATATTCGGCAATAGCAATATTGCGCGATATTCCTTTTGCCGAATATTCGAGATTTTCTGATTGGCTCTCATGCATAGTAGTAGAGTAAGTTAGCAGAATAAAATCGCGTTATATCTCTCCTTTGCCGATTAATCGCAGTGCGATTATTTGGCAACATAGGACGCGCATCAGTTAATAGCTTAGCTGATGCGCGTCGTATCTTGCCAAACAATCGCACTGCGATTAATCGGCAAAGGAGAGATATAACGCGATTTTTTTCATTCTTTGTTATTTTGGCAACACAGTGCTCCTACCACATTTTGCAGAGGTTAGCAACCTCCATAGCAGCCAAGATGAACCTGCCTGCCTATGCCTACACTGGGCTGAGTAGCTGATGCGTGCTCTTTATTTTACAGAATAATCGCTATGCGATTATTTGGGAAAACTGCGATATCGCGCGATTACTTTCGCGCCCTTCTTTTTCAACACAGCCAATCACAGTTCTCTTCCCACAGTTGTCAGAGGTTAGCAACCTCCACAGCAGCCAATAGGAATCTGCCTTCTTGGGCATTATATAAGTAAGGTGCCAGCAGGATTTCATTGCAGATTCACCAGTTCTTTGAGGAGAGTGGAGTGTTTCTGTGTGCTCTGTGATAGTGCATCAACAGTATTGCCCTTGCTAATACTGCATTTATCTATCATTGCTCTTGTTCCTGGCAGCTTATAGCTGCAATTGTATGTTCTACAAACTGCTTTTTTAAAAGCAACACACCAAATAGTTTTTTTAAAAGCTACCTGTTCCTGTGGTTTTCCAGTTGAGTTTAGCTCAGTCTTAGATAGTTTTCTGTGTGCTTGCTCACAGCTAGTGTTGTTTACAGCTAGTTTTTAGTGTAAGTGCAGAGTTCTGTTAAGTACTGTAGCTTATATTTGCTTATAGTTGTAGCTTATAGTTGTACTGTGTTAGCACCAGTTTTGCCCTTGCTACTGCATACTTCTATCAGCTTTTCTTGTTCCTGACAGTTGTTTTCAAAGTTCTTATTGCTGTGGTTTTCCAGTTTAGTTTAGCTTAGTGTTACATAGTTTTCTGTGTGTACTTCCAGCTAGTGTAAGTGCAAATTTCTGTAACTTAGCTTATTTCTTTAATTGTAGTGTTTTGCAGTCAGTACTGTGCTTGGTATACTGTCTGCATAGTTCTATAAGTTCTGTGGTTAGTGTCATTTTATATTTGCACTTATATCTTCTATAAACTGTTTTTTCAAAGTGTTAGATAGATTTCTGTGTGCTTACAACTAGTGCTAAATTAGTGTAAGTGTACAGTTCTTTAAACTTGCTTAGTTTATTCTGTTTTTAGTTTCTCTTTTTAGTGTCCAAAAAAAAAAACCAAAAAAATTTTCCTTTAGTTTAGTATTCTATTTTTCTTTAAGCAGTTTTTTGCATAGATATTAGATTAGTCATCTACGTTTCTTTAATTAGATTTATTGTTTAGTGCATATTGTTGTAGTCCTTGTCTGAGTCCTTTAGTGACTTTAGTGTAAAAAAAATTGTAGTTTTATCCTAGATTGATAACTGTGTAGTTTATCTTTTTGTGCGCTCCTTATTATAAAAAAAAGATCATATACACCGTTGACACATTTCCCCCCCCCCCCCCCAATAAAGTTTAACCCCCCCCCCCCACACACACAAACACACATCAGCAAGTATGTCCAGCATGCGCGGCCGTGGCCGTGGCAGCAGGGGTAGGGGAGTTACTCCCAGTGCTGGGTCGCTGCCAGCACGGGGTACCTCTCGCGCCCCTACTGTTGGTACTAGTGGAAGTGGAGTCCGCCTGATCCGTCATTATTTTCCCGCGGGCAGCCGCCCTATATCGGATTCGCAGGCTCCACTTGTGGTGGAGTATATGGGGCACAGCAGTACCACTGAGTCATCATCAGTCCCGACTCAGGGTAGCACCACCATCACAACGGTGCCTTTAGTACCCACCCCCACCCCCCAAGATTCCAGCGTCTTAATGTTTGAGGACAGCGACATTGAGAGCGATATCTTGGGGGAGGCCCCGCATCAGGCAGACATGCAGTTCTGTCCTGATGCTCAGGAACTTTTAGAAGGGTCGATGGAGGAGGATGAAGGGTTGATGGAGGAGGATGGGGTACCTGCTTGCATTAGCCCAGAGTCATCCCCTCAAAGTGATGCTGGTGTTCTTGTGCAGGAAACACCAGCACCTAGTCAGACCCAGGCGTCGGTGAGGGGACAGCGTAGCCATGCTGTAAGTGGTGCTGTTGTTGTGCAGGAAACACCAGCACCTAGTCAGACCCAGGCGTCGGTGAGGGGACAGCGTAGCCATGCTGTTACCTTCACAACACAGATCAGCCCTGAGTCTGATATATCTGGGGGTGAAGAGGAGGGTGACCCAACATGGGTGCCACCTACCGTGTCGATTGCAAGCAGCAGTGACGACGAGGAAGGTAGGCACCCTGGGGAAACGGTGCGCCAGGTCAGCAGGGAGACCAGCGTCAGGGTCTCCACTGGTGATGGCAGCAGGAGGTCTCAGCAGCAGCAGCAGGCAGCTCCACCTGTGCGCACTGAGTCCCAGCAGGTGCAAGCCAGCGTCACCCCATCTGACAGGAGGGTGGTGTTGAAGTCACCTGTCTGGACCTTCTTCACCCTGGTAGCAGATGACCACACCGTAGCCATCTGCAAGATCTGTCATGTCAGGGTGAAGAGAGGGAAGTGCTTGGCTCGGGTGGGTACCACAGCACTCAACCAGCACCTCCGAATCAATCATTGGCAGGTGCATGACCAGATGAGAAAGGGTGGTGGTGGTAGCAGCGCCACAACCACAAGTGTGCAGGGTAGAGCAGCCCCTGCCACAACTTCATCTGCCACCAGCAGGTCATGCCCCCCCCCGCTCCCTCTAGTAGAGTTACTGTTACTGGCAGCCAGATCTCTACATCAACAGCACCCTCATCTTCCGTGTCCCGCATAACCGTCCCGCGCCAGGCGACGATTTCCGACGCCTTTGAACGCACCACTCCCTTCCCCCCCGGAGACCGACGTGTGCGTTCCCTCAATGGGCTCCTGGCAAGGGTTATTGCCCAACATCTGCTTCCCTTCAACATTGTTGATTCCAACCCCTTCAGGCAGATGTTGGAGCAGGCCCAACCCCAATGGCGTGTCCCCAGCCGCCATTTCTTTGCCAGGACTGGTGTCCCTGCTCTACACCAGCACATTGTGAAGAATGTAACCCTGTCGCTGGATCACGCTGTCAGCAACAGGGTGCATCTCACGATGGATGGGTGGACCAGCAGGCATGGGCAGGGACGCTACATTAGCTTCACGGCCCATTGGGTTTCCCTCCGAGGCGCCGGGGAGGGATTGGCGCCATCAGAGTTTGTGGTGCCGCCCCGGGTGTCCAGGGGAGAACTGCTGGTCTCCCTCAAGACACTGTCTCCGCAGCTGCTGAGCCTCCCAGCAAGCGCCCCCGTAGCTACTCAGGTGTGGGGCACGTGCGTTGCCAGGCCGTGCTCCAGCTTGTTAGTTTAGGGGAACGGAGACACACCGGCAAAGAAGTGCTGAACGCACTTCAGGCTCAGGTGCAGAAGTGGCTGACCCCCCGAAAGCTCCAGCCAGGTATGGTTGTCTGTGACAATGGCAGCAACCTCATCTCCGCCCTCCTGTCTGGCAGTCTTCCCCACGTGCCCTGTTGTGCACATGTCCTCAACCTTGTGGTGCAGAAGTTCCTGCGCACCTATCCCGGGTTGAGTGACATTGTGCTAAAGGTACGCAGGATTGCCAGCCACTTCAGGCGCTCCCCAACTGCTACCGCCGTCCCTGTCCAAGTTGCAGCGGGACAAAAGCCTGCCCCCTCACAGGCTGATTGTGGACAGTGTGACGCGGTGGAACTCCACCCTCTACATGCTGGAGAGGTTGTGGGAGCAGCGAAGGGCGGTGATGGAGTACCTGCTGGAGCAAGGCACTGGCGGGCCATCACAATCCCTACCGTACATCACCAGTGCGGAGTGGGGGCAGATACAGCAGGTCTGCCATGTGTTGGTCCCTTTTGAGCAGGCGACCAAGATGGTGAGCAGGGAGCATGTCGGCCTCAACGACGTGCTCCCTATAGTGTTCCTGCTGGAAAGGGCACTAGATCGCCTGCTCGAAGATGGGGAGAGGGCCTTGGTGGAGCAGGAGGCAAGACTGCTCCACCAAGACCAGGACGAGGAGGAGGAGGATGATGAGGTTACTGGGGGTGACGTCCTGGAGTCAGGGCCTGGTCAGGAGGGAGAGCCGGTGTTGGGGGCACCGATAGTCCGGGGGTTGGGCATCTCTGCGCGTGAGCAGCAGCGCCTCGATGATGAGGAGTCGGACGTCCTGGACCCGGGCAGCGATGAGGAGTCACATCGGGCTGAGGCCTTCCCCATGGCTGCCCACATGCTGAGATGCCTCAGGAGGGACCCCCGGGTGAAGAGTATTAAGGAGAGGGATGATTTTTGGGTGGCCACCCTTTTAGATCCAAGGTGTAAGGGGAAAGTGGAGCAGTTCCTCCCAGCCAGTCAGAGGCAGCGCCGGATGGAGGAACTGCAGGCACACATAGTGAGCCAGTTGGAGCTGGCAACTCCCCGGCCTACAGTTGTCCCTCGTCATGTCACCCAGCAGGTGGCTGCACCCAGCAGCAGCAGTAGCACCCGAGCAGGGGACCTAATGGGTGAGATGAGGCTTTTCTTCCAAGCTGAGCGACCCAGTACCAGCAGCAGTAGCAGCAGTCACCACCAGCGGCTGGCCCACATGGTGGCAGACTACATGGGGTCCCTTGGTGCTTCTGACAGTATGAGCACAGACGACCCCATGGAGTACTGGGTAGCCAGATTGGACACCTGGCGCGAGCTCGCTCAGTATGCGCTGGAGTTACTGTCTTGCCCCCCCTCCAGTGTACTATCTGAGCGGACATTCAGCGCGGCAGGTGGGGTGGTCACAGACAAGAGGACCCGTCTGTCCACTGAGTCCGTGGACAGACTCACATTCATAAAGATGAATGAGTCCTGGATCGGCGGTGACTTTCTTGCACCCGCCGTCGGTTCAGGGCGCTGAATGTTCCTTCTTGCATTAATTTTTAACACCCTAGGCGAAACCTATTTTTGCCACCCCATTGCCTCCTCCCCTGACCCCACCCCCTTTTCCCTGCCCATGTATACCCTACCCTTTAAATGAAGTGCCCATCAAATGCACCCTCACCAGCACATATCAAATACAGTCTCATCTGTGCCAATCAAATACAGTCTCAACTGTGCCCATCAAATACAGTCTTGGCTGTACCTCTCGATTCCCCCTCACCTGTGCCCACCAAATACAGTCTCACCTGTGCCCCTCTATTCTGCCTCACCTGTGCCCCTCTATTACGCCGCACCTGTGCCCATCAAATGCTGTCTCAGCTGTGCCTCTCCATTCTGTCTCACGTGGGCCCATCAAAACCAGTCTCAGCTGTGCTCATCAAATACAGTCTCAGCTGTGCCTCTCCATTCAGTCTCACCTGTGCCCACCAAATACAGTCTCACCTGTGCCCCTCTATTCCGCCTCACCTGTGCCCCTCTATTCCGCCTCACCTGTGCCCATCAAATACAGTCTCAGCTGTGCCTCTCCATTCTGTCTCACCTGTGCCCATCAAAACCAGTCTCGGCTGTGCTCATCAAATACAGTCTCAGCTGTGCCTCTCCATTCTGTCTCACCTGTGCCCATCTAATACAGTCTCCGCTGTGCCCCTGTATTCCTTCTCACCTGTGCCCATCAAATACATTCTCACCACTGCCGGGTGTTGGGGGGGCCTCGGTACATACTAGTCATTTAGTAGTTAAGTGAATATACATATACACACACACATTTCAAAATTGCATGTCATTGTCAATATATTTAATACACAATCTCATTATATAAGACAGACAGCAACACTTTCTACTGGGCTCAGAAAACTTTTATCCACGTGACCGTGGTGCTGCTTGCTGTCTGTTCCTCTTCCTATTAGTGAGCCGTTTGGAGCAGGCAACTCCCCGGCCTCCAGTTGTCCCCCGTCATCTCACACAGCAGATGGCTGAATCCACCAGCAGCAGCAGCAGCAGCAACAGCCGAGCAGGGGACCTAATGGGCTCAGGGCGCTGAATGGTCCATTGTCATACATTACCTCTTTGATGTATTTTTACCTTTGAAAGTCAGAGTGGGCAGGTAGTGTTGTTCAGGGCATAAATGTTCACATGCTGTGTCATTAAGCCACTGTAAGGAGTAATATAAGGCTGCTGCCACATTTTTTTAAATGTAATTGCTGAATGCTCATCACGAATTTAAAAAGTCACGTATAGCATCAATAACGTGAATCAAACTTTTAAATCCTGAGGCACTATGGTATAGTCAGGCTACAGCTACTTAAGACAAAAAAATAAAAAATGGTGCAGCGCTGATGAATGATTAAGGGTTAAAAAACAAATTTTAACAAGGCATAATATGTCTATCAACATCTAATTAAGTGATATAACAAAAAATTGTGACAAACTGAAGAAAACATCGAAAGTGAATCGTGACTACATAAATGAATGTGAATAAAAATAAAAGTTCAGGGGAAAAGTTCTTGTGAGAAGAAGGATTACCAATATAAATAAGTTGCTAGGTGTTCAAATCACATCAAACATGCTGCCAAGCAAGGAAGTTCTCCACACCGCACCCGTGAGTTTAATCAACTGCTTACCAGATGAAAAGACTGTTTGGCAGCAGTCTCATAGAGCGCAGGGAAGTGGCGGTCTCCCTGGGACCAATGTGTGGATTGAGCAATCAAACGGTCAGGCGGTAGACAGCCGTCACCCCTCCCGCACTGCTCCTCTATGGCAAATCTAGACGCCACAGCACGCCGTTTCCGGGTCACCTCACTCGGCACAAGAGAAGCCTCACCACGTAACTGTGCAAGAGAACCCTCCCCATGCTTGATGACCTCTGGCACAGCGTATCCACCAACAGCCTCAACTAAAAGATACCAAACCAGATCGTTACAGCAAGTGTGACTAAAACACTGAACTTTGTGTTAAACCCTGTTTTTTTTCAGCAGTTTACGCTCTTTTAGTAGTGGATGTGTGCGTTTTTTTATCAGTTTGTCTTCAGTTTGTGTTAAATAAAATAATATTATAAAATCTACAATCTCAATAAGAAAGGAAACATTTCCAAAGAATAACATTATTTATTATAAAAGAAAAAATTAAATGTGGCCTTGCATGTCATGATGCAACTGGTCTAATTTTTTCAGTATTTTTTCGACTACAATTTGTAGCTCCTTATTTTGCGCAGTTTTGTACTGGATGATTTTTGAGTTTTCAAGAATTACTTTAGTGTTGGCCTGGATGACTTCAGTGTTGGCCATAATCTTTTCTTGGGCCTTCCTGAGGAGCTCCTGAGTTTTCCTCATGTCTTGCAAAACTGTTAGGATATAAGAAAAAAAAATTCGGATTTCAAAGACCGTTACCAAACAAATAAAATATTTATGTTGCTTATTAAACTATCATTATCATTGTGAATAAAATAGACTTTAGACTGGATTTTCTCAGAAACTATTTGTCTTTTAAGAACCCCTGGACCGATCTTGGTGAAATTTTGAAAAGTTGGTCCCTCAGATTTGGCCTATCAGGGTATATGTCATGGCAGGTATACCTTCTATGGTAGCGATAATCCTTTTTGCTTGGCGATTGGGAGGTGGAAAGAAGGTCGCACTACCCTAACCCATGCATGTCTTAAAGGGGTTGTTCCCCTAAAAATTAAGTTTTAGTAGTGTAGTGCCGAGATGCCCGAGTGGCAGAATCGGCTTTTTTAAAAAAAAAAATAGGTCAGTACATAGCGTTCCGAGTATGTAATCTCACAGCCGCTTCCGGGTCTGGTGGTCGGGGCAGGGCGTGCCTGACTGATTGACAGGCATCCGACCGACACACACAGCGCGTCACGAGATGCCGTGCGCAGGCGCCGTTAAGAGCCGCGCCGACGTTCGGGATAACGTAATGCACTGTATGGGTCGGTCGCATGCCTGTCAATTAGTCAGGCACGCCCTGCCCCGACCACCAGACCCGGAAGCGGCCGTGAGAGTACATACTGGGAACGGTATGTACGGACCGATTAAAAAAAAAAAAAATGCCGATTATGCCACTCGGACATCTCGGCACTACACTACTAGAAGTTAAATTTTACGGGAACCACCCCTTTAACAATCATGTATGTAGCGCCCACCACTTCCTAGTGGGTGCTAGTATCCTAAAACTTAGCAGCGAAAGATGTAATTTGCTTTAGCTAACGTATTATTGTGAGGTTTGGTTCGTTTGGGTCACCCTGTGACCCAGGGATGCAGTTCGTCTCCGGACCGAGGGTGTCGCCAGAGGAACTGGTTAGTAGTTTAGCGTCTTCCATCAGCCAATGGGAGAGGACAGAGGTCCTCTAGCAAAGGCTGCTGGGAGAATCAAGTCAGACTGGAGTTGCGGCATCCACCTTCAGGGTGTGCGCACGTTGCGTGAGGAGCGGCTCAGGCCGTCTAGGCCGAGGCCCGCACTCTGTGGAGCCTTCGGCGTTCGAGCCTCTCCTGGCTAGGAGAGACACTAAGATGATCGTGGACTCAGCGGTTTGGCTGGAGTACCGGTCAGAGGTTGGGACAGCTTTCCAATAGAAGGATCCCAGGCTGGAGGCCGTTCGATCGGGGAGTCGGTCTGAGGTAGAGAGGCCAATAGGACGCAGACAGAACCGTCGAGGATCCGAGTAACTAGAAACCGGTACAGGAAGCACTAATTCACCGCCTGGTTATTTCGTACGGGAATAGGACAGTATACTCAACTAAATCGCGGCTGCGATCATCTTTTGCACTTAGAGTAGTTGACCTGTGGCACAGGCCTACTCAACCAGATTGAGAGAACTGTGTCTATGGAAGGATAGCATCCTACAACCTACTTAACCTAAATCTTCAATCTATCTGAACGCGCTGAGCAGGAACTTTCTTCCCTCTGTCTGTCTCTACAATTCCACACTACAAAGTTATATGCTGTTATACCGAATCTATGTGTGAAATAAAAATCCTTTTATTGAGAAAACGAGAATCAGCTGTGTGGAATATCCGTTACTACAGTGCATGGCGAGAATGTGTTGCAGAGGTCAGCTAGAAAACTTCCAAGTTTAATTATTTTCTTATCCTAGGAGAAAATGATTGGTAAGCGAGCAGGGCAGTGGGCACCAAGGTGAGGTAAACCCTGCGAGCTACATGTATATACAATTTTTTGGTGACTACTGACTAGCACATATACCTCTATCATAAATACCAGTTAGGGTTGTCCCGATACCACTTTTTTAGGACCGAGTACAGATACTTTTTTTAAAATAGTCACCTATACCGAATACCGATCATTTTTTTAAACGTGTCCCAAAATGCAGCCATGTCCCCACACATATTGCAGCCATGTATGTCCCCCACACATATTGCAGCCATGTTCCCCCACATATTACAGCCATGTATGTCCCCACACATATTGCAGGCATGTCATGTCCCCCACATATTGCAGCCATGTTCCCCCACTTTGCAGAGGTGCAGTAGCATATGCCGCAGCCGCTTCCCCTCGCGCCACCCCCTGGAACTATTTTCGGTGGCCGCACTTAGGAAAGGCCGCGGCTTCACCCGCGGCCTAGCGGTGCGGAGCAAACAACCAGTAAAGCCCTAAATTTAAAAAACATGGCCCCCACATATTGCAGCCATGTACCTGATGATGACGAGTAAGTCCCTCATTCAGCTGATACCTGGGAGAGAGAGAGATGCAGCTGGTAATGCCTGTTTGTTCTCGCACGCCGTCTCCTCCGCTGCTACCGGCATTCTGTATGTCCGAGAAACATGGGACAAGTGTATGAAAGCCGCGCCTCCTCTACGTCTGTGATAGGAGAACACTCCCAACAAGGAGTCAGTGTTCTGCCTATCAGGGACACCCTCTCATCCTCATCCCATGGACGAAGATGAGAGGATGTCCGTGATAGGCAGAACACTGACTCACTTGCAGGGAGTGTTCCCCTATCACAGACGAGGAGGAGGCACGGCTTTGTACACAGGATGTCCATGATAGGCAGAAACAAAGTCATTGCTGGGAGTGTTCTATCACAGACGAAAGAGGAGGCGCGGCTTTCATACACTTGTCCCATGTTTCTCGGACATACAGAATGCCGGTAGCAGCGGAGGAGACAGCGTGCGAGACACACAGGCATTGCCAGCTGCATCTCTCTCTCCCAGGTATCGTCAGAGGCATCGGGAGCATTTGTGCGAGTACAAGCACTCGCACAAATACTCGGAATCGGTCCCGATAACGATACTAGTATCGGTACAACCCTAATACCAGTGAATATACCATATTACTGTTGTGAAATGTGACGGGTGCGCTTTTAAGTGCTGTACATTTTTATATCTACATCTTATTGTTCAAACGATATTAATATTTGTGCACATATTTACCCTCCTGAGCGCCCGTGTAGGTGACGGCCTGATTGTCCTTTTCAAGGGGAGGGGAAGAGTGGGAGGGACCTGGCGGCTCCTCCCTCTCCTGCTCCGCCTCTTCCTCCTCAGCGGCTGATGTACGAGGCCGTTTGGAGGCCCTCTCCTCCTGCTCCTCCTCTTCCTCCTCCTCCTCCTCCTCCTCCTCCTCCTCCGCCTGACGCCTAGTGCGTTTTTGACGCACAACCGGTAGTGGCATGTCTGTAATAACACAAAGTTCATATATGTAAAAATGATTTGTAATAACGTATGCAAATTCTGTGTACTCTGCTGTATATGAATACAAATGTATTTAATGTAACATTATCCCATTGGTTAACTGTCTATATAAAGGGTCTTGCTGGCGATACAGGGGACTGACTGTAAGCTGGGCTCCAACCATGGTAAAATGCGCAGTTTGTGTTTCATTTGTATTATTGTGATGATCTCATGTTAAAAAAAGTGCCTGATGGAGTACACAAAATTAGTATGATAACCCCACGCCTAGTAGAGGAATTAAGTGGTAATTCAGTTATAAAATACCACCCCTTCACATTTGACCATTCCAACCACACCACCACTTTAATTCCATGGTTTAACTTGTTGGAATAATAAAAGAAAAAGGGAGAAGGTTTCAATTCCCTCTTTTCTCTTGGGAAAGCAGCAGGACTTCATAAAAGTTTTTCATTGAAAAATAAATATAAAGATCCATACATCAAGGCCATAAGCACAAAGAGAGCACATAACAAGAACATAACATAGAATTATTCCAGGGTGAAATCTAATATCAATACCCCGAACCACCGCACCAGCCACAAACATATTTTAATAACCACTCCTGGCCACGCCCTCCGCCCCTCTCCCATAGCAGCTAATCACCATATCTCATGTACAGGGCCTACTCACTAACCATCTATCACGTTCAGGAATCCATTCCCAATATCCTCCCCATGACCAGATCCACCGGGGCCAGGCCCGGTACGTCCAGCCATGCATCCCACAGCCTCTAGAAATTCCTGGAGCACCCTCTATGTTGGTATATCACTTTCTCCTTCCGGAGCATATCCCCCATCACATTTACCCACTCTTTTAGACTACGAGCCTCCTCCGATATCCAATGTGTGATTATGATCTTGCGAGCCAAGAAGAGAGACCTACTAACAGCCACCCTAGTACCTTATTCCCATTTAAACTCCTCTAGTATAAAAAGCAAAAAAATTGTCAGGTCAGGAGGTAACGAGATACGGAACACCCTATTAATGGTGTCCACCACCCCCTTCCAGTAGGGCTGGAGTTTTGGACATCTCCAAAGTAGGTGAATCAGGTCTCCATGATCCCTCTTACATCTAGTACATAACGGAGTAGGTCTCAGCCCCATAGCAAACAATCTATGAGGGGTGTAGTACACCCTCAGCAGTAGGTATAGCTGCGACACCTTCTGAGACACATTTAGAGAGCAGAGTGGTACCGCCTGCAAAGCCTCATCCCACTGTTCACCCTCCATCGGTCCCACTTCCCCCTCCCACTTGACCCTAACTGCCGTGTAAACAATAACTTACCAGGGTGAAATTCATTCCGGATCTCAGCGATCTTGTCCATGTGTCGCCGTTTGAGATCGGACCACTTCTTGGTGATCGCTATTTCTGCATGTTGGCTCCCCAATTTGTCCTGCAGCTCCTTTGAAAAGGCCTGGAGGACTGACTTTTTCTCCGCTTGCCTTCGCAGGCTATCGTAGCCTGCGCGAAGAAAGCACTGCAAGATGAAGAACAATGTATATTATAATTTGTTTACACCCTTATGGATATATGACGTAAATGTATGGTCAAGGGAGCTGTGGTGCCTCAACGTGATTGTGACTGCGCTGATAAGCCATTCACCTCTGCAGCCTAGGGTTCTGATCCCAGTCCCGACCACATGTCAATTGAGTTTGGTGGTCTAAGCCCGGCTCCTGGTGGGTGTGCTATGCGAGGTAAGCCTGCGCTTAGTACGCCCCCATCCCCCCCCCCCCCCCCCCCACAAAAACCACCACACCTGCACTCACACAAAAATTGGTTTAACACACATATGCACTTTGACCATGCGGTCTCTTAAGAAAGAGAGGCAAAGGACCTATGGGGCTGGCTGAGCAGGTTGGCCCCCCCACTTCCTAATATGGGGAGTCCCTCTGGCCTGTTGGGGTCCCATTGGGACCCGTCAAGCTCGGAAACAGAGCAGGTAGGGTGGGGTGAGTGAGAGGCCCTCCCTCACACCCGCCATTACCATTGGGGGCATGGAGAAGGATGGCGGAAGCCTCCGGGGGGAGGGCATGCCTGCTTCCAGCTCCTGCAGTCTGGCTCCTCTCTCGAGTTCACGCACAAAAATACAATTTAAAAAAATAAAAAAAATTAAAATGTATGGTATATTCAACAATTGGAAGCATTCTCGCCTTATTAATAATCACTGGCAGGGGTAACATGAAAGATTTTAGATCTTGCAATTTTCAGCGACATCTTTTTGGAATAAATATAGCAGCCATTATCATTTGCATAATTATGTATATATATGAGTAACATCACATGATTCATGTATAGGGGAGAAATTAGTTGCTATTCACCTGACCGCTACAATTATTTTTGGAGTTTTATACTGGGCCTGTACTATAGTACTGGGCCTGTACTATAGTAATTAGTAAATATTAATAATAACATTTGATCTCATAACCTAAGTTTTAAAATTGTCTAAAATGCAGTTACAGACATTGTTTAAAGTCAAAATACTCACATTAATTAGCATATTCTCCTCATCAATGGTGAACATGCTTCCAACCATCTTTATCTCCTGAAAATCTCCTTCTGGCTGCAGTGGCTGGCCCAAATCCAGGAAGTGAAACTTTATTTCCAAAAAAAATCGCGGGAATGCGCACGCGCCGGAACGTAAGATCGCATTACAAGTGTCATTTGCAATTAGTGAAATTTAGCAATGTTCTTATTTCAATAAAATATCAATAACATTCGATTTGGACGCAGGTTTAAAAAAAATCGCAATAGATTTTAATCGCAATCAAAATATCGCAATTAGCGAAAAATCGCATTTATGATACTTCGCAAAAATACCGCGAATATTCGAAATTAGCGAATATTTCTCGAATATTCGGAAAAATATTCGTGATATATCGCGAAATCGAATATGGTGTATTCCGCTCAACACTACTCAGCAGACGGCCTCCTATTTGGAGAAGATTTGATGAAAAACATCAATAGATTTGTAGGCCTATTTAATAGTCTGGACAAAGCCCAAAATTCCCTAAAGAAGTCAAGCTCTGGGCCTAAGGTTTTTAACAGGGCCGGCAGAGGTAGAGGCCGATCTGCCAGCCGTGGCAACTATTACAGGGCCTATCCTAGGGTACCCGCTCAATCTTACTCGGCAGTGCAACAGCAGTACTCCGTACCGGTGGCACAACCGGCTCCATTCTTCCCTCCTAGAGGACGCCCATGGAGAGGGCGCAGTGGCAGAGGCTTCCCGAGATTCCGACCATCCACCGGTGAGTGTATCAATGAATTGCCATACTCATATACCTGTAGGGGGCAGACTGAGACATTTTACCCACATCTGGTACACGATTACAGCAGATGTTTGGGTACTGTCCGCAGTGACGGGATACCACATAGACTTCATGTCGCAACCGGTCAGGTCTGTACCACCACATCCCATACATTTTTCAGAACAAAATGTACGCCTCATAGACATAGAACTACAGGAACTCATTTCAAAACAAGCTGTAATAGAGGTGGACCCCTTATCTCCCGGTTTCGTAAGCAACCTCTTCTTGGTAAAGAAGAAAGATGGAGGCTACCGACCGGTAATAAATTTAAGAGAACTGAACCAATACGTGACCTACCATCATTTCAAGATGGAGGGAATACATCTGTTGAGAGACCTTCTAATCCAAGGAGATTGGCTGGTCAAAATAGATCTCAAAGATGCGTATCTAACGATACCAATGCATCAATCCTCCCAAAAATTTCTGAAATTCCAATGGAGGGACCGTATGTGGCAATTTACTTGCCTACCCTTCGGCCTATCATCAGCCCCATGGTGCTTCACCAAAATAATGAAACCTGTGGTGGCTGCACTACGTTGCAGGGGAGTACGCCTGATAATTTATCTGGACGGTCTCCTAATCATGGCCCGTTCAAAAACACAAGCCGATCTACACAAGCGCTGGACAGTGTCACTCCTAGAGGAACTGGGTTTCCTTATCAATCACAAAAAGTCTATACTCTCTCCGGCTCAGGAGATGGAGTTTTTAGGATTCTCTGTGGACACCAGACAGGCGGTACTACGTTTACCCAAGTCCAAATTGGCCTTGATCCGGAAAGAAATCAGAACGGTTTTGCGCAAAAGTCAAATATCGCTCAGAGTTCTTTCACGCATAGTCGGACTATTATCGGCCTCCATTCAGGCAATCTTCCCTGCTCCACTACATTATCGGGCCTTACAACGCCTCAAAGCCCTCCACCTACGACAAGGTCTCCGCTATTCAGACAAAGTCGCCCTTTGTGTGGATTCGGAGGCGGAATTGCGATGGTGGCTTCAATATGCCGTAGAATGGAACGGCAAGACAATCTTCAACTCTCGGGCGGACGTCATCCTAGAATCGGATGCGAGCCGACAGGGCTGGGGAGCTCGTTGTGGCCTAGACTCCACAGGAGGGACATGGTCCGTAGACGAGTCTTCCCTCCACATCAACGCGCTGGAACTCCTGGCGGCACTCTTCGCCATCAGGAGTTTTCTCTCACAGAGATCCAACTGTTGCGTTCTCTTACGCATGGACAATGTGGCGGTGTCAGGGGATGCCTACGCAAGCATCCAATACTAGGCAACAGGTCAATGGGCTGCACTAAAGTCAATAGGCACCAGGATAGTGACAAAATATAAGTTTAATAAAAGGTGTAAAACCCCCAAGACAAGCAAGCATAACACAGCAAACATCAAACCAATAATCAACAAATATATACAAGGTGGGAGCATATATACCAGGTCAAGCAGGGATGTGAGGAACAAGGGGAAGCAGAATCCAGGACAGGGCAGGAATCAAATCAGGAGAGTCCAGCACAAGGCAGAGATCAAATCAGGGACAGGTTGGCTCCAGCTAGCAGATCAGGCAGGTAACAGGCTGACAAGGAAAATACTGAAGCCTGGATTGTAGTGCAGGGCGGGCTTATATACATCTGTAGCAGTTCATCCCAATTAGTGAGGAGTCCATTCCATGGGAGACACCCGCTGGCGGACACCAGAACTGCACCCCTGTTGCTGGGAGAAACACTGCCACCAGCAGGTGACCAAAGCCATGACATGGATCATGACAGTTCCCCCCCCCAAGGGGTGGCCTCTGGACACCCCATTCTGCCCTTGTCCTGGTAGTGCACGTGGATGCAGAAGAGTCCCAAAAAGTATTTTGGTCAAAGTTCTTTAACCCATTGGGAGACCAGCCCCCCAAGTCCGGAAACGGAAACTGCATCCTACCTCCACCAGGGTCTGGAAGTTGGTATCTAAGGGTGAAAACAGGCAGGGCGGCAAACTCAGGGTCATTAGGCTGGGAAAGTAACACAAACTTAAAGTCAGGCACCGGGACATCAGACGGGAAGCCGGGTACGTTGGACCGGAAACCAAGCACGTCAGGCTGGAAACCAGTAACCAGGACACCAAGGTGGACAACAGGAACTGGAGACAAAGGAACTGTACCTGGAGACACACGAACTGGAGAAGCAGGAACTGGAAATGGAACAGGAACTGGAACTGGAGACACACGAACAGGAACTGGAACTGAAGACACACGAACAGGAACTGAAGACACCCGAACAGGAACTGGAACTGAAGACACCCGAACAGGAACTGGAACTGAAGACACCGGAACAGGAACTGAAGACACCGGAACAGGAACTGGAACTGAAGACACCGGAACAGGAACTGGAACTGAAGACACCGGAACAGGAACTGGAACTGAAGACACCGGAACAGGAACTGGAACTGAAGACACCGGAACAGGAACTGGAACTGAAGACACCGGAACAGGAACTGGAACTGAAGACACTGGAACAGGAACTGAAGACACTGGAACAGGAACTGGAACTGAAGACACCGGAACTGAAGACACAGGAACTGGAGACACCGGAACAGGAACTGGAGACACCGGAACAGGAACTGGAGACACCGGAACAGGAACTGGAGACTGGCCAACGGGCACAGGCACATCAGACAGAACAGCAGGTGCTGGCACAACAGGAAGAACAGCAGGTGCATCGGACTGGATAGCAGGTACTGGACCTTTAAGCTGGGCAGCAGGTACTGGAACTGTAGACTGGGCAATGGGCACATCAGACAGAACAGCAGGTGCATCGAACTGGATAGCAGGTACTGGACCTTTAAGCTGGGCAGCAGGTACTGGAACTGTAGACTGGGCAACGGGCACATCAGACAGAACAGCAGGTGCATCGGACTGGATAGCAGGTACTGGACCTTTAAGCTGGGCAGCAGGTACTGGAACTGTAGACTTTGCAACGGGCACATCAGACAAAACAGCAGGTGCTGGCATGCAAGCGGACTGGAGCAGGTTGGTTGGTGTGGAAACAGGCTGGGTTAGTGGCAGGATCGAGTGGGTTGGAAAAAAACTTTTCTTTTTCTTTGGTTTCACCACTGAGGATTTTGGTGGAACGGACGGAGGCAGTTGAGAAGCAGCAGCAGCAGAAGGGTTAAAGGCAGGGTAAGTGCAGCAGGAGGAAACAGGGGATTGGTTCTTTGTTGTTAGCAGGGTGCATAGTTCAGCAAAAGTGGGAATTGGGGGTAAAGAAAAAGGCATCCCAGCAGGTTGGTAACTAGACAAAGAAATGGATGGTTGGGAGCTGACAGGGGCTGAGTACAACAAACTGGACCAAGCTTGTAATAATGGTTTCACAAAGTCAGGTTTGCACACAGTTTGTCTGACCAGAGACTGCACAGAATCAATGCATGCTGCAAGCACCTGTTGAGGACAAGCTGAGTACTGCTCATGAAAAAAGGCTGAGTCATCTTCCAACAGCCACACCAAAGACTCTACCTGAGCTGCACTAAAAGGAGGCGTATAATCATCACTTCCACTAGCAGCGTCAGACAGAGCCAACTCTGTGCAGATCCAAATCAATGGCTGCACATCCTCAAACAAAAAACTGCCACGATCAACAAAAACATGAGCCATACGGATACATTCCAATAACTGCTCTCTAGTGTGTTCCTTTAATTCCTGATAGCAGAAATCTCTGTCATCTGTTGCCAGGAGTGACAGGTACAAGATATCTTCCAGATGCATATTTAGAATAGCAAGTGCCAGAACCAATTTCCCAAGTGCAGCCGACCTGTTTATATGGCTTCAGTATTATGTCAGGGGATGCCTACGCAAGCATCCAATACTAGGCAACAGGTCAATGGGCTGCACTAAAGTCAATAGGCACCAGGATAGTGACAAAATATAAGTTTAATAAAAGGTTAAGCACACGTGAAACAATCGTGTAAAACCCCCAAGACAAGCAAGCATAACACAGCAAACATCAAACCAATAATCAACAAATATATACAAGGTGGGAGCATATATACCAGGTCAAGCAGGGATGTGAAGAACAAGGGGAAGCAGAATCCAGGACAGGGCAGGGATCAAATCAGGAGAGTCCAGCACAAGGCAGAGATCAAATCAGGGACAGGTTGGCTCCAGCTAGCAGATCAGGCAGGTAACAGGCTGACAAGGAAAATACTGAAGCCTGGATTGTAGTGCAGGGCGGGCTTATATACATCTGTAGCAGTTCATCCCAATTAGTGAGGAGTCCATTCCATGGGAGACACCCGCTGGCGGACACCAGAACTGCACCCCTGTTGCTGGGAGAAACACTGCCACCAGCAGGTGACCAAAGCCATGACATGGATCATGACAGGCGGCAGTACAATATATCAACCGCCTAGGGGGCACAAAATCCAAAATGCTAGCGGACATTGCATCCGAATTCTGGAATTTCTGCCTATCCCGCGACATTATCCCAGTGGCGGAATACATTCTGGGGGTCTCCAACTGCGTAGCAGACTGGAATTCACGTTATCTGACCGATTCCAGCGACTGGACGTTGGACAGATCGGTTTTTCTGGCAATACAAGACCTTTGGGGTCCGCTTCACATGGACCTTTTCGCCTCGAGACTCAACCGGCAACTTCCCCGCTTTTACAGCTGGAGACCGGACCCAGAAGCAATAGCAGTGGACGCATTTCTTCAAATGTGGCCCGAGGGGTTACATTACGCTTTTCCCCCTTTCACAATGATCACCAGACTGTTGCTTCACATAGTCAATCAAGGGTCGATGGTTGTTTTGATCACTCCTTGGTGGCCAACACAACTGTGGTTCCCTTTGATCCTGGGGATGTCGATCGATCACCCCAGACTCCTTCCTCACTCAACACACCTGTTGACCAATCCAACCAAGGGCCTACACACATTGCTTCTAGAGGGCAAACTACCCCTCCTTGCATGGCTAGTCTCGGGGTGCCAGAATCTGGTACTGAACTTTCACAATCGGCTAGAGACCTCCTCGCCTTGGCCTGGGCCCCAGGGACTAGATCGGCATATCGATCTGCATGGGGATTATGGGTTTGTTGGTGTGATCAACGACAGATTAGTCCCATTCAGGCCCCTGTCTCTTCGGTAGTAAACTACTTGGCGGAGTCCTACGGAACGGGAAAGGCATATAGTTCCCTTAATGTCTATAGATCTGCTATCTCGGCATACCATTGCCCGGTAGACTCTTTAACCATTGGCAAACATCCATTGGTATGTCGCTTACTCCGAGGTGCTAGGTTTAACCGCCCTCCTCGTCCTCGCTACCAGTCAACCTGGGATGTCTCCAAGGTCCTTCAGTTGCTCTCCTCTTGGGAGGACAACGATCGCCTCTCTTTAAGGATTCTATCCCTGAAACTTACTACACTATTATGCTTAGTTTCCATAAAAAGAGTCTCAGATGTGAGAGCCCTGGATATTTCTAGGCGACAATTCTCGCCGGAAGGGGTTAGATTCTCAATTGTACGAAGAACCAAAACTCAATTACACTCGGTTTTCTACCCATTCTTCCAATCACATCCGCGACTATGCGTCGTCCGCTGCCTGCAGGGTTACGAATTACGCACAGCGACTCTACGTTCTCCAAACTTCTCACAATTGCTTGTCTCATATGTACAACCGCACCACCCGGTGGCTTCTGCCACTTTGGCTAGGTGGGTACGATTGGTAATGGAAATGTCGGGTATAGATGTATCCCTCTTTGGCGCACACTCGACCAGGGGGGCGATGGCCACTAAGGTGATTACTTCAGGGGGTTCTCTGTCAGACCTTCTCTTAGCAGCCGATTGGTCGTCAGACTTTTCGTCAATTTTACTTCAGACCTGAGAATCATGTCTCTTTGTCGGTCGTTACCTCTTAACGGTTGGACTCTCTAACTATTCCACGTCTTATTTCGGGTGTACGTTAGATTCTGTATGCATATAGATCTGAGTTGTATGTTGCATTACGTGATGTATGTATATATGGATAATGCTTTGAACCTGCAAGATATGAGCCTCCTGTCTGATATATAAATCGAGATTTTCCTAGCTTGTGACGGAAAATATTAGTTATATGAAGACAGGAGGCGAGTATCTTCCCACCCTACCCACCCTATTACGGATATTTATTCTCTTTTCAGGATACTGAATTTTCATACCAGACTCACGTCAGTGCTTAACAAGTTCATTTCTGGATCCCCGTTGGGACGAAGTTTCCGTTTTACGCTCCTGGTTGGAGTTCTTGACAGCAGGATTGCCGTCTGTTTACCACCTTGCTACAGCATCACGACAGGATGGGCCGGCTGGCCGAAGTATCACGTTTGGAGTTTCTTCCTAGGTTATCCTGTTCCAGCATTCGCTCCAAGAAAGAGGAGGGAGTACACCTATGCAGTCATATATATACAGGACATCTAGAGGTGTGGTTAACAGTTGCTGAGACTGCTGGGAATTGTAGTTCATTTTCCACCATTTTAGGTGAAAAAGTTCTGAGGAATTACATAGATAAGAAAACATTCTGCTATGGGCAATAAATAAAGAAAGGTTAATGCAAGATACTCGCCTCCTGTCTTCATATAACTAATATTTTCCTTCACAAGCTAGGAAAATCTCGATTTTTTTGCGTAAAACATAATAATTTGATAACATATGGTGTCAATTATTTTGCGTGCAGTTTTAAACGCATATTACAATGGGACAGCTGTCCATTGATAATAGGTCCATAGGAAGTAGATGACAGCCCAGTACGAATGGAGATTAATATATTGCATGTCCTTGTTTTATCTCTTCCTTTTTATCTCTTCCTTGTAGTATACATTTTTTTTCCTTTTAGTATATATTTCTTATTTTACATTTTCTATAATTTGGCCTAATCTTAATTTCAAATTTTTATTCTTATTAGGTTAATTTTATATTTAATAATGTAAATATTTAAATGTTCACTGCAGACTAGTGGATATTATATACATTTTATCAGATTAGAAGTTCCGCCCGATATAGATGTGATTAATCTACAGTATTTTTCTCACATGAGTATCTAGAAAAGAGTGACAGAAGCACTGTGGCAACCAATCCAATATGAAAATAGTTTGTTGGTAACAATTGTTTTCATGTCTATACATTGCATACAAAATGACAGGGAACTTCATTCTAAAGGACGGACACCAGGGGCATGTAACCCGGTTAAAATGAAGGACTAATGAAGGATTGGCCTTTGTTTACGCCTAGGGTTGCTGGGCAATTGATTAGCCGACATAACGTCATGAGCGGTCAGCATTCTCCACACATAGATATATAAGAGATGACTCACGATTTGTGGTCACGCCCTCTGAAGACGTGAAACCAATCACGAAACGCGCCAGGCGTGACCACGTGACTCATCGATCCAATCAGGATTGCGGCTTCCCGGGACTCACGGCAGCAACAAGTGAATTCCTTTTGACTGATCCAAGTGAGAAAGCCGTACATCTTTATTTGTGACAAGCTTCTTTGTTTTTATATCTTGTAATTATATTTATTTATTAAAAGCATATTTATTTAAAGGGGGGAAAAAAGGGGGGAAGGTTTATTTGACCGCACTGCTGCACGTATGCACTTTATTATTGCCATCAACGCATAACCCGAGAGGAACAGCCAAACAACAATAGAGAGATCTGACCAGACCTGTGGGCGACCCAAGAGAGATTCCTGCACCGTAACCCAGAGATATTGTGTACAGGCACCTTTATAACTTCAGTTCGGTGAGTAGGTTACCTAGGGGAGCATCAGCAAGTGGATAAAGAGACAGAGATCTACACAAATTAACATCTCTTCAGCTGCTGAAGACCCACATTACTTACACTGATAGTTTTATGGACTCCAGCACACAGCAGGGAACAACACACAGGGCTGATCCCAGCTAATGGATCTAGCAATGTGAATGACCCTTTAGAATTTGTTTAGATCAATTGGGATTGTTCTTTCTTTTTCTTCCCTCGAATTACTTTTTTTGTAGTAATGAAAGAGGATTCATTTAGCAGAATATTGTGACATATTTTTACTTTGAGAATCACCTTTTCAAACCTAGCGCTGTTAATATTTTATTCTATCAGTTTTGCATTGTGGAATGAGGTATATTTGATTTTCATCAATGTTATTCACTTAATGTGTCAGTGGTCATAATGTTATGGCTGATTAGTTTGTTGTGCACAATATAATATTTTATGTATTTTGATAAATCTGTGAAAATATGCACCTAACAACCACATGATTTCTAATATTATTTCTAATATTATGTCTGAACTTAAAAAAATTGAAAGAATAGTAAATAAGAATAGGCCTGTTACAATATTTTATAAAGAACTGTATGTGCTGTTGGTGTATTGTATGTTTTAATAAATGTACCCTTTGGGGTGATATTGGTCTCAGAGTAATAAAAAATATTGTCTTTTAGATATAATCTTGGCTAGTTGTGTGACTTTATAAGCCTTTTTGGATGTGTTCCGTGTACTACTGTATTTTGAAAGCATTAAGTCCCCACTGTGATTATACAGTAAATTCAAGGTAGAGAGATTTTTATTGTTTTCTGTTGAGCCTTAAAACCTGACTGGAGTTGAAACACTTCCAAGCTCAAAACTTAAAAGAAAAAAGTTTTAGCTTACATACACCTAAAGCAGGGGTCCCAGTTGTTGTGAAACTACAAGTCCCATGAGGCATTGCAAGGCTGACAGTTACAAGCATGACTCCCACAGACAAAATCTCGTCGTTCTCAAACGCGGTGACGTACAACACGTATGACGGCACTATAAAGGGGAAGTTCTATTCCACTGGCGCCACCCTTGGGGCTGCTTTTGCTAATATCGTGTTACCGCGTGTTAGTAAAAGTTTGGTGAGAGACATTTCGCGCTTTTCAGTCTGTTACAGCGTGACGAATGTGCTATCTCTATTACAAACGATACTTTTACCGAAGGTGCGCTCCCTTCTCATATTTGATTCTGAGCATGCACGGGTTTCTAAGCATACACACGAACGTGTTTCTCATCGTAAACCAGCCCGATGAGAACCACAATGAGAAAATTGAGACTCCCGACGAGAAAAAAGAGAGCATGTTCTCTTTTTTTCTTGTCGAGATGCACAACAGCTTTCTTGACGAAAAACATACACACGACCGTTTTTCTCGTCGAAAAAGCTCTGCCAGCATTTTTCTTGATGTTTTTTGCCGAGGAAACCTGTTGTGTGTACGAGGCATTAGAGTCTCTGGCTCTAATCACATACTTCAAAATATACACCCCACACCTATGCCCGCCATAGTAATTCATGTGTCCAGCGTCCTGAAAGGGAGGGCGCGGAGGTTTTAGGGGGGCGGCACCCATGCACGGGCCACCACTGGCTTGGAGCATACGCTGGCGCCTCCACCTGGGAGCCATGGGACAGGTCAGCTTCGGGTGAGAACATTTCGGGCACCCTGGACAGGTAAGTGTCCTTATTTTAAAAGTCAGCAGCTGCAGTATTTTTTTTGGGGTGTAACTCTGCTTTAAAGGATAACTCCGCTTTGGGGGGATTGCAAATAAATAAAAAAATGCATATACTGTACAATTGCTACACACATCATATTGTTATTGAATGTTATTAAAAATTACCTTTCCTTTTCAATCTGCAGCTCTGTTATTTTCTGTAAAATGCAATATGGCTACCTGGAGGTGTTCTTTACGCCGGCGCAACGTTGAGAGGCAAGCATGGAATTCACAAAGCAAATGCTCCCAACGTTGCGCCGGCGTAGAGTATAGTCGTCGGCGTAAGCCGACATAAGTCAAAGTAGATGGAAAAGGGCTGGAAGTGGGCGTGTTACATTTAAATGAAGCGTGACCCCATGCAAATGATGGGCTGAGCTTCAAACAAATACTAAAAATGAATGGTGCAAGCGTCGTATCTTGGACGCATCCCAGTGCGCATGCTCACAGTCACGTCGAAATTACTGCCTTCGACGTGAACGTAACCTACGCCCAGCCCTATTCACGTACTACGGAAATGGCGTACACGACAAAAAATTTGACAGCGTCCGTTCCCTGGTCGTTGCATGGGTTGCGCCTCTTATATAAGGAATAACTTTACGCCGGAAATCGCTTAAAACATGCGCCAGGCGCAAGTAGGTTCGTGAATCGGCGTATCTTAGTCATTTGCATATTTAAAATAGGAATGCCAGATGCATCCAGCATAACTATGAGCCCACGATACACCGGCGTAGGCAAGTTATGTCGGGCGGTTGAAGCCTTATATTTCGGCGTATCTAGCTTGAGGAATCGGCGCATAGATACGACGGTGCACATTTGTACTTACGACCGCGTATCTCGAGATACATCGGCGTAAGTGCTATGTGAATCCGGGCCAATGTGTACTAAGATACACATCCTGCAACAAAAATCAAATTTTTGGTGAGATACTCCCAATAGGAAATCATGTCTAAGGGAATACAGGTCCTGCAATTTTCCTCATTAGAGCCCTGCAGATGTAGTAGCTGGTTGATACTTATAAAACCACTCCAATTAGATTAATTTTCCACATGGACGCAGACTAAGGGTAGGATTCTGCAACAATGGCCCAGATTCACAGAGCAATTACGCCTGTCTAACTGGTGTTAGACAGGAGTAATTTAAAATTTCGCGCGCCGTATCACTAGTTTGAATCCTCAAACCATGATACGGCGGCTTCGGGCTTCGATCCAAGAGGCTTACGTCCTCGTAAGCCTTCGGATCTACACTGCGATATTTTTGCGGCCGCTGGGAGGAGTTTGCGTCGTTTTTTAATGCGTCGGGATATGCAAATTAGTTTTTACGGCGATCCACGAAGGTACGAGTGTCCCTCGCAATCGCCTACGTCATTTTTTGGCTACGTAATGTTAGAGGAGCTTTTTGCTGGTCTAACAGTGCGTAACCCATGTAAAGTATGGCCGTCGTTCCCGCGTCGATTTGAAAATATTTTTTTTTTTTTAACGTAACTCGTTCCGGAATAGGAATGTACGTAAACGACGCTACTACGACGTGACAACGCGTTTTCGCGCAATGCACGGCGGGAAATTTGCGAACGGAGCATGCGCAGTTCGATCGCCGTGGGAACGCGCCTATTTTAAATGCTTCACGCCCCCTACTCGCGCAGATGGATTGCGACGGGAGAAATACACTACGCCGCCGTCGTTTACTGGACAAAATCTACCTGGATTCCACGTAGAGCCAGGTAAAAAACGGCGGCGTAGTGTATTTCTGATACTCTACGAGAATCTAATTCTCTGTGAATCTGCCCCAATGTTTTTTTAAATCCCTTCAATGTACATAGATCACCCAGGGAGGAATGTTTTTTTTTTCAAGAAATATGGAGTTTCTCTATTAGCGTAAAGAAAGTGGAAATCTATCTTTCTGCATTCCAGAATTTGCATGAACCACTGAGCATGACTTTGTTCATTTATATTTAGAATAGGTGATTGGCGAGTTATTGGAAGTTGTTTAAAGCGATTATAAAGACTATTTTTTTTTTCCTTTTTCAACCACTAATATCACTTTTACCGCCTTTCTGCCCAGGCCAATTTTTGGCTTTCAGCTCTGTCACATTTAAATTGACAAATGCGCGGTCATGCAACACTGTTCTAATATGACATTTTTATCATTTTTTTCACACAAATAGAGATTCATTTTGGTGGTATTTAATAATTTTTGCTAAATAAATAAAAAAATACCTTTTTATTTGTTTCTGTTATAACATTTGCAATAAATAATCATCTTCATACATTTCTTTGGTGAAAATAACCAAAATTATTATTATTAGTCTGTAGGCATAGGGTTGCATGTGTGTGCATGTGTCAGTGGCGGATGGTGCTCAAAATTTTTGGGGGGGCGCAAATGAAAAAAAAAAACATTGCAGCCTCACTGTGCCCATCACATGCAGCCACTGTGCCATCAATTGTCACCACTGTGCCATGCCATTAAACGCCACCACTGTGCCATCAATTGTCACCACTGTGCCATCAAACACAGAAACTGTGCCATCAATTGTCACCACTGTGCCATGCCACCAAATGCAACCACTGTGCCATCAATTGTCACCACTGTGCCATGCAACACAGCCACTGTGTCATCAATTGTCACCACTGTGCCATGCCATCAAACGCCACCACTGTGCCATCAATTGTCACCACTGTGCCATGCCATCAAACACAGCCACTGTGCCATCAATTGTCACCACTGTGCCATGCCATCAAACGCAGTCACTGTGCCATCAATTGTCACCACTGTGCCATGCCACCAAATGCAGCCACTGTGCCATCAATTGTCACCACTGTGCCATGCCATAAAACACAGCAACTGTGCCATCAATTGTCACCACTGTGCCATGCCATCAAACACAGCAACTGTGCCATCAATTGTCACCACTGTGCCATGCCACCAAATGCAGCCACTGTGCCATCAATTGTCACCACTGTGCCATGCAACACAGCAACTGTGCCATCAATTGTCACCACTGTGCCATGCAACACAGCCACTATGTCATCAATTGTCACCACTGTGCCATGCCAAACGCCACCACTGTGCCATCAATTGTCACCACTGTGCCATGCAATCAAACGCCACCACTGTGCCATCAATTGTCACCACTGTGCCATGCCATCAAACGCCACCACTGTGCTATCAATTGTCACCACTGTGCCATGCCATCAAACACAGCCACTGTGCCATCAATTGTCACCACTGTGCCATGCAACACAGCAACTGTGCCATCAATTTTCACCACTGTGCCATGCAACACAGCCACTGTGTCATCAATTGTCACCACTGTGCCATGCCATCAAACGCCACCACTGTGTCCTCAATTGTCACCACTGTGCCATGCAATCAAACGCCACCACTGTGCCATCAATTGTCACCACTGTGCCATGCCATCAAACGCCACCACTGTGCCATCAATTGTCACCACTGTGCCATGCCATCAAACACAGCCACTGTGCCATCAATTGTCACCACTGTGCCATGCAACACAGCAACTGTGCCATCAATTGTCACCACTGTGCCATGCCACCAAATGCAGCCACTGTGCCATCAATTGTCACCACTGTGCCATGCCATCAAACGCCACCACTGTGCCATGAATTGTCACCACTGTGCCATGCCATCAAACGCCACCACTGTGCCATCAATTGTCACCACTGTGCCATGCCATCAAACACAGCCACTGTGCCATCAATTGTCACCACTGTGCCATGCCATCAAATGCAGTCACTGTGCCATCAATTGTCACCACTGTGCCATGCCATCAAACGCCACCACTGTGCCATCAATTGTCACCACTGTGCCATGCCATCAAATGCAGTCACTGTGCCATGCCATCATATGGAGTCACTGTGCCATCAGTTGTCACCACTGTGCCATGCCATCATATGGAGTCACTGTGCCATCAGTTGTCACCACTGTGCCATGCCATCAAATGCAGTCACTGTGCCATCAATTGTCACCACTGTGCCATGCCATCATATGGAGTCACTGTGTCATCAAGTGTCACCACTGTGGCCTTTAATTGTCACCACTGTGCCCCATGCCACTGTGCTCATTGTCGCCTCTGTGCCCTTTGTCACTATTGTGCCCCATGCTGCCACTGTGCCCCATGCTGCCACTGTGCCCCATGATGCCCCTTTCCCTGTTAAAAAAAAACACTTACCTGACGCTTCCATGTCCTCCCTCGATGTCTTCTGCCGCCGTGGAGAAGCTTCAGCCAATCAGGTTCCTGATAACCAGAATCCGGGAACCTGATTGGCTGAAACGGCTGTCAGTCTAATGCAAGGACCGCAGATTGCCTGCGCTCCGAGCATAGACTTCCGGGAGTCGGAGGGCGGTACTGGAAAAGCCTATCAGAGCCACTGGCTTTGATAGGCAGTTCCCCTCAGCCAACCAGTTGCCGCTATTCAGGTAACCGGCGCCCTATGTCCGGTTATAGGAATAGACCAGGCAGCTGGCAACAACACACGTTCAACGTTGCGAGAGGGAGTGGCGCTGCAGCGCCCTCTATAGACGGCCGCCAGAACTTCGGCTAAAATGTCAAAATGACATTTTAGCCGAATAAAAGTTCTTAAAGGGCCCGTTTTTTTTTTTTTTGTGACTGCGGGAGGGGGGGGGGGCGGCGCCCGTGCGCCCATATGGGCGGGCCGCCACTGGCATGTGTATATATACTGACCCGGTAGGGGGCTGTTCTGAAATATCAGGGGTCCAAACAGGGAGAATCTGAGCCACACGGGGTGATTAGGGTATGCCTATGCAGCCTATGTCTGTAGGAAAATCCACAAATTATCTTAAAATGTATCAATTTTGATGTACTGACAGTCTATCTCATGTATTGTGGCCCGAAGTGCCACAACATCCCCAAAATTGCTTATTTTTGCAAAGTAGACAGTCCAAGGTATTTAGTAAGCGGCATGGCAAGGTTTTTGAAGATGTAATACATTTGTCACAATTTTTTGGGGACAATTAAGAAATATATTTTTTTTTCATAATTGAAAAAAAAAAGTCATACTTTCACACGTGCAGTGCAGGGTAATCATAAACACTATGTTACCAAAAGTATTGGGACACCTGCCATTTGGTTTAATATTGAGTTGGACCACCATTTGCATAACAGCTTCAACTCTTCTGGGAAGGCTGTCCAAAAGGTTAAGGAGTGTGTCTATGGGAAGATTTGACCATTCTTATAGTGTAACTGGTGTGGCAGTGATCAGGGATTGGTAATTGGTAAAAAAAAAAAACAAGAAAACATTTTTAAAAATTATTATTTTTTTTGCTCATTGATTGCTTATAACTGGGAATTTTACAGTTATAAGTAACCACTTTTTATGAATAAAAACTATTAATTCTATGTTCACTATTGTGATTAGCTGTGATTAGCCGCAGCTAATCACATGGTACGGATGGGTTGTGATTTGCCCTGTCTGTACCATGTGACTTTGACCAGTCCAGGGCCCCCTCTGGCTTTCGCACCGCATAACATACATTCATGCATTGCATGAATGTATGTTATTGTTGCCGGCTGCCGCTGGTCTATTCAGATGGCCGGACCTTGAGCGCCGACCACCTGAATAACGGCAGCTGGTTGGCTGTTGCGGAAGTGCCTATCAGAGCCAGCAGCTCTGATAGGCTTTCCGAGTACAGCCCTCGGCTCCCGGATGCTTATCCTCGAGGCGTACGGGGGGTGCGTTTCTTGGATAAGACTGACGGACGTCTCAGCCAATCAGGTTCACCGGTTCTGATTATTGGTAACCTGATTGGCTAAAGTGTCATCGAGGGCGGGAGAAGACATCGAGAGATGTGGAAGGAGAAAGGTAAGTGCATTTTACAGGGCACAGCAGCGACAATGGGCACAGAGGCAACAAAGGGCACAGTGGCGAAAAAGGGCACAGTGCCATCGATGGGTATAGTGGTGACAAAGGGCACAGTGGCGAGAAAGGGCACAGTGGCATCAATGGGCACAGTGGCGACAATTAAAGGGCACAGTGGTGACAATTGGCACATTGGCGACAATTGAGGGGTACAGTGGCTGCGTTTGATGGCATGGCACAGTGACTGCATTTGATGGCATGGCACAGTGGCTGTGTTTGATGGCATTGCACAGTGACTACATTTGATGGCATGGCACAGAGGTGCAAATTGATGGCACAGTGGCTGTGTTTGATGGCATAGCATAGTGACTGCATTTGATGGCATGGCACAGTGTTGACAATTGATGGCACAGTGGCTGCGTTTGATGGTATGGCACAGTGGGGACAATTGATGCCACAGTGGCTGCGTTGGATGGCATGGCACAGTGACTGCATTTGATGGCATGGCACAGTGGTGACAATTGATGGCACAGTGGCTGCGTTTGATGGCATGGCACAGTGGTGACAATTGATTGCACAGTGGCTGCATTTGATGGGCACAGTGAGGCTGCAATTTTTTTCTTTTTTTTTCTCTTTTTCGTTTGCGCCCCCCAAAAATTTTGAGCACCAGGCACCACTGGACCAGTCACAGAACTCATCCCAAATGTATACAATAACAGCAATCACAAGATACCAGCAGCAGTCCAGTGCAGTGAGCTGTCAACTGTTATGTCTGGTGGACACAACAGGTGACAGATCGCATGGAGTGCTGCCTGTGCGGTACATGAAGCACGATTCCGCTTGGCCGTCACATGACAATAGGTCGAGGGGGTTAAATAACAAAAATGTCATACTTACTTGCTCTTTGCAATGTTTTTTTAACAGAGAAGCCCCAATCCTCATCTTCTGGGGTCCCCCTCCAGCCCTCCTGGCTCCTCCCCCTTCCAAATGCCCCCACAGGGGGCACTTGTACAGGTTTGATCTTAAGCCTGGCTCTGTGTGTCCACTGACATACACAGTGAAGCTCAGCCCAGCCCCACAGGCTGTGATTGACAGCAGCAGGAGCCAAAGGTTCTCTCTTCTGCCTCCATGTCCAGTGAGGAAGGATAGAGAGGAGAAAGCCCCTGCTCTTGGGTGTAATGCTGAAATGAGATCAGGCCCAAATAAGTATTTATGGGGCTGGGGGGTGAGTGAGCATAACACAGTTTTACCTTTTTTACCTTAAAGTGTTACTAAACCCAGGACCAGGCATTCACTATATATGGTCTCCCACAGTACACAGAACATGGAAATGCAATTATTTTAGTAAATATAAACTGCTAAATACCTTTTTTCATCAGCAGTATATAGCAGTGTTGTGACTTCTATAAGTCCAGTTGAGCACTGGTTAAAGCTGGTAGGAGGAGTTTCATTATCCTCAAGACTGTCCTATTAGATTGCATGACCCCTGACCCTCTGTATGGAGAGTGGTGATTGGCCATGTGCCGATCACATGCACCCTCCCAAAAAAAAGACTAGATCAAACAGCCTTTTTACACAATGTGCATGATTACCTCCATAAGTTCCACAGTGAGTATAACAAGCATGCTTTACTGCATAACCACCACAAAGAGCAGGTAAGTATAACATGTTTGTTATTTTTAACAGGAAAGAAAAACCAAGACTGTAGTATCACTTTAATTCACAGAATGCAATACAGTAAAAAAAAAATACTCCTGCCTTTAGAATCACTTTAGCATCATCTTGATCCATGAAATCACTCTTTCATGTTTAATAGTGTGTATTGGGATATTATTATGCTGAAATATGGAAACAAAGTTTGAATTTGGTCCTGCAAAATAGCTCAATACACTTTGGCCATACAATTTTATAGAGCATTCATGAGACACAAAGACTCCAGTGTGATGGCTACCATTGCCATTGTAGATCCCTGCCATGTTTAACAGATTGCAAAAAGAAGCTGTAGCTTGAATCCAGGCTCTGGCAGTCCCTAAAAATAAACCCATCTGGCTGTAGGAAATAGAATGAAAACGATTCATCAAGCCATATTACTTTTTCATCCCTTGGCATATAGGTTTTGGATTCGTTATAGCAGTTTATGCTTCTTTGTATACTTTGTAGCCTTGGTTACATGCAGTCTATAAATGATAGTCCAACAAAAGCTTTGTGAACCTCACAATGTACTGGTTTTGTTGAGACTGTCTAAATGATGTAGTGATTTAGCACTGTTTATGGCAGGTATCTTGTTACCCGTTTGTCTACCTTGTTAGTAAATTTAAAGGTGAATTTATTGCACCTGTTTACCATCTTAGCTTATTCATGTTTGGTATAGGCCAGGGGTTTCCAAACATTCTACACAAAGGGCCGGTTTATTGTCCTTCAGACTCTTGGAGGGCCGGACTTTGACCAGCAGGAGTGGAAATGTTCCTGGCATCATTGTTAGTAAACATCTGGTATCATAGGGAGGAATAGTGCTCTATTTGGGTCAGTGGGAGGAATGGTGCTCCATTGTTTGGGTCAGATGGCAGAATAGTGTCTCATATGAGTGGGAGGGATAGTGCCCCAAGGGCCGGATAAAGGCAAGCAAAGGGCCGCATTTGGCCCTCGGGCCGCAGTTTGGAGACCACTGGTATAGGCTATCCATATTCATAGCTTTTTAAATACCGGCCATTCAGGCACTAGCTGATCTTATTGGAAGTATGTTAAATATGCAATGCTACTAAAAACTCAGACAATGGAAAGCAATTTTTTTTATTTCTAATAGAGACGATAGTAAATATTTGTTATTTAATATGGAACATGGTGCAAAATGTATCATTTGTTTTCAAACTGACCTGAAAAATAGCAGTGCACTCTATGTCTGTATGTGAGGGGGCCCAGACACTCCTGTGCCTACAGGCTCATGCCTCAATTGGGTTTCCCGGCTGACTTTTTACCACTGGGAAACCCGAGGGGAAAGCCGAGAACCGGCTTGGCAGCTTTTTCCCCCTAAACACGGATGGTTTTCCTGGAAGGAAAACTGCCATTAGAGCTTTGGCCGGGAAACTAGGCCGTGTGTATACTCCACCGCAGTGTGTACCATAGGAATACTTCCGGGAAAAAGACCGCCGGGAATCGCAACATGAAAAAATAGAACATGTTCTCATTTTTCCCGCTGGTATTCCCGCCGGTTTTCCTGTTGGGAAAACTGCCATGGGGCATACACACAGACAGTTTTCCTCGCCAAAAGCTATCACGGTATCACTATTCCCGATGTACGAGGCATAACAGCTGCGTATCTGCAATGTGAGATCTAAGGACTCTTAGCATGCCTGCTTCAGGTCAGAGACTCCCCAACCTTAATATTTAAGATAGCTTGCCCACATCAGGGCATACTACACAGCTCCTGGGAAATTGCCCTCCATCACTAAAACATGTCTAGCAGTTTGGAAGCCGTGTTCAGAAATCGGGAGAAATTTGAGTTACGTTTCACAGACCATAATTCACTGCAGCATCGCTGGCTGATGATTGGCCAAGCATGCACTCTGACCCGCATGCTTGGCCAATCACAGCTTGCAAAAAACGGAGAGCCATAATTGGCCAAACCCAGGGTGGCTTTGGCCAATTATGGCTCAGGGGGTTTAGTAAACGCCCCACACTATAAAAGGCCGCCTGCATGTCGGCCTTGTGTAGTGTGTTGCGGCGGTGGTTAGAGAGAACAGAGAGAGACAGAGAGAGTGTCATTTTTTGCAGGTAAATAAAGCAGGCAGGCAGGCAGGCTAGTCAGTTAATGTTAAGCCTCGTACACACGGCAGAGAACCTCGACGGGCGGAACACATCGTTCCGCCCGTCGAGGTTCTCTGCCGGCCGTCAGAATCGGCGACCCGGCTGGACAGGTTTCCCGACGGGCGGGGCTCGCCGAGAGCGTACACACGGCCGAGGTTCTCGGTAGAATGTGGCTCCCAGCGAGGTTCTCGCTGGTTTCTGCCGAGAACCTCGGCCGTGTGTACGGGGCTTTACAGTGTGTAGAGGATATATATACATCCCAGGTGTTGTACATATATTTATACACTGTATAGTTTAGCTAGCTCAGTTCTTCCTAATTTACTGGCAGGCAGGTGATTGTGCTTTTTAACCACTTGTCATCTGCCCACCGTCAAATGACGGCGGGCAGACGACTCCATTATCCTGACATCACGTCATATGACGTGATGTCTTTAAATAGGGAATGCACGCGATCGCGTGCGCGCATCCCTGTACTGACGGTGGCGGCGTGTCACCGAGACACCGCTTGTCACCGACAGGGGTGAACAGCGGCGCGGATGCGCTGCTCACCACGTGATCGGCCGTGTTGAATACACGGCTGATCATGATTTGAATCAACGACTGTGCACGGCGTTTGCGCGCGATCGTGAGCGCGCCGCGCGTGCCCGTCGGCGGCAGCGTGTTCCCGGGAACACTGCTCGTCGCTGACAATGGTACACAGCCATTGGTCATGGCTGTGTACCACGTGATCAGCTGTGATCCATTTACAGCCTGATCACTAAGTGTAAACACAGAGCTGTAACTAACTGTTACCAGCTTTTCTCTCCTCACACATTGTTTCCAGTGTGAGGAGAGAAGAGCTACTATCAGTGAGTTACAGTTCTGTGTTTCTGTAGTGTCTGCACAAACACCACACCACCCTTTGCCCCCCCCAATTGTTAACAGTCACCCAACAGTCACCCCTAAAGTGTGCCTTCCGACTCTGGATCACCCATTATTCCCCCTTTCACAGCACAGCCAGGTGTGCAGGCCAACACCCAAAATTTTTCAGAAGTTGATTACCTTCATCTCTTTTTGCCCGACACTTTTTTGCAGTTAATTATTGACCAGACAAATTTGTATGCCCAGCAGTATATTGCCAACAACCCCCAATCATCTTATGCCCGTCCATTTGAGTGGAGAGATGTAAATTTGGAGTTCATATTGTTTATTGGCCTCACCATAAACATGGGGCTTAACAAAAAAAATCAAGGACATTCTTATTGGTCCACCAAACCCATCTACCATCAGCCCATATATTCTGCCAAAATGTCCAGGTCCCGATATGAAATGATAATGCGATTCTTTCATTTCAATGACAATACCAAGTGCCCTCCCCGTAATCATCCAGATTACGATAAATTGTACAAGATTCGCCCTCTGATCAATTTCCTTTCCCATCAATTTGCAGAAATCTATGTCCCCGAGAAACATATATGTGTGGATGAGTCCCTGGTACCCTTTTGTGGCCGTCTAGGAATAAAGTAGTACATTCCTAGTAAAAAGGCTAAATATGGTGTAAAATTTTACAAACTTTGTGAGAGAACCACGGGATATCTGTATGCGTTTCGCATTTATGAAGGAAAAGATTCCCAGCTCCAGCCCCCTGAGTGCCCGGCCTACGTAGGCACAGCTGGAAAAATTGTATGGGACCTGGCTTACCCACTCCTGAGAAAAGGATATCATCTTTACCTTGATAATTTTTACACCAGCCTGCCCCTTATATGTTGAAAAAACCCTGGCCTGCGGAACCTCCAGAAAAAATAGGAAGGGCTTCCCACAATCTATTGTCAACAAAAAGCTGCGAAGGGGGCAAAGAGCAGCAGTGAGGTGCAACGAACTGCTGGCCTTGAGGTGGAAGGATAACAGAGACGTGCACATGATGTCCACCATTCATAATGACACTGCAGTTGTTGTTCAACGAAGACAAGGTCCCATTGAAAAGCCGACATGTGTCCAAGATTATAATCTGTACATGGGGGGGTGGATTTCAATGATCAAATGATTCAGCCCTATTTATCAATAAGGAGGTCCCGATTCTGGTACAAGAAGGTAGCAATTTATCTCATCCATTTGGCCATTTATAATTCTTATGTAGTCTACTCCAAATCCACTGAAAACCCTGCCCGCTTGCTACAATTCACAGAAGAACTAGTCATGTCCCTCATCTATCCACAAGGACCCCCCACAGAGACCCTTTGCTCTGATGCCATTAGCCGACTTCATGGACACCACTACCCGCACAACATCCCACCATCCGAAGGAGGCCGAAGACGGGAAAAAAAGATGTCGTGTGTGCAGCAAAAGAGGATTTCGAAAAGATTCCAGCTACCATTGTCCCCGGTGTCCCTCCCAACCTGGCCTTTGCATTGGAGAATGCTTTGAAACTTATCACGAATCCCCAAAATATTAGCCCATATTTTAACCATTTCGCCCATCTGACCATTTTGATGCTACTGCCTTCCACGTGAACTGACCCTGGCCTGCTTTTTCACTATGCCTCTGCCTACTGTTTGGACTGCTTCCACGTAAACTGACCCTGGCCTGTGTTTTGACTATGCCTCTGCCTACCGTTTGGACTGCTTCCATGTAAATCGACCCTGGCCTGTTTTATGGACTATGCTTTTGCCTACTGCTTGGACTGCTTCCACGTAAACTGACCCTGGCCTGTTTTTTGACTATGCCTCTGCCTACCGTTTGGACTGCTTCCACGTAAATTGACCCTGGCCTGTTTTATGGACTATGCCTCTGCCTACCGTTTGGACTGCTTCCACGTGAACTAACCCTGGCCTGTTTTATGGACTATGCTTTTGCCTACCACTTGGACTGATCTGTTGCCCTACTATTGTAGTACACAGGGGTCTCACATATGTGAGGGGCTCCAGAATAGTTTTCCCGGATGGAGAAAACATTTTTTTTGTTTTCTCCGGGTTTTGTAATTTCCGGATTAGGGTCTGGAGTCCGGAGGCTTCATAGAGATTTGGGTGGGTCGAACCCTCTACCCCTGTGCCCCTGTGCACAGGTCTTACCCGATTGCAGCCCTCACCACTGCTACCTGGACTATGCAAATATGCTGCCTGGAGAATTACAATAGCTGTCGCTAAGCATATCCCTGACTGCTGCCTGGACCAGTGCTCTCTTCTGTGGACACTACTAAAAGCACAGGTAATACTTTTTTTTTACCCTTTCCGCAATATAATTTATTTTGGATTTTAATTCTTGGTATGTACATGCTATGTGTTAGAAATATGAAGAGCCTTCAAAAACGATAGGTTGCCAGGAAATTATATATGTAATGTATGCTCCTAGAACGCCTGATGGTGCTACTTGGATGTTGGGCATCTGTATGTGGCCAAGCTGTGTAAAAGTCCCACACATTTGGTATCCCCATACTCAGAACAAGTAGCAGAATGTATTTTGGGTTGTAATTTTTGCTATGTACACGCTATGTGTTGGAAATATCTTATAAATGGACAACTTTGTGTAAATAAAATGCGTTTTCATTTTTTTTCCACATTTTTAAAAAACGTCTGGAAAAAAAATAACCGCTCAAAAGACTCATTATGCCTCATAGATTATACGCTGGGGTGTCTGCTTTCCAAAATGGGGTCATTTTGTGTGCAATTCCATTGTCTTGGTGCTCCAGGGCCTTCAAAAGTGTAATAGGTGGTTGAGAAATGAGATGTGCAATTTATGCTCGTAGATCGCCTGATAGTGCTACTTCAATGTTGGGCCTATTTATGTGGCCAGACTGTGTAAAAGTCCCACACATTTGGTATCCCTATACTCAGGAGGAGTAGCAGAATGTTTTTTGGGGTGTCATTTTTGCTATGCATTCGCTATGTGTTCGAAATATCTTATAAATGGATAAATGGACAACTTTGTGCAAATAAAATGCGTTTTAATTTTTTTTCCACATTTTCCCAAAACTTCTGGAAAAAAAATAACCGCTCAAAAGACTCATTATGCCTCATAGATTATACGTTGGGGTGTATGCTTTCCAAAATGGGGTCATTTTGTGGGCAATTCCATTGTCTTGGTGCTCCAGGGCCTTCAAAAGTGTAATAGGTGGTTGAGAAATGAGATGTGCAATTTATGCTCGTAGATCGCCTGATAGTGCTACTTCAATGTTGGGCCTATTTATGTGGCCAGGCTGTGTAAAAGTCCCACACATTTGGTATCCCCATACTCAAGAGGAGTAGCAGAATGTTTTTTGGGGTGTCATTTTTGCTATGCATTCGCTATGTGTTCGAAATATCTTATAAATGGACAACTTTGTGCAAATAAAATGCGTTTTAATTTTTTTTCCACATTTTCCCAAAACTTCTGGAAAACAAAAAATAACCGCTCAAAAGACTCATTATGCCTCATAGATTATACGTTGGGGTGTCTGCTTTCCAAAATGGGGTCATTTTGTGGGCAATTCCATTGTCTTGGTGCTCCAGGGCCTTCAAAAGTGTAATAGGTGGTTGGGAAATGAGATGTGCAATTTATGCTCGTAGATCGCCTGATGGTGCTACTTCAATGTTGGGCCTATTTATGTGGCCAGGCTGTGTAAAAGTCCCACATATTTGGTATCCCCATACTCAGGAGGAGTAGCAGAATGTTTTTTGGGGTGTCATTTTTGCTATGCATTCGCTATGTGTTCGAAATATCTTATAAATGGACAACTTTGTGCAAATAAAATGCGTTTTAATTTTTTTTCCACATTTTCCCAAAACTTCTGGAAAAAAATAACCGCTCAAAAGACTCATTATGCCTCATAGATTATACGTTGGGGTGTCTGCTTTCCAAAATGGGGTCATTTTGTGGGCAATTCCATTGTCTTGGTGCTCCAGGGCCTTCAAAAGTGTAATAGGTGGTTGAGAAATGAGATGTGCAATTTATGCTCGTAGATCGCCTGATGGTGCTACTTCAATGTTGGGCCTATTTATGCGGCCAGGCTGTGTAAAAGTCCCACATATTTGGTATCCCCATACTCAGGAGGAGTAGCAGAATGTTTTTTTTTGGGTGTCATTTTTGCTATGCATTCGCTATGTGTTCGAAATATCTTATAAATGGACAACTTTGTGCAAATAAAATGCGTTTTAATTTTTTTTCCACATTTTCCCAAAACTTCTGGAAAAAAAAATAACCGCTCAAAAGACTCATTATGCCTCATAGATTATACGTTGGGGTGTCTGCTTTCCAAAATGGGGTCATTTGGGGGGTATTTTTAATTTTCTGACTTGTTAGTATCTCAAGAAATTAGATAGACCGTCAGTACTTTAAGTGTGATCAGATTGATCAATTTTCAGGGATTGGCACCATAGTTTGTAGACTCTATAACTTTCACAAAGACCAAATAATACACACCAATTTGGATTATTTTTACCAAAGACACGTAGCAGTATAAATTTTGGCCAAAATTTATGAAGAAAAATTACTAATTTGCAAAATCTTATGACAGAAACAAAGAAAACAGCAATTTTTCACGAACTTTTCCGCCTTTTTTTATTTATAGAGCAAAAAATAAAAATCCCACAAGTGATTAAATACCACCAAAAGAAAGCTCTATTTGTGTGGAAAAAAAGGATGCAAATTTTATTTTGGTAAAGTGTTGCATGACTGAGTAATTGTAATTCAAAGTGTGAGAGCACCGAAAGCTGAAAATTGGTCTGGGTAAGAAGGGGGTTTAAGTGCACTGTATTGAAGTGGTTAAAGACGTTTTCACAGACATACTATAGACACCCAGCAGGTACAATATTTAAAGGAATTTTTTATTTTTTTTTAAATTATTTAAGCATCATTAAAATCACTGCTCCTGAGCAGTGATTTTAATGATGCAAAAAAAAAAAGGAAAAATTACTTTAAATATTGTATCTGCTGGGTGTCTATAGTATGCCTGTGAAAACATCTTTAAATAGCGCAATCGCCTGCCTGCCAGTAAATTAGGAAGAACTGATCAAGCTAAACTATACAGTGTATAAATATATGGTCTATAGTATGCCTGTTAAAACATCTTTGAGACCCCGGGTCTTGCCCGAGGCAATATGTATCAATGGAAAAAAAGTTCTAAAAACTGTTGTTTTTTCAGGAGTCCTGAATAAAACGACCATTTTTAAAACTTTTTTTTCCATTGATACATGTTCCCTGGGGCAAGACCCGGGTTCTCAAAGATGTTTTACGACAATAATTAGCATATAAGCATACACACGGTCGTTTTTTGTGATGAAATAAATAGAAATTTAAAATGATTGTGTGTGGGCTTCACATTGTTTTTTGTCTTCTATAAAACGACCAAAAAAAAATTGGAACATGCTTCAATTTTTAATGTCGTTTTTCAAAATGTCGTTTTTTGTGTCATAAAAAATGATGGTGTGTGGGCTAAAACGACATTTTAAACCCACGCATGCTCAGAAGCAAGTTATGAGACGGGAGCTTGAATGGAACAGAGTGTCGTCGTCGTACGTAACCACGCTTTGCTAGAGCATTTTCAGAAAATGATGGTGTGTAGGCAACGTCTACATGCATGCCTCTTGATGCTAGAGGGACACTGTATGCTATAGAAGAATCTGCTAACCTTATGTCACTAGGCTAAAGAAACATTTTTCTGCTAATATTTAATGATCATGCCTCCACAGAGAAACTGGGATTCAGTAGGGACTTGCAGAGCCATTATGGCATTCTGGTTCTCACAGATTAGAGGAGTTCGATTACAAATTGCAAGCTTCTCTTAAGCCATGTACACACGATCAGTCCATCCGATGAGAACAGTCTGAAGGACCGTTGTCATCAGTTAACCGATGAAGTTGACTGATGGTCTGATGTGCCTACACACCATCGGTTAAAAAACGATTGTGTTAGAACGCGGTGACGTTTTAACACAACGTGCTGAAAAAAAAGAAGTTCAATGCTTCCAAGCATGCGTCAACTTGATTCTGAGCATGCGTGGATTTTTAACCGATGGTCGTGCCTACTAATGATCGGTTTTGACCTATCGGTTAGGAATCCATTGGTTAAATTTAAAGCAACGTGGCTTTTTTTTAACCGATGGTTAAATAACCTATGGGGTCCACACACGATCAGTTTAGACCGATGAAAACGGTCCAACAGACCGTTGTCCTCTGGTTAACCTATTGTGTGTATGAGGCCTTATAGTTTGATGTAGATGCAGTAGCAACCCTAATGTTGAGCCCTGGAGCACCTTACAGCTACAATGTGCATTTTCAGATATATTGCATTCCTGAATATATTTCTGGAAATTAATTTAGCCTGATAATATAGTTTTATAAAAGTAATTTTTATTGGGGTTTCCTTGTCAAGTGCCAAACATTGGGGTTGATTTAATTAAAACTGGAGAGTGCACAATCTGGTGCAGCTGTGCATGGTAGCCAATCTACTTCTAACTTCAGCTTGTCCAGTTAACCACTTGCCAACCGGCTAACGTTGATATCCGTTGGCAGAATGGCACAGCTGCGCAAAGCAATTTACCTGTATGTTGCTTTAAATTTGCCTCTGTGTGGGTGCACGCCTGCCGCATGTTCCAAGACCGTGCCTGCGGGACTCGTGGACTCGATGTATGCCGGGTGCCGCGATTGTGTCAGGGAGCTGCAGAACGGGGAGATGCGTATGTAAACAAGGCATTTCCCTGTTCTGCCTAGTGATAGGACAGTGATCTACTGCTCCCTGTCATCGGGAGCAGTGATCTGTCATGTCACTTGTAGCCCAGCCCCCCACAGTTAGAATCACTCCCTAGGACACACTTAACCCCTTCATTGTCCCCTAGTATTTAATCCCTTCCCTGCCAGTGTCATTTACACAGTAATCAGTGCATTTTTATAGCACTGCTCGCTGTATAAATGACAATGGTCCCAAAATAGTGTCAAAAGTGTCTAAAAGGGGCCGCCATAATGTCGCAGTCACGATAAAAATCAATAAAAATGGCATAAAACTATCCCCTATTTTGTAGATGCTATAACTTTTGTTATAGAAATGTTTTTTTTATATATATATTTGGGGGATATTTACTATAGCAAAAAGTAAAAAATACAGTATTGCTTTTTTTCAAAATGTTTTTTTGTTTATAGTGCAAAAAGTATAAACTGCAGAGGTGATCAACTATCACCAAAAGAAAGCTCAATTTTGTTTGGGTGCAATGTCGCACGACCGCGCAATTGTCAGTTAAAGTGACATAGTCCCGAATCACAAAACATGCTCCGGTCAGGAAGGGGGCAAATTCTTCCGGGTCTGAAGTGGTTAAGCTTTGACAAAAAAAAAAAACACTGAAAGCTGATTTTTTATACAGAGCTGCAGCAGATTTTGCATGCTCCAGTTTTAATAAATCAACCCCTTTAAATCTTAAGATTGGAACTGGATGTTGGTGCAGTAGCATCCCTCATTTTGAACACAGTGCTGCATACAGTTAAAACACACACATGCATTTTCAGATTCTTCTTCTTTTTATTCTTCGCTAATATTCTTAATTAATAATTATTATTATTTTTAATACAGGAATGGTTAAGGGAGAGGCAGTGTACCAATATAAGGAATCTAGGAGTGGAGACACTAGAATCTGGAGGGGTTGGGTGGAGTTTAGACAGTCCCTGATATATGCAGGGTATAAGAGTAGGGAAGGCAGTACTTAAGGAACCCTGGTTCCTTGGCCCCAAGGTGGGAGTAGCAGGCCCTCCCCCCTCCCCCTCTCTCAGGGGTTTCTTTCTCCCCCTTTTTTTTTTTAATATACAGATGTCACAGTTGTAGATTAAAACATGAGATATGGGAAAACCAAACACAATGCACTATAAACAATATAGTATAGGTGGGGGGAGTTTTTTATTTATATTTTCTATACATATATTTTTATATTATTAATTTTTTTTACAAGGTGGCCACTAGATATTTGAGGAAAAATTGACAGTTTTGCCCCATTTAAAACTTAATAGAAGCATGATGCACTTTAAACAACATAGTATAGGTGGGGTGAGGGGGGTACACCCCCCTTTTTTTTTTTTTTTTTTTCCCACAGGAGGTGAGAGGGAGAGGGCATAGGCAAAAGAGAGATGAAATTCAGGAGGATGCAGGATAGACCCATATTGTTGTTATTGTTGTTATTGTTGTCAATGTAATTTGTTTGTATTTTAAATGTGATTCTTTTTGTAAGCTATATTTGGGTATGAAAATAAAATAAATTTCAAAAAGAAAAAATATAAACCGCAGAGGTGATTAACTATCACCAAAAGAAAGCTCCATTTGTGGGACAAAAGGACATCAATTTTGTTTGGGTGCAACGTCGCACGACCGCGCAATTGTCAGTTAAAGTGACATAGTGCCGAATCGCAAAAAATGCTCTGGTCACGAAGGGGGCAAATTCTTCCGGGTGTGAAGTGGTTAAGCTTTGACAAAAAAAAATGGAAACTGATTGTTTTTTTATACAGAGCTGCAGCAGATTTTGCATGCTCCAGTTTTATTAAATCAACCCCTTTAAATCTTAAGATTGGAACTGGATGTTGGTGCAGTAGCATCCCTGGTTTTGTACATACAGTTAAAACGCACACATGCATTTTCAATTTCTTCTTCTTCTTTTTATTCTTCTCTAATATTCTTTATTAATAATAATAATAATAATAATAATAATAATAATAATAATTTATATTATTATATATAGCACCAGCATTTTGTGCAGTTACAATGCATGATGCATTTCTGACAGTTGTAATCAGCACACCCAGAAATCCATTTTTTTCCCCAACAATATAAAAACTGATTTTTTGGAATTTCAGTGTCAAATGTCACACTTTATATTGTTTTGGTTCCATTTATCTGCCTGTTACTATTTTGGACAAGGACTCAGGTAGGTTTGAGTGGTGGGGGCACCTTATTGTGCCTTTCAGGGAACATAGGAGTTATGTGAGACCACAATGCTCTCTAGCAGCAGCAGAAGGAGCTCAGACACAGCCTGTATCCTGCCCAGGCACACACACACACACACACCAGAGGCTACAGGAACATTGCAGTCACACTCAGCTTCTGATGCTTTAGAGAGGAAGGCATGGCAGTCACATACAGCTTCTGATGCTGTGGAGGAGAGCATGGCAATCACATACAGAATATGATCTTGTAGAGAGGAAGGCATAGCAGCTTCTGATGCTGTGAAGGAAAGCATGACAGCCACACTCAGATTGTGATGCTGTGAAGGAAAGCATGGGAGTCACATACAGCTTCTCATGCTCTGAGAGGAATCACATATAGATTTGGATGCTGTGAAGGAAAGCATGGGAGTCACATACAGCTTCTGATTCTCTAGAGAGGAATCACATATAGATTTGGATGCTGTGAAGGAAAGCATGGGAGACACATACAGCTTCTGATGCCCTAGAGAGGAGCCACATAAAGATTTGGATGTTGTATAGAGGAAAGCATGGGAGTCACATACAGCTTCTGATTCTCCAGAGAGGAGTCACATAAAGATTTGGATGTTGTATAGAGGGAAGCATGGGAGTCACATACAGCTTCTGATTCTCTAGAGAGGAGTCACATAAAGATTTGTATGTTGTATAGAGGGAAGCATGGGAGTCACATACAGCTTCTGATTCTCCAGAGAGGAGTCACATAAAGATTTGGATGTTGTATAGAGGGAAGCATGGGAGTCACATACAGCTTCTGATTCTCTAGAGAGGAGTCACATAAATATTTGGATGTTGTATAGAGGGAAGCATGGGTGTCACATACAGCTTCTGATTCTCTAGAGAGGAGTCACATAAATATTTGGATGTTGTTTAGAGGGAAGCATGGGTGTCACATACAGATTCTGATTCTCTAGAGAGGAGTCACATAAAGATTTGGATGTTGTATAGAGGGAAGTATGGGAGTCACATACAGCTTCTGATGCTCTGGAGAGGAGCCACACAGTGATTTGGAAGCTGTGAAGGAAAGCATGGGAGTCACCTACAGCTTCTGATGCTATGGAGAAGATAGCATAGCAGTCACTTAGAGATGTGGATTCTATGGAGGAAAGCTCAGCAGTCACACTCAGCTTCTAATAGAGGAGGGGATATCAGTCACACTCAGCTTCTGATAGAGGAGGGGATATCAGTCACATACAGCTTCTGATGCTGTAGACAAGAAAGACCTTGTCTGGCAGTCCTTTTCATTGACTGATGCAGTGGACAAAGCCCAAGCTTCTGATGCTGTGGACAGGATCTTGGCAATTTAATCCAGGCTTTGATGCTGTGCTCACTCAGACTTGATTCCTTGAAAGTGCAAGGGTATGCTGAACTTCCCACTGACTTTCTCCTCTCCCCCCTGCTGATGTGTATGTGTGATCAGCAGCATCCCTGGCAGCTGATCTGAGCTCTGGACAGAGCGACCACAGCACTGCACTGACGTCTGGATGTTTACTTCTTAACATCCTTAGCTTTCCTCCTCCCTTCCTACCTCTTCCATGTGATGGTCTTCTCCAGGGACCTTCTGCGATCTGCTGTCCTTAATTTGGACATCATCACTAGCTGCGATCTCCCAAGCCCTTGCTCTACCCCCCTCTCAGCTCCATTCCATCCTACGATGATGATGCTGAACATCTGACTTTTGGTTAAAGGGGAGGGGGTGGGGGGGAGAGAAAAAAAAGTGTGTGGGTTGCTGTTGACACATCCCTCATCTTCAACCCCCGTCATCTGGCTCCTCTGAGCCATCACACTCGTCCAAATCAAAGTGTGGAAGAGGAGGAGAGACGGAGCAGGCACATCAGGGTTATTTGGAGGAGAGGAGGAGGAAGAAAAAAAAGAAAGAAGAGGAATCTTACACCTGATCAAATCCCACTACCAGAAAGACACCTCTGACAGCAAGGACAACCGACAAGTGCATCAGCTCTTGGATTGACAGTCGTTAAAGGGAATTGTCGGAACTGCGAGCTGCTGCTGGAAAGGACCCTGAAACAGCCAGGCAAGAGGGCTTTTTTTTTAAATTATTATTTAATAAGGGATTGCTGCTGAAAGAAGATGCTGCATGTCAGTGGTGCCAAATCTGCTGCTGCTGGACTGTCTTGGATTCATAGTGGATCTTCTTGGTGGGGTGGATTTGGAACTCATTTAACCCTTTGGATATGGCTGATCACCAGCACCTACTCCAAGACCATCGCTGGCCCAAGCAATGAAGGTGAGCTCTATTATTTATCATCCTTATTTAGGTGTGTACACTAACCCTAAGCACATTAGGCAGCAACGCTGACAATCAAAGTGCAGGATCTCTGTGACACCATCATTCATCACAGGCAAAAGCAAGGAAACTATAATATACTGTATGCATATGTTTACATGTGTGCTGCATTCATACTGCATCTAGGGTGCTGACAATCACTAATAATTAATAATAGGTATTGGGTAGCATGTACAAATTAAGTAAAATGGCAAGAGCCAAGCATGTCACTTCTATATATTTAGCTGTATAGAGTAGTTTACAAAGAACTTGTATATGTTTACAAATACCTTGTATGGTTCTACAAGCATGTCACTTCTATGTATTTAGCTGCATAGAGTTGTTTACAAATAACTTGTATGGTTCTACAAGCATGTCACTTCTATGTATTTAGCTGTATAGAGTAGTTTACAAGTAACTTGTATATGTTTACAAATACCTTGGTTCTACAAGCATGTCACTTCTATGTATTTAGCTGCATAGAGTTGTTTACAAATAATTTGTACATGTTTACAAATACTTTTGTATGTTTCTACATATAACTTGTATGTGTCCACTAATAACTTATATGGGTCTACTAATAACTTGTACATGTCTACTAATACCCTGTATGGGTCTACAAATAACTTGTATGTGTCTACTAATAACTTGTATGGGTCATGGTTGCAGCAAATAATTAACAGAGACCGTAAGCTTATAAAGATATCTATATAAGTTCCATGCACAGTATAAAAAATATATATTGCCATCAATGTTATTCTGCTTCCCTATAATTCATGTTCAATCTCTAAACAATGTGGTAAAACCATTGTTAAAGGGGGTATATGTTTATATGTGTGCTGTAATCATACTGGGTCTAGAGTGCTGGCAATCAGATTCATTATTAAATAACAATAGGTAGCATGTACAAATGAAGTAAAATGGCAATAGCCAAGCTTGCCACTTCTATGTCTTTGTTTAATAAAGCTGTAAAGAGTAGTTTACAAATAACTTGTAAATGTTTGCAAATACCTTGTATGGGTCTACAAATAACTTGTATGTGTCTACTAATAACTTGTATGGGTTATAGTTGCAGCAAATAATTAACAGAGACTGGAAGCCTATAAAGATTTCTATATAAGTCCCACACACAGTATAGGAAAATATAGATTGACATCAATGTTATTCTGCTTCCCTATAATTCATGATCATTCTCTAAACAATGTGGTAAACCCATTGTTAAAGGACGTATATGCTGCTTATATGTGTGCTGCATTCATGCTGGGTCTAGGGTGCTGGCATTTACTATTAAATAACAATAGGTAGCATGTACAAATGAAGTAAAATGGCAAGAGCCAAGCTTGTTACTTTTATGTCTTTGTTTAATAAAGATGTAAAGAGTAGTTTACAAATAACTTGTATGGGTCTACAAATAACGTGCAGGTGTCTACAAATAACTTGCATGGTTTATGGCTGCAGCAAATAAGTAACAGGGATCGGAAGCCTATAAAGATCTTTAGATATGTTCCAGGCACTGTATTAAAGAAATATATTGCCTTCAATGTTCTGCTTCCATATAATTCACTTATTCATGATTAGTTTCCAAACAATGTGGTAACACCAATTTTAAATGGGGCACCATCACAAGTTGCTACCCTTTCATATTTGCATTAATATGTACTTTTTTTCTATATATAATCCTGCATAACACATTATGATCTTTTGTGGTATAGTGCGTTTATAGGCTGGCTTCTACAGACTTTATTTTTTATTTTTTTTAAATATGTAAGTTTAAAGAAAATTGCTAATTCTAGTGTTCTAGCATGGTCCCTGTATTACAGTATACCAAAGTGATCTCATGCTGTGCAGTACTGATAATATTGTGGAGGAGATGAGAATGGAGTTGACTCTTGGGTCAGAGCGTTGCTGCAGGGTTTATGCTGATGTCTTGTTAGGAAGTTGTTCCTTGAGCCTTGGAAATGAGTCAAGAGCAATAGTAGTCTCTGAGTTTATTACATTACAACTGCTAGGTTGCAGGCTACTTCAATCATTTGTCTTTTTTTTTTGTAGACCACTCTTATAGCTGTATTACTCATAAAGGGATAGGATAGCGACTGAATGGTGATCAATAAAGGAGAAACAAGGAGGTCATTCACTATTATGTATAACACACTTTGGGCTAATTATCTGTCATTCTGTGAATGTGAACAATGTGTTTTGAAAAAAAAACAAGCTAGGCAATACAAAAGTAATTCAAATGGAGTTGCAATTGGTATCCCTTAATATCAATGCTGCCCTTATGCAATCATCTCTTTATGCATTGCCAAGAATAAAAGTGGTCACAGTTATAAGATATATAGTGTTCTGGTGACTGTTTTTTTTCCCTTGATGTTTTATAAGTGTACAATTGTATTATATAATAATTTGTACAGTGCTTCATTATATTATAGTGGTTCATTATACTTCAAATATTCTGATGAGAAACAATTTACTGATAAACAAATCTATTCAATTGTATTTAAAGAAAACCATACGTTTAAAAAAAAAATGTAAAAAAAAAAAAAAAAAATTGAGCTAGCTTCTATTGGAATTGGGATTTGGGCTGTGTATGTAGGCCCATTTTAAAAGTTTGTACAACTATAAAGGCTATTTACACATATATGCATCCCTCAACTCAAAAGCTGAAAATCCTGAACAGAATAGTCTTAGATGTTTGTATACTATATTACGGCTGGAAAATAAGACAGGAAAGCAGTTGGTGGATGTCCCAAGATGCATAAGTTAAATAATTGGACTTTTAGGAGTTTGGCTGTGGGAACAAAGGTAGTGGTTGCCAGACACTACATGTCTGCTAGTTTGTGGTTTCGCTAACTGTGTTTATATTGTTCTGAAACATTGTTTCAGTGGGTTTTCTCAGAACATATGCAGCTTGGCAGTTAGCCTGCAGGTTAATTATGAAAATAGTAGATAGCACTGGGGCTTTTTTAAAGCAAATGGTTTTTCCAACCTAAAACATCCTGCATCTTGTTACACCAAATTAACACAATGCCATGACATCATTCCAACATTACATTAAGAAAATATTGGAAAAAGATGTGAACTTGCACTTTTTAAAGTATGGCTTATTGTCCTTTGATAACCAATGATTGACTGCAGACCATCAGGATGTGTATTTGGCCTTGAACATATTATAGACTGAAAAGACACAACTATTCCCAACATCACGACCATAAAATTATAAAAAAAAATAGAGCTTCCTTTCTGATTCATTTGATAAAAAAAAAAAAAAATACACAAATACACAAACAGACATACACACACACACAGCAAGATGTGGGTTGTATATGAATGTTACGTTATGGCCAGTCTACAAATTTATTTAACATGGCACAAGGTTTCCTGGAAAATAGCCTTCTCCATCTGTAGATTACATTCCCAGCCTTGATAGAATACAGATCACTAAACATCTCAAGGATTTATGGAACAGATACAATTGAACTGAATGTGTGACCCAGTTGAAGATGTAGTAGAATACAAGGACCAATAAAAACATGTAATAAATTTGTGAGAAAGGACCGTTAAGGGAGGTTCATAAAATAGGTATTTTTTTTCCCGACTATTTACGTGCTACTGTTAGTGTGTTTTATTATACATGTAGTAGTTCTATCTTTGCTAGTATTTGTTTTTACTATTTGATAATGGCTAATATCCTTTGATCTATACCATTTGTCCATCCCTACTAGAGTGAATAGAATGTTAATACCCAAAATAAAAATAAAAAAATAATAAAAAGTAATCCTAAGTCGTTTTTTTTTTTAGAAGGACACAAGAGAACTAGGCCCTATCTATATCACGTGAATTACCAGTACACATTTCTGGCCTATCATGGCCTTAGAAATTAAATGCATACATTTTATTTTCCTTGCCAAAAAAGTAATTATTCTATCACTTTTCGTTTTTTCACAGTTGAACATATCAAGTGCATTTTTACATCACACATGTATCATTGTGAGTCACATGCACATGTCTGACTATTTTTAGAGGTTTGCACAGTGTATTTAAATTTACGCAGCTAGCAGTAGATGGTAGAAATCTAAATTCATACCTATTATAGTATATTGTACAAAAGGAAGTTAACTTATACTGGTAGTGTAGACCTTGCCATGGATAAAGGAGCTGTTTTTGTGCCAAATCAAATGGAGATCTCAAACTAGGCAGAGGAAATCCATATTCAGTTTTTCTTCAATAAAAATAAAAATAAAAATTACCTGGAAAGTTTCTGGTTCAGTGAGAATAAGCTGGGAGATACTTATTCATACAGTATATATGTCTTGTGTAATCAGTATAAAAATGGCATATAACAATAATTTTATCCTAACAATTCTGTACATAAAATATATAATATTATTATATATATGTATTTTTTTGTGCACTTGTTTGTTACTGCTTTACATATCAAATATAAAACTTGCCATTAATGGCTTGGCTATGAATTGCAAATCTCTGTTACTTTATTAGAAAGAACATTTTATTACCTATGATAAATAGGATTTCCACCCTCTTTGATTCCTTAAAGGCTTTCAAGTGTCTCTGATGTGCTCTTAAGAGCAGCATCATGAGAAGATTGCTGAAAAAAAAAAAAAACACATGTCCATGGAAATCCAACTTCATTAATGACAGCAAAATATAAGTGTAGTTAGCATATAAGCATGGTATGGCCTATTTCAAAAACATAAACACTGTTATTATAGCATTAGAAGCATACATTTCATAAAAATGAATGCTGCATTACACATCTATATATTTGTATCGCAGTGTGTAAATGCACCTAATACAGTCCTATGCATACCTACAAAGCCAAAAACACCAATGCTGTTTATTTTCAGACAAATACAAAAAGCATCATTACCTTAGAGAAATTTTACCTATCAATCTTGTGTTAAGTTCAAACAGGACATAAAGTTTTTTTTTTTTTTTTTTTCAATGTTACATTACGTGATGCTATTATTAGTTGTTATTATATTTCTCCTATTGCTTTATTTTTTTAGCACTGACACTTTCTTCTAAAAGTCATATGCTGAATATAAACATACAATGTACACTTTTGATCTTTTTTTATGGCCAGATGGTTAAGGTAAATCCCACAGGCTACGAGAATTAATACTGCAACCAAACCTGTCATGGTTTAGCAGTGTCACTTTGATGAGCTACCTTACAATATTGTTTGACACAATTCAGATATACAAACAATGGGATGATAGTCTAGACATCACAACATGTGTGAATCCAAGGGAGAAGTCCAGTATAGAGTTACTGGGTGGAACTGTGTTACAGGTCGCTTTAATGTTTCTTAGTTAAAACTGTGCAAAAAAAAAAGTGCAAATAAGGGCACAAACATCAGTACCCTGTTATTGAAAAATCTGACATTTCAATATATTAACCCAATTCATTGCATGAGGGATATTACTGTATTAGGGCCCATCTGGAACTAATGAGGTTAAGTAAAATCCCTATGTTACAAAACTCCCCTCTAAGCTTATTCTTTATGTCTTCAACCACACAACACAAAGGCTGTCCATTTCACTGCCAACGTCTCTGCCCCTTTTGACCCTATCCTACTAAAGACAGGAGCACACCACAAAGCAAAGGGGTAGGCACATGAGGCCAGAAATTTCAGAAATCGTTTGAGGCTTTTCAGCTATTATTTAGAGAATGAAAATGTGAAACCTTTGTTATGGTAAATAGTTTATGCACAGTGAGGAAAGAAATAGGCCTGCAATAATTTGATGACTTCCTCTAAGATACTGAGTCTTTTATGAAAGACCTAAGTTTCTTTAGATAGCTACTGGTGTTATTGTCATGAAATGTGAAATTCTGTGTCAGTTTAATAACACTTCCTCTATAAACATTGTCTTTTGTGTCATTCAGTGCAGGCATTCATTTGTAAAAACGGTCAGAACATCAAAGAATATAGCAAGCAAAATCATTTTGTTAGTCAAGTTCTAAATCTGGATAGATCATGTGATGGGATCAGAATAGTATGAATATAGTGCTGTTTTTTTCTCTCTTTTATTTTTTGTAATTTATTGTTTACAACAAGTTACAACTTTTATGTTTTGGCAAGTTGGCCAAAGTTTTTTACTTACTATTTTTTAATGACTCTTAGGCCTTTTACACACGAGCAAATAAATCTGTTCAAATCGGTCTGACAGACCGATTTGAACAGATTTGTCTGCTGGCTGTTTTGGTTTGATCGCTGTACACACGATCAAACCAAAATCCCCGCCAGCAGACAGCGCTGTAATGTGGCGATGACGTTGACGCCACCACGTCACTGCACCAGGAAGTAAATCACTTCCGCGAATGCGTCGAATCCATTCGACGCATGTGCGGACAGATATGTCTGCTGGTTAGCGTACTAACCAGCAGACATATCGGTCCGACGGGTTCCCAGCAAACAGATTTTAAAGCAGGCTTTAAAATCTGTCTGCTGGGAAAATCTGTCGGCTCGCCCGTACACACGATCGAATCTGTCTGCTGAGACGGTCTGTCAGACTGTTTTTAGCAGATAGATTCGATCGTGTGTACGCGGCCTTAGAGAAATCCTCTCCCATAGATTCATATACAGCACATTTCATTTTTATGGAAGATTAATGAAAACTAGAGAAAAAATACAGGGACTATAGAAAAATAAAACAGGGATATTTTGCATCTTATATTGAGCAACCCTATCTATGTCTTACATTTTGTACAAAATCCATGTTGAAACCTGGTTGGTTGGCAGTCACAATCCCAATATGCTATCCATCCTTTGTCAGTTTTATTTTAAATGCAAGCAGTGTGCATGTTCAGAAGCTCACTTTAACAGTAATTTTTCTGGTAAAAAGATGTCAAGGGATTGGCCCTGAAACTTTTTTGGGTCTAGCTTTTTTTTTTCTTTCTTTCATGAGGATGTAGATCAATAAAATATGGCTACATTTCTGTACATTTATATATTGTGACCCATCCATTGTATAAGGAAGAATTCTATATCTTACAAATAATAAATAAAACTTGCAGTACTAATATACTCATAAAATAATGAATCCTTAATTTTTTCCTGCAACAGTTAAAATACAGCTTACCATCTCTATGTGACTTCATTATTCAAACACATGTTTGTTACAGCTTTCCTAGCCTTTTATAGCCAGTTATGAAGACATTGTCATTGTCAAACAGACAGTTTTAGAGTGGTATTTGTATGCCCTCTATCTAATGCCATCTAGCCTTTGTAGCCTGCAAATGAGTCATGTTCCTTTCTCTATTATACTCCCAATGTTCTTTATGTTTTGTAAATTCCCACTGAAAATCTAATTATTTTTTTACTAAGAATGCTACTAAAAAATAAGCAGTACGGAGATGGTCATGTGGTCTATGCAAAGCTTAACTTTACAGACTGATATGCCTGGCTCCTCTATAGAGATACCAAGCTCCATTTAGGACAGGGATCCTTAAACTACGGCCCTCCAGCTGTTGTAGAACTACACATCCCATGAGGCATTGTAACACACTGACATTCACAGACATGACTAGGTATGATGGGAATTGTAGTTCCTGAACAACTGGAGGGCCGTAGTTTGAAGACCCCTGATTTAGGATATTATATGTGTAGGCTTCTTTTTTCTGAGAATATTGGGGAGTCTTTTGTTGCCTTTAATGATGAAACTGAGGGTACACCTAAACTAAATTATGGATGATGGGACATGAACGAGATAAAAGATTAAACTAGGAGTATTATCTGTACAGCTTTTTAAACTCAGTATTGCTTTATGATAATATAACTATTGTAAACTCAAGGACTTCTGGTTACAATTAAGAAAAAAAATATATAGGAAAACCAAAAACATTAGTAATACAGTAAATACGACATGGCACAAGCTATTTACCTTTCCATGTATTTTGTTTATGGCAGAAAAGGTAATACGTTTCATCAGACTTTAGTTTTGTATAATTTAAAATGCTTTTTGCAGTACAGGGGTTTCTGTGTGCATTCAGGGCCTGCTTAGCTGTAGTGTGATCTAAGGCAAACAGAAAACCCAAACGGTGGTGATCAATATAGCAGCTGGAGTCTGTGAAGTTTTATACTTCAAAAAATAAACATAACGGAAAGACATATCTTGATGCAGTGTTAGTTTAATTTTGATTTTGTCTTAATCATTTTGTACTAGCTAATTTACAACAAAAAATTCGCTCAGTTTGGACTAGAAAGTAAATTTGTGTATAGGGTAATTCTGATATGCCGCGTACACTCGATCGGTTTGTCCGATGAAAAACGGTCTGATGGACTGTTTTCATCAGACTAACCGATTGTGTGTGGGCCACATCGGTTTTTTAACCACTTTAGCCCCGGGCCTGTTTTTCAGATTCGGTGTTTACGAGACTAAAACATTTTTTTTTGCTATAAAATTACTTAAAACCCCCAAACATTATATATTTTTTTTCTAACACTCTAGAGAATAAAATGGCAGTCATTGCAATACTTTTTGTTACACCGTATTTGCGCAGCGGTCTTACAAGCGCACTTTTTTTGGAAAAAATTCACTTTTTTTAAATTAAAAAATAAGACAACAATAAATTTGGCCCAATTTTTTTACATATTGTGAAAGATAATGTTACGCCGAGTAAAATGATACCCAACATGTCACGCTTAAAAATTGCGCCCGCTCGTGGCATGGCGTCAAACTTTTACCCTTAAAAATCTCGATAGGCGATGTTTAAAAAATTCTACAGGTTGCATTTTTTGAGATACAGAGGAGGTCTAGGGCTAGAATTATTGCTCTCGCTCTAACGATCGTGGCGATACCTCACTTGTGTGGTTTGAACACCGTTTTCATATGCGGGCGCTACTCGCGTATGCGTTCGCTTCTGCGCGCGAGCTCGTCGTAAAGGGGCGATTTAAAAAAAATTTTTTTTTGTTTTCGTATTTATTTGTATTAATTTTACCAATTTTTAACACTAAAATAAAAAAAAATAAAAAATTATCACTTTTTTTTTCCTATTACAAGGAATGTAAACATCCCTTGTAATAGAAAAAAGCATGACAGGTCCTCTTAAATATGAGATCTGGGGTCAAAAAGACCTCAGATCTCATATTTAGGCTAAAATGCAAAAAAAAAAAAAAAAAATTTAAATGTCATTTTTCAAATGACATTTAAAAAAAAATGTCTCTTTAAGACGCTGTTTGGAACTGACGTTTGACGTCACTTCCGCCCAGCAGAGCTACGGGGATGGACGAGGGAAATTTTTTCCCTCACTCGCATCCCCTCTGAACAGACGAGCGCACCCGATCGCCTCCGCCGCTACCGACGGCTCCGGTAAGCGGCGGAGAGCGCGGGAGCGCAGCGGGAGGGGGGGGACGCTCGTCCGCCACCGATAACGGCGATCTCGCGGCGATTCCGCCATTATCGTTTACCCGACCGCCCACAGAAGAGATGGATATCTCGGTTGTGGCAGCAGCTGCTGCCGTTACCGAGATATCCATCTTCAAAGTGCCGACGTATACCTGCGGTGGGCGGTCGGGAAGTGGTTAACCATCGGTTAAAAAATAGGAACTTGTTTTAAAATTATCTGATGGTTAACTAACCGATAGGAAAAAACAATCATCTGTAGGCACGTCCATCGGTTAAAAATCCATGCTCAAACTAAATTAGGGGACAGGAGCGCTCGTTCTGGTAAAACTAGCGTTTGTTATGGAGATAGCACATTCATCACGCTGTAACAAACAGAAAATCGCGAATAGTCTTTTACTAACACAAAATCAGCTAAAGCAGCCCCAAGGGTGGCTCCATTGGATTTGAACTTCCCCTTTATAATGCCATTGTACGTGGTTTACGTGACCGCGTTCTGACACAATCGTTTTTTTAACCAATGGTGTGTAGGCACGACTGATCATCAGTCAGCTTCATTGGATAACTGATGGAGAAATCCATCAGACCGTTTTCATTGGATGGACCGATCGTGTGTACAGGGCATTACACTTTCTCTTTAAATGGTAGAACAAACCTTGTGCTGTTAGTTTTTATCAACTTAGCAGGGGAGCTATCCCCACAGCTGTCCGCTTGTTATAAGAATATTAGAATATATTAAACTAGAAACCTTTCAGCAAGAAATGTCTCACGATTATATTTTTTCCATGAATCTTTTTTTCTTTTACATACACTGTCCAGGCATGTCAAATGGCTAACTTTAGATAATACAATGTCATATGTTTGCTAGTACCTTTGAATATACTGTCAGGCCGTGTACACACGACCGAGGTTCTCGCTGGAAACCAGCGAGAACCTCGCTGGAAGCTGCATTCCAGCGAGGACCTCGGCCGTGTGTACACTCTCGGCGAGCTTCCCCGTCGAGCAGAAATAGAGAGCACGCTCTCTATTTGCTCGACGGACCGCCTGGAAGAATGGCTGGTTGCCATTCCCGACGGGCGGGTCGCCGATTTAGACGGCCGGCAGGGAACCTCGACGGGCGGAACGATGTGTTCTGCCCGTCGAGGTTCTCTGCCGTGTGTACGCGGCCTAACAGTTTATGTTCTGGATATTGTTATGGATGTTTTTCTAGATTAGCTAAATGTGGACAACCAAACCAGATTACCTATTTTGACTAGTTTTCATCCTTACTTTATCCAAGAGACAAAATCCAGAGACTACAGTTTAAGTACAGTTGAATCTTCAATTTACAGATTATTAAAGTGATTATATTGACAAACGGTAAAATATCTCTTTTGGCTTAAAACCAAGGCAGTAATCTGTAATATCTAAAAATATTAAACTTAGTTAGCTAGTTCCTTTGGGTGTTTTTGGCCAGGGTTTTCTGCACTGGTCTTTTAGAGACCTTTCTGTCTATGTAATAAGAGTTGTAGACTTATGACATCAGAAAGAAGGAAACACGTACAGGAAATTAGAACCTTCCAATGCATACAGAGATAGGAAAATACATTTCTTAGGTTGTAGTTGGCCTTTATAGGATGCAATCACAAGTGGTATAGATATTCCTAATTTTTGGCATTTACACCAAAAGCTTTCTGACAGTTTCACAATCTAGCGATGGCTTCCTGACACTGTCTTGCATGTTCAAAGCCTTATATGTATCGTTTTCAACAACCATCATGTACAAATAATCTTCTAGTGGCTAAATACAAGTTTGTAGTTCTAGAAAAGATTAAGAAATAGGTCCCTTTGTGTAATCAAGGACCTAAGCACCAAAGATCACTCTTTTTTTTTCTTGAAAATAGTCTTCCTTTTGTGTTTTCTGCTGTTGGCCTAGACATACTAGCTGTTGTAGCTCTTGTAAGAAAAAATTTTACTACAAGGTTAAACATTCTGAATTACTGGCAATGGGCCACAGTGGCATGGGTAACTTTCCACTGTCTTTCTGACACTCTGGGGTTGATTTACTAAAGGCAAATAGACTGTGAACTCTACAAGCGCAGTTGCTCCAGAGTGTAATAAATGAGCAGAAGCTTGGCTGACTTCCATCACCCAGCAAAAATGCTGTTATTTTTATTTTCCTTACACGTGATTGTTTTTTTTTTGTTTTTTTGTATAGTAAAGTTTACCTCATTTAATAAGCTATGGAGCAACTGCACTTGCAGAGGGCACAGTCTATTTGCTGTTAGTAAATCAACCCCTCAATGTCCACTCTCCCTTTTTTTATTTAGCTTGTTTAATGGTGTTTCTACTGTTTTTTTTTTTCCCAACCTAAACCTTAAGCAGTAAGGTAAGCATTATATTCTAGTTATATACACTTTGATGTTTGGGTCAAAGAGTAAAGAATATATTTGGTATTGGTGGTGATGCTCGTGGTGGCTAATCTGGAGCATTTGATGCCACAAATTGGTAGTTTCTCTAGAATTACTACACTACTCTATTATATGTCACTGATGTAGTGGAAGGGTTTCAGGGTGACCAGGAGTAGACATTAAAATAATGTAGAAGTTAAATATAATGAAGGTAAAAACCAAAACATTTCTTTAAAGTTATATGAGTAAAACTGCCTTTGCAGAAAGAGAAAACATGAGGGGAATTGGATCTGACCCAGCTGAAATAAGTTCTGCTGAAATTTACATGGAAGCCAGATAAATAATTATTCAAAGGTTTGACTCCTATATGATTAAATTGAGTGCATAGAGCTGTGACAAGGTGGTCATATAAGGTAATCATGTTGGGTTCTAAACCAAGTATAGCTTTAGTTCCCAATGAACTGTCCCACAAGATAATGCACATATGCACTAAAAGTGCTATCCTGTCTGTGAAAAGACATACAACCTTTCCACTCACAAGTTGACCTTCAAAAGGTAATACACCCATGCTATAGGGTTACACCATACATTTAACAGCCTCATGATCACTATGTACCTCACCAGAAAAGTAGAGAGCATTTGCTACTTTGAGCAAAGCCAATGACAGCTAATCAGGAACATTAAAATTAAAATAAATGAATGCAATAAAGACCATTTGCATGAATCACTGTCTTAAAAAACTTTACTGTTTCTCTGTTTATTTGTCTTAACAATATCTATTTCTCTGTCTAATCTAATGATATCTAAGTATCACTTAAAAAATTCAGTTTTGCAGTTCAGTAATGTCTGCCTTAAATTATGCTTTTTCATCATATTTCTTACACATGCTTGAATATAGTTTATTCTGCCCCTATTTCTTTGACACAAAACATTTTTTATTGATGTCTTGCATTCTTCATGGAAAAAAGATAATTGCTGTACAACAAACAATTTCTTAGTCTGCTTTGCTGACATTACTGAGAATAAGGGCTTTATCCAATTGTTTTAATTTTCTTTGGAATGAATCCGGGAATAGTAAGAACCTCTGACAGGTTATTTCCCTCAAGCCCCATACACACTATCATTTTTCCTGCAGGTTTTTCTCTTCGGGTTTACCAAAACCATGTAGTGCAAGGGCCTGCCTGATTGCATACAAATTGAAACTCTTAAGCTTTGACCTCATATTAGATGGTTTTGGTAAACTTGAAGAGAAAAACCTGCAGGAAAACTGATAGTGTGTATGGGGCTTCAGTGTGCCTGCTCGGGAAATTTTCCCTCAGTTCCTGTTGTGAATTTTTCCAGCTAGGACACAGGCAAAAACACATTATGTGAGTAGGGAAGAATGAAAACTTCTATAGTTGTATTGCTGCCTGTGCCTATTATTACAGGTACAGGAAATGAGGAAAGCTGTCCCTACTGGGGTCACAGACAAATATAAATGCCAGACAGAAATGTTTAGGCCTCGTACACACGAGTAAATAGATTTGTTCAAAACGGTCTGTCCGACCGACTTGAACAAATCTGTCTGCTGGCATTTTGATTTGCTCACGTGTACACACGAGCAAACCAAAATCCCCGCCAGCAGACAGTGCGCTGACGTGTCGGTGACGTGGCGGTGACGTTGACGCCGCCACGTCACCGCACCAGGAAGTAAAACACTTCCACTTCTAGCAGACCGTTTCCAGCAGACAGATTTGATTGTGTGTACGTCTGTTTGCCCGTACACACGATCAAATCTGCCTGAAACGGTCTGTAACGGCCTTACTCTTCCCCTCTATCCAAATCCAAAACCAAATAAAATGAGGTGCCACTAATTTGTCTATTTAATCATGACTTCAGGACTTTCTACCCTATTTCCTTGGGTGAAATGTATTATTTGTTTGTGTCCAATGCTGGCATGTAAGTTTTCTGCATGTGATTTTCATTACACTGTAATTTTTTACATCAAATTTGTTGTATATTATATATAACAAAACCTGTTTACACCAGGTATAGTTAAGTAAAAAAATTAATAAAAATCACTTTCAGAACTTTGATGCAGTTTAATAGAGGCATACATAGGACTTGATTTATTTAAGGCAAATAGGCTGTTAACATTGCAAGGGAGGTTGCACTGAAAATCACAGAGCTTAGTGAATGGGTTGAATCTCTGCTGATGTCCATCATCCAATTATTTGCAAATAAAGATGCTTTCTTTGATTTTTTTTGCATGTGATAGGTTCCTCCTTGCAATGTGAAATTTGAAGACATTCACTAAGCTCTGGGGAAAATTCCCCTGAAAAGTGCAACTTCCCCTGCAAAGTGAACAGCCTGTTTGACTTTAGTAAATCAACACCATAATGTGTTCAGTTGTAACACATGTAAGACACAGCTAAATTGCATGAAAAATGCAGTATACCTGTCATGTGATCTGGCCCTAAGATGTGTGTTCAATCCACACACATTTAAAAAAAAGTTACACCATTTGAGCTGAAACTGAAAATTAAATTTTTACCAAGCTTCAGTTAATATCCTGCTTTAGAATATTGTTATTAATTTATTATAAATTCCTATTTCTGCCTTTTTTTTTTGCAGTCCCTGATGTATTATTTGTTTTTAGTGAAACTGTTTGCCATTTGTGTTTGCATTATCCTCTCTATATTTTAGAATATAATAATGTATTAGTGTTTGTATTGCATTCATGAAAAATGAAGCATAATGCACTGATATTATTAGACTAGCTGTTTTCTGTGAATTTTAATAAGACAATTTACAAGTCTGGTGCATTCATTTATAATTTTTTCTTTGAGGTTACAGTGGTTTTTCTACATGTATGGGAATATAAACACATTTGAATATCTATTTAATCATACTTGCCCTAAATGTTTTCAGCATAAGACAGTAATCATCTATGCAATGATACTAAGTGAACCAATTTAAATAGAGAGTATATTGCTTTAAAGGAGAAATATACTCTTCTTATTTTTTTTAGATGTACATATAAAGGTGATATCAATATTTTAAAATTCCCATTGTTGTGTAACATTTGTATTTTTTTTTTTGCATATGCTTTACTGATCCACTTATTTCACTCTACCAGTAATGGTTTGTCTGATTAAACATAGCATACTCTTTATAGTCTGTAATGATGAGAAACACCTACAGTGCTACTGGTAGCCAGAGACCACATGATTCAGGCTGCCTGTGTGACAATTTTCTTATTCGTTGCAAGAAAGAGGTAATTTGTTACTCAAAATAGCAATGTGATTTGGTTATGCTGACACAAACTTTAATAATAAACATGATGCCTAATATTGTTTTTATACATTTTAAAAACATACTATTAATTGGTATTTTTTTAATAGATGAATTTCTTTTTTCAGTTTAATGTCCCAATGTCCCACCCCTTTAAGAGAGATGTATCTTAAGATAGGTTTATTATTTTTAATGTATATATTTACCATATACTATTATTCTATTATTAGATAACATTACATTTATTAAAAAAAGGGTTCCCAGAGAAGAAAAACATAAGGCACAACAGTAGGCTATCTATAATTGAAACCTCAGACAGAGCTGTATGGAATGAGAGGGATCAGTCACAGGTCTGAGCAGTGGCAGCCCATCCATAGAGGGCGCACAGGCACCGCCCCCCTATAAATGCGTTTGGTCTCCTGATCTACATATCAGGGCACCAGTGTTTTTTTGAAGCACGTGATTAGAGCTAGAGGCTCTGATAGGCTTCAAAAAAGGGTGCGCTTGGGGCGCAGAGCACTGCGCTTCGAGCCCACCAAGTTGTGTAAGGATAGTGAATGAATTTTCGCTATTTTCACAGTAAAGTTACTCCCCACCAATCAGGAGACAAGTCATGAGGCCTGTTTTCCCAATTGGCCAAAGCGTCAGGCAATCCTATTGGATGCTTAGCACTTAGGCAGAAGAGAGAGGAGACACACGTGGTGGAGGAAGCTGCTGAAGGAGCAGACACCTGAGCCACTGCCCGCACTCCGCCATATGGTTGGTGGACCGTGCCAGATCGGGTAAGTGCTGGACTGCCGGCTGATTGGAGTGGGGAATGGTAGTGCCACATAGGTGTGCGCACAGGGTTGTGCCCAGGCACACTCTAATCACCCCATGCACATTAGTGTTATCGCTCTGTGTAGCAACAGGAGCATTGGAAAGATCTCCCACTTACCGACTCTGCCATAAGACAAGTGTTTTTACGCTCTTCTCTTTCATTGTGCCAGCAGGGAGATCAATGTGTCGGGGTCATATATATGTACAGTAGATACATACACATGCATGTGTGTTTAAGCTTAAGGGTGCACACCCTAATGCATTAGGCTGCGCACACCTATGTAGTGCCATGTCGCCAGCCGCCAGGGGGTGGGGTGGTGGTTGTTTGCCCCCCCCAATAAAAAACCCACCAACTGCCACTAGGTCTGAGTTATAGACATCTGTGCTTAAAGCGATACTAAACCCACACTATTTATTTTACATTGTTCCTTCTATTTCTGTATGAGGATGTTGGCACTGTAATTATTTTAATAAAAATGAATCTCATAGTGACTGAGTAAGTATGATCAGCATGTAATACAGTATTTATTAATAGTTTTTTTTATTATAGGGGTTTAGTGACACTTTAAGACCAGGCCTTTTCTGGAACTTTTTGTTTACAAGTTTAAATTAGCATTTTTTTTCTAGAAAATTACTTAGATCGCCCAAGCATTATTTTTTTTAGCAGACATCCTAGAGAATAAAATGTTGATCGTTGCAATATTTTATGTCACAATGTATTTACGCAGCGATCTTATTAACACATTTTTTGGGGGGAAACAATACACTTTTTCTAATAAAAAAAGGAAACAGTAAAGTTAGCCCATTTTTTTGTATAATGTGAAAGATGATGTTACACCGAGTAAATAGATACCTAACATGTCATGCTTTAAAATTGCACATGCTCGTGGAATGGCAACAAACTACGGTACTTAAAAATCTCCATAGGCGACAGTTGCCTGTTTAGAGTTAGGCCTCGTACACACGACAGTTTTCCTCGACAAAATCCATCAACAAAATTGGTGGCAGAGCTTTTTTGCAGAGGAAAACGGTCGTGTGTATGTTTTTCGTCGAGAAAACTGTTGTGGATCTCGACGAGAAAAAAAGAGAACAAGTTCTCTTTTTCCTCGTCGGGAGTCTCAATTTCCTCGTCGTGTTTCTCGTCGGCCTGGTTTACGATGAGAAACACCTTTGTGTGTATGCTTATAAACGTGCGCATGCTCAGAAGAAAGTATGAGACGGGACCGCACCTTCAGTAAAAGTAGCGTTCGTAATGGAGATAGCACATTTGTCACGCTGTAACAGACTGAAAAGTGCGAATCGTCTCTTACAAATCACAGCGCCGGAGCCACAATACCCGGAAGTAACTCGGGTATCAATGGCGGAGGTGAGGAACGAGAGTTGATTTGGGGGGTTCGATCTCAGGTAAGTAATTCATAATGAGCTAGTATGCTATGCATACTAGTTTATTATGCCTTTCTCTTGCAGGGGGTTTGTTTTTTTAAGATATGCTTAAGAGGGTTTGCTTCCTCTTTAACTAACGAATGGACCTTTGTTCCCCTGCTCCTGACACATATACTGTATATTAGTTTGTTTTAAATAGACCAAGAACGCTAGTTTATCTTAGGTGTTGTGTGGTCATTTTTGAATACCTGTATTTTATTACTGTTATTGCAAAATCTACAACACTTTCCAATGCTGAGCCTTCCTTCAAATTTTACACAGTAGAACTGTTATACCGTATGAGGTTGAGAACCCCTTTGCCCTCTATAAAATGATTGCTTTTGTGTCCTTTAGAGGTGAAAACTAAAACTTGTCAACTGTATGCCATGACATCTGCAGATGGCGATCCATTTCTGTTTTTACAAATTCAGTCTATGAATCATTGCTTCTGGGAAAAAAAACTTTAGAGCAGCCGAGAATGTATTGAGACACTGAATTTGTAATGCCAAATCTGTTGGGGATGCAGTGACATTCATGTGCTGTGAGAACTTGTATTGGCTAAAGGTAAAAGATAAGTTCTGATATAAAAGAAGGAGAACGTGTTACCTTGGTTACAAACCATAACTGGAAAATTAGAAGCATTTGTAAAACATTTGGAAGAGGTTAATTGGACACGATGACAATAACCTACAAAGAACCTGATGTTCAGTCTTGCAGCTGTGAAAAAGTCTAATGCTCTATACTGAAAGCTAATATAAGTTTCTTATCTAATGTTGTCGGGTGCGTTTTTTTGTTGTTTTTGTTTTTCATTTGATCATTATCTAACTACATCTAATCAGAGCAGTTTTAAGACCAAAATAATTACTATCCTTATGCACTATACTGTAGACATGTGTACACTGAAATATTTTGTTTCAGAATTTCGTTTTCGTCTGAATAATGCATTTATTTAGTTACTCCTGAATTTTTCTTTTTTATTTTGTTTCGTTAAATAATGCATTCGTCCAAAAATCAGTGTAGCGGTGTGTCAGACTGACACACCGCATCACCGATCGCAGAGTCAGTCAGGATAACAAAACCACTTCCCGGACATCAAATCACTCTTGATCGGGTGGGAAGTGGTTAAGCTCCTTCACAGAGCCTTCATCCCTTTCCTCACAGAAAGACAATTGCCAGGACCCCAACTGCCAGTGGTGCGGATCTAACAAACCCCTCCTTAAGAACCATTTCTGATCATGTCCACAAATATCTAATTTCTGGGATCCCATGACCAGCTTTATACATGGAGTTACCAGGTGCTCTATCTCCAAGGATCCTCTGTTACACCTTTCTGGTTATGGCTCATTAACACTTCAACCTGTCTCACAACTGCCTATGTGACTCTCTTATTATTCACATGAGACTTACATCTGTCTGTTGGTCTTCTGCAGAGCTATACTCAAAAAATGGGCTTTCCCAAAACCGCCAACCATTACAAATGTCAAAAAAGAGTTCAACATCTGGCTCTATAGAGTAAAACTGGAAATGGAATTGCTCAACTAGGCTTTTATGGATCATATCTTACCAGATGTGAAAAAACAGCATTGATATCCTCCTTCCAATGTTTGCTTTGGCCTCACCTAACCTCTCCTGACACAAGGCTACCAGACAACTTTTTTTTCAAATCCAGGTACCAGCTCCCTGGACTAGGCCTTATTTGTATTTTGTATAAGTATAAGTATTTTGGTCTACCCAGGACTGCAGTTTTTTTGTTTTCACCAGTAGGTGTCTTAATGTCTTAAGCCCCATAAACACTATTAGTTTTCCTGCAGGTTTTTCTTTTCATGTTTACCAAAACCATCTAATATGAGGTAAAACCTTAAGACCGCGTACACACGATCAGACCTTTTAGATGAAACTGGTCTGTAGACCAGTTTCATCCGACCAATTCGATGGTGTGTACGGCCCATCGGACAGTTGTCCGTCGGACGAAAGTTTTAAAGCCGTCGGACAGATTCAATGGTTGGTATGCCAAAGCATTGGACCAAAAACCCGCGCATGCTCAGAATCAAGTCGACGCATGCTTGGAAGCATTGAACTTCCTTTTTTCAGCACGTCGGTGTGTTCTACGTCACCACGTTGTGGTCTGATCGGATTTTTGGTCCGATGGTGTGTACACACATCAGACCACTTCAGCCTGGTCTGATGAAAACGGTCCGTTGGACCAGTCTCATCGGACCAGTCTGATTGTGTGTACGTGGCCTAAGGCCTCGTACACACGATCGGACATATCCGATGAAAACGGTCCGCGGACCATTTCCATCAGATATCTCCGATCGGGAGTTTGATCCGATGGCGTGTACACACCATCGGATCAAATTCCCCGCCGCCGGACGGCGCGGTGACGTGGCGGTGACGTTGCCGCCGCCACGTCACCGCCACGTCACCGCACCAGGAAGTTAAACACTTCCGCGCATGCGCCGAATCCATTCGGCGGCGGCGCGGCGGCGGTGGGGGACGACATGTCTGCTGGTAAGTGTACTAACCAGCAGACATGTCGGGCGGACAGATTCCCACCGGATAGATTTCAAAGCATGCTTTGAAATCTGTCGGGTGGAGAAATCTGTCCGCTAGCCCATACACACGAGCGGAGATGTCTGCTGAAACGGTCCATCGGACCGTTTTCAGCGGACATATCCCCTCGTGTGTACGAGGCCTAAGAGTTTCAATTTGTATGCAATCAGGCAGGCCCTTGCACTACATGGTTTTGGTAATCCTGAAGAGAAAAACCCGCAGGAAAACTGATAGTGTTTCTATCGGTTTCTAGTCTCCACTTTCTCTCCCTTTTCCTTCCCATCTCTTTCTTTCTCTAACTCCCTCCCCACCTTCCCCTCCTTTCCTTTCTTGCATGTTAGATTGCTTGGCTAACAAGGAAGGAAGGAAAGTAGCAGCACCACCAGCATAGAAAAATATTAATTAATTGAATTTTCATAAAACTTAGGAACATGATAAGCACACACTACACACTACTCCTGTGGCTTCAGCAGATGCGTTTTCACACACCTGTGCTTAGTCATTGCAAGCAAGATTTTTATGAAATTTTAATAAATTACTGTTTTTCTATGCCAGTGGTGCCACCACTTTCATTCCTTTCTTGTTGTAGACATCTTGGTAGCGGACCAAGGCTGGCAATCGACTTTTTGTCACAGCAAGGGGAGATCTCAGTTTTTACCTGGAGCGGTGTAATCTTTGTGCTAGATTTTGTTAGGATGCTTGGCTATCTAAGTCATACTTGAAGACCTCCACCTTCAACAAATCATCACTCTGTAAAAATAATGATATATTGCTATGTAACATCACCATATTTAGGTCATATTTTAGTTGATCTCTGCTCTTGTGTTAAACTTGTCAGTATTCACTTTTTCACTTAGACGATCTACATCAGGGGTGGCCAACCAGTGGCCCGGGGGCCACATGTGGCCTGCGGAGCCCTCTGATGTGGCCCGCGACCTCCTGCTCTGGAATAGTGGGTTGGCAAGCCCAGATCACAGGTTGCCGATCTGCCATACCACAGCATCAGTGTTGTGAATGAAGCTGGTGGTAGAGGAACAAAGCGGCTGCGGAGCAGAGCCCCATAAGCTGATGTTTCATTTACAGCACTGGCTTTGCCGCAGAAGGAGTCTATGGCAAAGTTCAGTTAACCCGCAGGATAGACACAGGTGCACTGCATAGCACCCGCGGTGTGGGTAAACCACAGAACATCAGATGAAAGCAGTCTTAGGCCCTTTTCACATGATCAATTCCCTCATGACCCTCAATTCAGCTTTACAGAGCGACAGATGTCCATTTACGCCCGCCTACCTCCAACCCAAAAAACAGAAGGGAATTCGTCCCCTTCCATCTGGGCGGATCCTAAGGCCTATAGAGTAGCCACGACCTGTCATCCGCCCGCTCTGCTCATTGTGGCCCACCACTGGTTAGCAAGTTGCTTAAGTGGCCCTCGCTCTTCAAAAGGTTGGGCACCCCTGATCTACATTATACCATGTTTTTCATTATTTGTAAAACCAATAAAAGATTATTTAATGACGAATTTTAACATGTCCATGCTTTATAAAATGTATTTTGTTGCTGTCTCTGTCCCCATTAGATATGTTCTGTTGCTTACTGTCTCTGGAACACTCTGCCAGTAGGATATTAAGTAAATCAAAACCTCCTCAATGGGAGATAACCATAGAAACCTTACTCAACGCTTTCCCATTGATACAAAATTAAAGATATAACGGTGGCTGGATTTGAGCTTTAAAGTGTCACTAAACCCACAACAGTAAAATCAGTCTGTATATGCAGCATAGAATGCTTGTTATATTCACAGTGGAACTTAAGGAGTTAATCCTCTGCATTTTGTAAAAAAGCTGTTTTATCCTGTATGCACATATTCTCCCCCTTCTGCACTGTCTATTTGGGTAAGGCCAGCTAACACAGGCAGAGAAGCCGACCTACACATGCTCAGTTGTGTCTTTTTTTTTTTTTTCCATAAAAGATTTTATTGAATCAAAACGTAGCATGAAATACATATCAAGATATACATAAGGTATCAGAAAATAACACAGGACCATAGGTAGAACAAGCTACACATTACAGCAAAAATGCATCCAGTGACCTTTTAAGACCGTAGGCAGGGCACAGGAGGTATAAAGAAGCAGGGTCGGGGCGGAGGATCGTGACTTTCAATGTTCCCCTCCCCCCACACCCTCCCATCAGCTGAAGAAGAGGGGGGGAAGCATGAGGCACCCTACACGGCCAAGTCAGAGGACGCAATGTATCAGAGCGGCATCAAGGTCAAGTGTTTAGAAATAGGGCAGGATAGAGCCAGAAGAGATAGAAGGAGAGAGGATAAGGAGAAAGAACAAAGAGGGAAAGAAGGAGAAAGAAAGAAGAAGACAAGGATTATGGGAGAGCGGGCACAGTAGGAAGAGGGACAGAGTGGAGAGGAATGGATCTGCGCCCGTCCCCCAGGCCCCCCACAACGCGCAATGATGGACCTCCAGTGGCACAGATATGTTAAGACACATATTGGTGATAGCGGTCCGTGGTCACAAAGTGGTTCCAGCAGGCCCAGGTGAAGGAAAATTTGTGTATTCTGTCTTGGGAAATGTGGATCAGTTCCTCCATTTATTTTGTTAAAGAGATCTGCGCAAGCCATTCTTTGATTGTTGGTGCGGTAGTGGAGCGCCAATGCCTGGGGATGCAAATCCTAGCTGCATTGACCATATGCATGGCCAGGGACCTGAAATAGTCTTTTTTGGGGAGAGACGTGTGATGCAAGAGGAATTGGGCGGGGGTATAATCAAGGGTATAGGTGGTGACGTGTGAGATGAGCTTGTGTACTTTCCTCCCAGTTGTGTCTTTTATGCTGGAGAGAACAATAACTTGTTCGTAGAGCTAGGTCACATGATATTAACATCACACATGCGGTCGTGTATACAGTCTGCAGTGGAAATATTCTCCTTTCTGATCTATTTATATTTTTTACTTCATTATTTGTTGTGTACTGCTCAGCCTCTGTGTGGCTATATATGTCCTCATTGATTGATATTTATTTTTATGTATTTTTACATCAATTATTGTATTATGGATGAAACGTATGTTATGTGCCTTTGTACAAGCTACGTGTTCTTACCATATACCCTACTCCTTTAAAACATGCATATTACATCAATGATTTATTTATTGTTTTTGTCCCCATTCAGCCCACTGCTTCATTTAAAGTCCCAACCCCCCTTGTTTTATTTTTCGCATATGGGATGGAGATATAGGGCCAGATTATCGTAGATCCGCGTATCTACAAGCGGGGCGTAGCGTATGTCATTTACACTTCGCCGTCGCAACTTACTGGAGCAAGTGCTGTATTCTCAAAGCACTTGCTCCGTAATTTGCGGCGGCGTAGTCTAAATGGCCCGGCGTAAGGCCACATAATTCAAAGGGGGCGGCTTGTATTTAAATTAGGCGTGCCCCCGCGTTGATCGAACTGCACATGCGCCGGCCGCAAAAATAGCCCAGTGAGCATGCTCCAGCTCACGTCGAAAAACGTCACTGAAGCCGACCTTAGCGTCAATTACGTAAAGCCCTATTCGCGAACGACTTAGTAAAACGCCGGAAAAAGACGACGCTGTCCCGACGCCATACTTAACATGGTATACGACGGAGCTTCGTAAACGTACCCCTCATATAGCAGGGGTAAGTTTATGCTTACGGAAACGACGACGAGGCGGCGCAAAAACGTTCGGGAATCGGCGTATCAGGCTCATTTGCATATTCAAATGAGAAATCAACGTAAATGCCACCTAGCGGCTGGCGTAACATTACATTTAAGATCCGACGGTGTAAGTGACTTACGCCAGTCGGATCTTAGCGTAAAACCGGCGTATCATGTTTTCTGGATAGAAAACAATGATACGCCAGCGGGAAATTCGAATTACGCCGGTGTATCTTTTATTGTTTCACTTTAAGCATTTTTAAAATCCCTGCTCCTGAAAAAACTTCAGTTTTTAAAACTTTTTTTGCTGCATTTGATACATGTCCCCTGGGGCAGGACCCAGGTCCCCAAACACTTTTTATGACAATAACTTGCATAATAACCCTTAAAATTAGCATTTTTTCATGTTCGCATGTTTGAACAGATTTTTTACCTGTTCGCATGTTCTGCTGCAAACCACGGGTGTTCGGCTTATCCTTATTGACAACTGATATTGAGAAAACAAACTTTATTCTCAGAATTTTCAGTTCAATTCTGTTCCGAATCCTTGAGCCCAGTGGCTTTGTAGAGCTTTGCATGGGATTAAGCATCCTTTCCTAGGTTTGCATCATATCTTGTACTCAAACATCATGAATTAGACTTTATAGTCTACAGGCCTTTAAATGTGCAAATTGACTAATGGTCAAGCTCTGTCTTTCACTCTCTTTGCTCTAGGAGCCAACTGCTTGGCAAAAACAATGTACAAGCAGTTCCTTTTTGTTTTGGGAAAACAATTAGGGGACATGCTATTAGTCAGGAGCTGAGCTGCGTTTAGTTAGTGACTTGGCCAAGCAGATTTTTTTATGTTTTGTTTGTTTTATGCCAGGGACTTGCTGTACAAAACCCTTCTTGGTAAATCTATGTTTATTGGCTGCCTTAATAAATAAATACAAAGTGCAAGTTACCCCTACTTGGGCTGTTCCTGGGTGTCCCTGTCTCATGCATAGTTGATATTGGTTGAGCCTGTCCCTCTTACACACACACACACCCACACTTTTTATCAAAGTGTGCACATAGCTATACATCATTGTCCCCCGAACATTTTTCCTCCCATTGCTATTCCTAATAACACATACCTGGTAATCTTGCCATAAATACAGCCTGAATAACATACCTTCCTTTTATATGCTGACAACTCCTGCCTAGAAAATGTAAGCAGTGTTGTCATTGTAGCACTGATGGCACTTAGCATAGCTTGTATTCCTTATTCCTTCTGATGTTTGGCAGTCATCGGCTATCTCCTCCCATGCTAGCAACCGACTCCCTCTCAAATCCCACCTGTTATCACATGCAACAATGTGGTTTCTGGACCTTTTTCTGCAACATAAATTTACCATCCATATTATTATGTATTAGCAAAATAATTTTTATCAAAGTAATTACACAGTGTGCGCAATCATGTGTCTCATAACATATTTAATGACCCTCCGTGCCAACCCTAGTGTAACTTATGTGGTTCTGGAGCCCTTGGAGGAAGAAGGGTATTGCCCAGCCTTGTCAATCACTTCAATTATACATGCTGCTGCTTCTGGCAAAGGATGGCAGAGATCATGGGAAATGTAGTACTGTGGCATGTCATGGTGATGTGAGGTGTGGAAGCCACATTTGCCATCAGAAGTGTCTGTGAATATCACTTTAGGCAAAAGCAATGATTCAAGGTACCACACCAGCTAGATAGTCATGCTGAAGCAAATACAGAGGGTTTGTTTTTTCATAGTATACAGGATTTAAAAAAATTATATTATGATTTTCCATACATGTTCAAGCCTAGAAAAGAGAGGTTTTTTTTTTAGGATATCTGGTCTGTAATGCAACTCATGCTTCATATGTGGGACTTTTTGGCAGTATGGCAGAAGCCAGAGTATTATACATGAAGCAATTGTAAATAGTGATATCTACAATGCAGATATATGAACACCACAAAGAGCAAGAACAGAGCAGCAGTATGTTTCTTCCCATGAAGAAAACTTGTGATGGGGTCTTTTAAATCCCTTACCAGTTTACCTTGATGCCATCCAGCTCCTCATCCAGAAGCGATGGTCTCCTTCTGGTGACAAAAACAACTATATGCTAAAATGAATTACAGTATGCAGAAGTTCAAGGCTGGCATTTTTTTCTTTGCCAATTCATTTTACAGGTGAGGATGTTTGTGTTATGCCCTGTACACGCGATCGGTTCGTCTGATGAAAACAGACCGATGGACCGTTTTTAATTGGACGAACCGGTAAAAAAATTGAACCCGTTTTACATTTTTCTTATGGTTAAAAGACCAATAGAAAAAAACGAACGTCTGTGGGGAAATCCATTGGTCAAAAATCCACGCATACTCAGAATCAAGTCAGAGCATGCTCAGAAGCATGGAACTTCATTTTTCTCAACACGTTGTTGTGTTTTACGTCACCGCATTGGACACAATTATTATTATTATTATTAATAATAAAAAGTGTTTAATATCGCGCCCGTCTTACCCATAGGGCCTCGAAGCGCTAAACGCAAACGTACACATCACCCATAGCAGAGAACAAAAATCGGCACCGCAGCAATTAAAAGGGGTACTAAGAAGGGAGAAACCTAATATAACATGAGAAGGACTCAAAACACCCCTTACTGGTTCAGCTTGGGTAAACAGGTGGGTTTTAAGTTTGCGACGGAAAGTCAGGAGATTACTAACCTGTCTAATCGACAGGGTGATGCTGTTCCAAAATTTCGCCCCCTGGACGGAAAAAGAGCGACCTCCTCGACGGGCCTTCCTAAAGCGGGGCACCGTGAAATTGGATTTTTAACCGATGGTGTGTAGGCAAGACTGATGAAAGTCAGCTTCATCGGATATCTGATGAAAAAATCCATCGGTGCGTTTTCATCAGACAAACCGATCGTGTGTACAGGGTATAAGAAATACGTTTTATATCTGTAAGTGTATAACCCTGCAGGATTGTCGTCAGCACAATAGTAGAAATGCCGTGAATCAGTCTTTTTCTTTTCATTCTTTTCATTCCAATTCAACTATTTAAAAAAATATCTTTTTATATGCAGTATAATTGTCTATACATTATGCCAGCAGCAGAGACCTTGTTATAGGCACACAGACTGGCATTCAGTATTGCATTTTTTGTTCTGAGAGGGTCCTGTGTACATGCACAAAGGACTGTTTTTGTAATTTCACTTTTTTATTAAATAAATGATAGTGTGTGATACCAATGAAAATATAATATTTTTTTTCAGGATTTTGAAAAAATATTGAAACCCCTAAGGGTGTTGAAACCTCTATAAAGTCAGCTCTGTGACAATAAATCTGTCAGTAGCGTATGGTGTGTGCTGATTAGGGCTCCACCATATGTTATAAGGATAGGATATACAGTATATCTTTTCCTTTTATTATTCCATGCGCTAGGTTTTGTTTTCCTTCCCACAGCCAGGGTCAAAGCGATGTAATTGTAATGTGATTTCATCTTAAGTTACACTTATTGGGAGCTTCTGAACATGGACCATGGCTCCAATGATTGTGGTAAAAGCTATCAAAATTTCCAAGCGTGGGATTAACTGGGCCATTTTTTTTGTTTAACCACTTAAGGCCCGGACCTTTAGGCAACTAAAGGACCCGGCCAGGTTTTGCGATTCGGCACTACGTCGCTTTAACAGACAATTGCGCGGTTGTGCGACGTGGCTCTCAAACAAAATTTTTTCCCACAAATAGAGCTTTCTTTTGGTGGTATTTGATCACCTCTGCGGTTTTATTTTTTGCGCTATAAACAAAAATAGAGTGACAATTTTGAAAAAAATTCAATATGTTTTACTTGTTGCTATAATAAATATCCCCCAAAATATATATATATATATATATATATATATATATAAAAAAATCCTCAGTTTAGGCCGATACGTATTCTTCTAACTATTTTTGGTAAAAAAAATCACAATAAGCGCTTATCGGTTGGTTTGCACAAAATTTTACAAAGCGTTTACAAAATAGAGGATCGTTTTATTGCATTTTTTTTTTTACTACTAATGGCAGCGATCAGTGATTTTGTTTTCATGACTGCGACATTATGGCGGACACTTCAGACAATTTTGACACATTTATGGGACCTTTGTCATTTTCACGGCAAAAAATGCATTTAAAATGCATTGTTTACTGTGAAAATGACAATCACAGTTTGGGAGTTAACCACAAGGGGGTGCTGAAGGGGTTATGTATGACCTCATCTGTGTTTCTAAGTGTAGGGGGGTGTGGCTGTAGGTGTGACATCATCGATTGTGGTTCCTTATAAAAGGGATCACACGATCGATGACGGCGCCACAGTGAAGAACGGGGAAGCCGTGTTTACACACGGCTCTCCCCGTTCTTCAGCTCTGGGGACCGATCGCGGGACTCCAGCGGCGATCGGATCTGCGGGTGCCCGCGACCCACGGCTGGGCACTTAAAGAGGAAGTACCTGTACGTGCATGTGCCCAGCCGTGCCATTCTGCCGACGTAAATGTGCAGGAGGCGGTCCTTAAGTGGTTAAATAGCCACCAGGTTGAAAATAATTATGCCATCTACATGACTGAGTACATTATTGCAGGATATGCTATCAAAACAAAACTGTATAAATTAAATAAACGTTTTGGTAAATTAAAAGTGCAGCAAAATTCATGGCCCTATTAGAGAAGATTTATTCTTCATATATTTTTGACCCACTAAATTAGCATACATCCTCAAAGAAGAACTCTAGGTTCGGTCACAGATGTAAAACTCTGTATTACATGCTCCCTAGATAAACAAGTAATAAATTCTGCATACAGTATGCTGGATGAATGTATTTTTGGGGCACCCCAGGACTCAACTTGAACACCATACAGCTTACAAGGATTGTAAAAACTATTGCTATGCTTTTTATAGGCTGTAATGGTTATTCCTAACTGTAATTCACATTCATTTTATAAATCACGTGTATTTTTTTACTTTAAATTTTTAGAGAAAAATTAAAATAAATCAATATTATTGTGTTTATGATCCATTTGATTTTCCGTTGTACTGCTTGTCGTGAGTTATATATTTTTTGGGGATCATTTTATATAGTAATATTGCCATTCATGTCTTATACATTTGCAATAAACTAATGCAACACTTATTAAACTCTAGAAGATGAAGATGTATGTTAACACATTGAATGAACATTTGCCCAGGGCTGCCTTCTGGGGCAATAGTCAAGAATAGAAGAGAAGTCAGTATACAGTGTATTATGCTCTTTGAACTACCGCTATAACAAGTCTATTAAAACCAACAGAGAGTGAAAGCTTGCTGCTTAGCAGTGCTGCCCCCATTGTTATAGGAAGTTATACAAACAAAACCCTAACAGAGAAACTGGTTTTGAATCGCATTAAACCAAACTGACACACTTTACAAAACTAGCGTGTTCACAATAGCCAGTTACAAGTTACCAGTCCAGTAAATATAAGCAATTGTATGAAATTCACTCCAGGGACAGTTTTTCCAATCCACTCCCATGATCCTGTTTGTTGAGTACATTTCTGACAGTCTGCCATTTAAAAAAAAAAATCTAATTATGGGCCACCTAAACTCCAGCTCCCCTATGCACCAATATAGCATGCGTTTACTTTTTTTGCAAAAATATCAAAGCTTTCCATTAAATCTACAGTCACCTACTTTTCTTGCCCTGATCCACGTTTCCAGATGTTTCCATTAGTGTCTTTCTTCCTAGGTAATGACACAGGAAGGAGTTGACCAGCTGACCTCATTAGCACATGCCCTGTATCATCCACCCACCCATTCCCAGGTCTTTTGTTGAAGCTCCTAGTTTGCTCAGAGATCAACTTTCGTGTTTCCCTGAAAATAATCCCGGACCTTATATTAATTTTGGCAACAAAAGACACAGTAGGGCTTATTTTCAGGGTAGGTCTTATGTAATGTGATGTCTTCTCTCCCCCACTCTCTCCCTGCCTGACAGGACTCCCCAGTGTGAACAGAGTTAAAATGCTTGTAAAATCATATAATCCACTCTATTATAGTATTATATAATGTACAATGTGTGTGTTTCTGTAATATAATTGTGCCAAATACCTTCGTTATAGCACTGCTCTTTGCATCTGTGACCTGCCGGATCTCTTTCCCACAATTATATTACAGAAACATACACATATTGTACATTATATACTACTGTAATAGAGTGAATTATAGGATTTAACAAGCATTTTAAACTAGGGCTTATTTTATGGGTAGGGCTTATATTGCAGCTCTCCTGGAAGGGGTAGGTGTTATTTTCGGGGAAACATGGTATATACCCTTAAGGATATTATTCCATGATCTGTAACAGCTTTAAAGGGGTTTGTTTCTTTTATTTATAAAAGTATTTACCTATTTATTAGGATAAGGGCAGGCGAGTGCTTTTTCCCCCACATCTACTCATCTACTCACCTTGGGGCCCCTTTCTTTTTGGCAATTAACCCAGTGGCAAAAGGCATATTTGAAGTTCTTAATATAACAGGAGCTCAGTAGCATTCCTATTATAAGACATACAGCAAGAGGGGCATTGTTTGAGGGCAGGCATTTAACAATAATTAATTTAAACAATACACATTACATTTCTTATGTCTTCAATTTTTCCACAATTCAACCCAATTTGGTTTGAATTTTCATCTCATTTCCTGCGGTAAATTTATAATCTTTAACATATAATATGACTTTTGCGTTTTCTTAATAGTAGGTTAGAAAAATACAGAGATCATAGTGACATTTTACTAAGTCATAGCCTTTGATATTAAAGTACTGTAGAAATGTTAGTACAATGTTACATTCTGCAAAGTTCAACAGGTTGTATAAAATATTTCCCTAATTCGATTGTGATATTACTCTATAATGCAATCTTTGCATCAGACATTGGCAATTGATAATCATTTAATGCCAATGGTTTATAAACTAGTAATAGATTTAGCAAGCCTTATCCTATCGTTTTAATATGAAGTAACTTCACCTGTCATTCACAAGATCTCTCTGCATTCCGTTGATTTTTAGAACAGTGTAAAGTCTATAGAAATGCAAGCTTGACAAAGTGAGCCATGACATATAAAATAGTAAATGGTGGCAGAATAACTTTAATCTGCACCTACTATGTGAGTTTAATATAGCCAAATGAATAACAAATATTGGATGTTTATTGTGACCATGAGATCAAGATTTACTTATAGCCACTGTCGCTTAAACTTAAACTTATTTAGCACTATCCCTGAAGAAGCTGCTTAGTTCTCTGTTCTGCACCTTGAGTTCAATAACAACCTCAGACCCTCTGAAACACATGGTTACTGCACTGATTAGATACCTTTGAGTTGGCTGTGAATTAGTACCAGGAAATAGACATAAGACTATTTAGTTGTAAATGAATTAGGGTGGATTTACTAAAGGTAAATTGACTGTGCACTTTGCTAGCGCAGTTGAATTAATTGTCCCTAGAGCTAAGTAAATGTGGTAAAGCTCTGTTAATTTCCATCATCCAAACACGGGCAAGGAAAAATTTAGTTATTTTACCTTGCATCTGATTGGGTAATCTTTACAAAATGAAGCTTTACCACATTACATTTACTGAAGAACATTAGTGGCTGCACTTGCAAAGAGCACAGTCTATTTGGCATTTGTAAATTAATCTCAATGTATTGGTACAGGGTAGAATGAATGGTGGTTTGAGCATGAATGAGCATACAGGGAGAGTAGATTCAGGCACAATCTGCTAGACAATGTATTCGATATGTTAAAGTTTGGTGAAAGACGATTCGCGCTTTTCAGTCTGTTACAGCATTAGGAATGTGCTATCCCAATTACGAACGCTACTATTACCGAAGGTGCGCTCCCGTCTCATACTTTATTCTGAGCATGTGCGGGTTTCTAAGCCAGCCCAACGAGAAACACGACGAGAAAATTGAGACTCCTGACGAGAAAAAAAAAGAACTTGTTCTCTTTTTTCCTCGTCGAGTTCCTCGACAGTTTTCTTGATGAAAAACGTACACACGACCATTTTCCTCTGCAAAAAAGCTCTGCCACCAAGTTTCTTGATGTATTTTGTCGAGGTAAAACGGTCGTGTGTACGAGGCCTCAGGCTTGAAGTGGTTAAATGTCTATTTTTAAATAGATTTTAACCTGAACTTCTTACAGTCCCCTGTACAGCACAATTCAGTCTTAAAGGTTCCTTTAAAAAGAAAAAAAAATTCAAACCATTTGACAAGTAAACAGCTCTCATGTATGTATTTTATCTGTGTGCTAGCCATTTGCCTGGAGTTCAATTTTAAAGGCCTAAATAAGCTTGCAGTGACTGACATAAATGGTACATCAGAACCCCCCATCTGCATAATTATTCTGAGTCAGTGACTTAGTAAAAGGACCAAACTTTTTAGAAGGTTACTTTACTCATCTTTACATTGTTTTCCTGACACCTGTATGAAAATCACCAACAGGGTTATTCAAAAGGTCTGGAAATCATTCACTTGTTTACAGCAAATGTGCCTACAGAAATCTTTACATAGACAAAGGTTGTTTCTTTTTTTCTACAATTAAATTCTTGAAAAATAAATTAGCAAAAGGTTTTTAAATTTGCTGTTAGTTTGAAAGATTGGATACATGGTAATTGGCTTTTTGTGGATCATTGCATTTCTTCATTTACTTAATAGAATTCTGTTGTATAGAAACAGAATATAAATGTACAAATTTGCTATATTAAAAGGGTTGATTTGTTTCAGTAATAATGTAATTAAAGGTGTTATCTATCTATATATGCACATCGAAATTATTGTTTTCATTCTGAATAAACGAATTGTGCCTATAGCTGTAATAAGTGCCTTCTACAGAATTTATTAAAAAATATATATATACATGTTACTTCCCCCAAATAGCAGTTCCCTATTAGTACAGTACTACACCTTTTTCTTCAGATTGTTTTCTGCCTGTCTGATAGTTATTGCTTTTGATGGAGCCTTACCCTTTCTTCCTTAAAGGGGTTGTAAAGTATTTTCTTTCCTAAATAGCTTCTTTTACCTTAGTGCAGTCCTCCTTCACTTACCTCATCCTTCCATTTTGCTTTTAAATGTCCTTATTTCTTCTGGGAAACCCTCACTTCCTGTTCTTCTGTCTTTAACTACAAACAGTAATGCAAGGCTTTTTTCCTGGTGTGGAGTGTCGTGTTCGACCCCTCTCTTGGACTACAGGAGAGTCAGGACGCCCACTAACACACAGCTCCTTTCTCTATCTGCAACGTAGAGAGCGTCCTGACTTTCCTGTAGTCCAATGGAGGGGGCGAGCATGACACTTCAAACCAGGAAGAAAAGCTTGCTTTACGGTGTGGAGTTACAGACAGAAGAACAGGAAGTGAGAATTTCTCAGAAGAAATAAGGACATTTAAAAGCAAATTCAAAGGATGAGGTAAGTGAAGGAGGACTGCACTAAGGTAAAGGAAGCTATTTAGGAAAAATTGTACCTTTACAACCCCTTTAATTTCACTTCCATGACTGGACTCCTGTCACCTTAGGTCCTTGAATGAAAAATTAACAAAATAAATAACCAATGTTTAACTTTTCCATTGTCAAAATGTATTCAACAAACTCACTTGGCTTTTGGGCTGACGACTGCAGAACACAAATCTGTAAAACATTTGACTTTACTCACAAGCCCCAAAAAATATATTTTGCTATGAATTTAATCAATGTGTCCTTACATTTAAAAGGAGGACCTTTCCCAAACTCCATATTTTTGTTACATATATACCATTGAAGCAGAAGTTGTTAATTATTTTGGAAGCACAGTGGAAATTTGGATTTTGAACATAATCCGTTACAGGTGAATGTTTGTAATCCAAAGCACTTGCATATTAAAGCGAGTTTCCCCATAGAAGTTAATGGAAACAAATATAATTTATTCCGCATTGACTTCTATTGCATGCAATACCGCATGTGGCCAGAGGTGGGGGGTGCCGGAGAACCTTGGAAATACTCGGGGACAGCTCGGATGAGAATGGAGTATTTCTGAGTGTTTTTGAGTATTTCTGAGTGATTCAGAGTATTTTTGAATGGCTCCCCCGCACCTCTGGCCAAATGCAGTACTGCACACCCCATCAGCTTGAATTCTGCTTGTTTTGCAAGACAACATTTGAAAACCAAGTCAGGATTTAAAGAATAAATTTGCTTGTCTTTCAAAACCGCGTTCAAAACCGCGTTACTCGTTAACCAAGGTTCCACCGTACTACTTTATATTGTAAATAATCCTAAACTGCTTACTAAGATATATAAGGAACATATGTCCACCAAAGGAGTAGCTCCAGAAAATACAAAGCTGAAAGACCAATTTAGGTTATCATAAATCTGCATTGGAAAAGTTAAACATTGGTCATTTATTTTGTTAATTTTTCCTTTTTAAGAGTGTAAGGCATTTTGTATATGTGACATGGGCCACAGGCACATCCTTCGTTTTTGTACATGAAGCCTCCAATACCATCCATTGAGCGTGAACTGTACTTTTTATAGTGATGTACGTTACACATATGCTTTGCACTCCACTGGCTACAGAAATCAGAGGCAGGTTGAGTGGGTTAAAATCAAATGGATGTTTGGAAAAAAAAGTCCAATAATATGGCCTGTCAAAGTCACATGATCAACTTTCTTTAAAAATGGAGCTCTCCCTGCACCATAGGGCAACTACACACCAAAGCCTCAATTTTAATCTGTCTATTGTTAATTAGCCCCATAGTGCTATCAGTGCCTGCTGAAATCTGTATTTTTATTACAAAAATGTGCATGAAAAATAGCTAACAGACGTAATATAGCTCCAAATATAGTAGCAAAAATGTAATTTTTTTCTAGGTATGCCAGTGTACAGTTCACATATATTTAGCATTTGGAGCAAACTACATATTAGCCAAGTATACTTGCAAGTAAATATTATTTTTTTTTTTTTGCTGAAATTACTGTTTAAAGGGTATAGAGACATAATAGTTACCTGATTCCTTTTAAAAATGATTAAACATAGATAAAAATCAATCATATAATGTGCCTGCACTTTCAGTTTTGTTTGTCATCTAGTTTCATGCTTCTGTGAAGGACAGAGACACAGAGCCAATACAGGGCAGACTTTGGCCCAGATTCACGTACATCTGCGCATTATTGGACCGGCGTAGCGCACCGCCTTTATGTTAGACTTGCGCAATTTTGCCGCGTAATCACCCTATTCTCGTAGCCTTTGCGCAGGAAATTGCGCATACGTAACGTTTTTCCAGAGGCGTAAGGAGGAGTAATACAAATTGGGAAGGACGTGGGCGTGTTACATTGAAATGAGCCTTGACCCCATGCAAATGAAGGGCCGGCCGGCTCGCGCATGCGCGCTTGAACGAGACCATGTCAGCTCCGATGTGCGCATGCTCACAACTCGGGAGTGGCGCAATCAGTGAAATTGGAAATGGACTAGGGCAACGTTGTGAACTACGCAAACAGCATAAATAGACACACACAAACGCACTTCCTTTGCAAAAGTACATCCCTTTGTCCCTTCCCATTTAACAAAGTGCTTTTGTTCTTGTTGTTCGTTGCGGTGTGTTTTGTAGTTGTCAGATTAGTGTTCTGTGTGATCAAGTGGTTGTTAGTAGATTTTTGAAAGTGGTTTTTGATAAGTGTTTGAGAGACTGTTTGATTGATATATTTCTTTTTGTTTCTTTTTCTGCTGTATTTTTGTTTTGTTTTTTGGGGACTGTTTCTTGCTGAGTCGTTTTCTCTCTGAGTGTGTTTTTTTTTGATTGGTTGTGCTTGTTTGTGTGCGTGAATTTTGTTGACTGGGACTTTTTTTTTTTGGAAGGATGAGTGAGAGAAAACGCAAGCTGAATTTTACAGTTGTGGAAAAACAGATTCTTGCCCGGGCCATTAGCGAGTATGGGCGTTACCTCCACGGCTGTAAAAATTGGTGGGGGGGAGAGATATTTTGGTAGACAGAGAGGGGACATATTCCTCTAACACGTGTCATGCGATATGTCAAAAACTCTCCTTCTCCCGCAGGCGCTTTGGTTCCCAATATACAGACTTAGGATTCCTTCATTATTACGATGTTTTAATTCTTCAAGACAGGACAAGCAAAACAGTCAATGCTTACATCTTAGCAGCTGGTAAAACATGGCAGGATGGTACTTCAGAAACAGGAATTAGATGGTACATCTTCTCTGCTGGATAGAGCCCCTTCCCCCGTCAGGTCGGGTGACCCTGAGGTCCCTCATCTCTCTGGCCGGTGACCCTAAGGCCCCAGAGCTTCCCTCCCTAGCTATGCACATCACATGTGTTCTTATACTGTTTTTAAGCCATGCTCAGCACAATTTCTTTTTGGAATAGCTCCAAGAAAGGTGACAAGTTTCTGCCTCAAATGTAACACCCCCTTGTGTATATTAAGCAATTCTTCTCCTCCCATTATCTTGACGTGAACTCCAAAAATACATGTAGTCTACACACCAACTGACCTTCTTCTGTCCTCAAAGCTACCATGTTTAACCCAAATGATTCAGAAACGTTTATCACATAAAATAGTAATAAATTCAAAATCTAACAATTCCCCCTTAATGCACTGTAATTAACAAACAAAATAAGTGCATTCATCTTAAATAATAAATGTTTCTGATTCTCTTGTTTCCAATACAAACAATACAATTTAACATTTCAGATATTGTACATAAACTTTTTCCAAAATTCTGAGATATTCCTGTGAAATATTTAACCATTTCATTCCATTAAGAAACTATAAATTATTATAATATTAATTAATTTTAATTTATTCTCCATCTAAATTATTAAAATTTTCTTCCTTTACCTCCATAAATTTTAGTTTTTATAACTTTAACCATATCATATAAGTATTTTATCATAAAGAAAAAATAAATATATTTGATGTATCAAATTATATTACTCTATAATATTAATTATTAATAAATACAATTTTTTGAATTTCTTTTGAAATTTCAATAACCAAATTTCTTCAGTATAAGTTTTTATACATTATCCTTGACACTGAACAATTATAAACATAATACGTGATCTACTTGTCTGTGGATACATAAAAACATAACTTTCCCATTATTTGATTGTCATATTTTTATATATTCTATCTTTCTTTTAATTTATTTTCCTATTTATTTATCTATCTATCCATCCATTTAATTTATTTATCTATCCATTTAATTTATTTATCTATCCATGACCAGCAAGCAACTCTTTATTTTATTTATTTTTTCAACGTTCCATATTTTTTTAATTCAACAATAATTTTGTTTAGACACTTTAAATCTTCCATACACAACTGTATGTACTCAAAATATATTAATACTTCAAATGTATACTTTGTTATACATACTTGTAATAACAAACTATCCATTCAGCTTTCCCAAGTTATGTGTTTTATAATAATTAATAAAAAAATAATTATTCTATGTGAAATAATAATTCTATGTGTATCAATATGTATTCTTATACAAGATTTAGAAACCAAAATAGAACAACTATTTTTCCATATTTCAAAAAAATTCCTATATTAGAATTACATTCCAACTCCCCCTTACATAATGATCGACCGATCAATATGTCACTTTTGATTTTAAGTCCATATCAATAATAATTTAAGTTCACCAAAAAAAGTATGATCCTTGATCACATAATCAAAAAATAATTTTAAAAAACTAGAAATAATAACAAAATAGAATTTTAGTTGTGCTTGTTTCATGGTCATGGAAAAATCCAAAAATAAAATAATCTTCCCAAATTGAAATTCCAAATGATATTTCAGTTGGCAGGTATCCCTGGTACCTTCAGATCTATAATTCATAACCATAACTTTAACTACTGGAATAAATTATGAAACATACTCATAAGAAGTAGAAATCTTATTCAAAAAATAATTTCTATTCAAATTTAGCAAAGGCCTAGCCATGTTTTGTGAACAAACTTCTGAAATTCCTACACCTGTACTTTGTCCTATGAAACAGATTGGAAATAATTATGTATGCTAATCTCAAAAGACATAGAAGAACAGACATTCTTCATCCTGTCATTAACTCAAAAAATTAACAAACCCTTAGTCTAAAAAAGTTTTTAAACTAAAAAATATAACAGGTAAATAAGTCACCTAATATTTACTTTTTCTTGAATCATCTTACCCTATTTAGACTTAAAAAAACTATTGTAGCGTTCTATAATATCTGGGTGCTAAAGATGATAAGAAACAAAAACTTTATCAAATACTAAAATTGCATACATGTCCTTCATCACCTGTCCTATAAAAATGAAAAAAATCATTATCTGATTCCATGATTTGAAAACAACTCAATGGAATATGACAAAGTTCACAACTTAGCTTTCATTAAAAATATATTATTTTTCTAGAATTACCTCAATTAATTTTATCAAAAAAATTAACTAAAGGAAAAAACAAACTTGTATCCTCCTCTAGCAGGTGAAAAATCTAATATAATCAATCTACATAGATTGCAAAATCTCTCAATACTTTGTAGTAGTATCAGGTTACTCTTTCCCTTTTGAATTGCTCTATAAACAAATAAAACAATATTCAGAAGTTTGATGACAAAATGCTCTAATAATGAGTAGTTCAGCATTTCTTTCATTAGCTTAAACAAAAAAAAAATCAATTAATCAATTTGTCAGTCAATCTGTCAGGTACCTGGATATACAAAAATTAATATTTTCATTTAAAAATAACTCTATCCATTATTGTTGGAATCAATTATTTTTACAATTAATTTTATCTCCATTACCAGTCTGTACTGAGACAAAATTTTCATCGTCCCCCTTTTATCCTGTGACTAACTTAAATTTTGTAAAAGTAATATTTTTACCATATTATTGTATTTTTCTTTACTATACTTTACTTATAATTGCTTTAATTTTGCAAAATAACATTTAGGTTGGGCTTTCCTAAATATCTTATTTCTAAAAGACTCTTGATCATGTTAAAGTACTTTTTCTGAACCAATGATACAATGATTGATTGAACCACATGTGCTCTGTCACTTCTGACTGCTAAACAAACATGTCTTAAGATCATTTTTCAGTGTAGACAGATACCCAGAAAGTTTCATCTGTGCCTCTTGGATCCATTTTAAAAGCACACAATTCCCTCTCAATAAATATCCACTAAAAAATGTATAAAGTAAATTTTGCATTATTTACTTACATAACTGTGGCTTTATGACACTGCATCATTTTAGCCTTAATGTATTTATACTTTAACTACCTTTCTTTTAACATCCAGCTGTCACTAGGCAAAGCTTCATCAAAGCCTTGTTTTGACACCCTCATGTTCTCCTTAAAACAACACCTTTTAGTTTTTCTAAACAAATGGTGCAAAACCCACTTGTTTATTTCAAAACAATTACTTTAGTAATACTTTTTTAAACATATTTTTCAAAACCTATGAACCTTTATTTCAGATTTCTGAAAAAAGATTTAAACACTAACATGTGTTCTGATCCATAGAAGTAAAAAACTGTCATGGCATGACTGACCATCTGCTTCTCTGTTAATGGTACATTCTTTTACATGTCACACTCCCAGAGAATGATCTGTCACAGTCAGTCTTAGCTACCATGCTACCATTCACTATACAATCTGTTAACAATCTCATATTATCGTTTTCAGACTTTTTAACCTTTTTCACCATTTTTTAAACATATATGGTTTGCACATATGATAAAAAACATGTACATAACGTTATAATATGAAGTTTCTTGATTATAGTAATGACAAAAATTGTTTAGCGGAACAATCTCATAAAACCCAGATTGGCCCCTGCGCATGAACCGACCTGCGTTTTCCTGAGAAAATTACTCCAACCAACCAATAGTCCTTACTTTATTACTCAATTAAAAAACTTTTAACAATAGTTTTTCCTACACTATTTGCTTTTAGATTGAACTAAACTTTCATATTTTAATATTTTTCCTGGGTAAACTTTAGTAAATTAGAATAATCTACTACTTTAAATTTAATAACCAAAACCAAGTTTGGAATCTTTTGTAAAAAATGCTCAATCCTTAACTTATTATTTTATCCTGCAACCAAAACTGTAGGATTTTTGTTAAATACTAAATACCTTGCTGTTTTCCATTAACTGAATTGTATACAGTTCTTTACATTAATCAATAGTTTTTCCTTTAAACTTCTGTTCTTGTTTGTGCTTTGAATGACATGTAATAACACATTTCTGTTGTTTAGGCCTAAAATTTTCCTAAACATATACAAGCAGCATTAAACTTAGTTTCCTTTAAAGAACTTCTTTACACTCTGGTATTAATTACCCTACTACTGCTATATTCTATATATGTATATGTAATACACCAATTCCCGATAGTACAGGGATATACTTCTGAACTTTAAGATTTTTAACCATCCCATGTTACCTACTCATATAAAAAACATATTTACCCCTTGTTTAGAATAATTTTTCCTGTGTACACTTAAAATAAAACAAGAGATGAACAATGTCCTTTAAACTTTTTCTGTTTCTTTTGTTCGTTTCTTTGGCTTTGTTGCTGCTTCTTGTTGCTTTATCTTCGTTCGTTGCTTTTTCTTGGAAGAATATTGTCCTTATCTTTTTCTTTGAAGAATAGTTTTCTGGTTGTTCTTGTCTAGTTCTCTGGCTCGCCTTTTTCCTATGGCTCTTGTAAGTGTAAATGTTTAGTTAGGCTATTAATGGCCTCAAGTAAACAAATGTAAAGATGCGTGCGCGTATAAATAATGTCTTTCTCCTTTTTGTGTTTGCGAAAGGAATGTATAATGTATAGTGTATTCTTGGACTTGTCCCAAACATCAAAAATCCGACCTTCATTATAGCTCACCCAAAGTATACATCTGCCTGTGTATCAGTGGTGGCCTTCAAAAATAACGTGAAGCTTTAGATCCTATTTCAACACTTCTTCTGTGAGAACTCTCACCTTTTTTAGGAACTTCTTGGCAGAATCTTCACGTACGTAAACGTTTACGATTTTTCTCCATAACCAGAAAGTCCTCGCTGGATTTTGAACGATATCTTGAAACATTCTGTCCAGACACAGCTGACACATCAGCCTTGTCATGTAAGTCTTAGTTTTGTTGTTCTTTAGCTTGTAAGCTAGGTGAGAAAACAAACAGCATAAAAACTCACCCTCGTGTTTTTGAGCCTTCAATCGTCTGATGGAACACAAACACCTCTTTTTCTAGGTTGCTTGATCGTTTTTTCTTCAAGACTTGAACAAACATCTCTGTGTCTTCATTTCCATTTCCCCCTGTTCAAGGCTTTAGGAACAAAGTTGATCAATCTGGCTGGCGCGACAATGTTAAATGTCGTTGGGGGAGGAGATATTTTGGTAGACAGAGGGGACAGACATATTCCTCTAACACGTGTCATGCGATATGTCAAAAACTCTCCTTCTCCCACAGGCGCTTTGGTTCCCAATATACAGACTTAGGATTTCTTCATAATACGATGCTTTATTCTTATTCTTCTAGACAGGACAAGCAAACAGTCAAATGCTTACATCTTAGCAGTTGGTAAAACATGGCAGGATGGTACTTCAGAAACAGGAATTAGATGGTACATCTTCTCTGCTGGATAGAGCCCCTTCCCCCGTCGGGTCAGGTGACCCTGAGGTCCCTCATCTCTCTGGCCGGTGACCCTAAGGCCCCAGAGCTTCCCTCCCTAGCTATGCACATCACATGTGTTCTTATACTGTTTTTAAGCCATGCTCAGCACAATTTCTTTTTGGAATAGCTCCAAGAAAGGTGACAAGTTTCTGCCTCAAATGTAACACCCCCTTGTGTATATTAAGCAATTCTTCTCCTCCCATTATCTTGACGTGAACTCCAAAAATACATGTAGTCTACACACCAACTGACCTTCTTCTGTCCTCAAAGCTACCATGTTTAACCCAAATGATTCAGAAACGTTTATCACATAAAATAGTAATAAATTCAAAATCTAACAACGGCCCAAAGAGTGCCAACACCACTTCGGCCAGGAGGAGGGAGATATTGGATAGGATCACTGACCAGGTGAATTCTGCGGGGCAGGGGGAGACACGGACCAGGTCTGGGATTGACAAAAAAATCAATGACCTCCGGCGTCTGGTCAAAAAGAAGATGGCCAGAATGCATGCCCATGCCAGGGGCACAGGAGGGGGCCCACCATGCCGTATTAGCCTGACAGCGGAGGAGCGTGTGGTGGCCCTGACCTTTCATCGGCATGAAGTTGAGGGCCTGCCCGGCTTTGACTCCAGTCCCCAGCCCGTGGTGCCAGGTAAGTTGTTTTCTTTTTTAATATCAGGTGTGTAGCATGTGTGGGGGAGGGGGTGAAAGGGAATATGTGGCAAGTGTGTGGATCCTCCAACCTGTGAATGTTTTGTGTCATCCACAGATGTGCAGGAGGGTGCAGGGCCATCTGGCCTGACCGCACCAACCCCAGGACAGCAGCCTAATGAGGCCCCCCAACAAGGCCGGAGTCCGCGGAGGAGGTTCAACAGGAGCAGGACAATCATGAGGAGCAGGACAATCATGAGGAGGAGGAGTCCATGTCAGGCACTGGACGTTTGGGTTTTGAGGACTCCTCCCCTCTGGCTGCCAGCAGGCAGGCCTCCCTAAGGGGGAGCCCCCCCCCTCCTCCCCCAACATGGCTCCCCTCACAAGGGCCTCCCCTTCTCCCCGGCCACAAGCATCAGCTGGAGGCAGGATGTCATCCCAGACCACCAGGGGGTTGGCCGATCTCCTGCCCGCCACCCTGAGAAGGGACCAGTTCCTCCAGACCCGCCATCTGGGACAGGTCAGCCAGACATTGGTACGGATGGAGGAGAGCCTGTCCTCCATCAAGGATACGCTGGGGAACCTGGACTCCCACTCCCGGGCTTTCACAACCTGCCTAAATGAACTGCAGACAACATCAGCAGGCGTTGGGCAGGATGTGAGGGCCCTTACCCTGGCTATCCAGGCCAACACGGCAACAGTTGGTGCTGCCCTGGACAGAATTGCCGTGGCCTTGGAGGGCAGGCCACCAGGTGGGCAGAGATCAGGGGCTGATCCTTCTTCCCCGGTTTTACCCCTTCCCCATGAGTCTCCCCTGAGAAGCCGGGGCCATGGCCGGGGGCGCCCCAGGCGTGGCTCACGCAGAGGGCAGTAATTTGTTTTTCCCCCCAATTTTTTTTTTTCACATTTTTTTTTTTGTCTTATTTTATTTTTTTTTGCTGGAAATTTGTTGATTTTGCAGGTCATTTTTTTTTTTGGGGTTGTGAATGCTGTGTGAATGTGGGGGTGACATTCCTGCCGGAAAAGGGGTGTCACCCTCTATTTTGGTGGAGAAGGGTTCCCCAGGACCAGGGAGAAATGATCCCCAGGTCCGTGTGAATGGTGTATGAATGTACAGTGACATAATTGGAGCCTTGGCGTGGCGTTGCTGCTCACAAGTCCTGCATGGTGGACTGGTGCCAATCCAATTTGATGTGGATGTGGGGTGTGTGTGCTAGGGACCACAGTGTTGTGCATGCATGCATTCTCATTGTGCCATGATTAATGTGTATGTTTAACGTGCAAAGATGCCCAATGTGAGCTGTCTCCTGGCTGCTCTTCCCTCAGAAGACGGGTTAACCTCGGTTAGGGGGGGATTGTCTGGTTCAGGGGTCAGGTATTCACGTAGGTCAATCTGCAGGCCCTTTCTTTCTGCAAAGTTGTGCAGCATGCAACATGCACCGATGATCTGGCACACAAAGTTTGGGGAGTACAAGAGGGTACCCCCAGACTTATCCAGGCATCGGAAACGTGACTTTAGGATGCCAAAGGTGCGCTCCACCACTGCTCGTGTTTGAGCATGTGCTTGATTGTATCTTTCCTCTCCTGGAGTTTGGGGGTTCCGGATAGGAGTCATGAGATGGGGTCCCAGTGGATATGCAGAGTCATCTGTAAGGGAAAAGACAGGAGGGTGTTAGTCATGCATGTGCCCCTTGTGATGTGCATCATGGGAGGGGATAGTCATGCCTGCCACCCATGTCACTCACCAACCAGCCAGGTGTCCCCATACACGTTCTGATCGAATTCCAATCGGATGTGGCATTGATTGTATATGTAGCTGTCATGGCTGGACCCTGGGTGTTTGGCACGGACGTGCCATATGAGGCCTTGGGCATCGACTATCACCTGTACATTGATGGAATGCCAATGCTTCCGATTGCGGTACATGTGCTCTGTCTCCTGGGGGGGCTGGAGTGCCACATGTGTGCAATCAATGGCCCCCACAGTGCGTGGGAATCTGGCAATTCTGTAGAAATCTGTCATTGCCTTCAGCCGCAGGTCCTCAGTGGTGGGTTTGATGATTTGGTTAGCCATGCGTCTGAGTATTGCAGGGACAACCTGGTGCACACATCTGCTCATGGAGGACTGTGACATCCCAGCCACCACTCCACTTGTACGCTGAAAAGAGCCACTGGCAAGGAAATGGAGTGTTGCCAGGACCTTGACCAGTGGCTGCACTGCATGTGAGCGGTGTGTTGGGCTGGTGATGTCATCCTGCAGGGTTGTGGTTAATTCCAGGATGGCATGAGGGGTGAATCTGAAGATGCGATACACCTCAGAATCACTCATGCCAAACAGGTCTATGCGGGTACGGTATATCCTCTCCCGTGCCATCCTCCGTGCCATCCTCCGTGCCCTCCTCCTTCTTTGTTCATCTAAAGTCAGTAGTATAGCTATGCGCGACGATGCCCCTGGCATGTTGGCATACAGATTGTTGAGCAACACGTGTGACTGCTGAGCTGCTCACTAACAGTGTTGCTTTATCTAACAAGTAGACTTTTTTTCTTTTTTTAGACCAGCTTTTATCAGCTCTAATTTTAGACAGGACATTTTGCTGTTGCGCACACTGTGTCGCCTGCGCTGCCCCAACGTTGTTTTGTGGATCCCCGTAAGTCCCTCATTAGCATATTTGACTAGCAAATCAATGGTGTGTCTATCGCACTTTTGCGCGGACGGATGCGCCAGTCTAACGAAATTACGCGGGACAAAAAAAAGTCGATTTTTTCCGTATCTCGTTCTGGGGATGCCGCGCAACGAAACGCACGCGCACATTTAGACTTACGCACGCGCATCTCCTGTTGCGCAGGCGTAATCGCTCTGTGAATCTGGGCCTTTGTTTTTAAAATTAAACTGATTGGTTCTGAGGGGTTTTAGACACACAGTAATCACACATTCTTGATTAGAGACCACAGAGAGAAGCTCCCAGTACTTTTTTTCATAAGGAAACAGACAACCAGGAAGTGTGCAGAACAGAAAAGGATTATAGCAAAAATGAACAATGAGGACATGAAACCAGGACTGGATTAGGGTAAAGGAAGCTATTTAGCTTAACAAAATATTTCCTTTAGTGACCCTTTAAGGGAGACAGGCCAATTACAATACAGTTAAATACAGAAGGAACAGGAGGGCCCTGCTCGTGGATCTTACATTCTAAAATATCCATATGTACAAAGTTATAGTTGTGTGCATCACTGTGTGTGCATTAGACATGTGCAGACTGGAATATTTTGTTTAGTTTTTTCGTTTTCGTTTGGAAAATACATTTATTTAGTTACTCTCGGAAATCATTTTGATTTATTTCGTTTTTTGTTGGGGAATAGCTTTCGTCTGAAAATCAAATAATACTTGGTTTCTGTCTAATGGTCAAAAGAATATTCGACGGAACGTCGAATCTTTACGAAACGTACATTTCCGTTTGAATATTCCGCCTACAAGAATTCTAATGTTGTATGACTAGTAATAATGTTGAATCTTTTCTTTATAATGTCGAATCTATTTTCTCATAAATCGAAATCTATTCTCTGTAATGTCGAATCTATTATTTCTATAGTGTCGAATCTTTTCTCTATGATGTCGAATCTTTTCCCTATAATGTCGAATCTCTCTATATCGAATTTTTACCGCAACAAAAACGAAAATAAAGCATTTTATATGTCGGATCTTTCGGTTTTCGTTTCTTGCACTTTCATTATTGTTTGTTAAAACGATAACGAAAAAAACAGATTTTAGGACGAAAATGCATTCTAACGAAAACAAATGCACATGTCTAGTGTGCATAGTCATTACCAGTGGCGTAATAATAGCCATAGCAACCCATGGTGCTGCTATGGGGCTGCAGTAGACGTGAGGCCCTTTACAGGAAACTGAGTTTTGAACTTTCCAGTATAGAAAAGTTGACCTCAAGAACCTTACTAGTCACTGATTCTCTCTGTGCAGTAAAACGCAGCTGTCTTAGCAGTGTAGATTTATTGCCCTCTGAACTTCTACTACAGGCTAAAATTACCCTGTATGCCTAAGAATGCTAGCAAAAAAGTTTAAAGAAGTTTATATTAGGGTATGCAAAAGGAGTTGTAAAGGTTTGTTTTTTATTTTCTAAATGGGTTCATTTAAGCTAGTGTATTGTTGGTTCACTTACCTTTTCCTTCACTTTCCCTTCTAAATGTTTTTTTTCTTTGTCTGAATTTCTCACTTCCTGTTTCTCCTCGGACCAGTTTCATTGGACCGGTCTGATCATGTGTACGTAGCCTAACTATAACCGTTATTCATAGCATGGTCCCTTTAGTGTGTCCTAACTTTGCTGACAGCTCTCCTGTTCTCTTCCCTTGATTTAGCCATACATTATGTTAAAAATGTATTCTGGGTATGGACATTTTATACATAGTTACATTGTACATTGGTTCGGCCTACCATATTCACTTTTGTAAAACCTGCTACTCCAGTAATCTCCAGTTGCTTCTAGGTCCAATGCTGAGTGGCTGGTCTGCTACATTGTGAAAACAGGAGGTTGGCATCTCTGCATGGGTGGAATTCAGAGAATGCTTTGCAATTGAATGCCAGTCACTTAGAACAGGACACTTTAAAGAGAAACTGCAGTCTGTTCACATAATTTGTAATAAAAACATCATTATAGTAGTACATCAATGTTTTCCCCTTTGGGTAAGCTCTTCAGTTTACAGTGGTGTGTCATAACCATTGGTATTATTTTAGTCCATGCCATAACCACTACCTACGTTTCAGTGCAACACCATACGCACTGTTTTTAGTCTACCCACCACCCCACCTGGAGGGGGAGATGCAGTTTGATATCTTTGCCCTGTGCACTGAATTATCTTGTTCCTGCCACTGGTAGTACATAAGTCCACCCTGACCAACGTTTAGTGGTATATCAGCCACTGCATGCGATTTAGAAGAACTCCAAAACACACCTAATATGAATGTCAAGGCTAAGAGATTCAAACTTGTAAGTGTTGTTGGTGATAAAATGAGCAGAGGGAGATAAAGTTACACAGCACAGGCATTAGAAAGTACACTTAGTGGTTAAAGGGGTTGTAAAGGTAAAGGTTTTTTCACCTTAATGTATTCTACGCATTAAGGTGAAAAAACATTGGCGGATTAGAGGCCCCCCCGAACCCCCCCCCTTTACTTACCTGACCCCTCAAAAGTCCCACGCCGTGAATGGCTTCTCAGCCATCTTCTCGGCTCATTCATTGGTTGATTGAAAGCAGCACAGCCATTGGCTCACGCTGCTGTCAATCACATCCAATGACGCAGCGTGTCGGGGGTGGAGCCGAAGAGATACAGTCGGTGGATAGGGAAGCAGGCTGTATCACGGGAGCGCGCCTGCAAGAACTCAACACCATGCAAGCTCGCATTAAGGTGTTGAGTCCTTGCGGGGGGTGCCGAGACAGCCACAGAGGGACCCCAGAAGACCAGGTTCGGGGACACTCTGTGTTCCAAACGAGCTGCAAAGTGGAGGTAAGTATAACATGTTTGTTATTTAAAAAAAAAATACTTTAGTAGTCCTTTCATTTACTAAAACTGGAGAGTGTAAAGTATGGTGCAGTTCTGCATAGAAACCAATCAGCTTTCAGTTTTTTTTTTCTCAAAGCTTAATTAAACAAGCTGAAGTTAAAAAGCTGATTGGCTGCCATGCACAGCTGCACCAGATTTTTTACTCTTCAGTTTTAGTAAAGCAATGACTGTGAGATGGTCTGTTTACTCTGGCTACAGTGAAATAAATGGAGCCAACATTCAGATTTTTAGCACAGTTGCAATATTTGCTAAATAGCATTAGTAGTTCACTAATTGTTCCATTCGTGCCTGAAATTGTGAATTATTGAAACCATGGATTTCATTAGCCTTATCAAGTCATGTACAAACTAACTGAGAAAAGGAATAAAGTGGCAGTGACTACAATTTCATTAAATCTGAATCTAAATAAATTATATTTCAGAAAATAATATTTCACGTACAATCAATGTGTCACTAATTACAATAAAGGTAGATATTATTTTCACTAATTAAATTCACTTGTGGTGTTTAAAAGATATGATTGTATTTTAAATGATGGGCTACAAAGTAGATCAATACACATTGTGCATCCATTATAACATACAAGAAAAATATACTGCTCTGAAGCACTTAATTACAGTAATTGCAGCTCAGAGAGTTGTGGGTGAGAATGGAACCTCCTTGCCAAGAACATCTATATTCCAACTTGTAATCAATTAAATGTGATGAATTTCGTAAAGTAGCGCTGTTATATGAATAGCCTATTCATTCCAAAATAGCTTAGAAAAAACATTTAAGCTTTTTGGTACATACTGTGAGTGCGATATCAGACAAACAAAACTGAGATTTTTATACAGCAGGTTTAGAAAAAAGTTTTTTTTTAATAACAACCCTTTGCTTTGCTAAAGCTAGGTGAAGCACCTGCTTTACTTTAAAGTGACCCCGGCAGTAGGGAACATGAACCTAAAAATCAACTAAAGCTGCAAATACCTCCTCAACAATGATCTAACATCTGCAAGGTCCCTTGCCAGTGCCAGAATCATCTCCCTGGGTCTTCAGCCATTGCCTGTTTGGCATGTATAGGATGATGTTACTCATGCGGATGCGCAGGCTCCACGCCAAAAATATACCCTAAGCTGAACAGGTGCAGCTCAATGTACATTGTATTGAAAACTGCAAACAAGCAGGTATGTTTATTTTATCGCAAAAGAGACATCACCGTAAATAGTCTGCCTGCTCACAGTTTTATGTTTTGTACTTTATGTTTAGCTTTACATAGAAGTAAAAGGATATTTCTCATGCTTACCATTCTCGAAAACTTAATTTTCCACTCTTGTAGAGCTACAGTCACTAAAATTTGACACTTCAGAATGTGTCAAATGCTTAGTCCTCTGTTGTGCCTTGTGGTTCCCTCTTGCCCCCTACCCCTTTAGCAGTACATTCTCAGGCCACGTACACACGATCGAACATGTCTGATGAGACTTGTCTGATGGACCGTTTCCGTTTTCATCAGACAACTCTGAACTTGTCTGATGGTCTGATGTGCGTACACACCATCGGACCAAAATCAGATCAGACCAGAACGTGGTGACGTAGAACACAACGACGTGATAAAAAAATGAAGTTCAATGCTTCCAAGCATGCGTCGACTTGATTCTGAGCATGCACAGGCTTTTGGTCCGATGATTTTGTATACTAACCATCGAACATGTCCGACAGACAGGTTCCATCGGACAGGTTTTAAAGCATGTTTTAAAACTTTGGTCCGCTGGAAAACGGTCTGATAGGCCGTACACGCGATCGAACATGTCCGCTGAAACTGGTCTGCGGACCAGTTTCAGTGGAAATGTTTGATCATGTGTACACGGCCTCTTATTTAATATGCTTTCTGCCAACTCCATTAAGCTGCCATTATGCAGGTAAACAGAAAGGCATTCAAACAAGATGTCATTTCATTTTTCAAATCTAGCGTTAGACCAGGGCCAAACCATTTTATATTATTTTAAATTTGATCAAAGATGTTTAGTGTCATATTGACCTCCTATAGTGAAACACAATACTGTTCTCTTCTTGGTCCTTTAGTGGTCCAGAGGGATGAGATATAAGATCATTTATGACTCCATAAGCTTACTCACTTACAATTCTTTTCTCCCCCGTGCTGGTAGGTCTAGGGCAGATCTATTTTTTTTTTATTATAATGGGTATGTACATTAAATGGTATAACTTTAAAACAGTTTGTATTATACAGTCTCTGGAATTATTTCTGGAATAGGATGCCAAGCATGGACTTTGGTGATAACTTTATGTGCCAGTTTAAATTGTTGAACACTGCCCCCAAATCTAGTTATATCAAACCAGGATATCTCAGCATATTTTTTTCTCTACAGGGAACCTGGCAAGGATGACTATTTTATTCATTATAATTTTCACTTGTTATGGAACCTTTGGTAAAAGGTATAATGCAAGCTCTCAAAGACAACAACACCTTGACAAGCCTCATTGGCTTTTTTGTGGCATTGGTGCAGTAAAGGCTTCCTTCTGGCACCTCAATCATGCAGCTCTTTTTTGTTTGAGTATCATTGAATTGTGCTCCTTAAAAACAACCACACCCTTCTTTTTGGAGAGCAGCCTGTATTTCTCCGGTGGTTACCTGTGGGTTTTTCTTTGTAACCTGAGCAATTCTTCTACCAGTGGATGTTATATTTCTTGGTCTGTAAGTAGGGTGTGCTGCGCTGCTAAAATTAATACATCAATATTGAATGTGATAACAAAATGTGCATTGAGTACAAAAAAAATATATATAGAAAACCAACACCAAGTGCTCCGATGTGTAACAAAATCACATAAAAAAGCAAACAGTGTTGACAAAGTTCATAAAGTGTTGGTAGTCAGCTCCAAGGAAAATTCAAAGTTCAGTGAGTTCAGAGAAATATCCCAAGTAGGAGATTGAGATTCTGCAGGACAGAAGAGAAGCCTCCACCTCCACCTCTTAATGCAAATCTGCTTACCAGATAGATAATAATCACGAGCATTAACAGCACAGCAGGCTGGATTGCCTTAACGAGTATCAACGTGGAATCCTGTGTGAATCTCCAAACTTAGTCTCAATGCGGCTGGGTCCCAAAAATCAATCACTCCCAAAGTGTAGCCAAGAAAAGAAAAGGGATGCCAACATAGAGTAGTAACGTTTTAAAAAGTTTAATAAAAGAAATTCGATTGCACTTACAAGTAACGAATCCTTTGGAAGCATATAAATAGTAAGCCGGCCGGCTCTCACAATCCGCCCGTCCTTCCGGATGGTCGTGAGGATAAAAACAATGGTGTCGTCAGCACGCCGTTCCTCCCTACGCCGTTTCGTCCAATAGCAGACTTCATCCAGGGGACACTAAGTGCCCCTGGATGAAGTCTGCTATTGGACGAAACGGCGTAGGGAGGAACGGCGTGCTGACGACACCATTGTTTTTATCCTCACGACCATCCGGAAGGACGGGCGGATTGTGAGAGCCGGCCGGCTTACTATTTATATGCTTCCAAAGGATTCGTTACTTGTAAGTGCAATCGAATTTCTTTTATTAAACTTTTTAAAACGTTACTACTCTATGTTGGCATCCCTTTTCTTTTCTTGGCTACACTTTGGGAGTGATTGATTTTTGGGACCCAGCCGCATTGAGACTAAGTTTGGAGATTCACACAGGATTCCACGTTGATACTCGTTAAGGCAATCCAGCCTGCTGTGCTGTTAATGCTCGTGATTATTATCTATCTGGTAAGCAGATTTGCATTAAGAGGTGGAGGTGGAGGCTTCTCTTCTGTCCTGCAGAATCTCAATCTCCTACTTGGGATATTTCTCTGAACTCACTGAACTTTGAATTTTCCTTGGAGCTGACTACCAACACTTTATGAACTTTGTCAACACTGTTTGCTTTTTTATGTGATTTTGTTACACATCGGAGCACTTGGTGTTGGTTTTCTATATATATTTTTTTTGTACTCAATGCACATTTTGTTATCACATTCAATATTGATGTATTAATTTTAGCAGCGCAGCACACCCTACTTACTGTTTACATTTTGTTTATCTGACATTTGTGCTGCAGCAGCATTCACGTTTACTCTTATTTAAGATTGCTTGGTCTTGCCACCAATCCAATTTTTGTTTCATATTAGACCTGCGCAGTATTTTCCACTGTTTTTCACATATTTCTTGGTCTACCTGATCTTGGCTTGGTTTAGGGAGCCATGTCTCCTGCTGGTGATGGCCCACAGTGTTTTATCAATTCCAAAGTCAGTGCAGCCCTCTACCAGGAAATTATAGAGCACTTCATGCTTCCCTCTGCTGACCACCTTTATGGAGATGCTGATTTCATTTTCCAGCAGGACTTGGCATCTGCCCACACCGCCAAAAGTACAAATACCTGGTTTATTGATTTATTGGTTTATTGATCATTGTATCATTGTGCTTGATTGACAATCAAACTCATCTGACCTAAACCCCATAGAGAATCTGTGTGGTATTGTCAAGAGAAAGATGAGAGACACCAGACCCAACAATACAGACAAGCTGAAGGCTGCTATACAAACAACCTGAGCTTTCATAACACCTCAGCAGTGCCACAGGGTGATCGCCTCCATGACAAGCTGCATTGATGCAGTAATTCATTCAAAAGAAGCCCCAACCACACTGATCGATCTTGGACATGGGTTTCAAATGTCGTATTCCTCTTGTCAAGCCACTCTAGAACAACAAACAATGTCAGAAGCGTCTTACCTGGGCTAAAGAAAAACAGACCTGGTCGGTCCAAAGTCCTCTTTTCTGATGAGAGCAAATTCTGCATCTCATTTGGAAACCAAGGAGCCAGAGTATGGAGGAAGAATGGAGAGGCATACACTGCAAGATGCTTGAAGTCCAGTGTGAAGTTTCCACAGTCTGTGTTGATTTGGGGAGCAATGTCATCTGCTGGTGTTGGTCCACTGTGCTTCATTAAGTCCAGGGTCAACGCAGCCGTCTACCACGAGATTTTGGAGCACTTCATGCTTCCTTCCCCAGACGAGCTCTATGGCGATGCTGACTTCATTTTCCAGCAGGACTTGGCACCTGCCCACACTGCCAAAAGCACCAAAACCTGGTTCAATGACCGTGGGATTACTGATTGGGCAGCAAACTCGTCTGACCTGAAGCCCATAGAGAATCTATGGGGCATTGCCAAGATAAATATGAGAGACACGAGAACGAACAATGCAGTAGAGCTGAAGGCTGCTATTGAAGCATCCTGGTCTACCATATCACCTCAGCCGTGCCACAAGCTGATAACTTCCATGCTGCGCTGGAATGAGGCAGTAATTGCTGTAAAAGCGTCCCAAACCAAGTACTAAGTAATAATAATAATTATACTTTTCAAAGGTCCGATATTGTTCTAGGTTAAATCCTTGTTTTTATTGATTGCATGTAATATTCTAATTTTCTGAGATTGTGGATTTGGAGTTTTCATGAGCTGTAAGCCATAATCACCACAATTATGACAAATCACAGCTTGAACTATCTTGCTTTGCATGTAATGAGTCTCATTCATTAGTTTCACCTTTTAAATTACATCCATGAAATAAATGAACTTTTGAACGATATTCAAATGTTTTAAGTTTCACCTGTATATATAGATATATACAGTATATAGATATACAGTATCTATAATAAATAGATATATAGGAATAGCTATATATACATATATAGATATATATGTATAGATATACATCTATACATATTGTGAGAGATTAACTCAGTAGCGGGTGTGTGTGACCCCCTGGATGGGTTCACTACACGCTAAACTGTACAAAACGGCACTTTAGGATGACTGAAAACAAATGATATGGTTTATTTTTCCATCTTGCGGGATACACGTGCAAGCATCAAAACAGAATAAACAAAACAAAACATAAAATAAACCCTTGCCACTTGGGGCGTCTACCTTCCCAACACAGGAACCTACCTATTGAGTCTGGCACAGCCTACTGCTGGGCAGACACTGCTGGTCCTACAGCAGAAAACAACAACAAAAGTCTCTTTGATATTTCTCACACAGAAACATCCATCAGCACCTCACCTCTTCAGGAGTGCTTGTGTCTGCTCCTTCACTCACAAAGCCCCCAGGATGCAGCAATCAGCCGTTATCCTTAGGCTTTATTTATAGGGGCTTTAATTGCTTCATTTTGAACAGCTGAAGGCTTCTAACTCCCCAAACCTCTCTGGCCATTTCTACAGCCGACACCCAATAGTAATTGGTGTTTTATCTACACAAGGCAGAAAAGTATCTTCCGTCGGGGACAACACACAGGTTTACCTGACTTTCTGTCACAAATATATATATATATATATATATATACATACACTATATATCGTGTGTTTATTTGAAAGATAATGTTAAAGATCAGATCAAATGTAATATTAACAGAATGCAGTATATCACTCTTAAATAGTGATTGATACTCGTATTGGCTTGTTTAATAAGGTAATACAAAAGCACAGTGATGTGTAGTAGCCCACGACTGACAATCTAATTTCAGCTTGAAAACTATAATATAGGTTGGTTATGGTAGGTTGCTTTATTAAGTGAAAGGTGAGTATGTATGTAAACATGTCCTTCTGTGTTTATGTGTTTATTTAAGTCAACGTTGTCTTATCTTTACACAGTAAATCTCAGTTTAGCTATTAAGACTTTATTTTCTGTTATTTATTTATTTTATTCATAAGCTTGTCTTGCTCTCTAGTTTAATCCATTCAAATTTAAATACAGATGTCTTTTTGTTTTAATTTGCAGAGCTATAAAGGAATCACGTACTGTAATCGGCACTGCATTCATTGACCCCTTCACTCCCATTGAGGCTACTTAATAGACAGGGTCAAGGAACTTGCAGGCTTTAATCCTCTCATGTCCTTTCTCATCTTTTTTGTGAGCTACGCGAAAGGAGAAAATAATCAATCAGAAGATTTTTTTTCTGGCACAGCAAATCTAGGCTTTACAGCTCTGTACTTTACTTTTCTTCATATCGTTAAACATTGTTAGCTACACTATTGCCTTTGTAACTAGACAGAACAAAGAACAGTGAAATGCAAATGTGGGTAGAGGGCAGTCAGATTGAATTTCACAACTTAAAGTCAAACTCTGCATGAGAACCATAGCAGGTTGCAAGCAGTAAACATACCTTAAGCCCCATATACACTTATGCTGTGTACATAGACCATTTTCATCGGACCAAAAATCCACGCATGCTCAGAATCAAGTCGATGCATGCTTGGAAGCATTGAACTTCATTTTTTTTAGCACGTCGTCGTGTTTTACGTCACCACGTTCTGACACGATCGTTTTTTTAACCGATGGTGTGTAGGCACGACTGACCATCTGTCAGCTTCATCGGTTAACTGATGGAAAAATCCATCAGACCGTTCTCATCGGATTGACCGATCGTGTGTTCAGGGCATTAGATTTTCTGCAGATTTTTGTCTTCAGATTTACCAAAACTATGTAGTACAATCTGTCTGCTGGGATTTTAGTTTGCTCGCGTGTACACACGAGCAAACCAAAATCCCCGCCAGCAGACGGCGCGCTGACGTGTCGGTGACGTTGACGCCGCCACGTCACCGCACCAGGAAGTAAAACACTTCCGCGCATGCACTGAATCCATTCGGCGGCGGTGCGGGACGACATGTCTGCTGGTAAGTGTACTAACCAGCAGACATGTCGGGCGGACGGATTCCCACCCGATAGATTTCAAAGCATGCTTTAAAATCTGTCGGGTGGCCAAATCCGTCGGCTCGGCCGTACACACGATCGAATCTGTCTGCTGAAACGGTCCAGCAGACCGTTTCCAGCGGACAGATTTGATCGTGTGTACGAGGCCTTAAGGTTTGACCTCATATTATATGGTTTTGGTCAATCTGAAGACAAAAATATGCAGACTCTATTCAGCATTTTAAAGTTAGTTGGTTACATGGTTGTATTAGTACAGCGGTATTTCTAGGGTACTATATATGTAAGTGTTTCAGTTCAGACCCTGGAGCTGCAGTTGAGTCTCTGTCCTCCTGGCCAATCACAAGATAAAGCCTGAGACCATTTGCTTTTTGAATAGAAAAGAGGAGACAGAATGAGAGACATGGCCGCAGAACTATGGTCTATAAAAACCTGCAGTGTTTACATCCATGATGGCCCAGAAGTACAGTGGGAGCTGTACTAAGAGGACATGATAATAAACAGTTATTTAGCAAATAGTTTGCAGGTGAGGTTAAAGCCTCATACACACTGCTAGTTTTTTTTTCATTCAACCTAGTGGGTTGAATGAAAAAAACTGACAGCTCAAGTCGGAGCCGCTGTACCAACTATGCAATGGTAGCACAGTAATCTCCCCTGCTGTGCTTTTGTGTTTTGACAGCCCCCCAGCCAGAACACACTAGGAGTCGGTCGGCAGACCTTTTTCAGTCATGACCCTTCAACAGGAGAAGGCTTCTGTGGGGCCAGCTGCCGTACACACAGGCCAAATATCGTCCGGTTTCTATTGAACCGGCAGATGCAGCATGACATTTGGCCCATGTGTTTTAGGCCTAAATCGTGATTCCGGGCATAGTTATTTTTTTTTTTGCAATCCACAATACATTACATTCAATATTCTTTTACAATTATCAAACTTACCTGATATCTGCTCAGCGATCTTGTTGCCGTTTCCATGTTAGCTGTGGGCATGAGAAGCCCAGTTCCTGTGTCTTCCTGGATTTTCCTAGAGAGGTGCATGCTGGGATTTTTAGGCACAGGAATGCCCAGAGACTCCTGGGAAATGAGTGTCATCATTTTCCCAGGAGGCAATGGGGTCTTAGGACAGGATGTTGAACCACTGTGGACTAGGAACTAAGAAAATTACAAAATCTGCCTAGTAAAAGCCATATACAAGTGAGTAAAAAAAAATGTTTTAAGACATTTTTTTTACATTTAAGGCAAGCTGTTAATTAAAAGTTTGTTTTCAGGGTAGAACTCCGATTTAAGGCATGTTTACTGCTCTAAACCTGGAAAGGTTCTTATGTGCAGAGTTGGGCTTTGAGGTTAAATGTATATAGGCACATATTCAAGGCTGCATGTACACAAGCATCATATGGAAGGTCAGGAAGATATAGCCTCCTAAATGCTGCCTTAAAGGTTCATTTAATACTATGAGAAGGATATTTGTGGTATACAAAGTTGCAGCATGCAGAAAGACGGTTCCAACTACCCTTGTTGCTTGGGTACACCATAGGTCCAAAGATTCTTTGGGTTCAACAAAATTAGTGTGAGAAGAATTTGTCTTTGCACCAGCCTTTCTTTTTTTTTTTAACATAATCCCTTTAAAAAAATGTCATCTGTATTTCATGGCACATTAGCATTAACAGGTTAGGAATATATACAAGAATAGGAAATGTGGCATACTTGAAGTATTCGAATACCAAAAGCTACTATATACGAAAAATAATAGTAATAATAATTATAAAATAAAACTAATAATAACTACGCCCAAAATATAAATGCAGATAGTGATTGTAGTGTCCCTTTATATTGGTAGGTAGTGGAGAAATGCCAATTGTTGTATAAAGCCGGTTGAGACATGTCTCCTTTTATTGGTGGTCAATGGAGTGTCCCTTTACATTGATAATTTGTGAAATGCTTCCTTACCTAGTTGTATACATTTTTTGTATGAATTTAGATTAGGTTATTACAAGCACATAGTGCCCTCAGATTTTGTGAAAAAAGGGACAAATATTGAGGATCAATGACAGTGGGAAAAATACTTCTTACATATGTGGTAAGTGAAAAGAATTCTCCATTTACATGGGTGGTCATTGGTTAGATTTCCCTCCTTACAGATATCTAAAAAGATAATTTGTGTCTATGGTTAATTTTCTTAGGGTAAAAAATGTTTTATTGCTCAAGGAACCCCTACAACTCTGGAGGAACTCAATGAACCCTTGGTAAAGCTCCTTCCTGTCTAATGACACCACAAAACAACGTATTACCTTATTTCCTGACGCAAGTACTGCAACTCTCTCATTACTGGCCTACCCTTCCACAGGCTATACCCTTTCAGTCTATTGTGAAAGCCGCTGCTAGATTAATACACCTTACTAACCGATCCGTGACTACTGCTTCTCTCTGCCAATCCCTTCACTGGTTTCCCCTACCCCAGCACATACAATTCAAAATACTAACCACAACATACAAGGTCATCAACAACATCCCCAGCCACATCACCAACCTCATCTGCAGATATCACCCAAATCATCCTCCTTGCTTCTCCCAAGACCTCATGCTCTCTAGCTCACTTGTTACCTCCTCCCATGATTGCCTCCAGGACTTCCTCAGAGCCTCTCCCATCCTCTGAAACTCCCTGCTCCAGTATGTCCAGTCAGTCCCTAACCTGCCTGCCTTTTGGCAATCCCTGGCTCATTTACATACCTGAGCTACATCCATCAGATCACCCCCTGCAGCTATTACCTTTTATACCACCTCCCCCTCCCTTTAGATTGTAAACTCTATGAGCAGGGCCCTCCTATTCCTTCTGTATTGAACTGTAATGTAATTGTATTTCCCCCCTCTACATTGTAAAGCGCTGTGAAAAAAATGTTGGTGCTATATAAATCCTGTATTATAATAATAATAATAATAATAAATCTAGGTATACACTGGCTGAAAATCTGTAAAAAAAAGGTTGGTTCAGCAGTTACTGGCCAACTTTTTACCAATGTGTACAGCTCCTCTTCCAACAGAAGCCAGACAGAACAACGAGCATGTGATTGACATCTGATCAGCGCTTGCAGCCAATGGCTGCGAGCGCTGACAGGTGTGTTCTGGTGGGGTGCTGTCCTCCTGTCACAGCACAATAGCACAGGGGAGAGATTGCTGAACTAGCATCACATAGTTAGAACAGCAACCTTTTCTTTTTTTTGTTCACCCCCCCGGGTTGAACAGAATTGTTTTTAAAGTGTGTACCAAGCATAAGAGGGGTTGATCTACACTACTAACATGGTCAATAAATAGCTCACCGTGTTTTGTTATAGGAGGGGGAAATTGGAAACAAATTATGGGAATTATGTCAGGCCTCCCTCTTTCATTTACAATCACATTAGTATAACAGTAAAAAAAAAAAAAGCATGTATGTGAAAAAAGTTAGAAAATATACTTGCCTTACTCCTGGCCTCCTGCTACAGTATTTTCAGGATCTTGCAGGAAAGATTGTGACATAACCCTACTCTGGGATTTTAAAATGTTAAGAGCAGACTGTGGGCTATATTGTTGATGTTGAAGTGATCTGGTGGCTAATGCCAGATCCCCAGCTAGTTTGTTTCTGTTTGTAAGCAAAGGGGCCAGGGATTCTGGGAGATGTCATTTACCAAGTATGTTCATGTTCATATTTGATCAATAATGTCACACAGGATTCCCAGCCGATTTGTTTGATATACTCGTACAAACCTGCGAATGGACTGGGTTCAAGTCAAACTCATGTTAAACCCAAACCCAAAGCTCATCTTTTTTATATACATTTTTTTCACTCAGATAGTAGTATAGTAGTTTGCATATAACTACATCAATACAACACTCGCTGTCCTCTGATGGTGAAGTCTGAAGTGAAAAAAGAAAAAAAAAAGGTAAAAAAAATGAGAGACAAAAAAAGGGATCAAAAAAGAAGGAAGAAAGAGAGTAGAGAGGAAAAAAAACAAAAAATAAATAAAAGTGACACTCCCCCATACCTCTCCCCACCATCATCCTTCCCCGGACGCTCCCCCACATAGTACATCGAAAGCTCATCTTTACTATGCAGTACATAAAGACATTTTATAAAAAAAAAAATTCTTACCAACCTGCTCAGACTTTGCCTAAATTACAAATATCAATGATCTGTTATAATATAATTATTAAGTAACCAAAATAGCAGTACCATTAAAAAATGAACTTTGCCATTACTGAACCGAAATGCAGGAAGGTAATCAGCCCCTTAACAACTGAACTCAAGATGGATATAAAGACACACTTAATGCAGCTCTGTATCCACTAAATCCGCATATACACGATCGGTCAAATCGATAAGAACGGTCTGATGGACTGTTTTCATCGGACCAAACCGATCGTGTGTGGGCGCCATCGGTTATTTCTCCATCGGTTAAAAAAAAAAGCAAACTTGTTTTAAATTTAACCGATGGATTCCTAACAGATAGAAAAAAAATGATCGTTTGTAGGCACGACCATCGATTTAAAATCCACGCATGCTCAGAATCAAGTCGACGCATGCTTGGAAGCATTGAACTTCATTTTTTGCAGCACATCGTTTACGGCACAGCATTCTGACACAATCGTTTTTTTAACCAATGGTGCGTAGGCACAAGTGACCATCAGTCAGCTTCATCGATTAACCGATGAAAACGGTCCATCAGACCGTTCTCATCGGATGGACCGATCGTGTGTATGCGGTATAATACTTTGTATTGTATTTTTAGATCAAAAGCCTGAACTTTTACTTGGTAGCAGCCTCTTGCAATCCCCTGTACAGCGGAGCGCGGACTGAGAGAGGAAGAAGCAGCTCAAGGACCACTCAGCTGTGCTGCAGTGCTCCAGTGCTAACAAGAAAAATGCTGATAAGAAGAGAGAACATAGTAAGAAAGAATATATCAGTGTACTGCTCCTATGTTTACTGTCCAGTCAGAGTCTTAAGAAAGGGCAAAGTGTTACTTAACTTCAATAGAGAAAAATCAGGTTTCCTGCACTTCCAGACAGTGCTGTATGGATTAACAGAGCTGTGTACATCTTAGAACTGGGTAAAACCGCCTCCTACTGTATGTGCAGTATGTATTTTATCTTTGTATGTTGCAACCTTCAGTTTTGCTTTTAATACTTCAAGCTTGGATTGTGCTTTAGGAGTACAGCTATCCTTTAAGACATAACAGCTCTGCTTATTACATCAACTTTTTATGGACAGTTTATTTATGTATTTATTTTTTTATTTACAGTGAACTTATTGGATTCACGGTCTGTGATGGGTGATCTTGGATGGATAGCATATCCAAAAAATGGGGTAAGGTTTTACATTATGAATACAATTGTTCGCTAATAAAAATGTATGAAGTAAAGGTACGTATTACTTTTATCCTTCAAGAAATTACACAAAGCCTCATGCACACAGGCAGAAAAGATGTGGCTGATGGAGGTGTTTGGATTTTTTTTTTTGCCTCTAAAGGCAGTTCAGTGATCACGCACATCAGTATTTTAAGAGTAGCGTTTAGAGGCATTAAAAAAAGCATCAAACCTGCACTTAGAGAATAGCGTAATTTACACATGTAAACACGCGTATGAGCATAAATGTATTCCAGTCACCAGAAGAAATTCATATTCTGGCCAGTAGAATGCATTTAAACTTGACGCTTGTACATACACATAAAAAAACAGGAAAACTAGAAAAATAAAGCTTTAAATGTCATAACCAATAAGGTGTCAAAGCCCTGTGTTGAACCGCTGAATTTCTTGAACCATAATGTGTTTCTTAATACATTTCTTTTGATAGAGTAAGGAAGAGCTAAAGCATCTAAATCCTCCCAAACAATATAACAAATGCCTTCCTATATAAAGGAGATGAGGAGTGGACAAGGGGCATGTAGTCCCAACCAGGAGAACAGCCTAGTTACAACCATGGCTTCCTTCACAAATACAGTGGAGAGAATGAGTGTGTCAACTCTAGGGACAGCAAATGTGTAAAAAAAATTATAATACAAGAAAACTATCGCAACCACTGCATCTAGGGACTGATAAGCTGCAGTATATTCACATTTGTTTTTGGGTTTAGATTTTTTGTTTGTGCTGTTTTTACTACTTTTTGTCCAAAAAAATACAGCAGGAAGGGAGAGGAGATCTCTCCAGCATAGGGGAAATGATATTTCAGAGAGTTGTCAAATGTTAGGACAAATAGAAAAAGTGAATCTCTCTAAAGGAAACACAGCAATAAAGACACAACAGAGGTTCCAAACCTTCTCCAAACAATAAAAAAAAGAAGCCATATTATTCAGAGTACATTTTTCCTACCACAACTCAGTCCAAAAGGCAAACTTTTTTTTTTACAACTTCTCAGCATGATGTTGGTAGGATATTTTCAGTTAAGTACTGGTATGTATATATATATATATATATATATATATATATATATTAGGGCTGTGAATGATCAAAATTTTTGTGTTCGATTAATCGTTTTTTTTTTTAATCGATTAATCGACTAATTTCGATTAATTATAACGCACATACGGATCCATCTACTTTTAGCTGATCTCCTTGCAGTCTGATTCCCAGTGCAGCTCCAACCACTGGAAAAATGGAGAGCAGGATACAAAAAACACACAAAGGCAGCGCTCGATGGGAATAGCATTAAAACTTTTATACTCTTCAAGTAGGTAACAAAATAAATATTGCACTGGAGATAAAATCGATGTAGCTACATAAACTGTAAAAATGGTGCGAGTAATACCAAACGGTACCCAAAGCAGTCATAAAAACATGTAGCTAAGTATGATACTGGTATAAAAATGTGTACAACGATGCCACTGCTGAATCCAGATAAGGAGGGGTTAACATCAGTCCATCGGCATGTAGATGCCCCATGAAGGGAATTATCACAACTCCCAGTGGATGGTTGTAGAATCCCAGGGTGATAGAGGGAAGTGATAGAGGGAAGTGTAACAGCGCTTGCGTCAGGGCTGTCTTAATGAGAGGGCACACCTGGGCACTGCCCAGGGGCCCCAGCTGCATTGGGGGCCCCTGCAATTTGCCCAAAGCAGCTGGTCCTTGAGCCTACGCTGCCCCGAAATTGGGGGCCCCATGATGGCACTGAGAGTGATAGATACACAGGGGAGGCAGTCTGCCTTCTACCTACTTGATGTCTGTTTACCTGCACTGTCATTATTGTAGGGGCCCCAGAGCATTTCTTTGCCCAGGGGCCCAAGATGCTATTAAAACGGCCCTGGCTTGCGTGTGGCAGATAGTAAGGTCCCGCCGGCATGCAGATATGAAGGCACAGCAAAGGAGCCCTTCAGATGGACACGGCAAGCCCCGCCGGTGTCCATGATGTCACCGGATCTCCGACGGAACTCCCTGAAGGCCCAGAAGCCGGCAGAGAGGTGAGTACCAGTCATAAGAATTTTTTAATCGATCAAAAAGATTTTGATCGATCAAAAAAATTAAAGATTAATCGATCGATTAAAAGTTAATTTGCACAGCCCTAATATATATATATATATATATATATATATATATATATATATATATATATATATATATTTATATATATCTCTCTCTGTATGTACTCAAGTATAAGCTGACCCGAGTATAAGCCGAGGCCCTAATTTTACCACAAAAAAATGGGAAAACGTATTGACTTGAGTATATGCCTAGGGTGAGAATGCAGCAGCTACTGTAAGTGGAAAAGAGGGTCAACAATGCCCATTTGCAGCTTCACTGTGCCCATTTGCACGCCTCATGGGCAAAGAAAAGACATTCAGTGATGCAGTAATTTCCTCAATGCGGGTAATATAATTGTGGACTTTATTCTTCTCCACATTTAGTTTCTGTACACGTTCCTCTATTTGTTATTTCAGCTGCTGTATTTCATTTTTAACTTTCTTAGCAATTTTTTTTTCTAAAGAATCTTCCCCAGGGTCACCAGATTCCAACCATCTACTTAACACATGGGCATGCCTGTGGTGTACCTGTATTCTTGTCGGGTCACGGGCGTCCATTTTTCAAAAGTCGTGGTTTCCTCCTGGTCCTGTTCCGTGATAGGCATTTGACACTGTGTTCCGCTACCGCCTATCACGGAGGTCCTCTCATCCTCGGACTCAGTTTCCCAGCAGACACTGTGTTTAGTGTTCCTCCAATCACAGACCTTTTTTCATCCTTGGACAAGAGGACGTCAATGATAGGCGGAACACTGAACACAGTGGGCCCGATTCAGATACCTTTTGCGTATCTGTCCGGCGGCGTAGCGTATGGTGTTTACACTACGCCGCCGCAAATAATATGGGCAAGTGCCTTTTTCAGAAAGCACTTGCTCCATACTATGTGGCGGCGTAGTGTAAACTGCACGGCGTAAGGCCGCGCAATTCTAATGAATGGAGTGGGGGCGTGATCCATGTAAATGAATCATGACCCCACGTCATTCACGTTTTCTTTGGACGGCGTTCCCAGTGCACATGCGCAAAATCACGTTGATTTTTATCAATGTAAATGACGTGAATGTCGAGCCCTATTCCCGAACGAGTTACGCAAATGACGTAACCGATGGCAAATTCGACGCGGTCCCGACGTCCATACCTAACATTGGCTGCGCCTGCTATCGCAGGGGTAACCTTACGCCGTGTAACGCTTACGTAAACGACGTAAAAAACTACGCGCCGTCGCAAGTCCGCTCGTGAATCGCCGTATCTTTCTCATTTGCATAGGCAACTAAGATACGGCGGTGTAAGCGAATTACGCCGCTCGTATCTTAGAAGAAAGCCGGCGTATCTTCTTTTCAGAATAGCAAAAAAAGATACAGCGGCTATTCTTAGTATTTACGCAGCGTATCTATAGATACGCTGCGTAAATAGCTTTCTGAATATGGGCCAGTGTCTGCTGGGAGAGTCTGAGGATGAGAGGACCTCCATGATAGGCGGTAGCGGAACACAGTGTCAAATGTCTATAATAGACCAGGAGGAAGCCGCGACTTTTGAAAAATGGACGCCCGCGACCCGACAGGTACACTGACTCGAGTATAAGCCGAGGGGGGCTATTTTCAGCCCTAAAAAAGGCCTGAAAAAAACGTGACTTATACTCGAGTATATACAGTATATATAATAATATAATATAATAATAATTAACAGCGGTTTATTTATTATTTTTGATCAATATTATTCTGATATTTTAAAGACTTTTAAAAAAGCACATATCTGTAATAAACTATTACAAAATGTAATTCCTCCACAAGGTAATGGTGTTTGTTGTGATTACTTAAAAAATGTAATGTTTTCCTAGCAAAGTAAAGTGAGCAAAGTAAAGCTATTTTAAATCGTCCAATCATGTGCAAACAAAAATCACATCTTTTTGTGGGATTTGCATGTGATTGGATAGTCAGAGTGAACACAGGCTTCGCCTTATATAAGCTGTTTATTTAGGCGTCACAAATATAATTAGATTAATGGAGGGGGAGGGGCTTCTTCCAAAGTGCCAGATATATGCAACCCAATGTTTGTGCATAGTGTGCTCCAAGCACTGAGATCAAGCTGTCACCGACAGATCTTGGTCTCAATTTTACGATTAGGAGGCGGGAGGACTGGTTTCCAATCACAGAATTTTCAAGGAAAGAAGTCCATCTGACTTTTTTCATCAGAAAATCCGATCGTGTATTTGTGGCATAAGACTTTGCACACCTTTTGTTTTTATGCACCTGGAATATATTGTGCTTTTTTAAACTGAAACTTCAGTTACCCTTAAAGTGGTTGTAAACCTCATACATGAAATATGAAGAAAAAAAAAAAAACATCCTTCCCTACTGTGTACTATCTCTCTCCAAAGCTCTGAGTGGCATTTTTTTTTCTCTGCTGCCTTGTTTTTCTGTTATCAGCATGAATCACTTTTGGCAGCTTTTTCTGACACCAAGAGTTAAAAAGGTGACTGGGAGGGAGCTGCAGCACACAGCCTGTGACTTATCCACAGCTGCACATGTCCTCCATACTGCGTGAAGGGGGGTTGTCCCTTCTCCCCAATCAGGGCTCAGAGCTGTGCCTGAGATTACTTTAGATCCACCCCTACACTGCTAGAACTAAGAAGAAATTCCTTCTTCTTTGTGTTTTCGAATCAATCTACGAAAGAAATGGTTGCAGATACACAGCTACAACTTATGTAGGAGGATTTGTTTCATATTTGTGCATCACCTAATGCTAGTCACTTCACTGGGTGTATGTATAAGTTCACAACCAATTTAAACGCAGTCTTGGATTTGTGGAGTCACATATGCTTTTGTTTATTAAAATGTTTATTCATTTTATATATTTTTTATTATGCATATTCATTTCATGCAAGGTGCATAGAACTGCACATGTTACATACATAAATTGGTTCATGAAATGTATCAGTAAAATCTTTCCATGTCCTTCTCGACACCAAAAATGCTTTATATCTTGCTTTCCGTGTTAACATGTTTAGGCCTTAGGGTGAAGGGCGTTTATCATCCACTGTTTATGTACACGTATTCAGTAAAGCAGAACAGAAAAGCTGTTATTACCAAATATTGTTTCGCACACATGAGTTCACAGTACATATAAAATCCATATTTGTTTGCTTTGCACAAGATTTGGCTGCAGTGTTATTGTAACCTCTGATGGGTTATTTGATTTTACAGCTGCCAATGGTTCTGTTATGTGGTATAACTCCAATTTTTAATTAAGTCATCCGGAATAATGGAGCTATCAAGCAGCTTCCGCCTTTCCAAATCTCTTTGACACTACTGTGGGTGCAGAACGTTACACCCATGTGCGTAAACCGATTTAATCATTTTACAGCCAGCTCCCACCCTTATGACCCATTTGCTTTGCTTATCATGCTGATTTTATTTCCCACTATTTACATTTCGGAAAGTACAATTGCTTCCTTTAAGAAAATACACATCTGCTTACTGTAGGCAGTCGGATTCCTTTGAAGGATTCTGGGAGTTTTGTGCACAGTATGGGAGATTACTTTTTTTTTTTTTTTTTAGTCCGCAGAGAGTAAGGAGTATGTGGTGGGCATGCTGCATAAAGTGTTCTGTTTCAAATAGCATTATAAACATTCCTTTCATCACCAGTGCAAAAAGGTTGTCTGATTCTGCTAGAGCAATCCTAACTGGATAAATTAAACTACACAATTTAAAAAAGATATAAAGAGATAGCAGACAAACACGTTTTCAGAATAGTGCGCTATTGGCATAGTGTCAGAAATAGCAGGGGGCATTTGATCTGGAAGATGAATAAATGACCAAGGGTTGATCCATTTCATCTTTAAACTGTATTATACTGCTTGGAGCTGTTCTAATCTATCCATGGATAAAATGAGATAATTTTTTTTTTAGATTTATCACAAAATTTGCATGCTGCGTGTCAACGTAGTAGTGGCGGGTTTAATACTACAGATTAGATGTAGACCTAGCATCTGTCACTTTCAAACCTACTTCACACCTAGAATTGATTTACTTGCTCATATCCACAACAATACCTATTTACTTTTTAAAGACTGAAACAGTTAAAGTGATTGTAAAGGCTCGCTTTTTTCCTATAAAAATAATAAACATGCAATACTTACCTGCTCTGTTGCAGTGGTTTTGCACAGATCAGTCTGGATCCCCCTCTTCTCGGGTCTCTCTTCCGTGATCCTGGATCATCCCTCTTGTTCAGTGCCCCCACAGCAAGTAGCTTGCTATGGGGGCACCCAAGCTGAGTCACAGATCACCGTGTCCATTCAGTCACGGAACCCTGACCTGCCCACCCCATCCCCTGATTGACTAGCTGATTGACAACAGTGGGAGCCAATGGTGCCGCTAATGTGTCTTAGCCAATCAGGAAGGAGAATCTCAGATGACTGAGACACTAGTGGACATCGCCAGACAGAGAGGGAGCTCAGGTAAGTGTTAGGGGGTGCTGCTGCACAAAGAAGGCTTTTTTATCTAGTTCAATATTTTTATTGTAAGGAATATAAAATATATATAAAAGTAATAGTGCAATTAGTGCTAGTAGTAAAACATAGACATATAGAGTCACAAGTAATCTCACAACTGCAAAAATTAGGATAAACAAAGCAATACTGCGATGTAGTGGAACAAATGGTTTCAGGTGTGAGTATAGAGAACACAGAGGTTAAAGTCATAACGCTATCAGGTGATCCAATGTCGTTAGGCATCGGTAGACAAATGGGAAAAACGGTAAACAAGGTAAGCAGGGGGTGTAAGAAGAATAAAGAAGGGAGATAGAAGGAGTGAAGTGGGGGTAGCCACTTGAGCCAGGCGATGGACATGATTAACCACTTAAGGACCGCCGCATGTTCATTTACGTCGGCAGAATGGCACCGACAGGCACATCAACGTACATGCGGCGGTCCGCGTGGCTGTAGGAGCGATTCGACAAGAGGGGGCGGCTATTTGTTTTTGTCCGCCCCCTCCGGATCGCTCCCAGCCAATGCGCACGCCCGCCCGCCCTGTCACTTCCTCCTACTGTGTAAACACAGGAAGGAGGAAGCGATGTGATCACTCCCTTGGTGGTTTTTTCAACCACCGCTGAGGAGAGATCACAACACAGTAAGTCCTGCACAACACTAAACTGCACTAACACTACACATAGTCACATTTAACCCCCCCGATCGCCCCCCCCTCCCCCTGTCACAGTGTCACTGAATGCAGTAATCATACATGTATGATTACTGTATTTAGTGTCAGTGTGACAGGTAGTGTGACAGTCAGTTAGTGTTAGGTCCTGGGTAGCCCCCGTACCCCCCCTAATAAAGTTTTAACCCCTTGATCACCACCCTAGTTAACCCTTTCACTCCCTATTGCCAGCATCACTAAGCGATCATTTTTCTGATCGCTGTATTAGTGTCGCTGTTCCCGCTAGGTAGCTAATTTTTTTTTTATTGAGATTTTTTTTTGCTAAAGACATGTGGCTAAATACATTTTGGCCTAAATGTTTGACTAAAATTTCGTTTATTGATTTTTCTTATAACAAAAAGTAAAAAATATTGTTTTTTTTTCAAAAATGTCGCTCTTTTTTTGTATATAGCGCAAAAAATAAAAATTGCAGAGGCAATCAAATACCACCAAAAGAAAGCTCTATTTGCGGGAAGAAAAGGACGCACATTTTGTTTGGGAGCCACGTTGCACGACCGCGCAATTGTCTGTTAAAGCGATGCAGTGCCGAATCGCAAAAACCCCTTGGGTCATTTGACAGCATATTGGTCCGGGTCTTAAGTGGTTAACAAACTCAGACAGGCGTCAAACCCTGACGTTTGAGGCCTGTCTGATTTCCTAATCATTTTTAAGTCAAAGTTAGATGGGAGATAATGGTCCACCCTTGGCTGCCAGACTTTACGGTGCTTAGGGATCTTATCTAGTATGATGGCCTCGATTTTGCAGCTAAGTGGCTGGAGCCACTAATTGAATAAAACTGTTCCAATATTCCCATTCACCAGAAGTCGATTATTAGAATGGCATCTGATAAACATAGATAGATTGAAATGTAGCTGGTCTCTGCTGAATCGGCTGAAATTTGATCCATTTATGGTCAACTTAAAATTAGGCCAAGTAGATATATACTTTAAGGATATGTGCATATTTTATAAACCATTTAAGGCCTAATAAACAAGAGCATAGCTTTTTAGAGCCTATTGCAGTAATATATATACCAAATATATGTAGAAATACTAATAGATAGCCTGGACACCTCATCTGGCCTGAGGGGTTAGCAGGTAAAAGCAGTGTCAACTTGATTCATCCACACCATGACTCCAACATGTTTCACCCAGCCTCCAGGTTTCTCCATGAATAAGCCCTAGGGGTGGTGTCAAACATGTTGGAGTCATGGTCTGGATGAATCGAGCCGAGGATGCTTTTACCTGCTAACCACTCGGGCTAGGTGAGGTGTGTGATGGCCAAGCTATCTCTTACTATTTTTACAGTATGCTTTGGGTCTGGACAGACCTTTCCTCAGCCTGCACCCTCACTAGTCAGTGGCATCCAACTAATCGGACCTTGACAGCCTGAGCCGGGACCCTTAAGTATTAATCGTGGATTTTAGAGCCTATTCATACATATATGTGAAAGTAAAAGTGAATTGCACTGCAGTCCCATTCATTGAATGCACACCACAATGTACATGAATGTGCACTAATACAAAGCATCATTAGATTATACCCTAAGGGACTCTTCATACCTATGTTAAGCAGTAATGTGTTACACATGTTAATGCTTGCATTGTCATTCAATTTCATTGCCACCCAATGCACTGCATTGTCTGTGCTAAAATCTTGGCAGCCCACCCAAATAAAGGGTCTGTACCAAAATGAAAAGTTTTTTTTAGAGAAAAACAGTCCAGATGACTTATATATTTACAGGTATATTAGCAAACTGTCCTGTGGGTCCTTACCTGCTCCTTTTCCCTATAGAAGTTGATATAGGTCTTGCCAGCACTTCCCAAACTGACTGCTAAGTACAAGGGTTTGTCATCACTACAAGCATTTTGTCAGGTTTATCATTGTCATAAAAAAAAGCTGCATCACCTTATGCATACAAGAACCTTTCAAATATTAATTATGAATGATATTCATATATCATATGATATTCATATAAATGTTAACATATGAATGGGTTTTGTGCAATGCCTGCAATATGATGTCAAGCTATGTACAGACTTCTAGGAAAAACAATGAGCCAAACAGGAGCAGGGTGATAATGATCAGGCTATCCAAAACTGAGATTTTAGTTTTTGGTAGCACCAACATTTTTTTTTAAATCCCTTAGCACTGTGGTAAGTATCTGTGTTTATAAATCTAGCTCTGTTGCCAGTGTTAAAAATGGGAGGGGGAAGGCTCAATCTTACAGAATATTTATGTTGTAATAGTATTATAATATATCCTTCCAAAGTGAATGGATACAGAGCCATAAATTATGGCGGGAAGATTTTGCCACTGTAATTCCCAAAAGACGTGATTCAGTGATTCAACTTCCAACTAAATTATCACATTTAGATTTTAACTATTGGCAACATTGTAATGGGTAATTAAATACAAATGATGTAGTTCATCTTAATGATTTTAGGATTCAAGCGTAATTATCATTGATAGATTATATAAGGGACAATCTGACATTTGTTTTTATAATTAGTGGCACAAATATGGCATTCATAAGAGGAAAATGTGCATTGAATTACATTCCAATAATCTTAAAGGGTCAGTTCACCTTTTCAGAAATCAAAAATTACCCTACACCCTCCCTACCCCCCGGTCACAACTAAAATTATCTCTGTGAGTGATACAGTTTCACCATCCATTTTTCCCAAGGTCTTTGGGGTGGATAAAAGTTGTTTTAACCACTTAAGCCCCGGACCAATATGCTGCTAAATGCCTAGAGACGTTTTTACAATTCGGCACTGCGTCGCTTTAACAGACAATTGCGCGGTCATGCGACGTGGCTCCCAAACAAAATTTGCGTCCTTTTCTTCCCACAAATAAAGCTTTCTTTTGATGGTATTTGATTGCCTCTGCGATTTTTTTTTTTTGCGCTATAAACAAAAATAGAGCGACATTTTTGAAAAAAAAACAATATTTTTTACTTTTTGTTATAAGAAAAATTGAATAAACAAAATTTTAGTCAAACATTTAGGCCAAAATTTATTCAGCCACATGTCTTTAGTAAAAAAAAAAATCGCAATAAAAAAAAATTTGCTACCTAGCGGCAACAGCGACACTAATACAGCGATCAGAAAAATGATCGCTTAGTGACGCTGGTAATAGGGGGTGAAAGGGTTAACTAGGGCGGTGATCAAAGGGTTAAAAATGAATTAGGGGGGGTACGGGGCTACCCTGGACCTAACACTAACTGGCTGTCACACTAACTGTCACACTGACACTAAATGCAGTGATCAGTACATATATGATCACTGCATTCAGTGACAGTGTGACAGGGGGGGGTGATCGCAAGGGGTTAAATGTGCCTATGTGTACTGGTGTCAGTGTAGTGTTAGGTGTGACTTACTGTGACTCTTCTGTCCTCTCGGCGGTTTGAAAATACCGCTGAGAGGAGAGCTGCATCACTTCCTCTGCCTATGTTTACATTTTACAGGCAGAGAAAGTGACACGGCGGCGGCTCACAGGATTGGCTGGGAGCGATCACAGGGGGGCGGACAGAAACAAACAGCCCCCCCTCGAGTCGGATCGCTCCCCAAGGTAAGCCGCCCGCTGCACGCAGCGGAGGGGGTCCCTATCGGACCCCCGACCCGCTAGAAGGCAGGGACGTAAATATATGCCCATCTGCCTGTACGTGCCATTCTGTGGACGTACATAGGCGTGCGGCGGGCGTTAAGCGGTTAATTCGTCAGCACAGTCATGTGCTGATGCTGTCCAATAAGAACTCCTCTGATCCATCCTGGCTTCCCTGGGGAAAGAAAGGCAAGACCAGCACAGTCTTCAAATCCCAGAACAGCTGTCCCATGTGGAAGAAAAATATATTTTAAATATATTTTAAAAAAACATTCCTAATATATTTTTCCCAAATATATTGCAATATATTTGAAATGCTACAATTTTGGCCAGATTCAATATATTTCAAAAATATATTTCAATATATTTGTGAATATATTATTGAATATATTGGGAAATGCATTGTGAAATATGTTGCAAATATACTCATAAATATATGTTAAATGTACTTCTGAATGCATTTAGCAATATATTTATGCAGCCATAAATATATTGCAACATGCATTTTGGAATGCATTGTGAATATATTCAGACATATATTGCTAAATGCATTCAGAAGTACATTTAACATATATTTCTGAATACATTCACAATGCATTCCAAAATGCACTTTGCAATATATTTATGGCTGCAAAAATATATTGCTAAATGCATTTAGAAGTGCATTTAACATATATTTATGAATATATTTGCAACATATTTCACAATGCATTACCCAATATATTCACAAATATATTGAAATATATTTTTGAAATATATTGAATCTGGCCAAAATTGTAGCATTTCAAATATATGGCAATATATTTGGGAAAAAATATATTAAGAATGTTTTTTAAAATATATTTTAAATATAAATGGACTGAATGTAAAATAAAAAAAAATACATTCCTATTACATTTTGAAAGGCTGTGCATTTATATATTGTATTTTATATATTGTAGGCCTATAAAACCAGCAAATATTTGGAAATAAAAACAATAACACAATACAATTAATACACACAACTTTATTAGCATGTAAATATACAAAAACTACAACACAGAGAATAGAAAGTGGTGTTAACTGTGGAAAATAACATTAATGACATAAAAGTTTATTTGTGGTATTCTGATGGTTCCCCATGTTTCCCTTCAGGTGATATTTCAACACCGCAATTTTTCTTGTAACAGCGTCACTGATCACACCATTTGAAGTCCCAGGAAACTTTGCCAAAGTGGCAGCTTTAAAAAGTAAATGGAAAATATTAGACTTATTAGATTTTCCCTGTGAATCAAAAGCCATATAAGACCCTTTTCACACTGTAGCGCTGCTAAAGCTCCGGCGGTTTTTGCAACACTTTTTAGGCGTTTTTTTTTAAAGGGAAAAAGTACAGTTTTAATGCGCTTTTAAAGTGCTTTGGAAGCGCTGCCCATTAATTTCAATAGGCAGGTGCGTTTTAGGAGCGCTATTTATAGCGCTCCCAACCCGTCCCAGATGCTGCTTGCAGGACTCTTTCTAATGTTCTGCAAGCGCATCGCCCCAGTGTGAAAGTACTCATTGCACTGAAAGGGATGCAGTTTCATGAGCTTTTTAGAGGCTATTTCTAGTGCTAAAACGCCTGAAAACTGCCTCAGTGTGAAAGGGGTCTAACAGATGCAGCTGAGTAGATAAAACTAACCAAATTAAGCATGTATAAAAACATCAAAATATTGTAGACTTTTCAAAAATCTGTATAATAATCAACATCTTGCCTACAACTTGTCTTATTAGTTCAGACTACTACCAGACTGAGCAAGATATCTTATTTTGAAACAAAAGTCAAATTGGCTTACAGTCTACATGTCAAAGCTGATGTTTACATAGGGTCTAACTGTACCCGCTTCTCTCCATCTGTCAGCCGCTTGGAGGCACCGCCTTGAAAGTTAATTTTTATTGAAGTGGTTGAAAAGGTACAAAGGTTTTTACCTTCATGTATTTTATGCATTAAGGTAAAAAAAAAAAACTTCTGTGTGCAGCAGCCCCCCTATACTTACATGAGCCCCCTCTCGATCCAGCGATGACCACGAGTGCCTTGTCTCTCCAGGGACTTGCACTGCTGATTGGCTTTCTGTAGTGGTGGGAGCTATTGGCTCCCGATGCCATCAATCACAGTCAGTGAGCTAATTAGGAGATGGGGCCAAGGAGCAGCTCAGTGTGTGTGTGTTGAAAAAACAGAGCTGTGGTTTAGGAGCACTGGCATGGGACCTGAGAAGAGAAGGATCTGGGCTGCTCTGTACAAAAACCCTTACACAGAGCAGGTAAAATATGTCATATTTGATATTTACAAAAAAGACAACGTTTTAATGTTTCGGTACCAAAAGAAATCCTACCTGTTTAGGCCTTGAGTACAACACTTGACAAGGAGATGAGCTCAAGTCTTTAGATTGGACAGAAGGTGATGCACACGATACACCCACACAGGATGAACTTCCACCATCATTCTTCAGTGCTATTAGCTGCGCTCTTGTTGTTTTCAAAGTATCCATTACGCCAGGTAACTCTATGGAAATGCATAAAAACATTTTAAGTAACATAATGGCCTATTTTCTCACCATATCCATTAATTTCATTTGTTAGAAATTGATGACTTGTGGAAAAATGTACTTTTACATGATTAGAGGGTTTCCTCCAGTCTGCTGCTGACCCATCCCCTCCACCAGATCAAAAATATTCCAGGAGGGTTTCTCCCAAGATATAAGTAAAGATGTTCCACAAAACAAAAATCTTACTTGTGCATATAGTATGTAGTTACCTCAGTGCACTCACTGATACTATAATGAATGTAGTACAGTAAGCTCCCAGTTACTGTTATTTCTGGTTGCTTGAGATCTAATAGTAACTCTCAAGCATCCACCTCCCATGGCACCCTACCCCCTCCCACTTAGCAGCTAAAGGGGGTAGGGATTGGGGGCATTGTTTTACCACCCCCAAATTCACATGCGATGAGCCTAAAAAGTGCTATTGCCAAATGCAACTAAGGGCTCATTCATAATGCGTTATGCAATGCTCCAATGGGCCTCTGAGAAATTATACAAGGTGGTCAGGAGGCAAAATGTTAACACCAATAATTGCAGTGAAAGGCACAGGATTGCAGTGCGGTAGTACGGCAATTATAGGTTTTAGTCAGGTGTGATGAGGCAACATTGGAGGACACTTTGCCCTGTGATTAGGGTTGTCCCGATACCGATACTAGTATCGGTATAGGGACCGATGCCGAGTATTTGCGGGAGTACTTGTACTCCCGCAAATACCCCCGATACCAAAATAGAATAATTCATATTGCAGCCATGTCCTGTCCCTCATACCTGTAGCTATGATATGTCCCCCACGTATGCCGCCGCCGCCGCATACCGCCGTTAATCCCCCTGCATTATAGCGTAGCGTGCATTACAAGCTTTCGTTTTGAATACTTGTAAATGCCCCCGCCGCCATGTATAGACACTCCCCTTCTCGGGGATCCGTCCAATACCGAGCAAGGGGGAGTGGTGATGTTACGGGCGTGGGACACTCCCCCTTGCTCGGTATTGGACAGATCCCCACTTTATCAGCACCGCATTATAGTCCCAGGGTCCTCAGGTACCCCCCTTCTCCCCAATTTAAGTTCTCTGTAATGTCTTGGATGTATTCTGCTGGATGTATTCTCCTGGATGAAAGGTAAGCCTTCTATCAAATAATATTAGAATTGTGAAAGTTTGGTGTATGAGTTAAGTTGTATTTGTCTATTTCCTGCTGAAAAGTTCTCATTCTGTGTGCATTTACCTTCCCAGTTACCATACAGCATGTGCACAGTAATGTAATATTATAGAGCTCCTCTTGCACAGCATGTCACCCTGCTGCATATAATATGTATGTCTTCCATGTTATATCCAGTAACTGTGTAGCATACTTCAGTGCACATTGCTGCATATAATATACGGCTTCCATTCTATATCCACTCACCATGCAGCATAGGGGTTGATTTACTAAAGGAAAATCTATTTTGCACTACAAGTGCACTTGGACATGCAGTCACTGTAGATCTGAGAGAGAGATCTGAAATGAGGGGAAGCTCTGCTGATTTTATCATCCAATCATGTACAGGAAAAAATGTTTTTTTTTTTGTCCCCTTCAGATCTATAGTGACTGCACTTCCAAGTGCACTTGTACTGCAAAGTGGATTTGCCTTTAGTAAATATACCCCATAATGTCAGGGCACAGTGCTACCAATATTTGATGTCTCCCTCCCCTTTTGCATATTATTATCTGCTCTGCTACTAGGTGCCATTAGATATGGATTTTTCCATACAGATACCAATTATGGGCCACCTTTCAGGCCGATAACAATATGAGGTACTAATATTACATCCAGCTGCCCCAGAAGTAGCCTGATATCAGTTGACACCTAGGCCTTTTTTTTGTATTCTTACAGCCACTGGCCACTGGCAGAATACAGGAAAAAAGAGCAGATAGCAGGGGAATCAATAGCTAGGTTGCTATTGACTATTTTAATTTGCAGTAGCCAATAGTGGGCTTTTGCACAAAAGTTATAGCGCCTACAAAATAAGGGACAGAATTATTATTTTTTATTATTTATTTTTTACTAGTAATGGCGGCGATCTGCGATTTTTATTGCGACTGCGACATCATGGCGGACACATCGGACACTTTTGACACATTTTTGGCGCCATTCACATTTATACAGCGATCAGTGCTATAAATATGCACTAATTACTGTATAAATGTGACTGGCAGGGAAGGGATTAACACTAGGGGGTGAGGAAGGGGTTAAATGTATTCCCTGCATAGTGTTCTAACTGTGGGGGGAGGGGGGGTGACTGGGGGGTGACCGATCTGTGTCCCTATGTACAAGGGACACAGATCGATCTCCTCCTCTCCAGAGACAGGACGCTGTCTCTGTGTAAAACGGCAATGAGAGATGATCTCATATGTTTACATATGAGATCATCTCTCATTCGCCCACAGATCGCATCGCAAACGGCCACTCTGATTGGCCGTGTCCAAGGGACACGGCCAGTACACAAGTTCCCCGCTGCACGCTCTGGGAACAAAGAAAGGGGCTGCCGTGAAAACGCAGCAGCCCGGAGAATTAGAACCACCCTGCGGCCGCATATAGTCGTACGGCCGTAGGGAAGTGGTTAAAGCGGAGTTCCACCCAAAAGTGGAAGCTCCACGTATTTGCCTCTCCCCCCTCCCCCTACTTTGCCACATTTGCCACCTTTCGGGGGAGGGGAGCAGGTTCCTGTTTTTGACAGGTACCCTTCCCCCCTTCCGAGAGATCTCGCTGCCGCGGATGCGTTCCCGATGATTTTCTGCATGCGTGTTTTTGATGCATTCCAGGGCATGTTTGGTGTGTTTTTAAAGCATTCCAGTGCATTTTCCTCTCTTTTTTCCTCAACCTTAAATAAGGACATGTGTGTTGCAGTGCGTTCAGGTGCATTCTAGTGCGTTTTTGATGTGATTTACAGTGTTCCATTACAGTCCAGTGCAGGAAAAATGCAGCATGCTCTACTTTTTATCTGGAACTGCAAGCACTGGTGTGAATTATGAATGAATGAATGAATGAAAAACGTATATAGCGCGGCACATGCGAACTAAATCGCCTCTGAATATGCCATTGAAAACCATATAACTTACTTTCCATGCAAAAAATAAATAAACGCACTGGACTGCATGTGGTGTGAATTGGCCCCTATAGGCAATGGAGGCAGCAGTGCCCGAGAGCCAATGGAAACATCGGCTGGGATACCAACATCGCCGGATTCCAGGACAGGTAAGTGTCCTAATATTAAAAGTCAGCAGCTGCAGTATGTGTACAGTATGGGGGGTTATTTACTAAAGGCAAATCCACTTTGCACTACAAGCGCAAACTACAAGTGCAAAGTACACTTGAAATTGCACTGAAAGTGCACTTGTACAGTAAGTGCAGTCGCTGTAAATCTGAGGGGTAGATCTGAAATGAGGGGAAACTCTGCTGATTTTATCATCCAATCATGTGCAAGCTAAAATGCTGTTTTTTTTTATTTTCCTTGCCCACTCAGATCTACAGCGACTGCACTTCCAAGTGCACTTTCCTTGCAATTTCAAGTGCACTTTGCATTTGTAGTTTGCACTTGTAGTGCAAAGTGGATTTGCCTTTAGTAAATAACCCCCTTTGTGTAGCTGCTGAGTTTTAATTTTGTGCTGGGGAGAACTGTAATATGCCAATTCCTTTTAATTGGCTGCTTGAATTACCCTTCGGCAGGTACTAAGTCCAAACAATGGACTGGACTTAGTATAAAAAGAATATACAGTATATATACTATATATATTATATTGCCAAAAGTTTTGGGATGCCTGCCTTTACACGCACATGAGTTTTAATAGCATGCCAGTCTATAACAGCTTCAATTCCTCTGAGAAGGCTGTCCTATGGGAATGTTTGACCATTCTTCCAGAAGCACATTTGTCAGTTCAGGCACTGATGTTGGATGAGAAGACCTGGCTCACAGTCTCCACACAAATTCATCCCAAAGGTGTTCTATCAGGTTGAGGTCAGGACTCTGTGCAGGCCAGTCAAGTTTCTCCACTCCAACCCACTCATCCATGTCTTTATGGACCTTGCTTTGTGCACTGGTCCAAATCATTTGGTGGATTATGGTGTGTGTGGGGGGGGGGGGGGGGATTATGGTGTGGGGCTGTTTTTCAGGGGTTGGGTTTGGCTCCTTAGTTCCAGTGAAGGGAATTCTTAAGGCCTCAGCATACCAAGACATTTTGGGAAAATGTCATGCCCCCAACTTTGTGCGAACAGTTTGGGGATGGCCCCTTCCTGTTCCAACATGACTGCCCACCAGTGCACAAAGCAAGGTCCATAAAGACACTGATGAGCGAGTTTGGTAATAATAGTGCAACTACTGATTCATGGATTAAACAGAACATTGAATATTTATATCCAGAGTTTCTCTTGGTACCGTGTAAGCAGACAAGACCCTTGGACTGTGGAGGTGGATGTCTGTGAATGTTCTCATTCATTCAGGTCAATCAATATAACTGGACTTGCTGTATCTTAAGACGTTTTGCTGGTCCGCCGACAAGCGTTCTCAATTCAGAATGACTTATACAAAAATTCTTTGGGAATGGAAAGTGGATGCAAGAGGTTTATCTGCTTTGTATTGAATGGATTATGTGCTTAAAATCTTATTAAAAAAAATTATATTTTATTTAAAGCGGAGGTTCACCCTAAATATAATATCTCCCATGCGATCCAGCATACTGGCGTCAGCGCCAGTATGCTGTTTTTTTTTTTTTTTTAATAGCACACTTACTGTATTATTGTAGAATTCCTTTTCTGTCCCCCGCGGTGGACGGCTGTAGTATAGCGCGTCACATCTTCCTAAAATACCCGATATGGACTCGGGTAATCTCGGCGAAAATGCGGCGCCTGCGCACAGACCTAGGAGCTGACTGCGCAGGTGCCGTATTTCTCCGAGTCCTATTTCGGAGGGCGTGACGCGCCATAGCCGTAGGACTCGGAGAAATACGGCGCCTGCGCAGTCAGCTCCTAGGTCTGTGCGCAGGCACCGCATTTTCGCCGAGATTACCCGAGTCCATATCGGGTATTTTAGGAAGATGTGACGCGCTATACTACAGCCGTCCACCACGGGGGACAGAAAAGGAATTCTACAATAATACAGTAGGTGTGCTATTAAAAAAAAAAAAACCCAGCATACTGGCGCTGACGCCAGTATGCTGGATCGCATGGGAGATATTATGTTTAGGGTGAAATACCGCTTTAAATCTTTTGGTTTTTATTTTATTTTTTTTATTTTAAAAGAGTAAAATACAAAACAAAATGGGAGTGGGTCTCTTATAAATGTATTCAGAATGTTATCTATGACATAGTTACAAAAATATCAGACAAAATATATGTTGAAATGTCTTTATTAGACATTAAATATTTTCAGAAAAACATATTTTAAAAATATATTTTCTAATATATATCTTTGTAAAATACATTTAAATTATATTTTTGGAATGCATTTACAAGTATATTTAAAGATATATGTTTAAATGCATTTTTTTTATATGTTCAAAAATATCTGGACAATATATTTACAAACATATATTTTCACATATATGCCTTTGGAAAATATATTAAAATTATATTTTTGGAACGCATTTACAAATATATGTACAAATATATGTTGAAAAAAATCTGAAGAATATATTTAAAAAATATATTTTCCAATATATGTCTTTGGAAAATGCATTTAAATTATATTTTGGAATGCCTTTACAAGTATATTTAAAAATATATTTTTAAATGCATTTTTTTAGATGCTCAAAAATATCTGTCAAATATATTGAAAAAAATATATTTTAAAATATATGCCTTTGGAAAATATATTTGAATTTACATTTTTGGAATAGATGTAAAAATATATTCGCGTAGGCCAATATATTGTAAATATATTTAAAATATATAATTTTTTTAATAAATATATTGGAAATATATTTTTCTTCCGTATGGGGTACCAGGCTGTGTGGATGGTGAAACAGCGAGGAATGGGTGGGGGAGGGGGTTGTAGGGTTTTTTAGTTTGCCTTTTTATTTTTTCTGAAGAGGCAAACTAATGCCGCGTACACACGATCATTTTTTGTGATGAAAAAAAACGACGTTTTCTGTGAAGTAAAAAACGACGTTTTTGAAACGTCACTTTTCAAAGACAATTTTGCATACACACCATCGTTTTTTCACAAAAAGCGAGGTTACGTTCACCACTCTTTTCCATTGAAGCTCGCTTCATAACTAGCTTCTGGGCATGCGCGGGTTGAAAAACGTCGTTTTAAAAGACGTTTTTGCTACACACGGTGACTTTTTGTGAAACAAAAAACGACGTTTTGAAAAACGACACAAAAAATTCAAGCATGTTGGAATTTTTTTTTGGTCGTTTTTTTGAAGACAAAAAACGACGTTTTGCCCACACACGATCAATTTAAATGACGTTTTAAAAAACGTCGTTTTTTTTTATCGCAAAAAACGACCGTGTGTACGCGGCATAACACTTTAAGGAGAAGTACTTGTTGTTTATACTTTGCATTTTATTATATACATCACTACACAAGTGTTTGAATTGGTGATCAAAGATTTGATGATTTTTGAGAACAGTGGTACATAGTATTCATTTTTTTGAAAAAGCATAACAGCTAAGAAATTAGCATTTTAAAATTGTTTGTAATGCCAGACTTCATAGATTGTCAGTAGAGATTTATTTTAAGGGATAATAATATGTTATTTATGATTGCTTCTAGCAGCAGTATTTGACTGTATGAAAAAAATACAGTGTATTTGTTATAATAGGATGTAATGTATATGTTTTGTTTTGTTTTTTAGACAATGTATGCTGTCTTTTTTTCACAGATTTTTTTTTTAATGCTATTTTCTATTGTATCATTCTCTAGAGGTTAAAAATGAGTGCATTCTAGATTAGTCAGCATGCTTCATGAGCACAGTAATGTGTTTCTGTGCTGCCCTAACTGTAGCTTGCTATTTAGAAGAGCTGGCATAGTTGCTTAGCCAGTGCAGTGCAGACTTTATGGAACAAGGGCCCCTAGGGAGAACAAGAGGAATGAAAACAAAAAGAGGATATTTTTTGGCACACCAGAGTCATGTCGCATCCCTGTCACGGTAAATGGCATATCCAGGGAACTGGAACTACAAAAATGTGGCATTGGACTCACAGAATTAGAAAACATTTCAAAAGAATCAGGCTACATTATATTTATTTAAAAGAATGCTATGAATGTTATAGTTAAACCATGATATAGCTTGTATCTGTATAATGAAAGATCCACAATAATATTACACATATGCCTACTGTAGAGCTGATTCACAATGTATGGAGTAAAATATGGCACTAACATAGGCATTACTATAATCAAAGTTAGATTTAAGTTATCAACGCTTTGCAATGCAATGTGATAACAGGTCATGTTATTGTGAGTGGGCTAAACAAAATCTGTGAGTGGGCTAAATACAGTATTATTTTCTTAAATGTCAGCCCAAACATGATATTTCAGTTCTGTATAGGGCCTGCAACGTCAGCCCGTGGCATGTTATGTATCTCAGATTCTCAGACAGTGATACCCTTTTGCTGTAATTCCTGACTCTGTTTCATTATACCTGGTAGTTTTAGGTGTATGCACCCACCTTTGTATAATCCATCACCTCCATTTGCATTTTCAGTAATATATAATACATAAGGAATCCATCAAGGGGATTGTTGGGAACCCTCATAGGCCTCATTCACACGTGTGTATTGATCTGTACACCCATGCGAAGGGGCCATCTTCACCTGTGCAGGATGCAGAGGTTTTCCACATACATACTCCATTCTGATCCATGCATCGGACCTGTATTGTAGTACATTCATGTGTGGTGATCCATGTAGGTTTATTTAAGCAGTCATTGATTTGAACAGACTGCCTGCAGGTGTCTGAACAGAACACCTGTGCATCTCATGCAGGTGAAGATAGTCTCTTTGCATGGATCTACAGATCAATATGCCTGTGTGTAGGCATATATCTGCTAAACATAGCAGCACTTTACAGCCGACGGCGCAATGCCTTGCTGTGAAAGTAACCCTACTCTCTCCCAGTGTTCAAATCTAGTACAACTGATAAGATGATATCTGCTCTGCACAGTACAGATGCATTTATGTAAACACAGCTTCCTAACACTCTGTCTTTGTTGGCCGTCATTTGCTAATATTAAATTAAAATCATTGGAACGTTCCTGTGGTGTGTAACCATTCTTTTCTTCCTATTGATCATTGGTGGTGAGCCGTGACTTGCACCCAGCGCACCCTGAGTGTAGTGATTGCTTACCTGGAGCTGCGTCTTCCTAGTTTGAACCTTCTAACAAAATGGTGAAAGGTGTGGGGGATAAAACATTTTGAGAGGTACTTCAGGAACTTAAAGAATCACTAAAGGAAAAAAAAAATTTGCTGAAATGACTGTTTACAGGGTATAGAGACATAAAAGTTAACTGATTCCTTTTCAAAATGATTAAAAATAGATAAAAATCAATCATATAATGTACCTGCAGGTTAGTTTCACTTTTGAACTAGCTTCATGTTTCTGCAAAGTAGAAATAGAAACACAGAACAAAAACAAACAAATCCAGGGCAGTGTTTTGTTTTTAAAATGAATCTGATTGGTTCTGGGAAGTTTTAGACACACAGTAATGACAGCTTAAACCATCATGAGAAAGCTCCCAGCACTGTGGTTATAAGGAAACAGACAAGCAGGAAGTGTGGAGAACAGAGCAGGATTACAGCAACTTCAAAGCAAAAACGAACAATAAGGACATGAAACCAGTACTGCAGTAAGGTAAAGGAAGCTATTTAGCTAAAAAAAAAAAAAATCCTTTAGTGATCCTTTAATATGTACAATCTGGAGGAAGGGAAAGGGGAGACATGTTTGAAACCTTTAAATACATCAAGGGGGTGAATAAGGTTCAGGAGGGCAGTTTTTTCAATACGAAACCAAAATCACGAACACGGGGACATGAACTCAAACTGCAGGAAAGTTCAAAACTAATCTTAAAAAGTATTATTTTACTGAAATGCCGCGTACACAGGATCGTTTTTTGCGATGAAAAAAAAACATTGTTTTTTAAAACGTCATTTAAATTGATCGTGTGTGGGCAAAACATTGTTTTTTGTCTTAAAAAAAACGACCAAAAAAAAATTCCAACATGCTTGAATTTTTTGTGTCGTTTTTCAAAACGTTGTTTTTTGTTTCACAAAAAGTCACCGTGTGTAGCAAAAACGTTGTTTAAAACGAAGTTTTTCAACCCGCGCATGCCCAGAAGCTAGTTATGAAGCGAGCTTCAATGGAAAAGAGTGGTGAACGTAACCTCGCTTTTTGTGAAAAAAACGATGGTGTGTATGCAACATCGTCTTTGAAAAGTGACGTTTCAAAAACGTCGTTTTTTACTTCACACAAAACGTCGTTTTTTTTCATCACAAAAAATGATCGTGTGTACGTGGCAAAAGGGTAGTTAATGCTTGGAAAAAACTTTCAGCAGAGGTAATGAGACAGTCAACAGTAAATGGCTTCAAGCATGCTTGTGACAAACATAGATCTATAAAATAAAAATGGACAGACTCATTCTTTTTCTGCTGTCACTTTTCTATTTTTTCGGAACACCCTGCAAGACAAAGGCATAATGAGCTAGTATGCATAGCATACTAGCTCATTATGAATTACTTACCTGAGATCGAAGCCCCCGCAGCGGTCCTCATTCACCTCTTCCGTTGTCACCATCTCTCCCGGAGTGACTTCCAGGTATCAAGGCTCCGGCCCTGTGACTGGCTGAAACCGCAATGACGTCACTCCACTAATGGCATGATTTCATTCACTAACGGCATACTCAGTGCACCTGCGCTGTTGTCTATGGCGCGCATGCGCCATAGACATCGGTGCTGTCTTTTTTGCAAATATCTCCTAAACCATGTAGGTTTAGGAGATATTTGTAGCACCTACAGGTAAGCCCTTATCTAGGCTTACCTGTAGGGTAAAGTGATCTGTTAGGCCATGTACACACGATCAGACCGGTCCGATGAGACTGGTCCGACGGACCGTTTTCATCGGACCACGCTGAAGTGGTCTGATGGTCTGAAGTGCGTACACACCATCAGACTAAAATCCCATCAGACCAGAACGCGGTGATGTAAAACACAACGACGTGCTGAAAAAACGAAGTTCAATGCTTCCAAGCATGCGTCGACTTGATTCTGAGCATGCGTGGGTTTTTGGTCCGATGCTTTTGTGTACTAACCATCGGATCTGTCCGACGGACAGGTGTCCGTCGGACAGATTTTAAAGCAAGTTTTAAAACTTTGGTCCGACGGACAACGGTCTGATGGGCCATACACACCATCGAATTGGTCCGATCGTGTGTACGTGGCCTAAGGGTTTGCAACCACTTTAAGGCCCTGTATATAGCTTGGGCCTTGGTCCAATGATTCACATGGACACAGAGAATGATATTAAGGTCAACAAACATTTCAGCTCTTTTGTTATCCTAAACTAATTTTAGGCCACATCCGGTCTAAATTAATTTTTTTCTCATTTTCCCTGGATTATTCTGCTGGTAACACACTTTCAGTACTAGGATGGCAATTTTCTCTCAGCCTTCAGCATTTGCACAATATAAATAAGAAAAGCTCACATAACCATGCCCCTCACCAATTCTTCATAACATAGATGGTTGTGGTTCTGTAGTCCTCAACAATGTCAGAAAACACCGTAATTTATCAAATTGATAACAGTATAAGCAGAGAATACAGGAATTATCAACTATTTTTTTTTTTTGGGCAAGCACGATAGGTATATTTTTTTCAAATTTAACAAACTGATTTATCAAAACATGTTTAATAGTAAATTTAACAGACCAAAAAGACCAAATAGGGGACCAAATCATTGTTAGGTTCCACATACACTTGAAATATAATGCATGTTCTGTAGATGTACAGATATTTTTTCTTTTCATACACAGACAGGAGATGTTTGATTCAAGTAAATGGTGCCCTTCCAACCCCAGTGAAACTAAGAGATCAGATGAGTTAGCCATCATTTGATGCATGAAATGCTTCACAGCTTCAGTACAATAATCCTAGCTACATCTGTAGTGCTTTATGAAATGCATGAAACACACTATACTGTATGAGAAAGGGATGAAAGCAGCTAGTAGTGGCCACAGTCCAGTGATTTAAAAGTAATTGCACAATTCTCTACAGTCTGCATGCTGCTATGATATATTTTGAAGTGAACATCCAGCTTGCTTATTTTCACTGTATAAGAAAAATTGCAGCGTAGTATACTGTAAGGCTATTGATGAAAGATATCCGCAGTATAAAAATGTGTACAAATAAATTCCTTTCAAATGATTTTTTTTTTTTTTTTTTTAATATGGCAGTGAACAGTATTGGACAGCTATGTAGGAAATTAATAATTAAATGGTAGGGTGGTTAGGGTAATTTAGCTTGGAATTTAAAGTACAATGATGTATATCTAAGGCCAAAATGTGAAATCATATTTCCACATTATATTTCAATTATTTCTAGCATAGGCTTATGAATTTAAATTACCTCAAAGTTTTTAAACTTATTTTGTGAAGACCCCCACACATTTACTTCCTTGAAATCTGTGATACGTGCTTACTGTGCCCTGTGAGTAGGCAGTGTCGTGCCACACATTTCACAGAGCCTGCCTTCTGAACTACAGAGGCACTAAGAGGAGGGGTTTCAGGAGGTGGAGCCAGTGCAGTAATCACTGCTTGCAGGCAACAAGGTACCATGGGATCCATAGTCCTTAAAATGAGCAAAGGTGTAAAGCATGCAGGGAATCAAGGAAGTTGTAGAAAGATATATCCAGCAGAAAGGCAGCACTCACAACATGAAAGGAGTTTTTTCAAGTACGTTTATATTGAATTGGTGAATATAACCATTGTTTGTATTGCTATAATGTTATAAAACGAAAGTGTATGCTCTGACTATAAATCTCCTTTAACATAAAGGTAACATTTAATATTAGAAGATGTAGAAGAAATAAAACTAGAAATGAATACATTTCACATATTTGTAAATCTAAAGGAGGAGTACAGCCAAAACTTTTTTGACCATACTTCTCATCTAGGTCAAAGGAGTGCGCTTATTTTAGCATTCCTGTGACCCAGATTCATCTAACAGCTAACCCTCTTTAAAATAAACTGAACAGCGCTACTACCTCCTCTTTAATGCTGAATGCTGAATGTGTCTATAGTGAAAATTATTTTAAAGGTCAAATGTGCAAAATGTAACCAACCATAGAATATATATAATATATATAATTATATTGCAGATTGGGGTAATTAGACTCAAACAGGAAAGGAATGTGCATTTCAATGAGTTGCATAAGTCCAAAACTGTTTTTAAGAGCAAGGTAGCCCACTTATATTTAAAAGAATGGAAATGTTCACAAAATATTCTCAGTAGCCCAGGCAGGGGGTTCCACTGTAACTTGCATAATCAGAATATGTCAGCCTCCTGGATTACTCTCTTGCTTGCCACATGGCTGCTTCGGGCCTCAAGCCTAGGCCTTATGTCTGTCCCTTAGGCCGCGTACACACGAGGGGATATGTCCGCTGAAAACGGTCCGATGGACCGTTTCAGCAGACATCTCCGCTCGTGTGTATGGGCTAGCGGACAGATTTCTCCACCCGACAGATTTCAAAGCAAGCTTTGAAATCTATCCGGTGGGAATCTGTCCGCCCGACATGTCTGCTGGTTAGTACACTTACCAGCAGACATGTCGGCCCCCACCGCCGCCGCGCCGCTGCCGAATGGAGTCGGCGCATGCGCGGAAGTGTTTTACTTCCTGGTGCGGTGACGTGGCGGTGACGCGGCGGCGTCAACGTCACCGCCGCGTCACCGCCACGTCACCGCGCCGTCCGGCGGCGGGGAATTTGATCCGATGGTGTGTACACGCCATCGGATCAAACTCCCGATCGGACATATCCGATGGAAATGGTCCGCGGACCGTTTTCATCGGATATGTCCGATCGTGTGTATGGGGCCTTAGACTAATACAAAGATTTCCTTAAATTCAAGCTCTCTCATAGCTTACTCACAATCAGCTCTGTAGCGGAGAGCAATATTAAACTCCACGATCTCCGCTGGTAACCAGGGTAAATCCACAGTCAGCATTGACAAGTAAGGCAATGTCCCAAATCTCCCTCAGTAACCGGACAACACACAGCTCTGAGAGTCAACTGAACTTTTTATTCACAGGCTTCCATATTTATAGAATTCCCCATGCAAGGGGTTTCCAAACAGCCAAATAGATTTAACAGGGGTAATACAGGGAGGACCAGATGGGGAACTTAACAGTTTGGATAATTCTCCCATCAGGCATTGCTGCACAAGGGAAAAGTCGGTTGATAGCTGGGGTCTGGGGTTATGTGTTGTGGGAGTTCGGTTTAAAACTGCCGAACACTGATTGGGCAACATAAAACTAAGTACTGAATGCTAGTGGCTTACGGCTGCCAGCATATGAATTACTATGCCCACATAAGACCCAGCAGAATACATAGCATATAATACAGACAACCTTTTGACATGTAACGTCCAGCGTTCCAGAAGTGGCTAGGTTTGCCACAATGCTCCCCCAGAACCAAGCCGGCATACACAGTCTGATCCCAACGGATCGGCTTGGGGATGTCCGGGGAAGTACTCACAGATCACTTTTCAAGTTCAGTTTGTCTAGATAACCAGTCGGCGTTACCGTTTTGGTAGTGGATTGTAAAGTCAAACGGCTGCAGCGCCAAACTCCAGCGGAGCAGCCGGGCATTGTCTCCCGCCACACGGTTTAGCCACACCAACGAGTTGTGATCTGTGAGTAGCGAAAAAGGTTGTCCATACAAATACAGCTGCAACTTTTTGAGGGCCCACACCACGGCCAGGCATTCCTTCTCAATAGTGGCGTAGCTTACTTCTCGTGGCAATAACTTTCGACTCGGGTAAGCTACGGGGTGTTCTCCGCCATCGGCTCCCACTTGGCTCAGCACTGCTCCCAATCCAAACATTGAAGCGTCGGAGCCTTAGAGTGTGTCGGTGGAACCGTGGTGCGAGCCTGTTGCCGTGTGGTCACTGGATGGGCTTCCTGGTATGGGGCCTGGGGTACAAAAGCAGAGGTCATCTGACCCAAGTCATTTCCCAGCATAACATCTGCTGGTAAATTTTGCATGAGGCCCACTTCTACCGTCCCCCCTCCCACACCCCAATCCAAATGTACTTTGGCAGTGGGTAGTCGGTACACTGCTCCCCCTGCCACTCGTACTGCCACGGATCCACCAGTGTGTGCCGAGTCAGGGACCAAATGGGGTGCTATCAAGGTTAAAGTAGCTCCTGAATCCCGAAGCCCCTGGACTTCTTTTCCCTCCAAGGTCACCAGCTGTCGATGATGCTGCCGGTTATCCGTGGCTCGGACTGTCATCACCTCATGCAAGATTCCCAGGGGTTCTTCCGCTGGAATGCTCAACATCTCTTGAGTGGCCAGCTCCCGTTGATAATGATGGGCAGCAGCCCTTGGTGCCGGGTTCGGTCGGCCTTGGTTCCAGGCAGGTCTGCCCCGGTTTTGGGTGCACTCGCGTGCCATATGTCCCCACTGTTTGCAGGTGTGGCATTGGGTGTTGGCACGTCCGTTATATCTGGAGGGTGGTGGTAAAGTCCCTTGGAATTGACGAAAAGGGGAGGCTGTGAGAGCGGGGGTTGGTAGAGTACTGGGTGGTCCCGTAGGTCGAGGATAACTCTTGGTTAGGGGCCCATGATGTCTCCTCGCATCAAAATGCTGGGCAGCAGCCCTTGGTGCCGGGTTCGGTCGGCCTTGGTTCCAGGCAGGTCTGCCCCGGTTTTGGGTGCACTCGCGTGCCATATGTCCCCACTGTTTGCAGGTGTGGCATTGGATGTTGGCACGTCTGTTATATCTAGAGGGTGGTGGTAAAGTCCTTTGGGATGGACGAAAAGGGGAGGCTGTGAGACCGGGGGATGGTAGAGTACTGGGTGGTCCCGCGGGTCGAGGATAACTCTTGGTTAGGGGCCCATGATGTCTCCTTGCATCAAAATGCTGATCCGCTAATCGAGCCGCTTCGGTTAGGGTGAGAGGTTTCCTGTCTCGCACCCATTCTTGTGCCTCTGGGGACAAACCGTTGAAGAATTGCTCCAACAGCATTAACTGTCTCAATTCCTCCATAGTAGTGGCTTGGCTGGCTTGTATCCACCCTTGGGAAGCTTGGTCCAGCTTGTGTGCCCATTCAGCATGTGAATCCTTCTCTGGTTTGCGCAGGTTTCTAAACTTGCGCCGGTATGCCTCTGGAGTAATGGCGTATCTCTCTAATATCGCTTGCTTCACTTTATCATAATCCTTGCTGTCCTCACTGGGTACAGCGCGATATGCTTCTGCTGCCCGACCTGCCAGCTTGCCTGCTAGCAATGGGACCCATACTGTCCGTTCCAATTCATGTAAATCACACAGTCTCTCAAAATCCTGTAAATACCCATCAATCTCATCCTTCTCCTCGCAAAACATTTTAAAGGCATGATAGGGAATTTTGGGTTTTACCTGGTTGTAGAGTGACCCAGTAGTGGATTCTGCTCGAGACTGTGTATACTGCGGACTGTGTGCCATCACGTACTCCTGCACATTCGCCATTACCATGTGCAGCATGGCATCTGATATAGGCTGTGGCAAAAATTCCAGCCTGGTCCTCATTTCTCTCTGGTAGAGGGTTTCTTCCATGGCTGCTGGTGGTGTAGCGCTGCGGGCTCTGTCTCCCTCCATCAGCTCGGCAGTTAGTACAGCTTTGGATTTGTTGCTGGCTACCTTACCCCTGGCTTCTAGCAGTTCCTTTAATGTCTGCCGCTTTAGCCTAGAATAATCCGTCTCCATTTACATCGGTAGTTCACATTGCACGAATTGCGCTTATCGGCTGTAAGGTTGGATCCCGTCGCTTGCCACCAAATGTAGCGGAGAGCAATATTAAACTCCACGATCTCCGCTGGTAACCAGGGTAAATCCACAGTCAGCATTGACAAGTAAGGCAATGTCCCAAATCTCCCTCAGTAACCGGACAACACACAGCTCTGAGAGTCAACTGAACTTTTTATTCACAGGCTTCCATATTTATAGAATTCCCCATGCAAGGGGTTTCCAAACAGCCAAATAGATTTAACAGGGGTAATACAGGGAGGACCAGATGGGGAACTTAACAGTTTGGATAATTCTCCCATCAGGCATTGCTGCACAAGGGAAAAGTCGGTTGATAGCTGGGGTCTGGGGTTATGTGTTGTGGGAGTTCGGTTTAAAACTGCCGAACACTGATTGGGCAACATAAAACTAAGTACTGAATGCTAGTGGCTTACGGCTGCCAGCATATGAATTACTATGCCCACATAAGACCCAGCAGAATACATAGCATATAATACAGACAACCTTTTGACATGTAACGTCCAGCGTTCCAGAAGTGGCTAGGTTTGCCACAAGCTCCTTGCTGCTCTGTCACAGACTAGACAGGCTCTCTGATTCCTGGAGGGGATTGGAGTCCTCCTGACTCACATGCACAGACCTCCTGTCTGTTGGGTGGAACCTTGACCTCTAACCCCTGGGCCTATTATGAAGCTAGCCCATGCCTCAACAATTTCTCCAAAAATATGGTGTAAATCAGTAAACTTCTGAGTAGCATGGGGTTCCCACTGCTACATAATATATATCATATCAATCTAATTTGCAGGTGAAAAAACATTAATCCAAAAACTGTAAATTTAACAAATTGTACAAATAGGCACTGATAAATATAGCTAATGTATCCCATATAATTAAATAGATAAAGTGCCCCATGTGAGAAAAAAAGTCCAGTGTAAAAAGAATAAAGAAAGCTCTCAAAGAATGATAATAATGAATCCTTCAGTTCCTCTTCCGTATCAGTGCTCTCCACCACCAAATACACCTTCCCCGTTCTTCATTGTGGCAGGGTCAGTGATCGTCTGTTCCCTGATATAGGGAAAGACGATCACTGACATCACACGCTCAGCCCCGCCCCCTTACAGTTAGAAACACATATAAGGTCACACTTAACCCCTACAGTGCCCCCTAGTGTATAACTCCTAAACTGCAATTGTAATTTTCACAGTAATCAGTTCATTTTTGTAGCACTTTTTGCTGTGAAAATGACAATGGTCCCAAAAATGTGTCAAAATCGTCCGATGTGTCGTCCAAATGTTAAAAAATTGCTGCCATTAGTAGTAAAATAAAATTAATAATAAAAATGCAATAAAACTATCCCCTATTTTGTAAACGCTATAATTTTTGTGCAAACCAATCGATAAACGCTTATTGGGGTTTTTTTTTTACCAAAACTAGGTAGAACAATACATATCAGCCTAAACTGAGGAAAAACATTTTTTATATATTTTCCGGGGATATTTATTATAGCAAAAAATAAATATATTTTTTTAAATTGTCGCTCTATTTTGGTGATCAAATACCACCAAAAGAAAGCTTTTGTTTGGGAGCCACATCGCACAACCGCGCAATTGTCAGTTAAACCGACGCAGTGCCGAATCGCAAAAAGGGGCAAGGTCCTTAACCTGCATAATGGTCCGGGTTTAAAGTGGTTAAAGTGGAGGTTCACCCTCCAAAAAAAATTCTAGCATGCCATGGAGAACACCCACCCGGCAGTATGCCAGTGTTTTTTTTTTTTTCCCGTACATACCTTTTTACGGGCTCTCTTCCCCTCCGGCGGTCCCGCGGTACTGGGCGTTTACAATCACAGGCTGTGATTGACGTCCCTCAGCCCGGCGCATACAGCGCGTCACGAGATGCCGAAGGAACCCGAACGTCAGTGCGCAGGCGACGTATAGGGCCGCAATGATGTTCGGGTTCCTTCGGCATCTCGTGACGCGCTGTGTGCGCCGGGCTGAGGGGACGTCAATCACAGCCCATAAAAAGGTATCTACAGAAAAAAAAAAACACTGGCATACTGCTGGTCGGGTGGGTGGGCTCCATGCCCTGCTAGAAATTTTTTGGAGGGTGAACCTCCACTTTAAGCACGATATCCCACACTAAAAGGGAATTCAGTGTAAAATAAATTGCTGTTGGAAAACTGGTTTGAAAGCAACATGATTTAGAAATGAATCTTCTACTGTAAGGAGACATTTTACGTAAGTGCAGAATTACAGCATACATTGCTAATAACAGGAGCACAGTGGATATGGAAGTCTCATTACTAGTAAGAATTGCTAGCCACAACAGACACACACAACAGGAAACCCCGTCCTGAGCTTGCACACCTGCTGTTCACAAAGTGTTAGTGGTCTGCTAAGACCCTTTTAATACATTGCTGTTTAATTCTAAATATCGCTAGATAACTTTTAAGATCATAAGAAGTAATAACAAAATATAGTACTCCAGTACTGAACATTGAGTAAGCTTGAGTTTCTCTGTCCGACTATTAAATATCTGTTTATACAGCTCCTTATTAAATTTTGAAAGGAAGCAGCGGGGTTTTTTAAACACTTTAACAAGAAAGAAGAGTAGCATTTAAGGTAACATTTTAGTTCCACTTCCACGCCAAAATTTTGGAGATTGGGGTAGGAGGTAATTGCAGAAGTATCAAACATAACTGCAGCAGGCTGTACCACTGTTTCTACAGAATTGCCTACAGGGACATTTATCCATGCCTGAAACTGTTAGATCAGATAACTTATTGCACTCTAACGTTGGCCATAGATGGTTCAAACGGTTTGAACCCCGGATGGTTCCTGCTGAACTGGCTAAGTTTTAAACTGTCTATGGGCAGGCTGACTTTACCTAAGCCAATCCATTGATTGACCTGGGTACAGCCAGCATGTTGGACTTTTACATGCCATTATTGCTATAGCAGTTAGCAAAAATCACTGTGTTATCCCGATAGGGATGGCTCCCTGAAAAACCCTGCACCCCCTACCCCCCACCCAGGGAACACAATAGCTTCTCTGGAGTGATTCCCCCATCAACACAGACTGTGTTAATGGGCAAATTGATTGATTTTCTTTCCTGCAAACTGTGGTTGAAGAAAAGAAAATCACATCATCTATGGCCTGCCTTACTCACATGAGGATGGTGAATGTGCCACTAGGACTTTAAAAGAGGGTACCAAGTAAAAAGCTGCATCAGTGTTGGTAGTTCAAGGCTTACTCCCAAATCTTAGCAAATTGTAATTTGGAAGAAGGAAGAAAAGCTCTGTGAAAGATGCCAGTGTAATGCCAATGTTATGCAAAGGAGAGTTAGATTTAAAACAGGAAAGATAGACGTTTATACTTCCTTCTTCTCCAACTTTCCTTTCATCATTGACAGAAATCTATCCCCAATTGACTGAGCAGGAGGCAGTAATACATTGGGTTATTAATTAACCACTTGCATACTGGGCACTTAAACCCCCTTCCTACCCAGGCCAATTTTCAGCTTTCAGCACTGTCACGCTTTGAATGACAATTGCACAATCGTGCAACGTGGCTCCCAAACAAATGTCCCTTCTTTCCCACAAATAGAGCTTTCTTTTGGTGGTATTTGATCACCTCTGCGGTTTTTATTTTTTGTGCTATAAACAAAAATAGAGGGACAATTTTGAAAACAAAATACATATTTTTTACTTTTTGCTATAATAAATACCCCTAAAAATATATATAAAAAAACTTTTTTTCCCTCATTTTAGGCCGATACAAATTATTCTACATATTTTTGGTAACAAAAAAATCACAATAAGCGTTTATTGGTTTTCGCAAAAGTTATAGCGTCGACAAAATAGGGGATCGATTTATGATTTTTTTTTTTTTATTAGTAATGGCGGCAATCTGTGATATCTGTCAGGGCTGCGATATTGTGGCGGACACATCGGACACTTTTGACACATTTTTGGTACCATTCACATTTATGCAGCGAACAGTGCTATAAATATGCACTAATTACTGTATAAATGTGACTGGCAGGGAAGGGGTTAACCTGTAGGGGGCGATCAATGGATTAATGTGTTCCCTGGGAGCGATTCTTACTGTGTGGGAAGGGGACTGACTAGAGGAGGTGACCGAAGGTGTTTCCCTATGTGCAAGGGACACACCATCAGTCTTATCTCCCTGACAGGACGTGGATCTCTGTGTTTATACAAAGAGATCCACGTCCCTGGCTCTGTGACTGACGATCGCTGGTACCTGGTGGACATCGCAGCCGCTAGTGACGTGCATCGGCACCCACATGTCACGGCGGTGCGCATTGCGGAAGTAAACAAGAGAACGTTCATGGACTTCCACCCGGCAATTGAGCGCATCGCTGTAGACGTCCTTTGTCTATAGCGCAGGCGCAAACAGGTTAAATGGTTTCCTGGACAGCTGTATTGTCCCTAAAGTACTATAAAATACTAGGTGTGCACACTGGGCCATTGTCTTGACATGCCTCAATCCAGGTGTATGCCTGATGTGCACTGTTTAAAAGCAATTCAAATGACACTTATGGTGCCATCACCCAAATATACAGAGTTATCTACCACAGTTATGTAAAGCAGTGTTTTTCAACTCCAGTCCTCAAGGCACACCAACAGGTCATGTTTTCCATTATTTTGCACAGGTGATTTGATCAGTTTCACTGCCTTATGGCCCGTACACACGATCCGAATATCGGACGAAAATGATTGTACGATTTTCGGATCGTGTGTACACTACTTTCGAGAGCCGATCGCGACCGTTCATCCGATATTATTCGATCGGACAAGCGAGAAAATTTTCCTCGTACCATGTCAGATCGTACGTTTTTTGTTTAGTCAGTACAGTTGTCGTCAGACAATACAATACAAATACATTACAACACGTGACATCACTTCCGATGTTTTTTTTCTGTCGTACGAGAATTTTCGTGACTTTAATAACCTATTTCATTTTACTCGTACGATATTCGGATCGTGTGTATGGGCCATTAGTAATCACCACAGCCATTTCATCTGAGGGAAATCCTGAAAACTTGACCTGTTGGTGTGCCTTGAGGACTGGAGTTGAAAAACACTGATGTAAAGATTATTTTCAAGTATCCCTTTAAAGTGCCATGTTTACCTGTTTTGCTCCTCACTGTGCATCCTCTTCGGTGCTTCACTGACTTTTTTTCAACACTCTCCCAGATGGGCTCTGCACCTCCTGCAAATGCACACAACAATCATAATTAATTTCTATTTAAAATCCTTCACCACCTGTCCTGGCTGGCTTTTACACTGGCCGCGTACACACGAGGAGACATGTCCGATCAAAACGGTCCGCGGATCTTTTGGTCTGATGGTGTGTAGACACGATCAAACCAAAATCCCCATAGACAGACAGCGCGATGACGTGGCGGTGACGTTGACGCCGCGATGTCCGCAAACCAGGAAGTAAAATGCTTCCACGCATGCGTTTAATCCATTCGACGCATGCGGGGGATTTCGGTCCGCTGGTTAGGTGTACTAACCAGCGGACATGTCCGACGGACAGGTTTCCAGCAGACAAGTTTTAAAGCATGTTTTGTCCGCTGGAAACCTGTCCGCTAGGCCGTACACACGATCGGATATGTCTGCTGAAACTGGTCTGCGGACCAGTTTCAGCGGACATGTTCGATCGTGTTTACGCGGCCTAACATGTAACTGATTTGTTTGAAACAAAAAAATATGAGTTTTATGGTTTGTTTTAATGTTCTTAATTGACCCCAATCTATAGCAATACTCGTAGATATCATGATGTTTCATTTATCAAGGGGTCTGGTGTAAGAGGTATTCTAGAGTACATATCTTTTTATTGCAAGCAGTCAGATTTAGGCTTAAACTAGATACATGAATCTGCTTGTTTTTTTTACAGTTAGCTCTTTGTTAAAAGTACCTGCTGTGAGGCCATACTCTGTCCTCCAGACTGCATACTTTTTCCAGGCAATAAAGCTGAACCTGTTCCAGACACATTATTATCCTGGAACTAGAAAGTGGCATTGACTACGCTGAGTATTGCTGCTTCTTTTTAAAGTGGATTTTTTGTCAGAAAATGATGTCCTTCCAGATCACTTCAGGCTGGCTCCTTTTCAGGTATAGCTGTAAAACATTAAAAAAGTGACCTACACAATATCCCGCCTCGCCCTTCCCTGCACATGCTCAGTTGCTCTCTATTTTTGGCATTGTGTTAAAAATTGGAACCACTAGAGACCGATTTGCTGACAGCCTAAAGATTTACTGCTGCTTAGGGGCTCTGGTCTTCAGTAAAATAAAATGTCAGTTTCCAGCAAGAAGAGACAGGAGCAATGCGGAAGGCAATTTACATCACTCATTCATTTTGGTAGAATAATTATTAATGTGGAATGTATTTCTAAAGAACGTTGGGCCAGATTCACGTACATCTGCGCAATTTTTGGACCGGCGTAGTGCAACTCCTTTAAGTTAGACCGGCTTAATTTCGAGGCGCAAGTAACGTATCCTCGTAGTATTTTCGGCCAAATTTGCACCGGTGCAATGTAAATTCCGAGGCGTAAGGCGGTGTAATTCAAAGTGGGAAGGACGTGGGCGTGTTCCATTGAAATGAGCCATGACCCCATGCAAATGAAGGGCCGGCCAGACTGGGCATGTGCACATGAAGCAGACTATGGTCAGTACCTCTCTGAGCATGCTCAGAACTCGGGAACGGCGCAATCAGTTAGATAGGAACTAGGCCAGTCAGACTTAGTGAGCTATGCACAGTGCTTAAATAGACCCAGAGAAATGCCCTTCCATTGCAAAAGTACATCCAATTTTTTTCCCTTCCTGAAGCAAGGTGCTTTTATTCCGTTGTCTGTTGCTGTTTGGAGGTTTGTGTTGTGTCGGTGTGTGTATATATATATATATATATATATATATATATAGATATAATATTAAATAATATAATTATAATAATATTAAAATTAGTAAATTTATATTAGTTAAAAAAATAAAAATATATATTTATTATATTAATTATTATAAAATATATACTAAACAGAAAAAAATGTATACAAAATATTTATTTACCCATTAGGGAGAAAAGAGCCACTGGCAAGGAAATGGAGTGTTGCCAGGACCTTGCCCAGTGGCGGTCGGCAGATCCTCTCCCGTGTAAGAACAGGGGAGTCCGCGCTATGGTGAATAAAGTAGCTGTTGCCTCCCAGTAGGATCCCTATGTGGGGAGCTAATATAAATATGAATAGTAGAAAGGGAGATGGCGCTGCTAAATTAATACCTTTGTCGGGTATATCCGTGGGGTGAGCCCAATAGTAATAGGACCCCCTTTTGGCTGGAATTAGGGTGCAATTGGAGAGATACCCTGTGTTAATAGGAGGGTAGATGTTGGTTCCTCAGCTTCCACTAATTTCAGTGAAATTGAGTAAAGGTGGATTAATTAGGTCAGGAGCCTGTGCAGGCCAGCAGGCCCAAAGATTGCTAAAGTAAAATGATCCTATGCTGCTATAAGGATGCCAGTTGTGACCGATGCACCCTAAACCATATAAAACAAAGAAAAAAATGTGTCTCTAGAGTCTAATAGGTAGGAATCCCTACTAGTGTGGTTACTAGTTACAACCACACTAGTAAGGATTCCTACCTATTAGATTCCAGAGACACATTTTTTTCTTTGTTTTATATGGTTTAGGGTGCATCGGTCACAACTGGCATCCTTACAGCAGCATAGGATCATTTTACTTTAGCAATCTTTGGGCCTGCTGGCCTGCACAGGCTCCTGACCTAATTAATCCACCTTTACTCAATTTCACTGAAATTAGTGGAAGCTGAGGAACCAACATCTACCCTCCTATTAACACAGGGTATCTCTCCAATTGCACCCTAATTCCAGTCAAAAGGGGGGCATATTACCATTGGGCTCACCCCATGGATATACCTGACGAAGATCCTCTCCCGTGCCCTCCTCCGTGCCCTCCTCCTTCTGCGCTCATCTAAAGTCAGTAGTATAGCTATGAGCATGGATGCCCCTGGCATGTTGGCATACAGATTAACCACTTCAGCCCCGGACCATATTGCTGTCCAAAGACCAGAGCACTTTTTGCGATTCGGCACTGTGTCGCTTTAACTGACAATTGCGCGGTCGTGCGACGTGGCTCCCAAACAAAATTGGCGTCCTTTTTTTCCCACAAATAGAGCTTTCTTTTGGTGGTATTTGATCATCTCTGCGGTTTTTATTTTTTGCGCTATAAACAAAAACAGAGCGACTATTTTGAAAAAAATGCAATATTTTTTACTTTTTTCTATAATAAATATCCCCCAAAAATATATAAAAACATTTTTTTTCCTCAGTTTAGGCCGATACGTATTCTTCTACATATTTTTCGTAAAAAAAAAACGCAATTAGCGTTTATTGATTGGTTTGCGCAAAAGTTATAGCGTTTACAAAATAGGGGGTAGTTTTATGGAATTTTTATTATTATTTTTTTTTTTACTAGTAATGGCGGCGATCAGCGTTTTTTTTCGGTACTGCGATATTATGGCGGGCACTTCGGACACTTTTGACACATTTTTGGGACCATTGGCATTTTTTTAGCGATCAATGCTATAAAAATGCATTGGATTACTATAAAAATGCCATTGGCAGTGTAGGGGTTAACACTAGGGGGCGGGGAAGGGGTTAAGTGTGTTCCTATTTGTGTTCTAACTGTATGGGGGGGGGTGGACTTACTAGGGGGAATCACTGATCTTCTGTTCATACATTGTATGAACGGAAGATCAGCGTTTCCCCCGCTGACAGGAACGAGCGCTGTGTGTTTTCACACACAGCTCCCGTTCCCCGCTCTGTAACGAGCGATCGCGTGTGCCCGGCGGCGATCGTGCCCGCTGGGCACACGCACGGGACTCGGGGGCGAGCGGGGGGGGCGCGCGCGCGGGGCCGCCGGCGGCGCGCACGCGCCCCCTAGTGGCCGCGAAAGGCGCGACGTAGAGCTACGGGCTCTCGCGCACCCGTGCCGACCTGCCGCCGTATTACTGCGGCGGCTGGTCGGCAAGTGGTTAATGTCCTGCAAGTGTGGCTGCTCAGCTCGTCCCTAACGGTGTTGCTTTTGCTGACATGTAGACGGATTGTCTAATTTTAAGCAAGCTTTTATTTGGTCTAATTTTAGACCGGCCGTGCAGCTGATAAGCACATCGTGTAGACTGCACCGCACAAACTTACTTTTGTGGATCGGCGTAACTCCCTCATTTGCATATTTGCATAGCAAATCAATGGTGTGTCTAGTGCAGTTTTGCACGCACACTGCGCTGGTCTATCTAAATTACGTTGGTCTAAAAAATTTGGATTTCAGGCGTATATCGTTTTGGGGATACGGTGCATAGATAAGCGTGTGCATTTTTAGACTTACGCGTGCCTAACTCGTGATACTCCGGAGTAAGTGCTTTGTGAATCTGGCCCATTATTTTTTATCAAATTGTTATGGGTTAAGTTCCGCTTTAAGGATTTTCATATGGTGTAGTATTTTACTCCGTGACAGGTTCTGTTCAAGACACTTTGATTAGTATGGCCCAAATTATCTAACAAACATAACAGAACACAATTATTATCTGTTTTTTTTTTCCAGTTCTGAAAATCCATTTACTTGCAAGTCTACAAAATATTTTGTTGAACAAGAAATAAAAGTTAATTATAACGCTACACTGAATTGCAATGAATAAAATTCATCACCCATGTTTACTGGCCAACACGCCTGCCCTTTTCTGTCTATTACATTATTGATTTGGATATTGACCTTAGCATAGTGTTCATTGTGCATTATTTCAATGCTGCTGTATCAGAACTGTAAGTGTTTACACTAATATAACTCATACGTGGCATTGTGTTCCAGATGCTGCAACTCTAATCTAGTTTACTTAAATGGCTACTAAGCATATATTGCAACTTTTTGAACAAGATCACAAAGTAGCAGTCTTTTTTAATGACTTTATCAAGACCAGCATAGTTATTTTTTCATGTTCCAGAGTTCATGCTAAGCAGCGTGCCTTCCACCTTAGCCATACCCCCTTTATTGTGTATAACATATTGAGCAAGAAGTAAATGGGTTTCTTGCTCTTATATGGTTGGATAACTTGTCTTAAAGCTGGGCTGGCATTGTAGGGTGGACAGTATGTGCTGCATTACATACTCACGGGAGATTTATTAAAACTTGAGAGTGCAAAATCTGGTGCAGCTCTGCACAGAAACCAGTCAGCATCTAGGTTTTATTGTCAAAGCCTAATAAAACAAGTTGAAGTTAGAAGCTGATTGACTACTCTGACGGACCACCTGGCACCCAACCTGGGTGTCTCCTTTAAGCTCTAGCTTCCTCCACTCTGGAACCAGGAATCAGGTATTTTAGCTAAAAATTGCACCCGAGAACTTGAAAACACTAGCTTAGATGCAAAGTGGTACTGACTTTATTGAAATTCACACAGAATACTGTATATACCACACAAAATCAGGTAAGAGTTTGATCACATTATCTTAAACAATGCAAACTGTAAACAGTAATAGAAATACATCTAATGAACAGCTAACAAAAACATAAACAGTAATCTAATTAAACAGTAAGCTAATAAACATAAACATATAGCATCCCACAATAATTTAGTAAGGAGGTAAAGTGGACACAATACCAACAGACAGACAGAACAAAGAGGTGACACAGTTACCAATGGGAATTGATCCTAGGAGGCACACAATGGGCAATTATACCATGAGAGAAGGACATCATAATAAACAGATTATAGCAGGAGACCCCAGCATCAGGTTGTCAAGTCTAGGAGGGGGGGGGGGGGTGAAGCAGTCATTGCTGCTTTGGGCACAGAGTCGTCCCCAAATCTGTATTCAGGTCCTAGGTTCCCAGTGTCTGTGTGTTTCAGGGAGACACAGACCTGAATCTGAAGCAAAACCACTCCAAGGGTCCCCCAGACACACATCTCCCAAGAATAGAGCCCCCTTAAAAGCCAGGCCCATAGTCAGTAAGTAAGAGGCTACCCTGCAAGCCCCTCCAGAACCCCCTGTCCCAGTTGGTTCTATCACAGCTACCATGCACAGCTGAACCAGATTCTGAGTGCTCCAGTCTTAGTAAATATCCCCCTCAGTGTTAAACTCTACATATGAAAGATATCTATTGCATGAAATTTTGGGTGCGCAGCAGATTTAAAAAGATGCAAAATAAAGCAAAAAAAGAAGAAGTACAAAATAAAAAAACAAGGAGGATGTGCTTGAAATACAAATAAAAATGATGATGAATGCTTAGCTTTTCAGAGCTTCTAATCTATAGGCTCTGGATAATTATGAAAATCTGTCAGGTCTTTTAAAATAATGACAGTTCCTTATAGCTGACAAATTCCCTATAAGTGCGTCTCTACTTAAGCACAGGTGGTTCAATCAACTGCACATTCATCTTCACTGTCGTATATGCTCAATCAGGGATATCCTTAACACCTGGCATATTAGTGGATCTGGAGTGCTGGGCTTGACTGCTTGTGATTAAGCTCCAAACAAAAGTGATTGGTATGAAGGCTGAGCCAGCTGAATGTAAAAAAAATAATAAGTAAATATGCTTATATAGGAGATGGGGCATGCTATATACTCATCTCTCTATTTGACTCAATTCAGCAAGCTCATTTCAAAGCAAGCTGGCAAAAGACCTTTCTGGTTGCAAATCATTACAATAATAGGAGATTAAAATTTTGTGTCACAAATCCTCCTAGATGACACAATTAAAGTCGTAACCACACAAATAATCCTCTAAGTTGGAATCAATTCATTATACAGTGCAAGCTCCTTCTGGTGTGCTATCAGCTTTATGTCGATGCCAAACTGAACAACTGGCTCTCCTTGTGTGATTAACTTCATCGGTGTTTTGTCTGCTCAGTGCCTCCTGGCTGATTTGAGAGTACATTTCACACTCTCGAAACATAACATTTGGGAAGATACTTCCCAAACAGAAGCCAATCAAATCACCATTAAAGTCTTGTAGTCAGATTGGGGATTCTCTCTGCCAACTTACATTTTATATCCAAATTATAGTATATTAGTTCTGTCAGTTAGATGAATTTACCTGAATGGCATGTAATCAAAACACACAATTCGGAGATGAAAGTTAAATCTGGGGAATTACATTGCTTAATTTGCACACAGGGGGTTTTAACATGTCATTACCATAATGGAGAACTAGATGAATAATAATGTATAAAATACATTGAATAAATGTGATCAGGGAAATTAAAATTCAACCATCAGAAGATTATAGAAGTTTTAGGAGATGCCAAACAGTGTCTACAATTAATTAATTTTTACACATTTTTTTTGCAAAATATTTTTGTATTTAAATAAAACCAGTTAGCTTAATAAATAAGAGAAGATTAGTTTGGTTGTTCTTACATATTGCCTGCAAAGAGTGTACTGACTGACATATCTGCATAAGAGACATTTCTAAATGTGAAGAATGGAACATTTAGCTTTGGCTTTGGAATAAGGCCATCCTCCTAACCCAGAATTCAATTATTATTATTATTATATTATTCTAAATATAATACTATATTATGTTTTTGCTTTAAATGGCAGTGCATGTCTTAGGCTACATTCACACTTGAGCTAAGCGTTTTCAGGCATTTTTGCAAACATTATAGATTTTTTTGTTTGTTTTTCATTTAGGCATTTTTGCTGTGGCTTATAGAAACATGATTAAGGTGTGGAGTGATGCTAAAAAAGGGGAGGGGAGCTGCTGCTTGAGTTAAAAATGCCAAAAAAACGTGAATTTCTCACTGGTCAGGCATGGGGACAAAAACATTCAAATCTGCCTGAAAAGTAGCTCATGTACTTTTGTGAGCGACAGGCATTTTTCTACAGGCAGCAAAATGCTCAAATGTAAACAGCGGACATTGAAATTAATGTGATTTTGTAGTTGAGCATTTGTGAGTGTCGAGCTTCAAGCTGAAAAAATGTGAACAGGGTCTAAAGCCTCCTACACAGGGTTCGATTGTTGGCAGGGGATTGTCTGTTGACAGACTGTTGCCCTAAAATCTTACCGTAAGTAAGTAAGCACCTTTTGACAATTGTTGTCCAACTTTCGGCCAACAAATGTTGGATGACATGTTAGTAAATTTTTGGCAGACAACAGTTTCCTGTCAGATTTTCTGATGGTCAGTACACAAATCCATCACACAAAAATCAAAAGTACAAATACGCATGCACGAAAACAATGCTCACCAAACACAAAATTAGCAAACGGTGCCCAAAGGGTGGCGCTCAAGAGCTGAAATTCCTCGTAGTGCGTCACTACGTTCGTGTTTGTGCCACGACAATTGTGTACCATTAGTATGCAAGACAAGATCCTGGCACATGCCCTGTTGATAAAATTCAGACGCTCAGTTGGCCAACAATCGTACCGTGTGTAGGGGGCTTCAGCTGTTATACAAAAAGGTCATGGTCTCATCAAGACCTGGATTTGCCATTCATAATATAAACATGCACATACCATACACAGATATCAAGTAATATCACTTAACTGGAAAAACAAACATTAATTCAGTTTTAAATTCAGGACCTGAGATTGACCAGATAAAAGTTGGTCTCAATAGACTTGTGTTTTCTTTGTCCATAATTCTACAATTATATAATGGAGCAATAGATCCACATTCTAATCCCATCCATGCCATGGTGCCATCCATGTCTTGGCACCAGCAGCACACAAATATACGACCTTTCGGCGGGTGGACCTTGGTGCCGAGCAGCCGCATATTTTGATGCAATATTGCAAAAACAGCTGTGCCAATTGGGAGCTTTACAATAATGCAACCGCCGTGACAGCCAATCAGCGGTCACATGATCATAAACCCCGCCAAGCCTCCCAGAATCTGAAACCCTAGCACCGGCGCCAAGGGGTTAACAGATTTCACCTAATCATGTTGATACATGGGACAATAGTCCCATGTATCAACACCTTTGATAGCATCAACACCACTACAATATTTTATGGAATTTTCAAAAGGAGATGGATAGCCGCACTCCAAGAAACTTCAAAAGTCGTCTTTATTAGTAAAAGTCAAGGACATACATCACAAAACAGTCAAATGGGGACAGCCGACGCGTTTCACACTAGACTAGTGCTTAATCGTGCCATGGAAACGCGTCGCCTGTCCCCATTTTGCTGTGTTTTGTGATGCATGTCCTTGACTTTTACTAATAAAGACAACTTTTGAAGTTCCTTGGAGTGCAGCTATCCATCTCCTTTTGAAAATTCCACATTTGCCTAGTGCATTGCCAGCACCTTGGTTTCCTGGGAGGTTCCTTAATTGTTCACAAGACCCACCTAGAGCGGTGACTCCCTTTCCTGTTTACTACAATATTTTACATAAGACTGTTGAAATGTAAATTAAAGGGGTTGTAAAGGTAAATTTTGTTTTCCCTAAATAGCTTCCTTTACCTTAGTGCAGTCCTTCTTTACTTACCTCATCCTTCGCTTTTGCTTTTAAATGTCCTTATTTCTTCTGAGAAATCCTCACTTCCTGTTCTTCTGTCTGTAACTACACACAGCAATGCAAGGCTTTCTCTCTGGTGTGGAGAAAGCCTCTTGAGGGGGGAGGGGGCGAGCAGGAGTGTCAGGACGCCCACTAACACAGCTCCTTTCTCTATCTGCAAAGTAGATAGCGTCCTGACCCTCCTGCTCACCCCCTCCCACCTCAAGAGGATTTCTCCACACCAGGGAGAAAGTGTTGCATTACTGTGTGTAGTTACAGACAGAAGAATAGGAAGTGATGATTTCTCAGAAGAAATAAGGACATTTAAAAGCAAAATGGAAGGATGGGGTAAGTGAAGGAGGACTGCATCAAGGTAAAGGAAGCTATTTAGGGATTTTTTTTTTTACCTTTACAACCGCTTTAAATTTAAAGCAAACATAAGAACTGATTAAAGGTAAAAAAGCACAGACTACACAACAATATTACACAAAAGCTCATATGCATTTGATTATTGATGTGACTGTGAAGTGGGACACTGATTATGTGCTGAGCTGTAGGAGTACATCACACAAAATAGGGAACGTGCATGTTTTTTTTCTAAGGTGCTTTGGGCAATTTAAACAAGATATCATGTAGTTAAAGTTAATGTTGCATATTCTTGAAAGAGGGTACAATTGTAGCTACCAGCAGGAACACTCCAAACACTACCACTTTTTTTTTACTTTCCAATCCAAAAAGATTCAAAGCTATAATCATGCCCATCAACGCATAGCCTGCCAGATGCGATAACAGAATTTTCCATTTTGTTGCTTTCTCTGTGGCAGCTCATTGTTATATTTAGTATGACATTTCTTCCGCAGCTTAGCACTTTTAGTTCTTTTTGTGCTTAATAATTTAAGGCTGAGTGCACACATTATTAGGAAGCTTAACACATTCTGCACCACGCTGCAAATTATTCATTCCTTGAGTGATGCTTTTTCCAGTGCTCCCCTTTTTTTTCTATTTAAATTAATTTAGATTAATTATTCAAAGATCTATGGTTTTATTTTTACACTGGATAAGTATTGTATGAATAGTTTTAATACTTACCTCCAAATGCATCAGTATCCCCATAACTAAGTTTAAGCAAATGATATTGCTCTAAATCAAACAATCCAAGTAATTAATTAAAAGAGACATGTCTGTCAAAAAAAGTTAAATGGTTTAAAAGCCGTTATAATGTCCATTGCTTATCTTTTTTTTTTTCAGTGCAGACAGTAGTTGATTCGATAAGTTTGACCTGTGAAAATATGACTATAAAAAGGTGACCAGTACTAATAGGTTAATAAAGCCAGCCCTTGCTGGACTCCCACTGAAAATGCTAGTCTGGCTCATATGTTGGGGATTATGGCCCCAACAGTGCTCACTGGAGCATTTAGAAGTTTAGAAATCCTTGTGTAATTAATGCCATGAATATGTTTTTCAACAATAAGGCTGTGAAGGTCTTGGGAGAGCTCTTTGCTTTTACCCATCATAAGATGTTTCTTGTGTGACACCTAGATAATGAGACATCAGTTGAACCAGGTGATAGATTTCATATATAGTTACATAGTTACATAGTTAGTCAGGTTGAAAAAAGACACACGTCCATCCAGTTCAACCATAAAAAAAAATAAACAAACAAAATAAAACACAGTACATCCCATACACCCAACTCCATACCCACAGTTGATCCAGAGGAAGGCAAAAAACCCCAGCAGAGCACGATCCAATTTGCTACCGAAGGGGGAAAAATTCCTTCCTGATCCCCCGAGAATCGGATTTACCCCGGATCAACTTTACCTACAAAACTTAGTACTCAGTTATATTATGTGCATTTAGGAAATAATCCAGGCCCTTCTTAAAGCAATCTTCTGAGCTGGCCAGAACCACCTCTGGAGGGAGTCTGTTCCACATTTTCACAGCTCTTACTGTGAAGAAACCTTTCCGTATTTGGAGGTGAAATCTCTTTTCCTCCAGACGTAAAGAGTGCCCCCTTGTCCTCAGTGTTGACCTTAAAGTGAATAACTCAACACCAAGTTCACTATATGGACCTCTTATATATTTGTACATGTTGATCATATCCCCCCTTATTCTCCTCTTCTCAAGAGTGAATAAATTCAGTTTTTCTAATCTTTCCTCATAGCTGAGCTCCTCCATGCCTCTTATCAGTTTAGTTGCCCTTCTCTGCACTTTCTCCAGTTCTCCAATATCCTTTTTGAGAACTGGTGCCCAAAACTGGACTGCATATTCCAGATGAGGTCTTACTAATGATTTGTACAGGGGCAAAATTATATCTCTCTCTCTGGAGTCCATACCTCTCTTAATACAAGAAAGGACTTTGCTCGCTTTGGAAACCGCAGCTTGGCATTGCATGCCATTATTGAGCTTATGATCAACTAAAACCCCCAGATCCTTCTCCACTACAGATCCCCCCAGTTGAACTCCCCCTAGCATGTATGATGCATGCATATTCTTAGCCCCCAAGTGCATAACTTTACATTTATCAACATTAAACCTCATCTGCCACATAGTCGCCCAATTAGACAGAGCATTGAGGTCGGCTTGTAAATTGGAGACATCCTGCAAGGACGTTATTCCACTGCATAGCTTGGTGTCATCTGCAAAAACAGAAATGTTACTTTGGATCTCAGACCCAATATCATTTATAAATATATTGAAAAGTAAGGGACCCAACACTGAACCTTGGGGTACCCCGCTGATAACCTTGGACCATTCAGAGTAAGAATCATTAACCACAACTCTCTGAATCCTGTCTTTCAGCCAGTTTTCTATCCATTTACAAACTGATATATCTAATCCTGTAGACCTTACCTTGTGTGGGGAACTGTATCAAACGCTTTTGCAAAATCCAAGTATACCATGTCCACTGCCACGCCTCTGTCTAGGGTTTTACTTACCTCTTCATAAAAGGAATTCAGGTTTGTCTGACAACTTCTGTCTTTCATGAATCCATGCTGTCTGCTGCTTAAATAGTTTGTTTCCAGCAAAAACTCATCCATGTGGTCTTTTATTAAACGTTCCAGTATCTTCCCAACTATAGAAGTTAAACTAACAGGTCTATAGTTACTTGGTAAAGACTTTGTTCCCTTTTTAAATACAGTATAGGCACCACAATGGCTCTACGCCAATCCAGTGGTACTATTCCTGTCATTAATGAGTCCCTAAATATTAGATACAGTGACTTTGAAATTTCAGAGCTCAATTCTTTTAGGATCCGTGGGTGGATGCCATCTGGTCCAGGTGCTTTATCCACCTTTATTCTGTCTAAATATTTCTGGACCATATCACTTTTGAGCCATTGTGGATTTGGGGCTGTGTCACTCCCACCCCCATTATGGACATAGTCTTTTTGAAGAATTCCCATTTCTGTTCTGTGTTCATCGGTGCCAATATTCCCTCCCAGTCCAAGCCCTGGAGAGCAGTCCTTATGCTTTGAAAATTTGCTCTCTTGAAATTAAGTGTTTTTATCTTTCCTGTATGTATTTCTTGCTTATAGTTAATATTAAATTAAATCATGTTATGATCACTGCTACCCAGGTGTTCCTTTATCTGAACATTAGTAATAAGCTCTGCATGGTTTGAGATTACCAAGTCCAACAGAGCATCATTCCTAGTTGGGGCCTCAATAAACTGGACCATAAAATTGTCCTGCAATAGGTTTTTAAATGTTTGTCCTTTAACTGTCCCAGAAATTCCATTATTCCAGTCAATTTCTGGGTAGTTAAAATCCCCCATTATTATCACCGTCCCAGCCCTTGCAGCCCTTTCCATCTGTGCAAGGAGCCGAGTCTCCACCTCCTCATTAACATTGGGTGGTCTATAACAAACTCCAATGATTAACTTTGAACTACCCACATCTGTATGCAGTTCCACCCATAATGCTTCAACCTTATCACACTCTCCATCAACCAGGTCCTCTTTCACGCTTGCTTTGAGGTCACTTCTCACATAGAGACAGACGCCTCCACCTTTCCTTTTTACCCTGTCTTTCCGAAAGAGAGCATAGCCAGGAATATTAATAGCCCAGTCATGTGAGGATTAAAGCCAAGTTTCAACAATACTGATTACATCATAGCTCTCCTCATGCACCAGAGCTTCCAACTCACCTGTTTTGCTTGGAAGGCTTCTGGCATTGGTGAACAAACACTTAAATGTATTGTTACATTTTTCGCTGGTGTTTTTCATATGATTCATATAATTTTTAGTAGTGCAAATGGCACTATAATTTCCAATGGCTGTTTGCAACATGGGAACTTTCTTGTCACCTGCCATAACCCCACCTCCATCTATCCCCATTCCACTCTCCATTAATGTCTGACCCCTAACTGACCTGTGTGCCCGATGTAATTCTAGTTCACCCTCCCCCTCAAGTCTAGTTTAAATTTCAGCTGGTGTTGGCTTTCCATGCCTTTTTTGCACCTCTGTTTCTTCATGTGTACAATATTTTTCCCTGTGCCATTTTATTACACATAACTTAATTTCTGAAATTATTTGTTTTGGTTTCATTGTGTGTATGGGTTACATGGGTTGTTACTGACATGTGGTGTCATATTTACCTAGAACATGGTGATGTGTTCAATACGTTAATTTACCAGCTGTATGTGAGTGGCCATTTTCTTTGATTTCGATAAAGTATGATAAAGTCTACACTTGGAGGCGCTTGTCTTTTTCTTGTTTTCCTTGTATACACATTCAGCTTTTGCTGCCCTGGTGAATGGACTTTATGGCTTTGATGTAAATATGAATTTTATTTAAAATAAATATTTTTTTACGTTTGCACCCACACCACCTCTCCTTGATTCTTATGTTGGTCCAGTCCTTTCAGTATGTCCAAATCACTGACTCAGAAAAGTATGCTGACCAGGAGTTTTGTGACATGACAAGCTGCATACTGGTTTCAGATCAGCGACAGAATAATAAAGCTAGGGACAGTCAGGCAACTAGGATCCTAAGTAAGTGATCATTAATGACAGCATTCATATTTACACCAAAAAGCAGCAACTGGACCACCCGAGTAAGAAGTTGAATAAGGAGGACCAACCACAGTGACTGTGAATGTGCACTTATAAGTACACTGCCTAACGCTGCAACAACCGACCTCTGAACAGTGGTAGCTCCAATGGCACTAACCAAGCTCAGATCTTGATCAATGGGGGATAAAAAATACACAGTCCCTTTGAGATGCGCAAAACATCATCTGCTGAGCTCAGAATATATATCATATGTAGCGCTGCCAAAGGCTTTCACTACGCCACAGCACTTGAGCATGTCTCCTTGATGGGAGTCGCCTTCCTCCACTGTAATGACAGTCAATGTGGTCCTGTGTACCATATTTCTTGTATGCCTTATGGTAGTATTCGGGTCTGGATTGATGCCAAGCAGTTGGTAAGTTCCCTCAGAGCTGGTACATCATGCCGGTGGGTCTGTGAGGGCAGCGGATGTGAACGTTACAAGAGTGATGGAATGCATGATAGAACACAGGGCCACAAGGCACTGCCTATGTCAATGCATTTTGCACATGTGACCTGTGCTTTGTCAGGATGTCACTAGCTCTGCTAGTCATTAGTGAGGCTTGGCTAATGTTCATGGTCTGTGTATTGCATGGATTCCTTCCAATCTGAATATAGATATCAGATCTTCCAATCGCTTGCAGCCACAAACTAGGCAGTACTAGTTTTTGCTGCTGACCATGAACAGTTATTGAAACACTGGTACACAGAGATAACACTCGGGACAATCCCCCCCTTTTGCATTCAGGGCGGGGTAAACTGTCCAATTAGCAGGGAGAGCTGTTGGAGAAATCCCCCCTCCCTCCTCACAGCATATACACATACACATCCCATAATACCCAAGGCAGACAGACACAATTGAACAGTGAAATACAGCCAAAGAGCAAAGAGTCCCCAACACTATGTGACAATATATATATATATATATATATATATACACAAAACATTCCAATGTGGTTGTACATTGAGTCCAATTAGTACAGATCAGACTGGGGTTCTCAGTCACCCTGTGCCCCTAATAGACACAGTGTAACTTACACATAGGTGGGGCTGGGGGAGCTGGACAAGGAGCTTCCAATGCTCTCCAAGGTAAGCTGGGTTCCACAAGCCCCCCGCTCAAAGTGACTCCTTGTCATTATTGTTTTTACTATTTTGGGTGTTTGGAGTTTTTTGAAGTTTTTCTACATTAGTATACCATGGTTGGTCCTCCTTATTCAATGTCTTACTCGGGTGATTCAGTTGGTTCCCCTTTTTGTGTTTTTTTTGGTGTATAAATGCAATGTTTGTCGGGAAAATCTGAGCGCCGCTCAGCCCGAAATGACTTTGTTTCAGAAGCAAGATGAAAAGTCTCAGTCCCACGGCCAGAACACAGCACTGCATACTATATGTAACTGAGGCTCCGAGCAAGCACACCTGTAGTTTTTGGCCAGCTTGGCTCAAACAAACTATTTAAAGGTATATTAAACATGGAGAAAGGGCTGGTTCACACCACAAAAACGTACTCCAGATCGGTTCCAGATGCGTTTCTGCATGCACGTTTTTCAACATGTTTTTGACGTGCACCAGTGTATTTTTGATGAGTTTTTGAAGCTTTGCATTCCAGATACTTTTTTCCTGTTTTTTCCACTGTACTGGGGCCCAGTGCGTTTTTGATGTGTTTCAGTGCATTCCAGTGCGTTTTTGATGCGTTTTAATACTTTTCAGTCCAGGAAAAATGCAGCATGTCCTACTGAAACTGACAACACTGGTGTGAACTATGCCATTGGAAATCATGTAACCTACTTTCCATGCATTTTTAATGCAGACAAAAGCACACTAGACTGCATGTGGTGTGGTGTGAAGGCTTCAGCGTTGACCTGTAGCTTCACCCTGCAAAAGAAAAGGTACAGGTTTCTTTTAACCGCTTGTTATGTTGCAGATTGAAATGTGAAAGCTATCTGCTGTTCGGGGCCACACCAACACTTTTCCATTATTTCAGTGATCATTATCTCATTTTTATGATTCCGTTGCTTTGGGCTCAGAGATGTGAAGGATCAAGCTAATGTGGATGAAAGCAGAATTGAGAGCTTTGAGGGCAGAACAAATTTTATTTAATCTACAAATAAGCTATGTTTTTTTGCAATAAATCCACATTTATCAGCGTTTTCGAGAAATTGAAGTAACCTAAATGGTTTCAAAGCTAAGCTATTGATTATATTATGAATTATAGAAACATGTCTGCCTTCTAAATCCTACTTTGGAAGGACCAAGAGAAAACACATATTCATTTTATTACAGGACAGATGAACTGTTTTTAAATGCTTTGAATACTTTACAGGACCTGTTATTGACAGAATATCGTACCATTATAAATCTGTTAGCCCATGTTTAATTTGGGTGTCGTTTGATATCTTTATGTAATTACTTGCTTTTATCAAACCTATATGAGATCAGAAGTGTGGATATTATTTTTTAAGGCTAAGTTCACTTTACCTTAAAAGATAATACATTAAAATATTTTTCAAGGTAAAAACTGTGGATTTTTTTTAAAAACAGGAAGTATTGCACCCGCAGTCAGCAGAAAACTGTGCATTTTTTTTTAAAACAGCTCTGGGAATGAGGGGGAGGGGAGAAGAACAAGAATATGTTTGTATTATTACTCGCAACAGATACTCATTAGAAAGCATCTTGTAATGACAAGATAAAACATTTACTTAGCAACCAGTGAAGCATAGTAGGTAGGGCTGTGTGATATAGTACAGTGTAGTAGAAGTGGAAGGGTAACAATTATAATGGGTATTAAGGACGAGCCAACCCCCCCCCCCCGGTTTATTCGAACACGCAAACACTGTTAAAGTCTATGGGACACAAACATGAAAAAATCAAAAGTGCTAATTTTAAAGGCTTATATGCATGGTATTGTCATAAGAAGTGTTTGGAGACCTGGGTCCTGCCCAGGGGACATGTATCAATGCAAAAAAAGTTCTAAAAACATCAGTTTTTCGGTAGCAGTGATTTTTATAATGCTTAAAGTGAAACAATAAAAGTGAAATATTCCTTTAAATTTCATACCTGGTGGTGTCTATAGTATGCCTGTAAAGTGGTGCATTGTTCCCATGTTTAGAACAGTCCCTGCAGCAAAATTAAATTTCTAAAGGAAAAAAAAGTAATTTAAAACTACTCGCGGCTGTAATGAATTGTCGGGTCCCGGCAATATAAAAAAAAAAAACTCATTGTAAAAAATGGCATGGGTTCCCCCCAGTCCATTACAAGGCCTTTTGGGTCTGGTATGAATAGTAAGGGGAACCCTGAACCAAAATTAAAAAAAATTGTGTGGGGGTCCCCCCAAATTCCATAGCAGATCCTTATCCAAGCATGCAATCTGGCAGGCCGCAGGAAAAGAGGGGCGACGAGAGTGCGCCCCCCTCCTGAACTGTACCAAGCAACATGCCCTTAACATGAGGAGGATGTTTTGAGGTCTGGACCCCAAAACACCATGTTCCCATGTTGATGGGGACAAGGGCCTCATCCCCACATCCCTTGCTTGGTGGTTGTGGGGGTCTGCAGGCGGGGGGCTTATCAGAATCTGGAAGCCCACTTTAACAAGGGGACCCCAGATTCCGACCCCTCCAATGTGATTTGGTAAGGGGTACATTGGGCCAGATTCAGAAAGCCCGGCGTAACTTTGTGCAGGCGTGGCGTATCTTCTTTACGCTACGCTGCCGCAACTTAGAGAGGCAAGTGCTGTATTCACAAAACACTTGCATCCTAAGTTACGGCGGTGTATCGTAAATGTGCCGGCGTAAGTGTGCGTAATTAAAAGTAGGCAGGTAGGTGGCGTGGTGTATTAAAATGAACCATGACCCCATATAAATTATGTGGCATTCGCCGCCCGTGGACGTATCCCAGTGCGCATGCTCAAAATCATGTTGCAAGTAGTCAATGCTTTCGACGTGAACGTAACCTACGCCCAGCCCCATTCTGAATCGGCTTACGCAAACGACGTAAACGACGTGAAATTCCATGGCTGTTCCGACGTCCATACTTAACACTGCCTGCTCCTTATATAGCTGGGGTAACTTTACGCCAGTCCGACGCCTTACGTAAACAACGCAAATAGATACGCCGGGCGCAACTATCTTTGTGAATTGGCGTATCAACCTAATTTGCATATTCTGGGGGTCCCCTTGTTAAAAGGGGCTTCCCTATTCTGATAAGCTATTTTAAACTGAATGGTTTTTAAAAGGTGAGGGCTCACATATACACTTAATGACCAGCCCACGTATATGTACTGCAGCAGGGCGGCCCTTAAGCGCAAAATCACATACCTGTACGCAATCATATTCTTTGTGCCACCAGTGCCCCGTGGGTTCAATAGAGCCAATCAGTGTGTTCAGCTGCCGAGATGGCTGTCAGCCACCCACGATTGTTCACAGGAGAGGAAGAACGGTGGTCTGCCTAAGTAAACAAGGCAGACCACCGTTCTGCCAAAGAAGAAAATGGAGATCTTGTGTTTCTGATGGAGATTTCTGTTTTGTGTTTTCCTTTATTTAAAGCATTCCCTACTGTTAGAAAGCACACATAGGGAACACATTTAACCCTTTGATTTTTCCCTGTTAACCCCTTCCCTGCCAGTGTCATTTATACAGTGAGACGGTGTACACACGACCAAGAAACTCGTCGGGCGAAACACATAGTTTTCCCCGTCGAGTTCCTTGTTCAGCAGTCAAAAAAGTCGTCGAGCCAAATTTTCCCATCGAGGAAATAGTGAACTTGCTCTCTTTTTGGCTCGACGAGTTCCTCGACGGGTTTCTCGGCGAAAAGTGTACACACGACCAGTTTCCTCGGCAGAATACGTCTCCCATCGAGTTTCTTGCTGAATTCTGCCGAGGAAACCGGTCGTGTGTACGCCGCCTGACAGTGCATTTTTTTAGCACTGATCACTGTAGCAATGTCGCAGTCCTGCTAAAAATCGCTGATCTTTGCCATTACTAGTAAAAAAAAGAATCCATAAATCTATCCCTTAGTTTATAGACGCTATAAGATTTGCGCAAACCAATCAATATACACTGCAAAAATATGTAGCAGAATATATATTGGCCTAAAAGGATATTTTTTACATTTTTTTATTGGCCATGTTTTATAGCAGAAAGTAAAAAATATATATATTTTTTCAAAATTGACAATCTTTTTTTGTTCATAGCGCAAAAAGTTAAAACCACAGAAAGCTCTATTTATGGAGTCACCATAGCTGGGTAATAATAGGCCTACCTTTTGCTAAGAGCACACAGAGATCATTATAGTTTGATCTTGAACATGCACAACAATCTCATTGGAGTCTTTGGAGTAATACCAGACCAAAATCTGATATGGAACATTGGCTTTTTTGGCAACCAGTTCATCCAAAGCAGCATGCAGGCACAGGTGAGGAGCAATAATTATGGCTTTTGTTTTGCATCTAGTTGTCCTTTCTGCTGGTTTAGTGTGCAAATTATATAAACAACACGGCCATGTGTTTTTTGTTCTTACGATAAAGCTCTGATTTCATTCTTGAATACCTTTATATGTTTTATATAAAAATAGTATTAAATATACCAGAAAAGGGTTGGCCAGAATTCAGGGCCGGCAGATTTACTCGGCCGGCGGATTTACTCGGCCAACAACCAATTTTATCGATATGAAAGATTTCAGTGTCTGGCATTCTCTGGGCATCTGTTGATGAGGGTAGATGACATCTGTTACTTAGTGGAAATTAGGCTGTGATCTAAGTACACTAACCTGGCTGTGGTATTCTGTACCAGCTGCAGACAGTATGGAAGCATTTCTTGACACTTTGGCAATGGCACGTGAAGCAGCAATTTAGCTATGGCACGAGAAATGTTAATGAACACAAAATTGTGTTTATAGCCCTAGACAACTGTTCAAAGTCATGCAATAAATTAATATGCCAGGTAAAGAAAATAGGCTTATGGCAGTAAAGATTTAAGTGTACGATGCTTCATTAATAGCCTCAATCTAAATTAATAATGCAGCGAGAAGACAGATTTGCATGTTCTTCGCTCAACTTTAGCAGTACTTAATGAAAGATATTCCGGTATCTCAGTGTCTTGGGATAAGCAGTGAATAAAGTACAATGATATAGTTCAGTAGAGCGAAAGGTTGTTCTACTTGAGAAAACAACAAATAACACCGCTGTTCCTCCCCTGCCAAAGCTGTGCAGCTTCTCCACTCTCAAAGCACGATCAGAATCTAAACTCTAATTTAAGTGTTTCAATGTCCCAACATAAATATTTGGTCTTTGTGTTAGTAAGGATATAATTTTCTTCTAAAAGCTTGTTCACAAGATTGTAATACAGATTTAGGAAACACTGTTGATAAAAGTAATAAAGGTGTGTGAGCAAAAAATTGGCAAGGCCGTAGAGTCAAGTTAAAGCACTGATAACACAAGTTAACCTTAGTTTGGGTAATTACTCGGATGTTAATCTTAATTTGTTATATACATGGATTCAAGTGATTGTAAAGTCTCTTTTTTGTCTATAAAAATAACAAATATGTTATACTGTACTTACCTGCTCTGTGCTCCTCTTCTCTGGTCCCTCTTCTGACAGCTCCTTGCCCCTCCCTCCTGTTGAGTTCCCCAACAGCAAGCAGCTTGCTATGGGGGCACCTGAGCCAAGCTGCAGTTCCATCTGTCCATTCAGACATGGAACTGCTGGTCGGCCCCACCCCCTCTCTCATCTGGCTAACTGACTTTGATTGACAGCCACGGGAGCCAATGGCGCTGCTGCTGTGTCTCAGCCAATAAGGAGGAAAGTCACAGAAAGCTGAGGGACTTGTGGATACTGCTGGAAAGAGATGGGGAGCAGGTAAGTATTAGGTGGCTGAGGGGGGCTGCTGCACACAGAAGGCTTTTTATCTTACTGCATTGAATGCATTAAAATAAAATAAAACTCTGGCCTTTACAACTCCTTTAAAGCTTCTTCCTCAGTATTTTCAAATATAGCAGTAGAAGATCTATACACTGCCATGTTATTAACCACTTCCCTACCCACCCATTGTCATATGACATCCACAGATGGGATCTCCCATCCTGGGTGGAGGTCATATGATGTCCTGGGCTTCCTGGCCATCTAGGGGGCGCACGCACGCGGCATTGCGCATGACCCGGGCACGTGTCCGGCAGTTGCGATGTCCTCCGGGCACCCGCAATTGCCCGCAATCACGGCAGGACCGTGGATCTGTGTGTGTAAACACACAGATCCATGTCCTGTCAACAGTGAGGAGACCTCCCCTTGTGAGTCCCCTTCCCCTACAGTTAGAATCACACACTAGGGAACATATTTAACCCCTTCAGCAACCCCTTCCCTGCCAGTCACATTTATACAGTAATCAGCACTAATCGCTGTATAAATGTGAATGGCCCAAAAATGTGTCAAATGTGTCAAAAGTGTCCGATATGTCCTTCGCAATGTCACGGTCACAATAAAAATCACTGCCATTACTAGTAAAAAAAAAAATCATAAAAATGCCATAAAACTATCCCCGATTTTGCAGACGCTATGGCCCAGATTCAGGTACATCTGCGCATTATTGGACCGGCGTAGCGCACCGCCTTTACGTTAGACTTGCGCAATTTTGCCGCATAATCACCCTATTCTCGTAGCTTTTGCGCATTAAATTGCGCATACGTAACGTTTTTTCAGAGGCGTAAGGAGGAGTAATACAAATTGGGAAGGACGTGGGCGTGTTACATTGAAATGAGCCGTGACCCCATGCAAATGAAGGGCCGGCCGGCTCGCGCATGCGCGCTTGAAGGAGACCATGTCAGCTCCGCTGTGCGCATGCTCACAACTCGGGAGCGGCGCAATCAGTGAAATTGGAAATGGACTAGGGCAACGTTGTGAACTACGCAGACAGCATAAATAGACACACACAAATGCACTTCCTTTGCAAAAGTACATCCCTTTGTCCCTTCCCATTTAACAAAGTGCTTTTGTCCTGTTGTTCGTTGCGGTGTGTTTTGTAGTTGTCAGATTAGTGTTCTGTGTGATCAAGTGTTTGTTAGTAGATTTTTGAAAGTGGTTTTTGATAAGTGTTTGAGAGACTGTTTGTTTGATTGATATATTTGTGTTTGTTTCTTTTCCTGCTGTATTTTTGTTTTGTTTTTTGGTGACAGTTTCTTGCTCAGTAGTTTTCTCTCTGTGTGTGTTTTTTTTTTGATTGGTTGTGCTTGTTTGTGTGCGTGAATTTTGTTGACTGGGACTGATTTTTTTTGGAAGGATGAGTGAGAGAAAACGCAAGCTGAATTTTACAGTTGTGGAAAAACAGATTCTTGCCCGGGCCATTAGCGAGTATGGGCGTTACCTCCACGGCCCACAGAGTGCCAACACCACCCCGGCCAGGAGGAGGGAGATTTTGGATAGGATCACTGACCAGGTGAATTCAGCGGGGCAGGGGGAGACACGGACCAGGTCTGGGATTGACAAAAAAATCAATGACCTCTGGCGTCTGGTCAAAAAGAAGCTGGCCAGAATGCATGCCCATGCCGGGGGCACAGGAGGGGGCCCACCATGCCGTATTAGCCTGACAGCGGAGGAGCGTGCGGTGGCCCTGACCTTTCATCGGCATGAAGTTGAGGGCCTGCCCGGCTTTGACTCAAGTCCGGAGCCTGTGGTGCCAGGTAAGTTTTTTTTTTTTAATATCAGGTGTGTAGCATGTGTGGGGGAGGGGGTGAAAGGGAATATGTGGCAAGTGTGTGGATCCTCCAACCTGTGAATGTTTTGTGTCATCCACAGATGTGCAGGAGGGTGCAGGGCCATCTGGCCTGACCGCACCAACCCCAGGACAGCAGCCTAATGAGGCCCCCCCAACAAGGCCGGAGTCCGCGGAGGAGGTTCAAGAGGAGCAGGAGAATCATGAGGAGGAGGAGAATCATGATGAGGAGGAGAATCATGAGGAGGAGGAGTCCATGTCAGGCACTGGACGTTTGGGTTTTGAGGACTCTTCCCCTCTTCCTGGCAGCAGGCAGGCCTCCCTAAGGGGGAGCCCCCCCTCCTCCCCCAACATGGCTCCCCTCACAAGGGCCTCCCCTTCTCCCCGGCCACAAGCATCAGCTGGAGGCAGGATGTCATCCCAGACCACCAGGGGGTTGGCCGATCTCCTGCCCGCCACCCTGAGAAGGGACCAGTTCCTCCAGACCCGCCATCTGGGACAGGTCAGCCAGACATTGGTGCGGATGGAGGAGAGCCTGTCCTCCATCAAGGATACGCTGGGGAACCTTGACTCCCACTCCCGGGCTTTCACAACCTGCCTAAACGAACTGCAGACGACATCAGCAGGCGTTGGGCAGGATGTGAGGGCCCTTACCCTGGCTATCCAGGCCAACACGGCAACACTTGGTGCTGCACTGGACAGAATAGCCGTGGCCTTGGAGGGCAGGCCGCCAGGTGGGCAGAGATCAGGGGCTGCTCCTCCTTCCCCGGTTTTACCCCTCCCCCATGAGTCTCCCCTGAGAAGCCGGGGCCGTGGCCGGGGGCGCCCCAGGCGTGGCTCACGCAGAGGGCACTAATTTGTTTTTCCCCATTTTTTTTTTTTTTAAATAGATTTTTTTTTTTTTTGTAATTTTTTTTTTTTTTGCTGGAAATTTTTTGCTTTGGCAGGTCATTTTTTTTGGTTATTTTTTTTTTGTGTTGTGAATGCTGTGTGAATGTGGGGGTGACATTCCTGCCGGAAAAGGGGTGTCACCCTCTATTTTGGTGGAGAAGGGTTCCCCAGGACCAGGGAGAAGTGATCCCCAGGTCCGTGTGAATGGTGTATGAATGTACAGTGACATAATTGGAGCCTTGGCGTGGCGTTGCTGCTCACAAGTCCAGCATGGTGGACTGGTGCCAATCCAATGTGATGAGGATGTGGGGTGTGTGTGCTAGGGACCACAGTGGTGTGCATGCATGCATTCTTATTGTGCCATGATTAATGTGTGTGTTTAACGTGCAAAGATGCATAATGTGAGCTGGCATGAGATGGGGTCATGAGATGGGGTACCAGTGCATATGCAGAGTCACCTTAAAGGGAAAAGACAGGAGGATGTTAGTCATGCATGTGCCACTTGTGAGGTGTGCATCACGGGAGGGGATAGTCATGCCTGACTCCCATGTCACTCACCAACCAGCCAGCTGTCCCCATACATGTTCTGTTCGAAATCTGTGGGGATGGGGCTCTGATTGGATATGTAGCTGTCATGGGTGTCATGGGTGGTGCCATGTGTTGGGCTGCTGATGTCCTCCTGCAAGGTTGTGGTCATTCCAGGATGGCATGAGGGGTGAATCTGAAGATGCGAGACACCTCAGAATCACTCATGCCAAAGATGTCTATGCGTGTGTGATATATCAAGTGAAGAGTGAGGGGCTTGTATCAGATAATAATATTGTATTAGATTAGATCAAATTGTAAAGTTTATATAAGCAAATAAAAAATAAAAATAAAACATCTCCCGTGCCCTCCTTAGTGCCCTCCTCAGTGCCCTCATCCTTCTTTGTTCATCTAAAGTCAGTAGTATAGCTATGCGCGACGATGCCCCTGGCATGTTGGCAGACAGATTGTTGTGCAACACGTGTGACTGCTGAACTCCTCACTAACAGTGTTGCTTTATCTGACAAGTAGACTTTTTTTCTCTTTTTAGACCAGCTTTTATATGCTCTAATTTTAGACAGGACATTTTGCTGTTGCGCACACTGCGTCGCCTGCCCCGCCCCAACGTTGTTTTGTGGATCCCCGTAAGTCCCTCATTAGCATATTTGACTAGCAAATCAATGGTGTGTCTAGCGCACTTTTGCGCGGAAGGATGCGCCAGTCTAACGAAATTACGCGGGACAAAAAAATTTCGATTTTTTGCGTATCTCGTTCTGGGGATGCCGCGCAACGAAACGCACGCGCACATTTAGACTTACGCACGCGCATCTCCTGTTGCGCAGGCGTAATCGCTCTGTGAATCTGGGCCTATAACTTTTGTGCAAACCAATCAATACACACTTACTGTGATTTTTGTTACCAAAAATATGTAGAAGAACACGTATCGGCCTAAACTGAGGAAAATGATTTTTTTTATAGATTTTTTGGGGATATTTATTATAGCAAAAAGTTAAAGATATTGCTTTTTTCAAAATTGTCGCTCTATTTTTGTTTATAGCGCAAACAATTAAAACCACAGAGGTGATCAAATACCACCAAAAGAAAGCTATATTTGTGGGAAAAAAAGAATGTCAATTTTGTTTGGGAGCCACGTCACACGACCGCGCAATTGTCAGTTAAAGCGATGCAGTGCTGAATCGCAAAAAGTGCTTTGGTCTTTGGGCTGAGGTGGTTAATCATAATTTAACACTCTTTGCAACCTCTTGTCGTGCATCTTTGTGCTGTGTATGTGAATCTGGGCCATAATGTTAACCCTTCCTTTTAATTAAAAAATTCTATGAATCTTGTAGTGATTGTTTTGCCTGTCTCTAATCTTAGTACAGTATGCTTTTTCATATTGCATTTTCCTTCTTAACCCTGCCCTCCTTACACATAGGTTTAAGTCTGCCCAAAATGAAAAAAAAAAAAAAAAAACTGCAACTGTCCTTGCTAGCCTAGACACTGGAGGTTCGATTTCTTTTTAATTTCATTAATTTATTTTTATTGATAGTTTAAAACCATTTTACAAATCAGCCAGCAAATATACAAACTCTTTACATGCAGGGTATAAAACATAGGGTGCAAAGTGGCACAAAAAAAGATTAGGTTCGATTTCTGAGTGCCACAAAGTTGTTTTTTTCAGTCTGCTTTTCATTTTGCTTTTTATTGTAAAAGCTCAAGAATCTAAATAAGCAACATGCCTTAAAGTGGCTTCTTCTGCCCTGTTAAATGATAAATATTAATTCTTGAACTTTTGTGTAATTGCTAATTAACCTTTTCACATCTATTAGATTAACACAGATGATTTTTGCTCAAAACAACTAATAACAGTAAACTGAGCTGCCTGGAGATTTAAAATGTCTAATATGGTCATGATAAAACGGAGAGTAGGCCACTCACTAAAGCAAAGCTTCCTGAAGGTCACATGAACTGCAGTATTGCTGTGTACCACACATATTGTATTTATGTGATGCGCTTCATGAACTTGCAATGCCTGGGCTTATTTGTGCTAATTAACACTTATCACAATGCTCAATAAGCAATAGGATAAGCAATGACCTTAAGGGGCTAGCAGTCATGTCACATCATGACAGAGACATCTCATTACTGAATCAATTCATGTTTGCTGTTGTGTTGCTCAACTGGTGTAAGGGAAAAAGAATACTTGAAAAGCCATTTATAACATCTATCTAAGAGACAAGTTCTTATTAGATTAATTTATTGATGTTCAAGAAGACCTTATAATAACCCAAAACCTACATCACAGCGACAGTGCCATCAACTTGAAAAAAAAATTGTTAAAGCACAGAAAAATCAAGAATTTGAAGTACATTTCCCTTCCATAAAAATTGTATTTACTTGCAATGTGCCTTTAAAGTGGTTTTACACCATGTACAACCACTTTTACCTACAGGTAAGCCTAGATTAAGGCTTACCTGTAGGTGCTGGAAATATCTCCTAAACCTCCACGGTTTAGGAGATATTTACAATAGAGATGTATGCCAATGTCTACAGCGCCTGCGCTCGTGCCATTTCTAAAGAAGGTCATGCCATGGCGGCTCCCATGGATGGGCGGGTGTGATGTAATCGCGGCTCCGGCCAATCACAGGGCCAGAGCCGCGATACCCTGAAGTAACTCTGGGACCACATGCCACTGGTCGGTGCTGGGTTGGGCTAACTCATTACTGTATGCCTTTGTCTTGCAGGTGTTATTTTTTTTTCTTTCTTTTTTTCAAAAGTGGGTTTACAATCACTTTAAGTTAGCATTTTTGACTTCTTCAGGAAGAGTCAATTCCCCTAAGACATTCCTCCTGTGCTTGCAAGCCATACCCATCTCCTCTTCTGTCTATTTACTTTCTGTGCCTGTCTAGCTCCTCCTCCTCTGCCTTCGTCACCATGCATAACTTTAATTTTGCAGCTGGACAAGGATAAAAAGGAATACTATAGAGTGCTCCTTGAGTGACAACTCCTAAGCTGGGTACACACTGTCTGAAAATGGATGGTTCAGCAGGAAAGGTGTGTACAGTTGTCTGACAGAGGCCAGTCTAACAAAAGGCTTTTGTCAAAGGGATATGCTGGAAAACCAGCATCCAATCAGCGCTGATCAGTGTATTCTTTCCAGGGAGGGTTCCCCTGTCAGAATACAATAGCACAGCAGGGGAGATTGCTGCACCAACATTGCTTGTGTTGGTACAGTGATTTGTCAGCTTTTTTAACCACTTAAGGACCGCCTCCTGCACATATACGTTGGCAGAATGGCACGGCTGGGCAGATTCATGTACAGGTTTGTCCTGTACTACTACCCAGCCGTGGGTCACGGGCGCGTGCCCGCGGCACGCTCCATTGACCCGGTCCGATGCTCCAGGACCGGGACCACGGGACTCGCGGACCCCTGGGCTGAAGAACTGGGAGAGCCGTGTGTAAATACGGCTACCCCGTGCTTCACTGTGGCGGCAGCATCGATTGCGTCATCCCTTTTATAGGGGGGACACGATCGATGACGTCACACCTACAGCCACACACTCCCTACAGTTGTAAACACACACAGGGAACACATAACCCCTACAGCGCCCCCTTGTGGTTAACTCCCAAACTGTCATTTCCACAATAAACAATGCAATTTAAATGCATTTTTTGCTGTGAAAATGACAATTGTCCCAAAAATGTGTCAAAATTGTCCGAAGTGTCCACCATAATGTCGCAGTCATGAAAAAAAAACGCTGATCGCCGCCATTAGTAGTAAAAAAAAATAATAATAAAAATGCAATAAAACTATCCCTTATTTTGTAAACGCTATAAATTTTGCGCAAACCAACCGATAAACGCTTATTGCGATTTTTTTTACCAAAAATAGGTAGAAGAATACGTATTGGCCTAAACTGAGGAAAAAACATTTTTGTTTATATATTTGTGGGGGATATTATAGCAAAAAGTAAAAAAAGCATTTTTTTTTCAAAATTGTTGCTCTATTTTTGTTTATAGCGCAAAAAATAAAAAACGCAGAGGTGATCAAATACCACCAAAAGAAAGCTCTATTTGTGGGGAAAAAAGGACACCAATTTTGTTTGGGAGTCACGTCGCATGACCGCGCAATTGTCAGTTAAAGCGACGCAGTGCCAATTTGCAAAAAGGGGCCTGGTCCTTTAGCTGCATTTTGGTCCGGGGCTTAAGTGGGTAATTTAACCCGCTGGATTGAAAGAAAACAACTTGCAGGGGCAGATTCACAAAGACGTAATATTCCGCTGCGTAATCGAAATACGGTACGCTGCCGTATTTCACCAGACTCTACACCGAATTCAGGTTGTTTTTTTGCGCGTACGCTATTGTGTCGTATTTTTTTTCCGCCGCGCAATCGAAATACGTGATTAGGGGGCGTGAAGCATTTAAATTAAGCGCGTCCCCGCGACGATCGAACTGCGCATGCTCTGTTCAGGAATTTCCCGCCGTGCATTGCGCGAAATCACGTCGTGACGTCATTCGTTGTTTGAGTAGCGGCGTTTACGAACATTCCTATTCCCGGACGACTTACGTTAAAAATAATAAAAGACATCGGAAAACGTTGAAATTCGACGCGGGAACGACGGCCATACTTAACATGGGCTGTCTAATATTAGACCAGCAAAAAGCAGGTATAGTGAAACGGAAAAAAAAGATGACTAAAGGTGCCGTAAGAGATTGCGTTGAAAGTGCGAAATTTTGTGGATTGCAGGCAAAAGCTCATTAGCATACCCTGACGGCGAAAAACAACAGGAAGTCCGCCCAGTGGCCGCAATTTTCTGGCAGCGTAGATCTGAAGGCGTACTAACACGTAATACAGTCGAAATGAAGCCCGCAGGTGTCTTTTCATGGTTTGAGGATTTCGACTAGCGTAAAAACGCCCGTAAGTCGAAATTACTCCAGTCTAACAACATTTACACAGGCGTAATCGCTTTGTGAATCTAGGCCGCAGTGTGTATCAGGCTTAAGTTTGCTGGGATTGCTAACATGACATCCAGGATTGGGGTGCCCGACAGAGGCCTGAGGGCTTTAAGAAGTCTATACAAGGGAGGTTTTATGGGTAAATAATGTAATCTTATGGGAAGCTTTTTGTTGCCACAGGGTTTCTTTAAATCAGTCAGCGTTTCCTAAAATCCACCCTTCCTCTGGTATATAGTACGGTTCAGCATTGAAACTTTAAGGCGGAGTTCGGCCAATTTTTTTTAACCACTTGTCACCCGCCCACCGTCAAATGACAGCGGGCGGGTAACTCCATTGTCCTGACTGCACGTCATATGACGTGCAGTCATAGAAATCTGCTAGGGGCACGCGTGCATCACTGAGAACCCTGTGTGTGTGCCCGGCGGCCGCGATGGCCGCCGGGCACACGCGATTGCCGAGTAACTGAGCTGGGACGTGGAGCTCTATGTGTAAACACAGAGCTCCATGTCCCCGTCAGGGAGAGAGGAGACCGATTGTGTCCCTTGTACATGGGGACACAATCGGTTAACTCCCCAGTCACCCCCCCTCCCCCCACAGTTAGAACACAAACTAGAAGAAACATTTAACCCCTTCCCCGCCCCCTAGTGGTTAACCCCTTCCCTGCCAGTTTCATTTATACAGTTATCAATGCATATTTATAGCATTGTTCACTGTATAAATGTAAATGGTCCCAAAAATGTGTCAAAAGTGTCCGATGTGTCCGCTATAATGTCCCAGTCCCGAAAAAAATCGCTGATCGCTGCCATTCCTAGTAAAAAAGATAATAAAAAAAATCATAATTATGTCCCGTATTTTGTAGGCAATATAACTTTTGCGCAAACCAGTCACTATACGGTTATTGCGATTTTATTTTTTACATTTCTTTACCAAAAATATGTAGAAGAATACGTATCGGCCTAAACTGAGATAAAAAATGTTTTTTTTTTTTTTAAATGGGATATTTATTATAGAAAAAAGCAAAAAATATTGTGTCTTTTTTCAAAATTGTCGCCTTTTTTTTGTTTATAGCGCAAAAAATAAAAACCTCATGGGCGATTAAATACCACCAAAAGAAAGCTCTATTTGTGGGTAAAAAAAGGACGTCAATTTTGTTTGGGACCTACGTCGCACGACCGCGCAATTGTCAGTTAAAGCGACGCAGTGCTGGAAGCTAAAATTTTGTCTGGGCAGGAAGGGGGTGTAGGTGCACAGTAGGCAAGTGGTTAAATTAAAAGTCAGCAGCTACAAATACTGCAGCTGCTGACTTTTGATATTAAGACGCTTACCTGTCCTGGGCACCCGCGATGTTGGCACCCGAAGCCAATCTCTCCCTAAGCTCTCGGGTGCTGCCGATGCCCTCTTCGGTAAGGGAATCAGAAAGTGAAGCCTTATGGCTTTACTTCCTGGTTCCCTACTGCTCATACGCGACTCGGGCTGCACAATCCCACTGGTCCTGGCTATATTTTTATTTTTTTGGGTGGAACCCCGCTTTACCTGAACAATTTTACAATAAAGGTTTAATTTTCTGCAATCCCTCTAGTGTCTGGGCGCTGCCACTAAAATACATACCTATATTCAGTCTAATGATTATTAGTATCCAGGGTTATTTAATAAACAGGAAATATCGCCATGGACAGGTTGGTTAGGGATTGCATGTTTATGTCATGAATTGGTTGATATGGATGCTTTTAAGTTAGTGTGATTTTGTTTATTACAGTTTGCATTATGGTGACCCCTTTACCAGATCATCTTTTTTTGGTTATCCATTACTCCCCTTCCTACCCAGAAAATACTTAACAGATCAGTATGCATTTTTCTTGGAAGGGCCAATATTCAGGTGGGTGGGGGAGGTTCTTTCATAGTGCCAGTGCACACAGAGTCAAAATAGTATGGGGGTCACACTATTGTACCAGACTGATATATTATTAGTACTCATTTAGCTATTTTTTTATTCTTTTGTAAAAAAAAAAAAAAATAAGAGGAGACTATAAATGGTTGTGAATTTCACAGACTGATCCATGCATCCCTAGTTGTTACTTTTCTTTACAGACTAAACTAAAAAAAAAAAAACTCCAATATATTTTTAAAGCTATAAAATAATTGGCACTGTGATGAATTGGGGTTACAATATTTATTTGTGGAACTTGCAAAACAAGATTACTTGGCCAGACTCTATTGGAGCCTAAGCTAGGAGCCTTTCCAACAGAAGTTACAAAGTATTCAAAGTCGGTGAAAAGAATGATAGATGAGACAAAACTTTAAAGGGTTTCTCTTTACAAAATCTTGTGACCCTTCTGCTTTGTTGCTGGTGAACACCAGCGATGACTGGAGTTTGCATTGAAAAAGCAGAACAGTTCTCCTATTCAGAAACCCTGCCACCAACGACAAACAATGGTGACTTTGCTCAGCCCCGTTACTGAATCACATTAATGCAACTCACGACAACTAGACTGAAAAGACTTCTGTGTTTATTAGGGGAATATAATCGTTTAAGCTTGAATAAGCTTTGGAGGCCTAATGTGGCAGTTTGGTCAACAGAAATGAGATGTAAATTTGCGGTGAATAGCCCCTGATTACAGAAAAATTATTAATGCAAGATTTGAAATTGATTTATGGGTACAGTTGTCAAGACGTAATACTATCTCTGTGAAATGCTTTGGACAGATTACAGCCCAGGGAATAGGATTAATGGTACCTTCAGTAATATCTGATATATATTTTTTTACCATTGTGTCACTAATCCAGCCATGATAACAAAAAGCAGAGTAAAACACTTAGATGTATGGTCAGAATGGTAGAATATGGTATTGTTTATTTAATTTACTATGGTAATTATACAGTTAATTAAAAATGCATTTAGAATATTATTGATATCCCACCACAATTTGGTAGGATTGGTAATAATAACCGTGAATTTTACTTACAGCAATTTGTTTAGAGTTTTCAGAGTGTACATGAATGAGATTGGGTGTAAAAAATGTACAATGCATGTTACTGGTAAAAAATGTTTTTTTATATAGATTGTTATTACTGGTACATATGTTCACTAGCAAAAGTGTGCCCATTCATTACAGCACTGGGATGGTGAAGAGGGCTATGGCCCTGCAGTGGTAGATTGCATGTTGAGGCATGGGATTGAGCATTGGTGCAAGATGGTTTTAATTACCCCTGGACATAAAAAACTTAAAGCAGAGCTCCAACCAAAAGGGGAAGCTCCACTCGTCTGTCTGGCACCTTTTGTGGGGGAGGGGGGAGCGGGTACATGGTTTTGACAGGTACCTGCTCCCACTACCAGCTCACTTCGCCACGATGTAGTAAACCAGAAGTTCGGCCCCCTTTCCCCCGCAGTCGGCCCATTCAAAAATTTGCCTGCATAGTAGGAAACCGGCTGTGGAGCCTCAAGTTTCCCTTAGCCAAGATGGAGATGCCAGCCCCTGAGAGCCGATAAAAAAATGGCCTGGATGAGGACACCGCTGAATGCCTGCACAGGTAAGTGCCCTAATTGTAAAAGTCAGCAGCTACAGTGTTTGTAGCTGCTGACTTTTAATTTTTGGGGGTGGGGGACGGAACTCCTCTTAGGCTTCGTACACACAAGTAAATAGATTTGTTCAAAACGGTCTGTCCGACCGATTTGAACAAATCTGTCTGCTGGCATTTTGGTTTGCTCGCGTGTACACACGAGCAAACCAAAATCCCCGCCAGCAGACAGCGCGCTGACATGTAGGTGACCTGGCGGTGACGTTGAGGCCGCCACGTCACCGCACCAGGAAGTAAAACACTTCCGCGCATGCGTCGAAACCATTCGGCGCGTGTGCGAGAAGACATGTCTGCTGGTTAGCGTACTAACCAGCAGACATGTCGGGCGGACGGGTTCCCAGCCGACAGATTTCAAAGCATTCTTTGAAATCTGTCGGGTGGCGAAATCCGTCTGTTTGCCCGTACACATGATCGAATCTGTCTGCTGAAACGGTCTAGCAGACCGTTTCCAGCAGACAGATTTGATCGTGTGTACGAGGCCATTAATGTTTACATTTGTAATAAAATTGTATTTTATATTAATATTATATAATATAATAATATTATATATATTCAATATATTACATACTGGAAGCAGTAAATTAATTATTCCAAATAGCACGTGCCTTTAGCATGTGACAGAAAGCATGTGTACAGAAACAGAAAAGGACACTGAGGAACAAAGACTAAAGGCATCCCTAGAGACAATTTAAGAAGACCTGCAGTTTGTTCACATAATTTGTAGGGCTGTAGAAATATAAATATATTAATTCCTTGATTAATCGTTAATTTTTTTGATCGATCAAAATTATTTTGATCGGTACTAGTGGTGCAATGGATCGTAAATGATCCGTGATCCGAATGGGGGATCATATGCGGATCGACACACCAAGTGATCGACGGAGCTCTGCTGCTGCCATGGCCATTGGTAAGGCCGTGGCTTCGGCCTAGATCCTGGAGCGACGGCCATCTTGGTCCACCCGGCAGCGGCCTAGGTGAGCCTAGAGCATTGCGCTGACATCATCACCCAGCCTCAACAGCTCGTCTTCGGCCGGTTTCTCTGGTAAGACTAAGCAAGCACTAATCTTCCTATACAGTGGGGGAGATGTGGATCATATTACAGTGGGGAGATGTCTGCAGATTTCAGTGGGGAGATGTCTATGGATTACAGGGGGGAGATGTCTGTGGATATTAAAGTCGGGAGATGTCTGTGGATATTACAGTGAGGGAGATGTCTGTGGATATTACAGTGGGGAGATGTCTGTGGATATTACAGTGGGGAGATGTCTGTGGATATTACAGTGGGGGAGATGTCTGTGGATATTACAGTGGGGGAGATGTCTGTGGATATTACAGTGGGGAGATGTCTGTGGATTACAGTGGGGGAGTCTGTGGATATTACAGTGGGGGAGATATTGTGGATATTACAGTGGGGAGATGTCTGTGGATATTACAGTGGGGGCGATATCTGATGTGGGGGTGATTGTGGATATTACTGGGGGAGATGTGATATTACAGTGGGGATGTCTGTGAATATTACAGTGGGGGGAGATGTCTGTGGATATTACAGTGGGGGGAGATGTCTGTGGATATTACAGTGGGGGTTATTGTGGATATTACAGTGGGGGTGATTGTGGATATTTCAGTGGGGAGATGTCTATGGATTACAGGAGGGAGGTGTCTGTGGATATTAAAGTCGGGAGATGTCTGTGGATATTACAGTGGGGGGAGATGTCTGTGGATATTACAATGGGGGAGATGTCTGTGGATATTACAGTGGGGACTATATATGGTGGTGATCCGAAAAATGTATGTGCGTTATAATTCATCAAAATTAGTCGATTCATTGATTAAAAACAATCGATTAACCGAACACGAAAATTTTAATCAGTAACAGCCCTAATAATTTGTAATAAAACTATCTGTGCCATTTTAAAGGATCCCTCCAACCAATGTGCATGTTATTTTATATATAATGTGATTCAGTACTTACCAATGCCAAATATACTGCAGAAATCTCTCTCCAACGAGTCTGGCTGTAACCATTTTAACTGTGGGTGGCTGAAGCTGCTGCCTGTTTACCTGGATTTACATAGATGCACAAAGGCACACCTACAGGTCTGCAGCTCTCATTGACCCTCTTATGATTAATTTCCCTTCACTTACTGGAAAACTCTCACGAGAATGAGAGAGAGAGCTGTGCATGATGTCATAAGCCTAGGCTTTTTACCAGACAAGAAACATTGAACTGGCTCTATATGGTATTTACTGGCAATGGTTTCACTATCCAAAGTTAAAACAAAAAGGGCAGAAAATGTAATAGATGGAAAGTTGAAAAAATTACTGAAGTTCCACTTTATCTAAGCTGAATAAATGCGACTTCTGTCAGCTATTTTGGGGTAAGCTTTTGGAAGTCTGGGCAACTAAAAGAATCCTACAATGCCTTATTTTTTTATTTTTTTTAATGAGGAGTATAAGAACAAAATTAGCAATTAGTACATAAAGATTGCTACAGTTCACAATCAGTAAAGTATAACAAAAGTAACTATACATGTTCAAATTCAAGATAGGGAATGTGTATGGGGGGGATATAAGGGAAGTGGATGGAAATTGGATGTCACCTTAGAGTAGTCACAAAATGGAGTGGAGGCCTTATTTTATTTAACTCCTTATACATAGAGCATCATGGAAGAAGCCACTCTGCAAAAAAACAAGTAAAAGTCAAAATGACCTGGCTAGGGTCTTGAAGAAAGCGCACAAAGAACAAGAAAATAAAGAAAAAATGTAAAAGCTAAGTTGACCTTATAGTGCTGAATCTCAGCAGTGACTATAGTTTGACAGTTAAGATGGTGTAGCTTCCCAACAGACAGGGACTTCTTATTATAGATAGTATTAAGGTCTTATGTGGTTGATTAGCAACATTGTCACTTTAAGAAAGAGGTGGAATTTGGTTATTACATTTTCAATGAAAGCCTTCTCATCATTACACAAGAAAGGAAATATTGTCTGGAAAAAACTGTTATCTTTCTAAGGCAGACATGAACTTTGATAGAGCAGACTATATTACTAAAAAGACTAATAGAGCTGTAATGAGCCCTATTGCACATGTATTGCTCACCACCATTCTCTCTTTATGGACAGTAGTCTATAGTTAATCTTCACCTGTGTCCTGGCTGTGAAAAAATAACTGCAGTAGTTTTAATTTTCATGCAATATATACGTTTTGTTTTACTGACAAACTATGATATCAATTGATGAGTTTGTTTTAAAAAGAAAACTATTATACAACGAGATGCCAAAAATGTAAAAAATATATATATATAATTTCCATGTGGTGCAAATAATAATAATACACCGCCCAAATCCAGACAGATCCAAGGGACTCAGTGGTATCTGTATGCTCCTGTATGCTCTAAAGTAGCTATCGTCTCAGTGCAGTATTAAACACAGATAACGCTGGCTGCAAAGCTTTAATTACCTTCTGCCAAAGGCTGTTGGCACAGGGATAAAAACTAGGAAGCTCTGGAACTTAACTTCCTCCAGGTGTGCTTAGCTACCTCCTAAATCAAATAACAATGTATTCCAGCTACAGGGGAAAAAAACTGTGATCACTGTGGTATAGTTAATTAAGTAAATCAAAGGCACATAAGTAGATACAGCACTGCCATATAAAATTAGTTGACACAAGTATTATGTATTATTTAATATAAAATATTTCAAAGGAAATTGTCACGTACCTGGTTGGAGGCCGAAATGCCGAGAGGGCTCCCCTTGCGGCTGAGTGCACTACACCTCTGAGGTTGGGTACAGAGGGTATAGTGCCCAGAGAAGCACAGGTTGCCAGATGGATCCAGAAGAGAAGAGCTGGCGAGTGCCTAAAGAATAATGGAGAATACAGGAAACACTGCTGGGCTGCAGTCTCTAGGAATCCTCGGTAACACTTGGCAAGGTGTGCACAAGGAGCAACAATGAAAGCCGGCTGGGGATCAAACACTGTGGATCCAGGCAGGAGATGCAGGTTTCAGGAACGGAGACAAGCCAAAGGTCTGGTATTGGAAAACAGGCAGGAACAGATAACTGAAGCAAAGTCTGTGAAACAAGTCGGGATCAGGTGCTGGAGAAGGTAACAACTCAGTAAAGCAAGCCAGGGGGTCAAACCAGGAGAGCGGATCAGACAGGTCAGGAACAAGCCGGGTCACAACAGAAAATCTAAACAGCAGTAGTACAGAGGCTCAGGAAATCAGGACAATCCAGCAATTTGGATCAGACAGTGGCAGCCTGCAGGAGGATCCACCTGTCACATGATGTGTCTATGGCGCCCATTTCTTCTACTGGCAAGATTGCCAGTACTTCTTCTACGGCCATTTCTCTGACAGAAATATTACACATACCTACATATTGAAAGGTATGTATATGGATTCCCTTTGCAGTGTGGCAACATGAGTTTGGGAAGGAGCAACTTCTGAAATATGACAAAGCTTTCCCTCTGGTTGTGTGATACCATGTGACAGGTCTTGTGCAGAGCATTTCCTTTTACGGCAGTAGACGGGAGAATGTAGTATGTGTGCTGTTCAAGGCAAGGGAATGGTAGAATGGACCTTGGAACCAAGACAAGGATGCCCTTAATGGTTTGCAAACTGGAATGTTTGGGCAAAGTTGAGTTTTCAGGTAACTAGAGTTCTCCTGATTTTCCGTAAAAAAAAGTTTAGTTAGTTTGTCTATGATTTTGTTGTGTTTTTAGTTTTCCAGCTATGAATACAACATGGTGCAGTTCCTACTGCCTTTTAAAACGCTAGAAAAATAAAGGGCCAGATTCAGGAAGATAGGCGCATATTTGTGCCGGCGTAGCGCATCGCATATACGTTCCGCCGGCGTGAACTAGTGTGGCAAGTACAGTATTCACCAAGCACTTGCTCCGAAGTTTGCGCCGGCGTAACGTAAGTGTGAAGGCGCAAGCCAGCATAAGTGGAAGTGGGTGTAACCATATGTAAATGATGCCTTGACCCCGGCGCAGAGACTTAAGCCCGGCGTATCATCCACGGAGCATGTGCAGTGACGTCGGCGTCCGATCGCTTCCCTGTGCGCAAGCTCCTAACTATGCCGCCCAACTTCCGGGGTTATGCCGGCGCAACGTCTTACACCGAGCTCATAAATGCGCCCGCACATGCGACTGTCCGAAGCAAAAGTACATCCAGCTCCCCCCAGGGAAGGTACTTTTGCTTTGAGATGGCTGCTTCCGTTCCCCGCAGGCAGAGGAGGAAGAAAAATGTCAACCCCCAGGAGCTGACAGCCCTTATCTCAGCTATGGAGACATATGGCACCTTCCTCCATGAAGTCAAAAGTTGCCAGACCAGCCGGGACAGGAAGCAGGCCATCCTGGAGACCATTGCTAGCAGTGTCAACAGTTTTGGGTATGAGACCTGGACTGCAAATGACATTAACAAGAAGATCAATGATGTCAGGCGCAAGGTCCGTGAGAAGCTGGCTGTCATCAGGAGGCACAGAGGGGCACGGGGGGTGGACCCCCATGTGCGATCAGCTTGACCCCGAAAGAGGAGGTGGTCGTCCAGTGTATGGATAGGGATCAATTGGGGGCGTGGAGGGGTTTGATTCGGTTGAGGAAGCCTCCAGGACAGGTAAGTGTTTTTTATCCCCTATTTGGTGTGTAGCATGTGGGGGGGGGTGTTTGGAAGGGGACATCTGCCAAGTGTGTGGGTCCACCAACATGTGTATGCTTTGTGTCATCCACAGATGATGGAGCTGGGCCATCATCTGCCGGGGGCTATCCCACACCATCCCCCAACTGCATCCAGAGCCCTACCCCCTGGGTAGTGAAGACGCAGCGGTGAAGGGGAGTGCCCACACCTATCCTGTTGAGGTGGTTGTGTACTTTTGGAACAGGAGGTGTTTCTTTTTTTGGAGGAGTCTTCCCCTTCTTCCGGGCCCTCTGGCATCTCCTCCCCCATCAGGGGAACCCCCTAAGCCTCCTCCTCCATCAGGGGAAGCCCCTCAAGGGCGACTCCGTCTACCCGGGTCCTACCATCTCCTGGCCCCAGGAAGACCACATGGAAGACCAGGGGGGTTGCTGATGTGGTCCATGACCAGATGGCAATGGACCATGCCAGGCAGACCCAGCATATTGGGCAGATAGCCGGGCACCTGGACCAGGTGGCTGACAGACTGGCCTCCGTGACTGATGCGGTGCAGGATGTCAGCTGCAACTGCACTGCAGTGGTCACCAGCCTGGGGGAGGTGCAGGCTGACATACGCACCCTTACTGCGGCCATCCAGGCAAACACAGCTGCCATACCAGGCTGAGGGGGGGTGGAGGCAGCAGGACCAGCGGCATCATATTAACCGGCAGCTCAGGATGCAGGCCCAGACTAATCATTTTCTGAGCCTGGATAGCCGTGGCCTTGGAGGCCAGGAGTGGCCCACCCGGGGATCAGCCACCTCCAGATGCCCAACCCGAGGCTTCCTCCAGGCAGCTGAGGAGCCAGAGAGGTGGCACCAGAAGAAGCCCCCGTCAGGCCAAATGACTGGCTTCTTTTTTTGCTTTTTTTTTTTTTGGGATATTATTTATGCTCAGGACATGAGTTTTTGGTTTCTTTAATGCTCAGGTCATGAGCCTTTTATTTTTAGTTATGCTCAGGTCATGAGCCTTTTTTTTGTTTAATGACTGCACACAGGCAGTAATGCAGACTACAGAGTGAATGGTGTGTGAATGTGGGGGTGGCACTCCTGCCAGTAAGGGGTGTCACCCTCGGTCGTTGGGGAGAAGTTATCCCCACGACCGTGTAAAAGTCGTATGAATGGACAGCAGCATCATTGGGGCCTTGACGCCGGCGTTGCTGCTCCCAAGTCCTGCATGCCGGACTTGGGCTAATTCAATGTGATGTGGATGTGGTGTGCGTGATCTAGGGACCACAATGGTGTGCATGCATGCATTGTCTGTGTGCCATGGTGAATGTGTGTGTTTAACTTCCAAAGATGTCTACCGCGAGGACCCTCCTGACTGCTCTTCCCTCAGCAGAATGGGTAGCCTCGGGCAGGTGGGGACTGTGTGGGTCGGGTGTCAGGTCATCACGTATGTCAATCTGCAAGCCCATTCTCACGGCGTAGTTGTGCAGCATACAACATGCACCAATGATCTGACACACAAAGGTAGGGGAATACAACAGGGTCCCCCTCGGACTTATCCAGGCATCGGAAACAGGACTTCAGAATGCCAAATGTGCGCTCCACCTCTGCACGGGTACTTATGTGTGCTTCATTGTATCTTCTCTCTCCTCTGGTTTGGGGATTCCGGAATGGAGTCATGAGATGGGGCCCAAGTGCATATGCCAAGTCACCTGGAAGGGAAAAGACAGGAGGATGTTAGTCATGCATGTGCCCCTCGTGATGTCTGCATTATGGGGTTGGACAGTCATGCCTGACACCCATGTCACTCACCAACCAACCAACCAGCTGTCCTTGTACACGTTCTGTTCAAATTCTGCTGGGATGGGGCTTTGATGGTATATGAAGCTGTCATGCCTGGCCCCGGGGTGTTTGGCACGGACGTGCCATATGAGGCATTGGGCATCGGCTATCACCTGTACATTGATGGAATGCCAGTTCTTCCGATTGCGATATATATGTGCTCTGTGGCACGGGGGGGCTGTAGGGCCACATGTGTGCAATCAATGGCCCCGATAGTGCGTGGGAATAAGTCAATTTAGTAGAAATCCTGCATTGCCTTCTGCCACAGGTGCTCCTGGGTGGGTCTGATGATGTGGTGGGACATGCGTCTGAGGATTGCGGGGACAACCTGGTGCACGCATCTGCTCATGGTGGATTGTGACATCCCCACCACAACTCCACTTGTACGCTGGAACGAGCCACTGGCAAGGAAATGGAGTGTTGCCAGTACCTTGACCAGTGGCTGCACTGCTTGTGAGAGGTGTGTCTTGCTGGTGATGTCATCTTTTAGGGCTGTGGTTATTTCCAGGATGGCATCAGGGCTGAATCTGAGGATGCGATACACCTCCTCATCACCCATGCCAAAGAGGCTAATGCGCATGCGGTATATCCTCTCACGTGCCCCATTAGTAGTGCTAGGACCCATTAGTAGTGCTAGGATCACGGCTGCCCCTGGCATGTTGGCAGACAGATGTGTTGTCCTGCAAGTGGGGTTGCTCAGCTAGCTAAGTTGGTCCGTAATGGTGCTGCTGTAGCTGCTCTCCAGCTGACCTGTGCACGTCAGGTGTAAAGTTAAAGCAGCTATTTGTAGACGACTTATGCACGGCGCACGTAGCCAGCGTCTGACGCTAAAACGGAAGCGAATCGGCATATCTCCCACATTTGCATATTTAAATAGGAAATCAATGGGTGCGCCAAATGTGTCCAGCGTAAATATGCGCCTACGATACGCCGGCGTAGGAAAGCTAGGTCGGTCGGAGGAAGCCTATTTTCTCACGTATCTAGTTTGGTGGGTATGGCCGCATAGATACGACGGCGCATATTTACACTTACGCGGCGCAAATCGACATACGACATACTCCGGCATAAGTGTTGCTGAATCTGGCCCAAGGTCTTTTGGAGAACGTCAATCCAAAAAAAGTCTCATCTCTCTCCCATCTCATCTCATCTCCCATCATGCCTCTGTCTGTGGGAGTCATGTTTGTAACCTGTCAGCCTTGCAATGCCTTATGGGATTTTTAGTTTTGCAGCTGGAGGACCGCCAGTTTGAGACCCCTGCTATAGAGTGTTAGCATGTGTATATATAGGTAAACTATTGCAAATGTTTGTTTTAGAACAAAAGGAAGATTTAAAAAAAATCTTAACATTATTATAATAACATATAATTTAAAACACATTTTTTTTATTGTTGCCAGCTCTTTAAAATACTGAAATTACTGTCATAAAGGATGTGTAGGAAACACCGCAGCAAGATACCAAAAAAATGTCTTCTTTATTGCAAAATTGACAGATGAATCAGCACAGGAATCCAAGGATGTTTCACACAGCATTGTACCTAATTATATGTAATGATTAAGCACAAAGCTGTGTGAAATGCGTTAAAATCCTTGGATTCCTGTGCTCATTCATCTGTCAATTTTGCAATAAAGAAGCAATTTTTGATATCCTGTTGCAGTGTGCTGCTATCGTCTCCTAGTTTCCTGGTTGATCGCGGTGGAGAGCCGGGCCAGCACCTGTCAGGAGTGACTAGACACGGGATCAGTTTCCCCATCTCACCTGGAGCGGTGTTTCCTCCACATTGTTTAAAGTATGTGTAACCCCTAACTAAATGACATCTAGTTTGAGATTTTTTTTAAATAAAATAAAACTTTTCCTTTGTTGCAAATGTGTTGATTTCTTGTGGCCTCTTTGCAGCCATTCCTTGTCTACATGCACTTGATCCAACGATGATTGCATGACATTTAGTGTCCTGTTAGTGACAAGAGTGGGCCAGGCCTGAAACAGCCATTTGCAGTCTCGAAGGCCCATGTTGCAGACTGATATTTTAGGTGTACAATAGGAAGACAGAGACTGAGCATTGTCATCATATAATAGGTAGTGCTCAAACAAGGAGCTTCATTGTAGAATCATCATGTATGGTTTGTTTCTGTTCATTGCAAATATTCATGTGTTAAACACCAGCATGCCTTCAATATAAGTATTCATGAACATGGAAGTTGTTTGCCATTTGATATGCCTAGTGTATATTTAATGATGCTTTCCTATGGTATAGGAGCCTTAGGTGCCACATACAGCTTGCCATACAGGTGACTGACTGTATGTAGCTGTACTGTTGTAAACACTAATGTTTTTTGTAAATGAAGTTTACAAGAGTACGGTTATGTAGAGCCATTAAATTGTATGGCAGGCTGAAAGCACCACTTGCAGCTTCCTGAACACAGATAGGCTCATGAAAAATGCACAAACTCTAAGGCTGCATTCACACCTGAGTGTAGCGTTTTTGGATGTTTTTTCTGGCGTTTTGTCGCACGTTTTGTCGTGTGAATTCACACGTATTCGCTCTTTTGCATACAGCGTTGTCCGAAGTTTTTGAGCTTTGTCGTTTTTTATTTTAGCCAATAGGAAAAATGATCATCTCTTTCATCATTTGTTGCTATGTTTTTAGATTGTTTATCTTCTTCCTGGGTGAATATTCTATTTCACATAACAGATTAAAGCATCAAAACGCCCGTAGAAACGCTCAGTGTCGCGCTAGACGCTTGAATCGAGCGTTTCCATTAGTTTATATGGGAATACAAACCTTCAAAAATGCCCAAATCAGACCGATTTGGGTCCAGAACTTGTTTGAGCTTCAGGCGTTCGGCTTCAGATGTTTTGGAGTGAAGATGTGAACCATCTCTATTGAGAATAATGGACTTTTTCCCTCTAGTGTTTTGGAGCTTCATGCTTCAGGCTACAAAACGCTCAGGTGTGAATGCACACTTAAAGTATCCTCAACAATATAAAGTAAACGTTTGTCATTTGGAATAAACATATGACACTTTTCAATGCTTTTCCTTTATTTTCAACTATAAAATAAAAAAAAGTTACTCAATACATCTTACTTATCCACCTACAACATTAATTGACCTAGCTCATAAAAAAAGTCCATGTCTGTAGTTCTCAGTGCCCTTTTTACTGCTCCACAGTGAATCCAGATTGTCATCACAATTTCATAGGTAATTATTGTTTTGCTACACATGCTAGGGGAATAGAGTAACCTTGGTCTTTTACTGGAACTTGGCTGTTAAACATTTTTCATAAGCCTATAACCTTGTCTTTTGAGTCAGTGTCAGAAAACATGTGTATCACAAATAGTACAGACCAAGTGTCTTTACTTTAAAATGATATACATTTCTAACAGCATGAAAAAAAAACTAATACAGGCAATGTCTAGTTAATGTCAACTTTTTATACAGCAAAAAAAATTGTTGTTGAGGCTTTGTATATTGGTAATTTAGGAGTTAGAAAATAATTACTTCAGTTGTACATAATACCCCCCCCCCCCCCAACTGGGTGTGTAAAGCATTCTAACATATTCACTGGTCAAATCTTCACACTTGATACTTGGTACTCTGATGCAGAAAGGTCTTCTTCACATGTTACTTGAAACCAACAGTCTAGGTGGAGGAGGTTGAGTAGCCCAAAAAAATTCAGTATACAGTTCCAGTTCCTGTATACAAAAAACAATTACATGCTTTCTAATCCATTATTGGGGGTAGTCCTTAAATATACATATTTTTCTACTTTTGAAGTTGCATAACATTAAAACACATAATGGAAATGAATCCAAAAATATTCAGCATGAAAACACACATGTATTCTCTCTTGTGCATACTAAATGTGTGTGTGTGTATATATATATTTTTTTACTTTTCTGAGTATAGACCCAAATTTGTCCCAAGCATGTTTGAATTCACTTACTGTGAAACTACCAGAAGTCTATTCCAAACACCGAAAGTAGTGCTTTCTAAGATTAGTTTTGAACTTTCCTTCTGTTAGTTTGAGGTCATGTCCTTGTGTTCTTGATCTTGGCTTCATATTGAAAACACTGTTCTCCTAAACCTTATTCATACCTTTAATGTACTTAAAGGTTTCAGTAATTTCCCCAATTTAGAATTGAGGGGAACCACGCGCCAAAAATAGGGAAAGGGGGGAGGGGGGGTGCAATTGGTTGCAAGTGAAAGCTGCTCCCTAGATAATGCAGGGTGCTGGATTATAACTTGTGTACGAGTGGGATAGGGGCGCTGAAGAAATTATGTTATATATAGATATACATATACAAAGGTGCTAAAAATGGTGGGGTACTTAGGATGATCAGTGTGAACTAGCTGAATATAGCAATCACATGCATTGGAAGTAAATTACAACAGACAACAAAACTGTGATAGTACAAACAATTAATGCAATGTGCAGTGGACAATATATTGTCTAAAGTCCATATATAAAACTATTGCACCAGCAATAGTGTGCAATACTAAAGTTTAAAGTGCTCCGTGCTCTGTGCTCAAAAGGTCTTCCAAATGTTGGTTCCACCTTCCCAGAAAAGATCACCACAAGTGAGGATAGATGGCTCCTTACCAGATGATGTTGACCTATTATTTAAAATAAGGTCAATTGAGCTTTAAGAGTCAACTGCTTAACATGGACGATCCGATAACACTTGATGGACATGTGTGCGGGCATCATAAAAGAGAGAAAACAATCTCCATAGTGTAAAACGGTTTAATATATTAAAAATAAAATTGCAGTGCCGAGTGGCCTCTTACTTGTGGTGGTGCCCGTATCCCGGCACTGAGGCTGTAGCCTTATAGGGAAAATGAAGAGAGCTGCGGTCGTTAGCTGTAAAGCCGGCGTGCGTTCCACCGCCGTCGGCTAGGAAACCAGAGGACCGGAAGTTAGTATGTTATTGCGTGCCCAGGTACCGCCTCGACGTACGTTTCATGTTGTCGTCATCAGGAAGCGTCTCTCTTTTATGATGCCCGCACACATGTCCATCAAGTGTTATCGGATCGTCCATGTTAAGCAGTTGACTCTTAAAGCTCAATTGACCTTATTTTAAATAATAGCTCAACATCATCTGGTAAGGAGTCCATCTATCCTCACTTGTGGTGATCTTTTCTGGTGAAGGTGGAACCAACATTTGGAAGACCTTTTGAGCACGGAGCACGGAGCACTTTAAACTTTAGTATTGCACACTATTGCTGGTGCAATAGTTTTATATATGGACTTTAGACAATATATTGTCCACTGCACATTGCATTAATTGTTTGTACTATCACAGTTTTGTTGTCTGTTGTAATTTACTTCCAATGCATGGGATTGCTATATTCAGCTAGTTCACACTGATCATCCTAAGTACCCCACCATTTTTAGCACCTTTGTATATGTATATCTATATATAACATAATTTTTTCAGTGCCCCTATCCCACTCGTACACAAATTTCCCCAATTTACCTTCTTTCCTCAAGACTGTACATATTACGTTTCCAAAGTCTCTCCTGATATGTTGTATTCCTAAGACCGTTCACTATGTTAGTTACCGGTCTCTGGACTCGTTCTATCCTATCAATATCTGTTTGTAAGTAAGGTCTACATAATTGGAGTTAATATTCCAAATGAGGTCTAACTAAAGCTTTATATAGGGGAATCAGGACCTCCTTCTTTCTGCTGGTTATCCCTCTAGTGATGCATCCTAGAACTCACTTTTACCACTGCCTGGCCACACTGTTTGCTCATCTTGCAATCATCTGGAATAAGTACCCCCAAATATTTTCCTCTGTAGTGCTGGACAGCACTGTACCCCCATGTTTTACTCTATTAAGGGATTCTTTATCCCTAGGTGCATTATTTTTCATTTAGAACCATTTAATTACACTTTCCACTGCAATTTACCAGCAATGCCAAATAATGTTCCATGTTACAGATTCCTCCAAGGATATCAACCCTACTGCAGCCCTTTAAGTCATCAGCAAAAACACATACCTCAGTTATCTTTCTTACAGAGGACTGTTGTGTAGAAGTCAAGGTAAAAGCAGGCTTAACCTTAAAAGCAACACTGGGTTGGTAGATAAACCAGCAGATGATGCCAGATATGCCAAAGGAAATGAAGCCTGGTACACTAGTCGTTCAGCAGGAACCAGCCGACTTTAAGTATGTGTAAAACAAAAGTCGGTCTAATGACCAGCTTTTGTTAAATGGTCTTGCTGGAAAATCAGCATTCGATCAGCACTTGTAGCAATGTCAGGATACAATAGCTCAGTGGGAAAGATCCATGCATCGTTGTGTTGGAAACTGTAGATTTTTTTTCAACCAGGGGTTGAAAGGAAAAAAAAACACCTGTGTATACCCAGCTTTAGGCCTCATGCACACTGGACATTATAAAAACAGCAGTAGCTTTACAGTACATTTTCAAAGTTTTGCATCATTTTTGCAATAGTGTTTTTTAGCGTTAGCGTTTTTTTAAGCTTTTATTTTTTTTTAAATCAATGGGATCAAAAACGTTAAACACAGATGAGACACGTTTTTAAATGTGTTTATAAGCGTTTATCGTTTTTTTTTTTTACATTTTTTTTACAGCTGAAAAACTCCTTGCAGAACCCACTAGGTTTTTTTTTTTACAACAAAAAAACGCCTCATCAAAAAACAGTCGATAACAGCCTATGTGTGCATGGACACATAGAATAACATAGTGGATAGTTTATTGACTGTAGAAAAAAAACATCTGAAGCCAAAAACAGCTGCTGTAAAAATGTCCAAAAATGTCCAGTGTGCATGAGCTCTTAAGCCCTGTACACACGATCGGTCCATCCAATGAAGCTGATTGATGGACTGATGTGCCTACACACCATCGGTTCATGAACCAATCGTGTCAGAATGCAGTGACGTAAAACACAACGACGTGATGAAAAAAACAAAGTTCAATGTTTCCAAGCATGCGTCGACTTGATTCTGAGCATGCGTAGATTTTCAACCGATGCTCGTGCATACTAACGATCGGTTTTGACCTATCGGTTTGCCGTCCATCGGTTCGATTTTAAAGCAAGCCATCTGTTTTTGGACCGAAGGATAACGGACCGATGGGGCCTACACATGATCGGTTTGGACTGATGAAAACGAACTTCAGTCCGTTTTCATCGGTTTGAACCGATCGCGTGTACGCGGCTTTAGAGGCAAGTATAATTATAATATCTGTTTTAGCTAATTCTGTACATTCACTTCATAAAAGCAGTGGAAAAATCTTAGGGTGACATGTATAAGGCGCAGTATAGTAAGGTATGATATGGAACATGTGGGATGTAGGATACTGCTTCAGATCGCTGTATGCATTTTATGAATGGCCTGCAAAATCCAGACTGCTGTGTACATTACAATTCTGAAAACAAAAAGGGGATAACAACTTTCTGCTATTAATTAGCCCCTTAATTTTTCAATACTAATTCAAGTTGATCTCAAGTCTTAATTGGGTAACAAGCTACCAAAAGATAAATACAAATTACCTGTCTCAATGCTTTTTTTTTTCACTAACCTAAAATATGTCCTTTGGCACAACGTGCTGTTTCAGTGCTTACAGCATGGAAATTGTTGGGTATTATTACAATATACCAATCGCAAATTATTAGAGCTCAGCCAAAGAAAATACACTTTAACACACCTCAAGGGCTTTTGTAAGTTTCTCATTAAAATCTTAACTAAGGAAAAAAATACAAGGACAATGAATCCTGTGTCTGAGACACCATGAAGGACAAGCAGGTGCTGAAACAGGAGTTAATTGAAGAGCAAATTACCTCAGCAAAATTAAATGTACTTGTCACAAGACTTTGTTTCACATGTTTGAGTCTGTATGAAACAATATAGCAGATCTAAACAGTCAAACATATACAAGCAGGCTTACTCAAGTAATCCAACAAATTTAAACATCTTTGTCAGCTTGGGAATGTATGAGCCAAGTATTGCAAGAGATAAGCAAGCATAGAAGTAATCAATGGTGATTGCCTTGTCTCCAAATGTAAGGAAATATGTGTTCATCACTTATAGGCTATAAAAGATAGTTCTAGGTTATGGTAACCTTGCAATGACTGGTAGATGTCTCACCACCTACAAGAATTCTAAACATCTGTGAACACCCTAAAGTAGTTACCTAAAGTAGATTTTGTCTATGTGTGCTTTGCATTTAGGTAGGCCTCATAGCATATCTCCAGTACACTTAAGAAAAGCAACCCTTAAAGAAAAACTTCCTCTTTTTGGGTTTCACATGATTCAAACAAGTAAGAAGACTGGCCGGAGGCTAGCCTGCATGTGTGGGTGGAGTCTGAGGGGTATTTATCCCTCCTCCTTTTCACATATCCTTATACATATTGTTAATTTCTTCTTCTTCTTCTTCTTCTTCTTCTTCTTCATACAAGGTATGCCCTCTTTCAGGCATACTGACCAGCTAGGCCAAGGCACACCTCAGGCCTGGGTATCACATTTCCAGTGAAGACTCTGACCACAATCATAATATACCTAGTTGTTAGGGTCCAAGCATGTTCTGAATATATAAAAAAGAAAAATATTTGGTCCCATGAACCATTAGCATATTTTTGTTCTCTATGCCTCATTCAGGTGTATCTCATAAACTATCATCAAAAAGTTAATTTATTTCAATAATTAAATTAAAAAAGTGAAAATCTTATATTTGATTAGGATGCGTTACACACAGAGTGATATAGTTCAAGCATTTATTTCTTTTAGTAAAAACGCAAATCTTAGTATCTCAAAAAATTGGAATATGACATAAGAATTTTCAAAACAGAAAATGTTGGCTTACTTAAAAGTATGTCCATGTACAATCTGGTATGCACTCAATATTTGGTTGGGGCTTATATTGCATGAATTACTACATCAATGTTGCGTGGCATGAAGGTGATCAGCCTGTGGCACTGCTGAGGTGTTATGGAAGTCCAGGTAAGCAACCTGGCAAGCAATCAAAGCATGATTCAGCAATTCATAATCATCAAAAACAAAAAAAACTAAGACTAAACCATCAA